>JAVRXN010000005.1:36541665-37245081 GCA_033556935.1 Timema podura
TCGACCTTGCCAAGATCGCTCCAACTGCCCGAGCCGGACGTTGAAGCTCTTAAGAAAGTTACTATGAATAATATATTAAGGATACAAGTTACATCCACTGTTTCATAGGAAGCTACCAGTCCTCGCTTCCATCGACGTAAACCACATCAACTATGGGGACAAGATGGTGGGTTTTAAGGAATAACACCTTCCCACGCCCGGTTAAATGGGACACACTGCAATTTTGGAAAACAACTACAATGTACCTAGTTGGGGGTAGAATCTGGGTATTCCGTGTCAGAATACGTATCACTATTAAAGGTGACAAAAAACTTAAGGCCAATTATTACTTCATTTGATTGTTTATGGAATGTAGACGACTCCTTCGGTATACATTTTTCCGCGTCTCGTGAACTATAAAAAAAATTTTTTTTCAAAACGTCCACATTCTTTTGCGTGTTTAGCTTGAGTTGTTACGTCAATTTACGTTACGAGAATCCTGATAACACAAAAGTTTATTTATATTAAATCGCTGTGGGAAGGTAGGTTTAAAACATAAAACAACCTTTTTTCTCTCTGTGAATATTGAAATATGATATTATTACTCACATCGGTGGTTACATGGTCTAAGGGGTCACTTTTGTTATAGACTAGAGCGTCGATGAGGGAGATATCCGGGTTAGAATCTCGGCCGGATGTACTTAGGGGGATTTTACCAAAGGTATTAAAAACAAAAGACCAAATCCATTTTTTCCATCTTCTTCCCTGGTCAACATTTCACTACATCCGTTCATGCATAACTCCACACCTTATCAGCAGACACCTCCACCTCCACCCTAATCTCCCATTTAGCAGTTTCCCCGGACCGAGTCATTCACTTCCTTCCTTCCTCAAAAATCCCATCAACCTCTTGAACCTTCTTTGTCCACAGCAACAAAAAGCTACCAGTATTTGTCCTCTCCCTCTTCCTCATCCATGACCTCGCCAACGGAATCTCAAATTATAGACTTAGTTCATTTTGCATTTATTAAATGCTTTGCTTCATTTTCCGTATTTATATTATCTGCATATTTTTGTAGTATTTTAGATTAACTAGACTAAAACCTTTAACAGAATACCATACCAGTATAAAATAATCTTCAATAAACTAGTTCTTCCAAAATATATTCAATACATAGGAATAAAATGTATATAAAACACATAGGATATTTGGAAGGATAGACAGATGCAGTATCTACATTTTATTTTTATTCTTCTTACCTGAAAGCTACCGCAATCATTTCTTTAGGTTGGATGCAGTTCCTCATTTTTGTGGTCTGACGCTGAAAGAGTTGCTGTAATTTATCGTGTAATTCTTCCAAAGATGAAATTGACATTAGGAAAAAATAAAACTTTTTTTTCATCACTGTTGAGTTCTTCATAAATAGTAGCAAAGACGCCATGCTCATCACGAGTTTGAAGCAATGGGTGTAACCAAATTGTCCTGGTTTGTCTTTTTTTATTATGTTTCCTACAAAAGTACCACATGACAATAAGAATACCTCGATCCATGTTCTAAATCAGACCGAGCTCTCTCTCTCTCTCTCTCTCTCTCTCTCTCTCTCTCTCTCTCTCTCTCTCAGAGCTTGGGAAGAAAACACATGCTAAAATCGGACCTCATGAAAACCTGATGCTACTTTTTTCTTCAGGTTTTTAAACCGGTCCGGCGAAACCTGATTGTGTGAAAGGGCTGTTAGATTCACGGGCGGATTTTTCACAAATGGTTTTCCACTCCCACGCCATAAAAACCCAGGTACGTTTTTTATAACTCTACCTCCTTAATCCCAATACCTTAGTGTAAACACACGAATGACCCAAAAGGTTTTTTTTGTCACCACGTCTTACTACCGGTTAGGGTTATACGTATAAGAACTAGTTACAATAATGTGTTAAGGATGAGGAAGGTTGAATTTAGAGGAAGTGTACCCCAATTTGCCCGTAGGGAGAGTGGAGGCCAATTCAAGGAAACCTCGCTTCGGTGGCCGCTTGGTCTAACGTGCTACTCTTGTAGTTGGCTAGACTGCCGATGACGGGGAGACTAAGGTTCAAATATCGGTTGGGAGTATTGAGGTTGGTTTTTCCAAAATGGTTTTCCACTCTTCCTCCACGCAAATGTGGGTCCACTTCCTTTAATTAACCTTCCCAATCCCAAAAACCATTAGCGTAATTAATAAAAAAAAAGCGTATAACCCGAACGGGCTAAAAAAAGGGGGGGAAATACACTAAATGCACCCAACCAAGATTCAAACCCCGATCTCTCCGTCATCGGCAGTCCAGTGTTTTGCGAGTGACAGCTGAAACTACCCTAGCACCGAAACGGGTCGGGAGGGTATTAAGACACGGTTCACACACGTTGATATATTATAGTAAACCGCGTCTTGTATACATCACTAACGTCAGAGTTCCCTGGTCCGTTGTATTATTATTATTATTATTATTAGCACCGCGTCTTACTACCCGTTTGGGTTGTACGCACTTATACTAAAGTGTAATGGTAGGGTGATTGTGAGATGAAATGGAGGACCTACAGTTTAACGTGGAATCCGAACCACGGAGGAGGCCTGGCATTCCTCACATTCACAAGTTGTGATTAATACACATCTTGTCAGAGGTGAAGGAAGGGTTTGGCAATCAGATAAATCTGTGCCAGGACCGAGGATTGAACCCCGGACCCTCAGCACAGAAGTCTGACACCTTACCCCTAGACCACCAGGTCCGTTGTAGAACAGATAATATGTAAATACTTCAATGTCGTAATCAAAGCCTTTATCAGTACATTCCCTTTCCCAGGGATTCAACTATATTAGACTTTACGATTAACTCACCAGGAAATATGAATCCCAAGTCTCGGTGTTTAGAAACACGACGCCGACAAGAGTACCTCGACCATGCTCCGGATGTAAAGAGGGCAGGTGTGTGAAAGGAAGGGGGGGGGATGAGAGTCCATCTGCTTACGCTCCTAACGAAGAGGGGGTGCAATATCAGACCCCGACCTTCCACAAACAAGGACGAGAAAAAAAAAGTTCACAACACAAAGCTTCTCACGATAAATCTGTTATTGAAGGTGGGGGATATAGGGGACACGAGGAAAGGTCAGTGTTTCTGCAGTTTTTATATCAAAGTACAGTGGCGGCACGTGATATTTATTTTTGGTGGGTGGCCAGGTCAAAGCTTACCGGTAATTTTTTTTTTTCTCACCACGTGTTAACATAATATTAAGTTAAGTTAGTTTAGTTTTCTTATTTAAAAAAATCCCTAAACAAATACAAAAACAGAAAGAATAAAATAATACAGATTTTGAATTAAACTTACCAAGCGATGACATTTCTTGTAGACACCAAATAATAAACAATAAAAATAAAATAAGCTATGTTTTTCTTCACTCATAGTTACCCACAATTATTATTTACCAAACCACGCATTAGAAAAAGTTAATTTTCTTTTCTTGCTATCCACCTGCATAAATGTAATGTCACTAGACTGATGTGCTCCTAACCGTTTAATTTCAGGTTTTTCTTGAAGTTTTTAATAAAATATAATCTACTCTATTCATTTTTAATTAATCACTTTCACTCGTCACTTTACTTAATGGGTCTATAATAGACGCTAAAACAAAATATAAGCTACCTTTATCGAATCGCAGGCCCGCCTAGACCGGCCCGATAAACGACTGGGAAGCGCGGCGTGGAATGGCCGAGAGAGATCTCACTGGCCGACGAGGTTTATCTGAGAGGGACTGGCCCATGTTAACTTCTCTATTTAGTCAATGGAGTCTTCAAGCGCTGGTACAGTCGCGTGACGATTGCAGCGAGTAGTGTAGAGAATGGTGCTCCACTTCATATTAATGTTTGTTTTTACAAAATATGTTATAAAATAAAAATAAAGAAAAATATTTGTTTATGTTCAAAAAGTGTTTGTGGGTCCGGGCCGCCCCTGTCAAAGCATTATTTTTTGTGTGAAAATAAATCATATAATTCTCCAGTAGAAACATACGAGTTTAATTTTATACAGGGTGACCTCAACAGTTTCTTAAATATCCGTCGAGGGTGTCCTGGAATTTAATGACAACTTTTTCTCTTCAATTAAAAAGTTACTCATCTAATGCCGCTATGCTCATAACAGATATTCAACAACTGTTGATATCATCATCGGAAGAACATTAAACTCTATGTTTCTACTGAAGCAATATTTTATTTATTTTGGTAAAACATTTACCTTTTCTCGCGTTCCCTACAATCCAACCTTAATATTTTCTCGCGATCTCAAGCATTAAATATTCTTGTGTTATCAACTTATAAACTTAAATCTAGAACAGATAGCCAGCCTCCAGACCGTTAAATTCATCACTGTAAAAATGGGGGAAAAAAACCCACATGTCACAAATGATAAATCTTTGCCCATGCCAAGAAACCAGCCCGGGACCCCTTAGCTCCTAGAAGATTAGACACGCTACCGACTGAGGTAAGCAAGGTGACTAACTTGCACTAGAGAAACACAAGGACATAACAGTGATACACAGGAGGGCAAGCCGTGCGCACGTGCGTTCGTTCACGGGTGAGTGCGTAGCGCTAGGCCCGCTCTCAATGCGGTGCGGATACACGGCGCATCTTGGCTTCTGATCTAACATCACCTCCAGCGTCAAGTTCCGACACGGTCAAGAATGTTCCCCCATTAGCCGAGTGACTGGCACTCAAAAGGTATTCCCTGTTATTGATAGGAAGAACAGTATCTAGCAGTTACTAAAGTGACAAACAGTTTTAATATATTCATAAATCAAGTAATGTTATCTGCAGCTGTCACTTTGATAGATATTAATACCTATAAAATAACAATAATAATATAGTAAAATATTATCATTTGGATGTTAAGCGTGGACTTGTCAGGAGAAACACAAGAGCAAGGTGAATGCGGTTGGAATGAGATATCTAAGAAATGTGGAAAAACTCGTATGAACAGAGTCAGTAATGAATGGATACTGAAGGAGTGAGATTTGAAAGACAATCTGATAGTTAAATGTGAAATTAGCGTCTTAACGTTGGTTTGGGCATGTTGAGAGTATGTGTGTGTGTGCAGAACCCGTACTATTGCAATTACGGTGTGACGAAATTGAAGCGTTCTATGAAGTACTGAGCAGGCTGAAAGTGCACTACTTTGTTAGCATTCAGTTAGTGTGTTAAAATTTATGTTGTGTTCATGTAAAAACCATGGTGTTAACCTGCTGTGAAGTAAACTGTACTAACAAACATGGAGATGCAAAAACTAACTCTCCAAACGAGTCAATTTCTATTCATAGGTAAGTAAGCATTTTAAGAATAATAGCGAGTAAGCCGAGCTTAATAATTAATACTAGTTTTATAGTAAAGTGAGGCTTGGATTTAAAAACAATATTCCATGTACGTTTATGTGACATGACCGGTGAAACAGTTTCGTTTAATGACATGCTTGAATTAATTATACCTTTAATTGCAAATTATTAACTGTATAAAATATATGGAATTAGCTATAGTTATTTGTCTTTAATACGAAAGTGTATTTTTTTAAGACTCAATATCGACCTTTTTTATGAGTCAAAATTGACAAATGAGGACTTTAATGGAAATGTGTTGACATGAAGATGTGGAACAGAAATTAAAATGTCAATAATTTTTACGGAAGTGGAAAAGGGGAGCGGTTATGGGGCCCATCTTCGTGTGGGAGATACCCCCTTGAGACCTTACCCGAAAAAAATTCCTCTCCCAGCCCCCTTCAACTCCCCTTTCTCCCTAGACGCATATCCGGAACCACTGTGTGTGTGTGGGGGGGGGGGGGGGGTTATGGGGCCTGCCCCTCTCTTACTCCCGGACTCATCTATGGAGAAATTCCCCCCACTCCTTTCCAGCCCCCTACCAGACGCATCCCCGGAACAGCTGGGGCTTGGGGACTCATTTTCGGTTGGGGACCACCAGTGATCAAATTAATTAAATTTTCATTTATCTCAAATATATTACGAAAAAAAAAATATTCTTATGTAATAACGTATTATTCATTCACGATAGGTCTTTACCTGGATGACAGTTCAAAAATCATATGTTTAGGTTTTAGGTTACCAACACTTGTAAAAGAACACTGTTTTGTTATGAATGTTAAGTTTTTTAATTACCTGATATATTTTATATTTAAAATAACTTAAACTTAAGTTTTCTCACATTATTTCATTACTTTTAACAATTTGTTTTTACCCAATCCCAAACAATATTTTAAACATATATTAAAAGTACCTATTCTTTGTTTTGGAATGTTATCTATGATGTGTAGTATAGTGCATGCATTAATACTTTTAATAAAGGTATCGTATTTACTTGGTAAAGATAAAATATTTGTAATTTATTTTATATATGATTAACTATTTTATTATTAGTTTATTGTTTTTAGAAATATTTAACTGAATAAAATATAATCGTCTGCTGCGAGGATACACCATTTTAAACAACTTGTCCGCGTCATCATCAACCACATGGCTAATATTCGTTGGTCGCCATTTTAAAGCCATATTTGTTAGACCTTTTGTGAAAGTGCTCGGAATAATAATTATTTTAACTTGAATAGAAGGATAAATAAGCTTTGTGAACGACCTCAAATAAATATTAAGACTTTGTTTAATTTAAATATATTTCATAGAATTTATTACTGTGCGCATTTATTATATTTTTAACTTTAAATTAAGTCTCTAGTTTGTTAGGTCCACGCCTTACTCTAACTTATAATAATTTATAACTAAGATAAATTACCTTTTATTTTAATTATTGGGCTTCTGTATTAACGTAAAAAAACTTGATCCTAGATCATATTACTAATTATTTTAAGAATAACTTTGTGTATACAGATATTTTCTCTTTAGTTCGAATACATATTAGGCCTAATTTGGTTAATTTTAATCTTACTTTAATCTAACTTTAATCTAACTTTAATCTAACCTTAATCTAACTTTAAACTTTTATCTTTTATCAAACTTAAATATAAGTTTAATCTAACTTTAATCTCACGAAATTTTATAAGGGGTTCTTTTTATTTGTGGATAGATTTGGGTTTGTTTTTTGATAATGAGTTCCCAGGAGAAAAAAAGAAGAGAAGTTACAGATCACCAAGTCATTCAAAAATTTCAATTTCAAAATTCTTTGAGGCATAATATTGGCCTAAATTACTGTGGTTAACTATCACATTACTCTACATAACCATATGTTTTCATAACAGCTGTCCCAAGTGACAGTGGCAGATATCAGCTGTTGGCGTAGTGATATTTTAGGGACTATTTTTTAGTTACTTTTTGAGCTGTCATCCAAGTAAACTTAGGTCGTGAATGGCGTATACTATAAAATATTTTACTAGCGTGACCTTAGAATCTGTGTATAAATTGCGTACTTATGAGTGATTTTTATTACAACTACCTTCTATAAACTAAGAAAAGTAATTTACAGAGCGTACATTAATTATTTAAATGTTTGTCCCCAAACATAAAAAAACTCCAAATAGCTTCTAGATGAATTTAATATACATTTTCTTCGACAACAGTACCTTTCCACCCCCCAAAAATGTAATTATTGTCTAAGGCGTCACTCTCGCAATAAACTATACTGCTGATGACAAGGAGATCTAGGTTTGAAACCCAATGGGTTTACTGAAGGTGGTTTTCCATTCTCCTTCCAAGCATATGCGGGTAAACTTCCTCTAAATTCAACCTTATCCATAACTTATAAGCGTAATAAATACATGTATTCCATTCACCTATTAGAGGTCTTGTTGGTTCGAATCCCGCTCAAAGTTTATTATTTTTACTAGGTTTAATATTTTTACTATTATGTCTAACATCAAAGTTACCCGCTTCGGTGGTCGAATGGTTTGAGACATCAATCTCACAGTAGACTGGACCAGGGGCGGATCCAG
Source organism: Timema podura (assembly GCA_033556935.1). NCBI lineage: Eukaryota > Metazoa > Arthropoda > Insecta > Phasmatodea > Timematidae > Timema > Timema podura. The sequence goes on from JAVRXN010000005.1 coordinate 36,549,604, forward strand.
AAGTAAGGGGCGCGCCCCCGGCCCTCCCAACCCCAAGATTTTTTTTAGTTGGTATTAATAATAGTAATTAATAGATCAAACCAATTAAATCTATGTTTTGGTCACTACCAGTTGTACTGTCACGCAATACCTCACTTGCCTGATGATTCGCGTGCCGATCACGGTCAATAATTGGTTTAAATTTTTAGCACTTAATTTTTTTAAAATAGATAAACAATGAGCTCATACGCATTATATTTTGAAATTTCTAAATTACTCTCAAATTTATAAACAAATTTTGAAGGATTTTTACGTCAGAATTTCCCGAGGAGGGACTTCTCCCGGCCAACGAAAATCCTGGACTCTAGTACCGATGATGGGGAAATCAGAGTTAGAATCTCGGTCGGGTTTACCGAGAGGGGGTTTTCCCCTTTCCTCTACGCTAATGAGAGTACACTTCATTTAAATCCAAACTTACTCATCCCTAACACATTATTAAAAGACTTAGATAAATTGCTCTAGAAATAAATAAACAATTTAGCGTAATTAATTAATTAGTGTACAACCAGAATAGGTATGCCTAGTAGGACGCGTTGATAAAAATCAACAGCAAGGTTGATAGTTTAATATAAAGGAAATGCACGCAAATTAGTGGGTAGAGGGGATGGGATCTAATTTTAAAAACCACCCCCACTGCACCCGCTCGAACCTGGTACTTTGGGGTAAGCGTGGCGCAAACCAGCGCAGTAGCGGGCGCGCTGGTGAACTATAAGTTCTCATACTCAGGCGTTCTGAGTCTGTAGACCACTTGTGGACCCGCATTTATTTTTACAATGGACTTGAAGTAGGAAGTGGAAAAAGAAGTATTATTGTTTGAGTTATTATTGGATGAAAATGAAGAAAAGCAAAGGTAGATGTGCACTGTATATATATATATAACATGTAGACGTTTTTGCTCATATGTTTTTGAGATACAAAGAGCCATTATTTTAATTTCTCAGAAAAAACTATGAATATGGTTACATATTATATATATATATATATATATATTATATATATATATATATATATATTAGCACCACGTCTTACTAACCGTTCGGGTTGTACGCTTATGGTTTTAGGGATGAAGACGGTTATTTTTAGAGGCAGTCTACCAGCATTTGCGTGGAGGGAGAATAAAAAAACATTTTGGAAAAACCACCCTCAGTACACCCAACCGAGATTTGAACTCGATCTCCTTGTCATCGGCAGTCTTGTTTACTGCGAGTTACGCCTTAAGACCATGGAGCCACCGAAGAGGATTACATTATATAAATACAGTTCGAGTGGCAAATGATTTTGTTATATTGTCCCCATGTTCTGTACTTCTTATATTTTTGTATTCACGATTTGATAGATCATACGAAATACAGCCGCACCATTTTAATAAACTTCTCCGCTTCACTCAAGTTTTTCAAACACTGTCCCTGCGGACAGACGGGCAAATACTCCAGGCATCATCCAACCGCGAGGCAGAACGATGACCGCGGTAGAAAGCAACAAAGTAATTAGCGGGCACGATTCTCGGATCGCCATCTATGTGCTTCTGTTGTACCTCTATGCATCAGTTGACCGCCTCCACAATACGGACGACCCTTTCGCCGGGCTTTGTTGGTCTCAAGAGGAAGGCGGAGGACATCGCTTGATTCATACGTTGGCAGAGAATTGAACCGAGCAGAATCTGCTTCAGTATCCCAGCAGTTTACACGCTATTAGATTTGTATATTGACCCACAATGCTTTGCAACTCAAACTTTAAAACGAGGACTATCAATATATTTCATTTTCTAGTGTATAAACAGCTCTGTTATATTATTGTCACGATTTTTTATTTCTGGTATTTTGTTGTAGAGTGAAACAAATAAACAGAGATCGAGAACACCACGCACGCACGCACACACGCACGCACGCACACACGCACGCATGCACACACGTACACACACACGCACACACACACACACACACGCTTTCCGTTTAGCGAGTTAATTAAATAATTTCACAGCAGTATACGAAGCCGTCTGCCCATATATCACTTTTTAGGAGCATGCGCACTTATGGGGTAGGTTAGTTTAGTCGCATGAACATTGATTGATTTGATTAGTTTAGACGCATGCGCACTGATTGAGTTTGTTAGTTTAGGCACATGCGCACTGAGTGAGTCGGTTGGTTTGGGCGCAAGCACACTGAGTGTGTAGGTTGTTTTAAGCGCATGTGCACTTATTGAGGTGATTGGTTTGGACGCACGCGCATTGATTGAGTCGGTTCGCGCATGTGCGTTGATTGAGTAAACAAAAGTTCCCTAAACATTGGTAAAGTAAATGTTTGAAACAGCTAATACCAACGAAAATATTTGTGCAAAAAACCATTAAAAAACTCCATGGCGTCAAGGACCGACCGACCGACCGACCGACCGACCCATGTTGGCGAAGATAGTGCCAACATTTGCGGATAGAGGGTGTCATGTGGTCAGAAAACAAAATAAATACATTTTAATCTCCTAGCTTTGGTTTTTTTTAACGAAATTTTATTTAAGTTTGGGAAACACAAAAAACTTGTCAAGCTAATTGATGTAGCCTATGTATGACTTATACGCGTGGCAGGGTCCGGGTTGGATGTTACTTAGGGTAATGTAATGCAAGAGAGTAGGGAAGGGTTGACATCATACGGTACAATACAGCTATTAGAATACGTAGACGATTTAGCTTTGTTGGGCAATAGTAAGGAAGGTGTGGTTATACATGCAAACATTTTATTGGAGTTTAGTAAGGAAATGGGTTTAGAAGTGAACGCTGAATATATGACCACACAGATAACACAGATTAGGGACGATAATTGAAAGATTACTCTGAGCAACATATCATTTGACAGGGGAACAATTTTAACTAGCAATAACGTATAAGATTGTCAATTAGGAAAGGAAAGCAGTCTGGAAATGCGTGCTATTAATTGGTTAGTATGTTGTTGTCATCTAGCTTTCTTTCAAGGAATGTAAAAATCAGAATATACAAAACAATAATTTTACTGGTTGTTCGCTATTGGTGTGAAACGTGGCCTCTTACCTTAGATGACAAAAACCATTTTAGAGTGTTAGAAAACGTGGAACTTAGGAATATATTTGGTCTAAAAGGGGATTAGGCTACTGGGAAGTGGAGGTAGGTTACATAATGAGTGACATGCCCTGTACTCATCACAAGACATTGTTTGAATAGTCAAATCTAGCAGGTTACGGTGGGCAGGACATGCAGCGCGAATGGTAGAATCAAAAACCATGTTCAGGGTATTATTGACTGGCAAACCCAATGGGAACAGACTATTGGGAATACCTAGACACAAATGAGAGGATAACATTAGAATGGACTTGAAAGAGAAAGGGTGTAATGAGGTGGACTGGGTAGAACTAGCTCAAGTCTTAGGATAGAGATAGGGTGTACTGAGGTGGACTGAATAGAACTAGATCAAGATAGGGATAGGGTGTAATGAATATAAATATCTCAAGATAAGTAAAAAAATGTATATGAAGTAAAGCACCAATCTCTACAGTCTACACACAATGAATTATTCGATTCGTTATACAATATTTCAGTCCCGATAGGATTCATTACTCGCTGCAATCGTCACGCGCATGTACCAGCGCTCGGAGACTCCAATGAATAAATAGAGAAGTTAACATGATAAGCCTCGTCGTCCAGTAGGAGATTTTCCTCAAGGTAATTCCACTGCCAGCTACACAGTAGTTCATCGGGCTGGTCTAGGCGGGCCCGCGATTTGACTAAGATGGTTTATATTTTATTTTAGCGTGTATTAAAGACCCATTAAGTAAGGTGACGAGTGAAAGTGATTAATGAAAATGAAGTTGATTATTTATTCAAATCTCTTGTCTTTTTCATTAAAACTGCAAACTCGAAATTAAACTGTTAGGAGCACATCAGCCTAGTGACATTACAGTTATTCAGGCGGATGGCAAGAAATAAAAAGCTTTTTCTAATGCGTGGTTTGGTAAACAATAATTGTGGTTAGCTATGAGTAAAGAAAAACATAGCTTATTTTGTTTTTATTGTTTATTATTTGGTGTATAGGCCCCCTACAAGAAATACCATCACTTGGTAAGTTTAATTCAAAACCTGTATTATTTTATTCTTTCTGTTTGTAGATTTGCTAAGTGAAATTTTTAAAATAAGAAAACTTAATTTAATTTGTTAACACGTGGTGATAAAAAAAAACATTACCGGTAGGCTTTGACCTAGCCTCACCAAAAATAAATATCACGCGCCGCCACTGAACTAAATAATAATGGTTGCACCCACTTCAGTGGCTGCATGATATAAACTCTAAGTCGTTACTCTAGCAATAGACTGGTCAGCCGATGACTGGATGATCGGGGTTCAGATCCCGGTTGAGTGTACTAAGGGAGTTAATTCCCCCTAAATAGTTTTCCAATCTCCCTTCACGCGAATGCTGGTACAATTCCTCTAAACTAAACTTTATTATTCAGTAAAATACTAGCGTTACTAAAGTAGCCCCATGGCTTCTTTGGTGTTGACTGACAGCTCACAGCTGACTACTGACAGTATATACCTAAATGTCGACTGTCAGAAGTGACAGCTTTTAAACACATGGTTTTGCAGATCATATGGTTCAGCGTAGGGATACATAATTTGGTCTGTTAACTTTTCAGAGCTGTCAGTCAGCACCAAAGAAGCCATGGGGCTACTGTAGTAACATATATGTTTTGCCCAAACGAGAAGTAAGACTCAGTGCTAAAGGGGCGTTCAAGTATTACGTAAGCAAATTTTTGGCAATTTTTAACCCCCCCCCCCCCCGTCTTGCTTATATAAGATTTGTCGACTTTTTCCATTTGTTCACAGGAATAGCCATTCTTTTTCTTATGCAATTTGCCTCTAGCCCAAACAGGTAGTAAGACGGGATTACAAAAAAAAATTAAAAATTCATGCACTTTATAAATTGCTGGTAATTATTTACACAGAGGTGTAAATTAATATTGCGAAATAATTGACAATTAAGACTGGTATACAGTAATTTAAATTTATTGAACAGGTAAAATTAAAACACGTTATAATATTATAAAAGTTTAAAATTTTTATTTACTTTTAATTAAAGTTATTAAAAAATTATTAGTGACAACATTAATATTATATTAATTAAAAAAACACCCTAAGGCGTAGACTTCATTTAATTCGATGACCAAGGTCCTTGAATCCACGTCTCAACACTTTCAATTATTATGTTTCTACTTAGGGGGGCTAGGTCACTCAAGCTTTGGCTTACTACTATAGGCTTCTCCACTTTTCCCTCGTTTAGCCCCTCAGCATCTTTATTGCTGTCCAAAGCTGCCTAAAGTCCAAGAGGCTTTGCGATGAGCCCTCCCTCAATTTTTCCCGGCTTTCTTCGTCTTACGTAAGCATTGTTGTTTTGACACCCTTACCCCTTTGTCAGCAAAAATAAGCAAAGCTCGAACCCCCTCCCCCACTAAGGTGCTTACGTAATACTTGAATGTCCCTTAAAGAAATAATTGCATCGGTGGTCACGCGGATTAAACGTCGACCTAGTCTTATTTGTCGGTGACGGTGATTTCCCATTAACCCAAAACGCAAATGAGGTACATTTTCTCTAAATATGATCTTTCTTACAAATATCCCATTATTATAATTAAATGTAGATAGTCCCGGACTCATTGAAAAGATAACATTATTTTTACCACCCATTCGAGATGAGCTAATATTAACTACGCTAATGTGTTAGGGATTAGGAAGAATTACTTTATAAGAAGTGTATCTGCATTTGCGCGACGGTAGAGTGGAAAAACATTTGTGGAAGAAAAAACCCCTTCGGAACATGAGACCGGGATTCAAACCCAGATCTCCCCATCATGGGCAGTCCGGTCTATTGGGAGACCGACGCCTTAGAGCATGTTTAAAAACAACTCTGTAATGCATCATACTTCAACTGCTTTCACGTAACGCGAAACAATGAAACTATTCCCTACCAAGAGTCGAACCAACGCTCTGTCAACGTCTGGGACCTAACACATTTTTTTTTTTCGTATGTCATATATAACATGGAGGGACATGGCATCTAGGCCCAGTCGCCTTATGTGCAGACTATTAGCCGCTCTGGTGGCACAGAACGTTACCCACTGTACATCTATGGAGGATGTGTACACGTCGTTCCCACAATAAGATGATGTGATAGAGATTATGAAGTTGTGGAGCCGGGGTGAGTCTTAACTTAGGCCTAACTAACCAAACCCTGGTGACCTCCGGCATCATTCCCCTTAAGGGAAAAATACACGAGGTTATCAGGCGGAAATCGAACCAGGGACCTCTAAGCACGTAGCCAGGTGCACTGACCACGGGACCGGTTACCTCAAGGTTAGTTGTGATAAATAATCGTTTAAGATTAATGGGAAAACCACCTTGTCCTTAACGAAATCGTTATCGGTTTAAACAAACTGTGGCAAAGGGTTATATGACCATAGGACCCCTTAAACATGCCAGAAGTGTGTTCATCCGAGGATTCTGCGTTTGATTCCCAGCAGAGATTACAATTATACGATCGAAAACCTGGGTCACTGGTTGATTAACGGAATGGAGTTTGGGAGTTGTGTGTCAAAAAAATAGTTGAGCACTTAGTAGTCATATCATGACTGTCGTGTCTGAGATTCGACGATAGCTTTCGTTCTGTCAATAAACACTTTTTAAGTTGTGTTGATTAAATTACATTTAAATAAAAATACCCTTTGTGTCAATGTCAGCAAATAACAGGATTCTCGCAAATATCTGGTATTTCATGTGCAAGTAACACTTTGTCAGATTCACCTATTAGTTTATTTTAAGTGTGGATTTACACTTTTTTTTTGTTAAAAAGTTTCGAGTTCATGACCTGATGATACCAGTTTTTTTGTTCATATTTAACAATGAGCCTTATAAAAACCCGCCAAAGCTAGCTGAAATCTTGAAGTTAAGTGCGAATTTAAATTTGATAGATATTATTAAAAACTAATTATTATGCTTTCATGAAGTTATTAAATCTGGTGAAATTCCATTGGTACAAGGGACAACCCTGCAGATCGCGGCAGCTCAGAGTGTAACAGTTATGGTAAGCTTTCGTCTAGTACTAGCTCAGGAGCTAGCTCACAGCCGCCGCTATGAAACGCATGGGTCAAACCACTTTCAGTCGGGAAGGGGTGTGCGCAGTAACAATATCCCCCCCCCCCCCTCTTGCTAGGGAAACTCCGGCAGTGGATTGTACTCTAAAATTCAAGAGGAAAACGATGACGCAAACATCAACAGGGCGCGTTCAGTAAAAGCGCGCTGCGAAGACCAATGTGCATTCTCCCGCCATAATACAAACCGTGGCGCGCTTCGGCCAATAGGAACATGCCACACTCTAGCGGGAAAGCGAGAAACCTAAGAAAGTGACGTCACTAAACCTACTTCCATTTATGAATGGACCCCCTCTCGAACAAATGCTGCTCCTTTTGCAAAGAACTTAAGCAAAGCTAGTTCAGTGAAAGATTCGAGTAGAATCCAATTAGCTTTACATTTAAGATATAATTACATCAATTATAACAGCTAATATCAGCTTTACTAAAATATTAATTTCTATAATTCAAGTCAACCAATATACCACTAAACCCCTAAAGCAAGAAATTTGTTACTTTACGGAATTTATATTTACCTGAAAAAGTGTCATGTCTTCTTCTAATTATAAGACGTGATGAAATGGTTAAGATTTCTCCTTGACATTGGTCAACAAATGTTTATTTTAGTAAAATGGCTAATCCTAGTTACTTAGATACACACAAAATTACTAATAGACTATATAACATTACTTACTTCAGACTTTTTAAATTATTTCCTAGGCACACATGTAACGACCAAGAGACGAGCACAAAATGGAATCGTCAAAAAATTGCCTATTGTACAGCAAGATACAAAATGTAGTACACTTCGGGGCAGAGCAGTACACTCTGTTACATTATGTTAAAAGAATATAATTTAATGCAAATAGCTTCAACACAAAAGATACAGCACTGCCTGGGCAATGCAATAATAATAATAATAATAATAATAATAATAATAGTAATAATAATAATAATAATAATAGTAATAATAAAACAAAATGCGAGACATAATGTTAGGCCTTTTTCAACTGTGCATTCATCCCCTAATCATAGATATTTTAGGGGAAAAAAACTATTTTTTATTACTACCTTATATGCCCTTTAAATGCAACAATAGCAAAGTTAAAGTGTATTGAAACAAATAACATTTCAATACTAATGGGGAACAGAACTTGAAAAAAAAAAACTTTAAAATGAAAAAAAAAATTTACATTAATATTTTTATTTCCTTGCAAAATTAATTAAGAAAATAAAACAAAAATGTTCTTAAAAATATAATTTAGTTGGGTGATTGTTTCTGTGTCAACAGAAATTCTTTATTTTACCAACCAATTTGACTAACTTTACCTATAAAACCAAAACAAAGAATAATTAAAAAAACTTAAATTGTATACAGTTTCTGTGGCAAACTTAAAATGTAATGCCCAAAAACATGTCTTATACGAGAGAAAAAACCCACTTAAAATTTAATTTAACTTTTTACAGTTTCTGTGCCAAACTGAAAGTCTTTAAACAAAAAATGTGCTGTGTAAAATAAATCAGAGGAGGGGTGGTAGTATTCCTACTGCCGTGGTGGCACCACCTTTGCTATGATGTATGTACATATGTTCTGAAAATGAGCACTCCCCCTTCCCCTTTTTTTCTTCTCAGTCTTGCTTCTGGCTTTCAGGGAAAACTATACAAAAATTTCCTTTATATTTAAAAAACCAAAATATGCAAAATAATGACCAAAAAAAAAGGCCTTTACTGAAAAAACTTAAAATATGCCATATTGCGTAAAAACACATAAATATGTCAAAAAATGACCTAGCAAAGCTACTTAAATCAGCTAAATTTCTTATGAAACACATTTGTATACACTTGAACAACATTCTAGGTTTGCCAAAAAGAATATGCAAAATCATAAAAATCCTAACCCTAATTATAAGCATATATAAATTACAAGTTGAAATATTTACTCAGTGAATTTTGTTTTTCTAACTCAAATAGGATGAACAATAAGTTATATTTGCTTCAATACAATAAAAAAGTTCAATAGCGAATTTTTATTACAACAATTATAAATTTAATATTAGATTGTAAACGTGTTATTGAAGTAAAATATAATCCCTGCAAGGCAAACAAATTTTATATAAAGACACAAATTGGTGAAAAAATTAGCAAATAAGAGAAAATAAAGAAAACATGATTTAGAAATTAAAGACCTCTAAGGTCAATAACAGAGATCCAAAACTGTTTAAAAAAATTGGTAGTCACAAGATTAACTAACCTACTAATAGAATAGAGAAACAAAATGTTGAATGGAAAATGTATAGTATTGCAATATGGATAATGACAATAAGGCTTTCAATTTAAGTGTTGTATGAACTTCAAAATACTGATCTCTATTCCCTAATAAATAAAATAAACTTTTATATTCAAGTAAATACAGAAACTACCTAAGTTATTGTGTCTAAAATTTTGTTACCTAGTATGCATCATAAGTGAATCAATTAACAAAAGGATGATATATATTTTAATGTAATTTAATAAATATAATTATTTTATTACATCAATGTGATTGTCAGTTTTTTAATCCCATTCAAAATTAGTTTTTAAAACCAATTAAATCTGAAAAAAGAAGCTTATTTTATATTGAAGTAAACTTTTAATATAATAGGCTATTTAAGAATCAAATAGCCAAAGCTATTATTTATGCTTTTAGTGAGGATTACTCCATCTACCTCTCCATGACCCTGGGCACGGGACGATTCCTGGATATCTCAGTGGTTAGAGCATTGGCGTACTAAGCCAAAGGTCCCAGGTTGGATTCCCGTGTTCAGGTGTCATTTTTCAATTTTCAGAATATAATAGGCTATGGTAACAATTTTTATCCATGTGGCAGTAATAACACAGCTTTTGTTTTTAAAGTAATTATTTAGCATCAAGACATGCCAAAAACAAGAAACAAACACAGGTCCAGATTAGAATATGGTTCAAGTATGAAATCTACTACCAGTATATGAAGATGTTAGATTCAATAAGAACAATAAGTTCTATTTTAAATATCTGTAGGGTTGGCTGAACTGAATAGGACATTGGATTATTATTGCCTTTGGTCGGGGTTAATAGGGAGGTCACAGTTTTGAGTACCAGCCAAGTATGCCACAGGGGTGGGGTTTGGCCAAATGTAATTTCCTCAACCTCTTTTAACGTTAATGCAAGTGAATTTCCTTTAAATATGCATTACCTAATCAATATCCATCATCACCATCCCCAATCCTCTCCTCTTCTCTCCTCCAAATTTCTCTACACTCCCTTTAGCCACTGTTCCTTAGTATTTTGCTCCTCCACTCCCCCCCACCCCCCACCCCAGTAGCCAAAATCTTATTTGGTATCTTACCACCTTAGTTGTGACTTCACTATTGTGTCCTGCACTGACTCCTCCTTAATTATTTCTCCTTTCTCATCCTATCAGTTCTTATAACTCCCATAGTAGGCCGCCCTACTTCTAAGAAATTTCATTTCAGAGACTTGAATTCTGCTTCCATTCCGCTCCTTCATTTGTCTTGTAGTAATAGTTAATACCAATAGTTTCAAGTGTTTTAGAATAATTTTATTTATCATAATGGTTATAAAGCATTGTATTGTTGCAGTGACGGCTGCAAATAACAACATTAAAACATATTAAAAACATTTTATTGGAAAAAGTTCTATAGAATGTGGCCTCACTCGACTTTTTAGCTACAGGTTTACTTATCAAGGCTATCAACTTTACATAGATTTTGAGCTTTACATGTTTAATTATAAGCGAAATGTAAATTTTTCTCCTTTACAACCACGAGAACTTTAAAACCACCCCTCTCCCAGTGCTCTACGTCCATCTCAACTAATTCTATGGGGGTGAAACACAGTGATGTTGCATCAGGGCAAGCAATGCTTGCCTTTGCTTGAAGATGTGTAGTTGTTTTATTTAACGTTTGCAAAAATATTCTCTGCACACGACAGTAACTGTTACATGCATGTAAGACGTGCACTAGTCCATTGTATGCAAGTTGAAAGTATATTTGTCTGGCTTTCATCCCACATCTCTCTAGCCAATGTAATTCTTGTTTGTGACATCATAGATTTAGGAGGGGTGAGAAGGGAAAGAGCTGTGGGGTTCAGGTAGAAATGCAAGAAACCAAGTTACAACTTATCAACGAATGAAGATATATGTCCGAATGGTGATAATTAAAACCAAAGTCATTGAAATATACCATTGCATACCCCTCTCTTTCCCTTTAAAAACACAAAGTGACAATAGTAGACGTTTAAGGTGGTGGAGATAGGATTTAAGGGGGTTTTGCGTAGAAGGTGAAATATCAAAAAGTTAGAAGTTATTGACCCTGTGCCTACTCAGCTTCTGTGGAATTTGTTGCAACAGGTGCTTTTGTTTTGGTGTGTGTGTGTGTATCAGTGAAAGCCAACAAATGAAAGTTAATGTTTTATATACTAGGCTATATAATAATACAATGAGTGAAATGCGTGGAGTGAGCGGCTATAGTAATAAGTGCAAATGCATTATTTGTAGTAGGGCCTATACATATTTTACAGGAAGACTTTTTGAAGAACGCTTTGAAATAGTGAGTATTGGAAGATCCATTCCAGAGTTAAATATAACCACATTAAGAAAAAAGGATGAATTCGCTAAACATTTTCATAAAAACATTTATTCAAAGCATTCTTGAATAACTGGGTTTGGTTCAGAAAACAAATTGCATTTAATATCTAAAAATAGTCAAATTACAAATACATTGAACATATGCTATAGGTTGCAATTTAATTGTGTAGGCCTAGAAATATTTTTTTAAATACTTATATGTATATTTAATATACTGTAATTAATTAACACACAATATAATTGGTTTACATTTAAATAAAAATATTTTTATGTATGTGATTTAATTTAAAAGTTGTCAGCTTTAGGGGTGGCAGACACAGGAGGAGTTTCCTCACACTTGTAAAATAAAGGAGGGAAGATATGTTCTGCCCTCTTACACCCACAACTTCTTCTATATGCACAAAAAGATTATAGTACGTGCCTTATGTAAATCACAGAACAGAAGAATGTCCAAAGCCACAATCATTAAAAAAAACTCTAAATAGCTTCTTGAAGCATATGATATTAAAACATTTTCCCCAGATACTCCTAATCTGGACGGGCAAAGCCCCCAAAACTCCCCTCCCTAAATACCTAAGAATTTTGGTCACAAGACACTAATGGGGAAACAGTATAGGCCTATACTTGATTTTTTAGTAAATTAGATTATTATTATTATTGTAGGATTCCGGTAGGAATGAACTTTTATATAAAATAAACATACATGTCTATGGCTTGGGTCCAGTTCAGACATAGCTCTAAAGTCACGTTTTCTTCAAGGGCGGAATTATAGCAGCTTTTTAGTAAATTGAATGCCATTTAGAAAAAAACTTTTATTTTACCCTGGTGCCTGAGCTTGAGATCTGTAAAATGAGCTATTTTCCACCATCCAACAACTTCTTCAAGTCCTACAGTTTCCAATTTAATATAAAAATACAGTGAAATCTCCCTTAACTGACTTTATAAATAGCAAATTCTTCTTTATCACGAACAGTTTAAATTTCCCCGGCAAAATATCATTGGCTCTTAAAGTGATACAAGTTCCCAATAACGGCTTTCTCAATAACAATCGGACACTGCTATGGATGCATATTTATTCATAATTTTTTTTTAGACAGTGGACAAAAATTGATAACAACAGTCCATTAACAGTATTTTAATGTATGACTATCAGGAACCCCATTGTCTCGTGCAAAGTATGGCCAGTCTTGCCTTCCCCCTCAAGGGAACGTTTCTAATAGAGCCTATCGAGTAATGACTTTGGTACTTCAAGGTTGCTACTCCTTCCCTTTTCGAGATAGTGGGGGTTGTTCTGTCAGTTTAGTCTGTGCTCGTGCTTAGAGTACAAAAGGCCTAATGTTCACATGACATTTTATTTTTTGTATTGTTCTGTGTGTAATGCAATCTGTACATTAAGTTAAGTACAAAATTTATTCATAATATTATTAGCATACCATATTGCACAATGCAGTAATTCGATTGTTGTAATTAAAATACACAGCATTTAGATTTTTATGGATTAAACTGTGTTCAAGTAGGCCCTAGTATGATTTAAAATATACGGTATATATGTACATATTTTCCCAAATAAGGACACTTCTTAATAACTGATAAGTTATTTTTGATTTCGGAAGAAGTCCACCACTAAAAGATTTCACTGTATTTATGGAATTATATATCTTATGTATATAGATAGCTATATAAGGCTAATAAAACGCTTAGAAAAGAACTTTTTCTAGCACAGTGTCTTAATACCCGTTTGGGTTGTACTTTATATTATTATTTATTATTATTTAGCACTGCGTCTTATACCGTTCGGGTTATACGCTTAGTACTAATTACGCTAATGGATTAGGAATTGGGAAGGTTGAAATGAGAGGAAGTGAACCGCATTTGCGTGGAGGGAGAGTGGAAAACCATTTAGGAAAAACCCCCCAGTTCACCCGACCGAGATTCGAACCTCGATCTCCCCGTCCTCGGCAGTCGAGTCAATCACGACTAGCGCGTTAGCCAACTGCGCCACCGAGGCGGGTTGGGTTGAACTTAAATACATACTAATTACGCTATGTGTCAGTGATTAGGAAGGTTTAATTTATAGTTTGTGTACCTGCATTTGCAAGAGGGAGAGTGGACAACCATAAGGAAAACAGTCTCAATACACCTACCAGATTCAATCCCCAGTCTCAATGTCATCGGCAGTCCAGTTTATTGTGAGAATGATGCCTTCAGACTATTTGACACTCAGGCAGGTTTAACCACTTAGTCTTATCATTGGATGTAGAATGGGTGATTGAATAATAGTTCTGACCTGATTTTTTCCAGAATAAAAGCAGCAGTTGTTAGTCATCATCCCTTGCAACTGACTTGAACCCCAGATATAGTACCTACCTTCTTGTTCCTTCACCTGCATTGAGCGACCTCCTCGGCAGACAAGTCTCCTGGTTTCAACACTACAACTACTGGTTGCTCCTCGTCCTTATCCTCAACATCTCATCAGTTACACGGGTAGCGACTCCCTCTGAAGAAAATATACACGTTAGAATGATACTCGAGACTCAACAACATGATGATACGCAAAGTCACACAATTATCACTATTAAAATGTTAAACAAATTCCATGACACACACACACACACACACGCATCTAATATTGAGTGGGGGAAACATTAGCGTGAAAGAGACTTTTTTTAGAACCATGTCTTACTACCTGTTCAGGTTATATGTATATGTACTATTTACTGTAACTACGGTAATGTGTTAGAGATGAGTAAGGTTGAATTTAGAGGAAGTGTGCCTGCATTTGTGTGGATGGGGAAATATTATGGAAAAAACACCCTCAGTAGTCCCGACTGGGATTCAAGATTTTTTTTTTTTTTTCAAAATTATAGATATAAAATGGTGAGCATGTAACAGCCATCTTAACACTATTGTTTCACCAATTGTAATGTCTGCCTAGTTCAGAGGTTAAAGAGAGTGACCTTTGTTGATAGTGAAAAGTAGTCAAAAAGAGTTAACCTTGAGTGGCTCCACTAGGGTATGTCTTATAAGAGAGCAACCAGCCTCATGGTATAGTGGTCAGAGGCCCTTGCTGCTGAACTAGAGGTCCCGGGTTTGATTCTCAGCTGGTACTGGAGGATTTTTTCTCGAAAGGGGAATAATTCCCATGGTCACTTGGGTTTGGTTAAATAGGCTTAAGTTAGATTAAGATCTTCATTGGTTTCATCCCGTTATATTCACTATCATCATCATTCATCTCATAGGGACATGGAAAGAGCTTCTATGGATAGGATGTATGATTAATACATCTGGGCATCCCCTGGGCAACAATACACTACTACCGGCTTATCTTTCCACAAATTGAGCTACGTACATATATTGCTGTAGCCTAGACATGCCATATTATTATTCAATAGAGAACCATTGCTTAGTCTGCCATGTAGTAAGAGAGTTACCTTTTAGCAGGGTTGACAATGTGTGTGCTAATATATTAAAATTGCTAACATATGATTAGAATAAATAATAATCGATTAAAACCCATCACCTTTGAGTCTATATATCATGAACGGGACTATACATAGAATTAAGCCAAAGAAATGTCTTTAAAAATTAATGAAAAAATACAATAGATGATAAAGATAAAATATAGTAAAGCATAGATACATATTTACAGTTAGGCTCTGTTTTTATAAAAAAAAAACTAAAGGAATAGACTTTGGATGATTAATGTTGTTTTAACAAAGTGTGCCTGCATTAATTAAAATGGGGGAAGATATGAACACCATTTACAAATCACATTCAGAAAAACCCAACCTGATGCGCTCAGCTAAAATTTATCCCCCAGGCACCCCGTCACCCGCCAGTCTAGTGTATTACGAGCCTGACGCCTTTGACAGTGGCACCAGCAAAGTGGGTAGCCTAACTTTGATTAATTTTATTTAAACATAATTGGTAAGTCCAATTTTCTCTAAATATTTTTTTAAATTCCTTTTAATTTTAGAATAAAACTGTGGAGTTATGAAGGTGAGTAGAGATATCACTCTTATAAAATTAAAATATTACTGTAGGCCCATCAATGTTATGAATGGTTCGCATTAAATATTTTAATAGGGTGGAATGTAGTATATTTAAAATTGAGCCCTGGTTAAAACTTGCATTCCATCCTCACCGCGAATCAAGACTTGAGATATATTCTACTCAATACTTGTAAGAAAAAATAATCAAAATCAAAATAAAGGCAGCTACTATATGTTTGACCTAAGTTGGAAACATGTTAACCCTTTATCACCTTTGTTTCAATTGTGTCGGGCTCAATGTATCCAGCTTGTGCTTTCAATTCTCTGAGGAATTTAGGCTCTTCAGGCTTGATGTAAGCAATATTTCTTTTGGACATTGCAATTTATTACATCAAAATTGAAATAAATAAATAGCTAATGTAAAAATTATTTTACAAAAGTGCCATGTTTTAACGTTATTAACAGTGTTGCCAATACAACTCATGGTATAGCTTAGACTCTGATCTTACCTCAGCATAATAATATAGTGTAGTAGAAAAACTGTAGAATAAGAATTTGTACTTGAAAGATAGATAGATATATCTAAAAGATTGTTGTATTTTAAGTTACGATAAATTATTGTTTTTAAAATGTTCATACCTATTTTTATTATAAAAAACAAAATTCATAGCATACTACGTATAATGTTTCAAAAATGAGTTATTTATATGTTTTATACATTAATATCGTACTTAAATGAAGCCATATTTTTAATATCCTTAAAAATAAATTAAAAATGCTGCTAAATTAGAAATGTATATTTGATATCTATCTTCAAATAAAGTTTATAATATTAGTCTATATATATGTAGTGAGAATTAAAAAATGAAACTATCCTCATTTGTTTTTATTCCTACCTATCAAATCGTTTTTGGTTGTTGGTTTTGAGGTTTAGTCATCAAATTGTTTTTAACCTGTCTCAGATATTAAATAAAATGCCAAATTCCACTGATGAATTTACTTGGTCAACAGTAGCTATAAGAATTCTTGTTAATACTGTTTCCCATCCAATTGAATATGCTAAAGTTTTAGTTCAGGTATGATTATGTAAAAAAATTTTCTCGTAGGTTAAAATCAATTTTTAAATAAGTTAAAACAATTATAATAATTTATATGTAGTTTTACTATACAAAATAAACGTCAGTAAATATCATGTTAAAATGTTTAAAAGTAGAAACGAGTTTTACAAAATAGAGTGTAAAACTCCCCTTATCTAGCCTACCATAGTTTTTTTTATATCCACTTTATTAAGCCACTGGCTTGGTGTTTGATCTTTAACCCACGACAAAGATCTTGCAGTACAAGGCATTAAGTTCACCATGGGCTGGATTGCTGACATGAAGGTTGAAACTCAGATTTTGGTTAGGTGCACCATTAGGTATTTTCTAATTTTGATTTATCGCTTGGTTTCCCCTTCCTTTGACCACACTAATCCAGGCCAGGGACATTTCTTTTAAGTTACCTTCTCAATCCCTACCCATTGGAATAAGTTATGGATGAACTTTATATTGACAGGCTCTTTAAATTAAAAATCTAGCCTTTTCCAAAACCTCTCACCTGTGAGAACTTATTCCAATAAGTTATGATCAGTAATCATCGTATATCTTTCTCAAATTTTGTTCGGCCCTTTATTCTATGTTCTCTTCTCCATCCTTCCAATATTCCCCTGAACCTCCTTCGCCCCCATTACTTGGCATGTTCCAACTTGCATGTTATTGTACTAAGGCAGCACGATCTAGCTTTGAGTGCAGCAGACTTTCTAAAACTGTGTACATTTTAAGTGGGTACTTGTTCATTATTATTTTCTGCAAGGGTAACTTTATGCTAGCTACTGTCATTACTTTCTGCAAGGGTAAATTATTTAAGTGGATAGCTACTTGTCCATCATTATTTTTCTGCAGTTTTATCATGACAGACTCTAAATCCTTGTACAAATAAAAAAAACTAGCTTGTCATTAAATGATCAAATATAAAATTACACAAAATTCAGTGATGTCACACTATATTCAGTTATAAATAAAATAAATAACATGCCTACAGTAGCTTATTTTAGCTAGACTATACTTTTATAGAAAATAACCAGATATTTTATAGAGTAGGCCAAAGTTTAATACAATTGAATGAATTCCAAACAAATCTTTCCTAAATGAAAAAACTGTAAGTGCCTGCTGCCAATGACACAGCTTTTTATGCCATCTTCGGTGTTTGTTTCAGATTGGGCATGAGCCTATTCCTCCATATCCAACAAAAACAATTTTTGGGAAACCAGCTCTTGCATTGCCAAATGTGTTAAAGTATGGTAAGTAGGGTCCTAAACATATTTGTGAAAAGTTCACCAAATGTTTTCTTAAGCTCTTTAGAATTCATTTTATGGCACTGTATTAGTGGTTGCATGGTCTAACGCGTCATTCTTATGTCAGACTGAATTGCTGGTGACAGGGAGAGCTAGGTTTGATTCTCATTCAGGATATACTGAGCAAGTATTTCCTAAATGGTTTCCCACTCTACCCTCCACACAAATGTGGGTACATTTTCTGTAAAAATATATCTGCCTCATTCCTATTCCATTAGCATGATTCTTGTTTGCATGGAACCCAAAATATTTCTTAAATTCGGAGAAATAATTAAATGATTATAACAAAGCTAATAGGTGACCTGGTGGTCTAGGGGTAAGGTGTCAGACTTCTGTGCTGGGGGTCCGGGGTTCAATCCTCGGTCCAGGCACAGATTTATCTGATTGCCAAACCCTTCCTTCACCTCTGACAAGACGTGTATTAATCACAACTTGTGAATGTGAGGAATGCCAGGCCTCTACCGTGGTTCGGATTCCACGTTAAACTGTAGGTCCTCCATTTCATTAAATCACCCAAAATATTCTAAGTTTACCGGGTAAATAATTAATGATTATAAAAAAGCTAATGGGTGATAGGGGATCTAATTAAAATATTTGTATTCTTTAAAAAATGTTATCACCAGTGTCTTACTACCTGCTTCAGGTTACACACTTATGTTACTAATTATGCTAATGAGCTAGGCATGGGGAAGGTTGAATTTAAAGGAAGTGTACCCACATTTGTGTGGAGGGAGAGTGGAAAACATCTAGGGAAAAACCACCCTCATTATACCTTAACGGGATTTGATCATTGATCTCCGTGTTATCGGCAGTTTAGTCTAGCACAAGAGTGACGGCTTAAACCATGCAACCACTGAAGCAGATTTTGTTAAAATTAAAAGGACCTATGTAGGCCTAAATCATAATCTAATTAAAAAATAAATTTATAGACTAACATTTTTTCAGAACTTTTGAATGGTATTTTACGTTTAGTAATATTTGTTGTATGTTATCAGTATTATACATAAAGAGCGTGGATGGGTTTGTTGGCATTTACCGCGGACTAGCCCCCAAACTCTGCTCTAACGTCATCAGTGGTTTCACATTCCACAAAGTGTCTGAGGCTTTGCGTAGAAACACCGATGATAAAAACGAACGGTACGTCGAGATGAGCTTTCAGAAGAGCAAAGGTAATATGGTGTTATAAATATTACTGTGATGTTTACATACACTTAACCAATCTTCAAGATTACATTTAAGGGAGCTTGAAACTAAATGAACCAAGATCAGCTGTTTTCCTTTATGGGAAGAATAAATTTGCACCAACCAGTAGCCTATTTGAACCGCCACTCATTCAAGCTGATTGGTCGGCACTGGGTGGGAATGACACCTCAATAAATCACATTCTAGATCTTATTCTGATATATATTATATATTTTACAATCTGATAAAATTTAAACTAAAACTTTATAACTTGTTAGGTTTTGGTGCACTAATTTGATTATTTTGGTGGATGGAAAAGGGGAGGGGGTGTAGTGGAGGAGAGCTGAGATAATCTTTCTGACATAATTATTGATTAAATTATAATGTTTCACTTAAGTTTTAACAAGTATTTTCTAATTATATTTTGACCAGCGGAAATTTTTTCATAAAACTCAAGCAAAACATTAAATCTAATTTAATCAGTAGGGCCTACCTATGTCGGAAAAATCTACCCAAAAAGTATTCTGAAATATAAAAAATTATATTTTCACTATATGATTCATCATAATTAATTTGGGCAGTAACTTCACAAAAAAGTTTGTGTTAATTTCAAATTGAGGCAACCTTTTAAGGATTTAAAAAAAAAGCAAACTTTTTCAATCAACTATCTGTGCCATGTTTGTAAATGATTTATTATAATTAATAAGAAAGTTTCATTATTGTAATGGAAAAGTACCCATATTTAAGTAACTTAACCAATAAGTTTGTGTGTTGGATAAGTTGAATTTATTTTCCTTCATTGCATTGGTTTGATTGATTCTTTATTTGATTGATAAAAAGAGCCAAGTGGCTCATACATATATAAACATCCTAGTATTGGCATGGATCGAAACCAAAAAACAAAACAAATAAAACATTAGTATGACCCACATATGTACATGTATGCAAACACACATCCTTATTTGGTAAACTGATAACAGCAAAAATAGTTCATATCGACACAATTCACAAACATTAAGTCCCTAGGTGCATTGTCATGTGATTTTTTTTAAAGTCCTGTGGCTCGTATGTATAAAGTTTATTATCCTATGTAAGATTTAGTCTATATTATTTTCCAAAATATATATCTTAACTTATCTTTTAAACCTATATAAGTTTAGGTTTTTATTATTAATTTCTTTTGGTATTTTATTAAAGATTTTTAAATCTTGCATCTTTATTGAAAAAAGGCCATATGTAGTTGTGTTAATTCGATGCTGGAAACAATTATTTCGACTTCTTGTTTGCTAACTCACCACTAAACTCAAATGGAATGTTGTCTGTCTATTTAACACCCTCATTTGGCAAGTTTGAAAATATTTTTTTAACTGATATTTTCCTATACAATAATTCCTTTTTAAATGATATTCCTCAACAAATTCCCTGCCACTTATCCCCTAGAACCCATGCATAGTAAACTTAGAAAGAAATTGTTAACCCATGCCCTGGTGTGGGCGTTGAATAAGTCTTTTGTTTGCCCAAAAGTTCCCTGATGCAGGTGTGAATCAAAGTTTCATTGCAATAAGTTATGGTAATGCCATTTATCAATGAACTTCTTTACTTTTAGCTGGTCTAAATATTTCATATTGAAGCTAATATATGAGGCTACCAGTTAAATGCTATACAATGACCATGAATATAGCAATAAATGAGAAAATAATTGAGTAGTGAAAATATTTGTCAGATAAGAGTACACGAGAAGAAAAATGGCTGCTGAGACTATACAGATCGCGCCAGGAAATGGGTTAACATCCTAACATCTTATTTTAAGGAATTGTAACTTAGCAATAGTATCTAATTTTTGGTAAAACCCATACAATATATTTTAGACTTAATATTTTCAAAATGAGCAATGGATATACATATGCTCCTTTTTCTTCTAGGAGAGAAAAGTTTGCTCGAACTCTGGCTAGCGATGTCGCCGCTCAGACAGCAGCGATAATTGCCAGCCAGCCTTTCAATGTGATCGCTGTACGGATGATGGCCCAGTTTGTTGGGGCAGAGAAAATTTACTCGTGAGTTTCAATACCATTAACTGTTTGTTTAGTAACAGTATCTCATGAAGCAAACCCTGATTTTTATAGATCACCAACATTGATTGAAAGTCACTAAAGTTTGGCATTCTATAAATATGTCTTATTTGATTTGTTAGTTATTAAGTTCATCTAAAATATTATCAAAAGCTTCCAATAACACTTACTTATGAATTATTACTTTGTAATTTTTATTTACATCAATAGTTAAATTGACTAAGCATGTAAATACAACTTTAATATTTTATTTCTGCCATTGTGGCAACATTATTTTCTAGTTTTCAAATAATGGGCTTACTATGAAAATTAGACTGTAATTTAATGATGCAGTAGAATATACTAAACTGCCTTTAATTATTAGGTATTTTAAAAACAACGAATGGTTAAAATAAAAGTGTCAGCCTCATTACTGAGACATTTGTCCCACATCATGAGTTAATAAAAACAACCCGCCTCAGTGGCATAGTTAGCTAACGCGCTAGCCGTGATGAGCTAGACTGCTGGGACAGGAAGATCGAGGTTCGAATCTTGGTCTGGTAAACTGGTGGGGTTTTTCCCTATATGGTTTTCCAATCTCCCTCCACGCAAATGCAGGCTCACTTACTCTAAATTCAACCTTCCCGATTCCTAACCCTTTAGCATAATTAGTACTTAAGCGTGTAACCTGTACGGGTAGTAAGATTCGGTGCTAAAATAATAATAATAATATTAATAACAGTTCATAATGTCACTTGAACTACCATTTTACCCCGTCCCCCCAATTTCCAAGCTAAAGTATTTGTAGATATTTTTGAAAATGTTTGATTGTGGTGATTTATCGTATGCACCATCAATAGATTTACATATTATGAATGTGGCATAAACAAACTGTCTTGTTTCAGTGGGGTCCTGTCGTCAATAGGGCACATCTACCACGAGGAAGGGCTCTTGGGTTTCTTCAGTGGGCTGATGCCGAGGCTACTGGGGAGCTGGTCGCTCTAGTAATATCTAGCACTATCACCTACTTCATCAACTCTTACATCATCTCCGATAGAGAACTTCATACCTACACTATGGCTACTTCGAGAGTTAGTAGAGTGGACTTTCTACATTTTTATTATTATTAATGTCATGTATATTCATTGGAGTTGGTATGGAAAAAAATCATGGCGCGAGCCTGCAAGAGAGCTGTACTGTCTGAACAGCTGCCTTATTTTAATTAAGATAGTCCAACATTTCTGGATAGAGGGTGTCATGTGCTTGGTACATTGAACCCTACAGCCGCTAGTCTCAGTTTTCTAGACCTGTGCGGACACTTCTTTATTCAAGTAACTCCTCATTTGTCCTCATAAGGCTGAGCTGACCCTATTTCAGACCTTCTTTAGACTAATGATTTAGCATTGAGGAATTTTGACTTTAGAGGAAGTGTACCTGGATTTATGTTGAAGGAGAGTGTAAAACCATTTAGGAAAATGCACCCTCAATATACCCAACCGGGGTTCGAACACCAATCTCCCCATCATTGTTAGTCCAGTGTATTGAGATACTGATGACTTAGACCATGTGGCCACCGAAGTGGATTGGAAAATATAATAAAACACTCAATATTTATACAAAAATTTATTTTATTCAAGCTTTTAATACCACAAGTAACTTAGCTGTGTGTTAGTTTAACTAAAAAATAAATCTACTAAGTCCTCTATTGGATGTTGAGAGAATAATTTTTTCTGTGTTCCAACTTGGTTTAATCATCTTACCTGAATAGGCATTAAGACGTGGTGTTAAAAAAACCTCTCAATACTAAAAAAGAAAAGACCCTTTTGTGAAAAATCTATTTAAAATTTACTTGAAAAAATGTTTAATCTTGGTTCAAGTAAATACTTGATTTATTTAACTTAAGAGCCTCTATTTAATACAGGTTTTTACACACCACTAATCTTATAAAATAGTACTAAAATTAATTGATGGAAATTTCCCCCCTAAATATATTGTTTGTTTTTATATTTTTCAGTTTTTTGCCAGTGCCATTACATACCCTTTCCATGTTGTCGCAAACTGTATGATAGTCAACAACACAAAGTAAGTATTTTTTTTTTGCTATCTTCATTAATTCTGCAACAAGGTTAACATCTTCCTTTCTTCTCTTCTAGAAAAGGATCAATCACACATTCAATGAAAGACTAAGTTTTTATGTTTTGAAACTTTCAAAATGGAGTAGGTTAGTTGTGTTCAAAAATTTTTTCTTCTCTTTGTGTTTCTCTTTTTGTTTAATAAAAGCAAAGATGCATTAATATAAAAACCCAATGCAATATATGATAGAATAAAGAAAGAAGATTTTACCTTTGTGTATTGTATTCTACCCACTATTTTCCCTTCTTTTCCTAGGTTAGCTTTCAACTCAATTTTCATTTTTTTAAATTTGCCATTAGGCATACCCCATTGTTAAAAACCATACAACAAAGTTATTTTGTACATTTCAGTTATTTTAGGAAGGTATAGTTGAATGTATATATTCCTGTTTTTACCTATTAATTTCTATCAATATCAAGACATTCATTTTATAGAAAATGTTATATTACAAATAATTAGGAGTAGGCTATTTATTTTACTTCTCTTTGTATTTGCGTGGAGTGTCTCTTTTATTTAAAATTTTTGATTTAGAAAATTGGTTCTTTTAAGATGTATAGATAGAAGTAGGTATAGGTAGAAGATAAATAACTTGGACTAGTTGACCTTGCTGGTATTGGGGTAAAGTGCTTGTCTCAAGACTCGATATTTGTGGGTTCGAACCAGCCTGGATCAACGAATTTTTCTTGAGCAATAAAAATCTGCAGCACAACTTCCTTCAGAGGGGAAAGTAAAGCTGTGAGTCCCATGTCGTTTGTGGCATGTAAAAGAACCCTGGAAAGGTATGTGAAAATACCTTCCTAGCACAATAGGAGGTCCTTTTGCTCTTGCTTATAGAATTTCTTGTGTGATATAATGAGTTGGTTCAGAGAGTGAATGTTAAATACCTCATTTAAATAAAACTTAACTAACTTTAGCCTATTCAAACAGTCTGAGATTTTAGTCAGAGGAAGCCATAGGTAAGTTTCCATCACAGTCTTCGTCATTGAAGTCATCCAAACAGAATAATGTGCTTATAATGAACTGTGTTGCTTGCTGAATATAAGGGTCATCTATATTCCTCTTTAATCTTCATCACAACTGTTGTGCATTTTATCCCTGCAGGCTTCTTGCTGGTAGCCCTCCCCATATGGCTCTGTACGAGTCGTGGACAGACTGCTGGTCACATCTCTCACGGACCAATCAGTTGAAGCGAGGCTCGAGTATGCTGTGGCGGTATTATACCGGACCACAGGTTGTCATTCAAGGCCGTGCTATGCCGGTCAACACGGACAGCTTCTTCAAGCAGTTGTAGAGAAATCTTCCTTACATAACATTGTCATGAAATATGTGTCCTGTCATAAGGAAGAAAGGTTCCTTGTTTTGTTTTTGTTTATAGTATGTGTATTATTAACTTGGCATTTAAAAATAATAAAGTTTAAAGTGTATTCTTTTAATTAACTCTGGTTTCATTATTCAATTGACTATGCTAGTGAGGTAATACTGTTAGTAAACACATTTGTGTTTTTGCTTTGAACAATTTTAATTTTTTGTTCCAGGTGTCCTCAAGCTAATTAGTTAGATTGTAACATGTTGGTGGGTTTCATTATTCAATTAATCTTTTATGTTATTATTTATCCAAGCAATGGAGCCACACACACAAAATAACTTAATGAATAAAGATTTAATTATTAAGGGTGTGTGAAGGTCACTTTTAAATGCGAAGCGAGGCTTAAAACATGCGAATAAAAGTTGAAGTCGAAGATAGGATTATTATCGTTATCACTTAACGTTACTTTTGATTTTTAAATCAACAATTAAATATGCCTAGATCTAGGTTAAAATAAAGGCGTAGCGAAAAAGTAAAAGCACATTGTATTATTTTATTCCTACATACAGTATCAAAATTTGTTTCTATTAAAGATAACAAAATAAACACAATTTTTTTTATAGCATTTCACTTGAATATTATTGAGCTTTAAGCTTTATAAAAACAAATAAAATCAAAATCTTTAAAATACATTTAAACATAAGAAATGCACAAAAATAATGTACATACGGTTGCGTTTCAAAGCTTTGAGATTTGCTACAGCAACCATTTTCTTAAGAAGTACCCCCTGAAATTTGGATCACTTAACATTGAGAATAAGTATACATTCTCTTGTTCATATACTACAAACTTTGATTTGATTGATTTAAATAAATTCCTGGCAAATATGATTACCTCAATTTTCTTTAGTATACACTTATTCAAGTGTGAATCCAAACAATGTAGAACAAGAGTCAGCATTGATGAAGTTGAATAGATGCTTACGTTATGGCTGTTGTTATTTAATTACTAGTCCTTATTAAAATACTGTTTAGTAGCCGTTCTAAATTTACCATATCTTTAAATATGTAATATTTAGTAAGAGAAATCAGTTAATAGTTATCAAAGTTTTATCCTTCCTTCAACATTTTTTTGAAGATGCAGAGGTTATTGTAGGTGTCGAAGCGAAGGAAATTTGACCTTCAACTTTGATATTTCGAAGCTTTGCACATGCCTAGAAATTTTTTAACTTATATAAGGGGTACTTCAAAAATATAAGCAGGTTTTATATTATAGTTCCTTAAGAAGAAGTTTTAAGGATATAAAAAAGGAAGCTGTTATAGGACATGCTGGAGAACTCAATTTGGGACCTGCCGAAAGACAGAACCCCTAATAATATAGTTTCTACTTTTGTCTTTTTGTATTTGTTTCATTCAATATACACACTTATTTCTCCCTTTTGTATGTTTTGGTTTTCATTGCCAAAAAATGTATGTTATACACTCCCTACTGAAAAGGTCAGATCTTATTCCTCTGTGCCTCTTCCATGGATAAAATATTAATGAAATATACTAGCTACTATAGTACATAATGTTTAAAAGGACCTCTGATGATATTGTATTGAAATAAATGAAAATAAAAATCAAGTATTTCTGCTTTTTCTGTGTTAGTAAGTCTTGCGGTTGTGCCAATGTAATAAAGTGATTTAAAACTTGAAACAAAATGTTAACTAAATATGTAGTATTTTAATACACTTTTAATGTTGATTAGTGTGTTTAAATAATCACTTAATGAATTATTGTAATGTTTGATAATTAGAATTTTCTTACATCAGTTATTTAATTTTTTAGCATAGCCCTAAACTGTTCAGCTATACACTAAATCACTATTAAGCTAATATTTTAAAATATGAGGAACTGTACCCACATTTATGTGAAAAGTATTTTTATGTAAAATCTCCCTCAATACACCCGAGAGGGATTCAAACCCTGATATCCCTGTCATTGGCAGTCTAGTATATTGCTAGAGTGATGCCTTAGACTATGTGATAACCGAAACAGGTTACACCAGTAATTGTTTACTTAAAAAAAATCAAAATAAACATAAGCAAAGGAAAATGTTTAATTTAGTGTTTGTCATTGCACCTATAAATTGTGAATTAAAAAAAGTGAACAAATCAAAATTTCAAAAACTTCTTTTTTTCCACCACATGCTAAATTTTATTTAATTAATTCATAGTATTAGAGTCTCGGAAACTCAACCTAATGTGGACTGAGATGGTGTCGAGTTTTATAAATGAACTTGCATAAGATGCATATTTACTATGTCATGTTTACTAAACAAGGATGAATCACAGTACAGTATCGAATATTATAGGTACAGTTGTACTGTACTGTAGTATTGTATGGTACAGTAACAGTAATATATGTACAGTACAATATATTACGTGTTAATATAATGGTGTGTATACTATGTGTAATATCCAGAAACGCAGAACAGTTCTGTACATAAAATATTGTATTGATTCAAATAACACGTTACTGAATTGGAAAACTAACAAACACAGCACTTGTAAAAACACCACAGCACGACTGTTCCACTCGAGTTACACAGACAAACTAAGAGGCTATAAAGTTGAATGAGCTTGGATTGTGATGACCGGCACCAACAACTGTGTGCACGTGCGCGCGTCGAGTTTCCGAGACACTACTGTACCTATATCAAAACAGTATTTTATAATTTAATATTATCATCCATTGGCGAGCTGGTTAGGACATCATTCATATAAATATTGGTCAATATGATTTGAGTGATTTGGTTTTAATCCTAGAAGTATCAAAGCTGGTAATATATCGAGAATAAAATTAGCATAAGTAACTTTCCAATTGTAAGAGCTGAAATTTGTAGAGTATAAATACAGCATGAATAATTCAAAATACTGTGGGATATCAATATTTAAAAAAACTTTCAAATTGGTTATTAATTTATTTAACGTCGGTTGAATTAACTGTAGCAAAAAATATACTCCTTCACTAAGCAAATTCAAAAAATCAATTCCAAAGAGTTAAATCCGTAGTAAAGCAGTATTAATCATATCTTTAATTATATTTTTCTGAAAATTGAAAAATGACACCTGGACACGGGAATCGAACCCGGGACCTTTGGCTTAGTACGCCAATACTCTAACCACTGAGCTATCCAGGATTCGTCCCGTGCCCATAGTCATTCTTCACTCATATTTTAAGGCAGAGTCTATGATGGACAAAGCAGAAATCGTCGATGGCTGCGTTATCCGATGGCTTGTGATATTAAAAATCACATAATTGTAGCTGACGATTTCTGCTTTGTCCATCATAGACTCTGCCTTAAAATATGAGTGAAGAATGACCGTGGGCACGGGACGAATCCTGGATAGCTCAGTGGTTAGAGCATTGGCGTACTAAGCCAAAGGTCCCGGGTTCGATTCCCGTGTCCAGGTGTCATTTTTCAATTTTCAGAATGATATCTAACTGTACCAACTACCATTAATATAGCTTCGGCTATTTACACTTAATTTAATTATATTTGTAATGTATAATTTGTTTTAATCTATTATTACTACACTTCCTTTATTAAATTACAATTTAAGTTCTTGTTATTCGGTTTCTCCATCTTTAGTCTTCTCTTGGTTTGGGTTTGTTCATGGTAGTCAAGGGATGCGGTAAAGCATTACAAAGAACTCATCTGGGGTATTGACACTGGTGGGGGTAGGGTAACTTATGCGAATAACAAGATTTTAAGTTTAGGTTGAGTCAGATTTTATATTATTTTGTATCTCGTAAACATTACAAATTTGATAGTGCACTGTTGATGTATTACATTTTATACTTTTAATACTATAAAAAAAAGTTATACTAGACATTACTACATTTTCTTGGGTATAATTTTTCTCTAAGATGAATTAGCCATATGTTTAAATTTCCCATGATAGACCCTTTACCTCCCAGCTATCTCAATCACTCCAAATAGTTTTATAATTATTGTGTGCAAATCTGTGTAACATGACCTATTCGCTCGCGGGCTATTTGTGAAGTGTCCCTCCCTTATCAATGCTTCCCTTTACAATATACCAAAAGAACACGCTAAAAGCTACACATTAATTGGCTAGAAGAAGGAAAAAACCTATCATGGGGAATTAAAACCTGTGGCTAATTCATTATAGAGGAAAATTATACCCAAGAAAATTTAGTAATGTCTAGTATAACCTATTTTTCTTAATAGTATTAAAAGTATAAAATGTGATGAATCAAAAGTGCACTATCAAATTTATAATGTTTACTAGCAACCAAATATAACATCTGACTCAACCTCAACAACTTAAAATCTTGTTATTCACATAAATTACCCCAACTCCTCATTGCCACGGACCGACCCAAACCAAGAGAAGACCGAAGATTGGAGGAGAAGCCGATTGTGATTTATATGTATATATCAATTTTTGCTTCATTTTTGCAACATATTAAAAATAAAAACCTGATATGTTACCATCTTCTTTTTTGTTCTCAGCCAAAAACTGATATTTCTAAAACAGCTTAGGCCTTTTAATCATTTTTGTCAAAAGTAGTTATTTCAACCGTAGCCAGAAAATAAAGGCAAGGTCTTCTTTTCCACAATATGATATGTCAACATATCATCCTTATTCATTGTATGGGGTTAGGAAATTTTGTAATTTAATCTGCCAAAATATGATAGGTTGACATATCAACTTCTGGCTTGCCAAATACAAGTAATTTTGTAAAGCCTAAATATATGTTGGCTGAACTCTGGTGGTTTTCATACAAAACAGTGAGTCTGAAGTATTAAAAGATCGAGAGAAGTTGTGTGAAATTGATTGATAGTTTTTTTTTATAGTTACAATCGTTCATGAATGAGAATATATCAGGAATTAATGAAAAGAAATGCAAAAAGATTTGAAAGCAGAACATAAAAAATAATTAATGCAGGGAGCCAAACTAACAAGTCAACAAAAAAGATTAACACATGTAAAGCTACTTCTAGGTTAGTTATGTGTAAGGTTTTTTTTTATTTGAAACTATTA
The DNA here is from genome assembly GCA_033556935.1 of Timema podura. Classification (NCBI taxonomy): domain Eukaryota; kingdom Metazoa; phylum Arthropoda; class Insecta; order Phasmatodea; family Timematidae; genus Timema; species Timema podura. The sequence continues at coordinate 36,579,516 of JAVRXN010000005.1, forward strand.
TAGGTTTAATATTGTAATATTTGATACTATGTGTAGGTAATATAGGTTTTTTTTATTACTTTGACCTACTATAGACTTCTTGCAGTTTTAATATTTTACAATAGTTGTAATATAATAACTGTATAAGTTATGTATGTGTTTTCTAGTTTAAAAGTGCTATTTACACGTCTATTTCAGTATAATATTGTGTGTAGGTCGTGAAAGTTTTTGATTAATTTTATTTAAACTACTGCAGATATTTAGAAGTTTCAATATTTCATATCGGTTATTTAAGCCAATTCTGTTTATGTTAAAATTGCTGCAGATAACTTAGTTTTAGTATTTTAGTTAATATTGTGTTTAGGTTGTGTAAGTTTTTTTATTATTATTCTGCTATAGACATTTCGAAGTTTTATTATTGTTGCTGTAATATTTTCTTGTTTTTCTTTCATAGGTCAATTTTGAATTATGTTGACAACCCAAATCCATCCACTTCAGCTTCTAAAAATCCTAGTAATTTCCTCTCACACTTTCTTCTTGGCTGCGATGGTCCCAAAATATATTTTTTATTCAACAATTGAAAACCTCCAAAATTAGTTCCAATAAATACAATTTCTCCTTCTCACTAAATAACTCTCTTCGCGGATGCCGTCATTCAAACAATGCGCGGTCATAATTAAGTAGGTTTGCAAACTTTACTAGCACAATCGACAATAAAGACGGCAGTATAATATAAATTGATAGACATCTGTGGCTGAAATTTTCAAGCTGTTCTTTGTACAACATTGTGTAAGCGATAAGAAAACTTTCGGGTATTTCTTTCTCTCTCAAACTTATACAAGGCAATGTGGGCTTTTGACATCGTTAATTAATTTGATTGAATATATGAGAAACATCAATGTGTTAAATGAAATAAATGTGTTAGTAAACGCTTTGAAGAGCATATCAAAGTTCAAAACTGGTTAGTTTTTCCTTTGAATAAGTTGATGCAGCCTAATATATACGATGATTTTTGAAGGAAGCTCGTTTGGAAGGCTTTTCTCGTGCCAGATTCCTACCCTATAGTAGTGTTTAGTTAGGATAAAAGACCTTCCATGAGGGGCTTTCTACTTACGTTCTAAATAGCCGATTATTCTACCAAAATACTAATATAATGTGATAATATTCTGATATGAAATAAAGCCTTACATATTGGGATTCTTATAAAATTAGGGTTTAGTAGATAGCATACTTCCTACAAGTCTATAACTTAAATTATCGTTTGAACATAAGACTTCTACACAAAGTATGTCATTCAAACAAATGTAATACAGTTTTTAGCTAACTTGTTTCATTATACTTATCGAACTTTCAACATAATGTGGTTTCTAAAAAAATATACAAGATATGAACCAATATTTTACAAAAATGGCAATATAACAATACTTTCTACAATCCTATATCCTAAGTGATAGTTTGAATGAATGGTAACTACACAAATTGGTCATTCAAACAAATGTAATCAAGTTTTAAAATATACCCGCCTCGGTGGCGTAGTTGGCTAACGCGCTAGTCGTGTTGAGCTCGACCGCCGAGGACGGGGAGATCGAGGTTCGAATCTCGGTCGGGTGAACTGGGGGCGGTTTTTCCTAAATGGTTTTCCACTCTCCCTCCACGCAAATGCGGGTTCACTTCCCCTAAATTCAACCTACCCAATTCCTAATCCATTAGCGTAATTAGTACTTAAGCGTATAACCCGAACGGGTAGTAAGACGCGGTGCTAAATATTATATTATTATTATAAGTTTTAAAATACATTATTCATTATATTTATCGAACTTTCAATATAATAGCCTATGGTTTTTGAAATCAATACACAAGCTAGTAACCAACTTTAAATATAGTAAGTGTAATCTTGACAGACTGTAAACAACATTGATGATAGCTACATATTTAATGTGTTAAAGATTTTTTCATATTTGCACAGTATTACCTGTAAAATTAAATTGTATATCCTTTAATATAAATGTTTTTTCAGGAGAGTGTGATATAATGGTTCACTGTTTTCAAACAATAACACTTTTATTCATCAAGGACATGTTTTTGTATAAGAACATTGAAAGAAACCATTAAATCAACCCCCACAGTGTAAGAGACGATAAACTTGAGCGGTAAGCTTTTGTGTTTGGCAATGTGTATGTGCAAGGCCGTAGCCAGCCAATAATTTCAGGGGGGGTTTGGTGGGCCCATCCCCCAATTTACGGAGGCTAGAAAAAATTATAAATAAAAAACTGTTCTAGAAGCTATCTGAAGTGTTTTTATGGTAAAAAAAACCCCTAACCACAGAAAAATTGGAACAATTCTAAATATTAAACACCTCTAGAAGCTATCTGATTTTTTTTATGACAACATAATACCATAACTGCCGAAGGCTAGAAAAAATTCTAAATAATAAACACCTCTGGAAGCTCTCTGAAGTGCTTTTTATAGTAACACAGCCCCCTAATTTGTACTTGTACCTTAATTTTGATATGGTTTGAACCATAAATAAAGCCATATATATTTTGTTCATAAAATTTCGGGGGGGGGGGGTTTGAACCCTGAAAACCCCCCCCCTGACTACGGCCTTGTGTATGTGTATATCCATCCAGTTATATTATAGAGATCAATGGTTTCATATGATGCTAACTTATTTAAACTTTTCTTTCTTTCTTCAATGGCACAGAAGATATTTTCTTCAATAAGCCAGGAACACTTGTATACGATTCACTCCCGATGCTGCTCTCTTGGTTTTACTATGAGTCCAACCCAAGTTTAACCCACATATCTTGGCCCTAACTCAACACGAATTTTGTCTACGAAATAACCGGGAAGACATATTTTGTTCGTCTCTACATCGACATATTTATATTTAGAAGGAAATTGTACAGCCTCCTATACAAAGTAACGTTGTCTGAGTGTAATACATTAACTAAAGAAAAGTTTGTAATATAATTAAGAATGTAATTTTCCCGTGCTAACTGATGTACAGGGCAAGTCATAAATATATGTTCCAATGTTTCAGGAACGTGACAAACCACACAATGCGAGGACGGTACCTTGCGCATCAAATAAAGTCGGGCTTTCGTGTAGGCGTGCCCGAGCCGAAGGCGGATTATTGTACAAATAAACTTTCTAGTGCCCTTAACTCCTGAAAACCATGGTGTAACTAATTTTGTACCACATACACTATGGTACCATTTTGCTTTTTGCTGGCAAGTGGTCTCCCACCATTCCCTCCATTTAACCTGACTTCTGAGTTTTACCCTAGGTATAAAGTCGCTATATGGAAGCGGGATTTCCTGTACAATGGAAAGTAAATTTACACTAGATGCCAAACTATCTACTCTCTCATTACCCATTATACCCACGTGACTAGGAATCCATTGATACGCCAATTCGTAATCCCCAGCTCGTATAGAGGCGCACTCTTCGACTATTTGAATTATCAATGGGTGTGATGGAAGGCTTGACAAGCCGCTTATAGCCTCCAATGCGCTACGGGAGTCGCATAATATCACTACAAGCTGCGGACGTAAAAATAAGATATATTTCAATGTCTGTAAGATAGCAAATAATTCCGCTGTAAATATTGATGCGTCGGATTGTAGTCTGTATGTCTGACCATAATTAATACTACTGTCATAGAAGGCCGCACCCACTAGGGCTGGCTCCCCTCCCCTCCTAGCACCATCTGTAAATATAAGTCTGTATCTACTCCATCTTTCTTTCATATATCTTTCTGCATTTAACTTCTGTTCGATCGGAAGGGTAACTCTTTTTACTCCTGAATCAGGAATCGATAACACCACTGGTACGTCCCAAAGGGCATCATGCCCCCCAGTGATACACTGGACAGGATACGGAAGAGAAAAAATATACTGACGCAGTTCATTCAAGCCTAAGAAACTCTCCACCAGAGATGGGCATGTTTTGTTAAACCAATATTGTTTTGTCTGAACATAATTTGTAAGGATCCGAAGTCTGCGCCGCAGACAACTAGAAGTTGCACAATCTTTAATAAAAATCTTGTCCGCCAACAGACAACGCCTAAGAAATAACGGGAGTTCTCCCGCTTCAGTAAGGAGTGCATTGGTTGGTGATGTACGACAAGCGCCCAGACACAATCTTAAAGCCGCATATTTTATTTAAACTTACTATTAGCTACTAATAACTTATAGTATTATTTATACATTTGGTACGATATTCATTTTATCATGAATGGGTTGATAAAGGAATACTATTAGAATCAATAAATGGCTTTTCTTTTGTGACTTAGGTCATAGCTTTATATAAAAGACATTCGGTACATAGTAAATATTTAAAATACCTATCCAGTTTGTTTTTGATTTTAAAAAGGCATTTAATAAGTTTTCAAATTATTACTATTTTCTATCTATTTTAATTTTCTTTAATTATTATTTAATTTATTTTATTTTTAAAATAAAAATATACTAATCACTTTTAAGATTAGAAATCATCTGTTTTGTAAACTAAAAACTATTTCAGATTAGTTTTAATTAATCAAAGTTAATTTAAAGAATAATAATGCAATAATTATGTTTTTTTTCTTTCATGTTGACTTCTGAAAACAAATGAGCACAAAACCAACGCATAGAACTATGGGAGTATGGGGAATGCAATTTTCAACGCCATTATACGTTAATTTCGTATTTATTTCGTAAATGTCCTTAAATGTCAGTATTTCCATAAGTGATAGTTATATTATGTCTTTATTTTGGTGGTTCGTTTTACGATAGTGCGATGAAGTTGATGATTAATTGTGTTGCAGCCACGGAATAAAAAATAAACGTCAGTTTCTTCCAGATCTATTTTAACAAGGGACAGCAACAAGATTTCCAGAACAAAAGTATTTAGTTTTTGGACTAAACTACTTCCAGTATAATTCTAAGAATAATTTGTCATAAACAGTAATACTAATTTACAGATTTAAAGATTAATGTTAGGTAACAACATAATTTAATATGATAATACAATTAGGCCTACCTCAACTAAATCTTAAAAGCATGCATTTTAGTAAATACGTTTTATTTTGAAACATTTTTATTCCTTATTCATGTTGACACATTTCTTGATTATAGTTTTTTCAAAAATTTAAGTTAAATTACTAAAATCCTTCGTGGATTAAATAATTCAGTCTAAATTAATCAATGGGTTTTAAATTAGTGGTGGGTGGGTACAGTAAATGGTAAGAATAATATTACAGGCCCTACATAGCGTGCATAATTCAGCCGGGCTATAATTCATCCTAAACATAAATTATTGATGTATATGAAGTCAAAGTTTCGATTCTAAAAATACAAAAAATATGGTGAGGCTAGGATAGCCTATATTCACCTAAGTAAGGCTTTCCTTTCACAACATGGCTACACCAAAACTGGCATCAATTTTGTTAATTTATATTCTTTGTCAACATGTTAAACACCTCTCCAGGTAACCCACCTTTTAATTAGGCTGCACTAAAAGGGTAGGTAGCAACGAGAAAGATATACTTTAGAGTAAATGTAACCACATTTTTAAATAGGCAGAATGCAAAACTATTGGGTTTGAACACTGGTATCTCCATTGACAAACCTGACTAGATGAAACTGGGATTTAGTCTGGATGACCATTGTTACAGATAGGATATCAAAATTATTATTGTGAAACATATAACCTTATTTGCATTAACAGTAAACCTTGATCCCTAGGCCTATATGATTAATAGGTACTAACAATTTAGAGCTATAGTTAGGTTGACCATACTTCTTGTTTTGAACAGGACAGTAGGCCTACTTGTCTTTTGCTATTTTATTAAAAATGCAATATTTGTAGGCTACTGATTTTGATAATAACGTTAACCAACCTATAGCAAAATTTTCATCAATAGCTCTTATCGTAGGTAAGTTACCAGTCATTCAGGTAACCATTGGTAAGGATGCGTTGAACAAGATCGATAATTGTCCATTAATTAAATAGTAGGCCTAAAGTTAAAAACCAATTAATTATTCAAAGAAAAAAATAACTTGTTGGCAACACTTGGGGTAAATCAACAGTTTTTTGCATAATGTGGACATAATTGTAATATGGAGTGTGATAAGTTTAAGGACAATGTAAGCCTACCGTATTGAAATAATGAAAGAAAAAAAATATTTTTTTTGTGAGTTCTGTTAAGTTATTGTAAACTTAATATTTGTATTTAATAAAACATTATTCTCTGTGATGTCCTCATTTTGTCTCAAGGAATTATGGTCGGCTTCCCTTTAGCGCCAATATAAATATCAATATACGGGTACGGTACACTTTTCCACTCTCCCACCATACAAATGCAGGTGCATTCCCCTAAATTCAATGTTACTCATCCCCAACACTTTCGTGTAATCATTCTTACAGATGTGTACAACCTGAATGGATAGTAAAACGTATAACCTCTTGACCTTGATGGTCTTGGGGTAAAGTCCTCGCCTCAGGATCTAATATTTGTGGGTTAAAACACAGCAGGGGTGGACAGGCTTTTCTTGAGCGATAAAAATACATAGCACAATTTATTTCGGAGGGGTTCAAGTAAAGCTGTCAATCCCATGTCGATTTTGGCATGTAAAAGAACTCTGGAAGTTATGTGAAAATACCTTTCTCAGCAAAATCGGTAGGCCCTTTCTCTCTCGCTCTTAGTAATTCCTGTGTGCTGATATAACAAGGCGGTTCAGAAAGTGCACCTAAGATACCTAAATTTAAATATAATGTGCTAAAAAACACTATTTACTGTATTAAGTTCAGTCTTTGTTTGCAGTCATGCAGATTGTTCCACTACTATATTAACCTTCTCTCCAATTTTAGAAAGGTTTTTAATGTTTATTCAGCTTTATTTCTATGTTTGAATGGCTCTTTGTATTTTTTTTATACATATCTTAAGTAAATTTCTTGTGTATATAGGCCTACAGCGAAATTTGATAGTAGATAGATCATTTTATGTTTTTTTGGGTCAGTAATTATCTTTACTACCTAAATCTTATTTTCATAAACTAGTGAATATTGTATGTAGGCCAGGATTTTATATTTATTTATGGCATCACCTTTAGCTTAATTTTGTGACAATCCTAAAACACTCCCCCAAAGAATCCTCACCTTAGTCGCATTGGGAAGGATGTGGATCCATTATTATAACCAAGGATATAATCATTCCTCAGACATAGAAACAAAATCTGTTTATAAATATATTCATAATGTAGTGTTTGACTGTCAACACTTTTTTTTTTCTCTTCAGAGTGCATGACATGGACCACAACTGTGTATATATTATCTGCCATAGGTCACTTCTTTCTTAATTCTCTCTGCCAATAAATGAAGACCTATAGCACAAATGTAGGCTATTCCTAATCTTAAGAACAAAATTAATGATTAAAAAAATTGAGTCAAAAAACTCTAGTACTATAAGCCCATAATTCTTTAATCTATTACTAGTCAAAGTATTGCAGGGGAATTTGGGTTTCACTTTATATAGTTACTCTTTTTTATTTAAGTTAGAATTGATTACTTGTTGGTAATTTAATATTGTATTTAAAAAAAACTATATAAAACCACTTTTTTCATATCCTGATGAGGTAACCAAATTATGTTGTTAAACATATTGTTTTTTGAGTGGGGGGTATAGAGCATATCCAGCTATTTTGGCAGATACTATTTTTAACGTCACTAACTTAGACCCTATTTACTCCACTGAGCTCTTTGTAAGAATATAATAAATACTATGCCTAATGTAAGTTGATTTTTTCAGAAGATCGAACAAACAAATTAAATCACAGTCTTATTTTATTTCCCAAATTTATGACTATGATTTTGCCTTACAATAGTTATGAAACAAGGATAACATATATTTTCTCTTTTAATAGGTTATAGATATTGTCTTCATTTAGTGATCAAGATGTTCTGGAAATTTAATCACCCTTCGTCTCCTCATATTGAAACACTTTTAAATAAGGATGTAAGTACTATTCTTATTACCTTTATTTAGAGTTCAATTTTCTTATGAAGAGCCTTATCTGAAAGTTATAAACCTTATTGCATCAACTTTCACTTATTCATACATCAAGTTATGTAACATACATCTGTCACTTTTGATAGATACAGTATTATCAATAAGATACCTTGAACATAGCAGGCTAATTACAAAACAGTAAAATTATCAATTTTATCCACAAAATTAAATGTTAGTATTTTAATAAAGGCTCATCCTTTAAAAATTGGACTCTAGCTATGAGCACAGCTATTGTGTCAAAGACATGACCTGAAAGACGTTGGATTTATTCTTGACCAGTGAACTTGTACTATAGTTTTGCCACATTTTGGTTTCATCTTGCTTTTAAGTTACTAAGACACTTAAGTTTATTGTTCAATTACCAGTGTAATGGTTAAGCTCAAATGGAAAACAGTAGGGCCCCCATATCCGCGAGTAATACATTCCTAGCTCTACCGTGGTTACATGAAACTGCGGATAGTACCTAACTATTATATAACGTAATATTCGTGCAACATACATAAATACAGTCAAGTTTAATTGATAAATTATTCACAATAAGACATTACCAACATTAGATAAAGTAATAATGTGTACTGTAAACTAACTATTCTCCATTATTCTTGTTGCAACAATCACTGATGATAATGATGATGATGATGATGATGAGTTAAGTAATGTTGGCCTATGTACATAGTAGTAATTTGTGCTGCTAATAGTATGGCCGGTTCTCACTAGGCGCAGGGTTTGAAACTTATACACTATTTTTTCTTTGATTAAAATTAAACACAATAGGCAGTAGTAAACCGTGGATAACTGAAACTGAGGATACTGAATCAGCGGTTATGGGGACCCTATTCTATCGATAAAAAAAATTATTTGGTTTTAATTATCTAAATTATTATATTTTAAAAAGTATTTTGTGTCAGGATTGCCACCCACTTAGAAAATTGGGAAAACTGGTAGGCTAAATAAATTAATTTTCTAGTTTCTAAGAAAAAACAGGAAAAACACTAAGCATTCTGAAAAGAACTAGTTAAAATACTGGAATATTTGTAAATTTAAGACACTTAAGGGCAGGGAATCTTCAAATAAATTTGTAGGATAAAGATTTGATTTGAACATATGTCATATCCCTTAACCCCTGAAATATTGGGCTGCATAATGACTGCCGATATCTCCATATAAGTCAAATCAAATTTTCTTGAACCCAAATTACATAACCTCACACTTGTCAATATTACACAAAATTAAATTTAGCCTAATTCCTTTATACTTAATTCTAAAATGTCAGGGAAGAATGTGCATCCCTTCTGGAAAAATTATGTAATTTTGTAATATATACACGCACACCTCTAATGAATATTAAGATCTGTAAAACAAATAAAAGCCATATTTGTTGATGCTGTATTTGACATAGTTTCTTAAAGTTTAATCATTGGTATCCACAAAATGACTTAGGCTTATCTATCTACATCAGTGGCCCCCAAACTTTTTCAGGCTATCGCCCCCTGCTCAACCCTATTGATCTGCTAATAACTAGTACTTCACTGTTCACTAAATTCATAATGCAATTGAATGGGTTTTTAATGAAGTGACACCACTTTCATTGTGTCTGGGGTTAAAGTCACTTAGACTCGCTTCAATGGTTGCATGGTTTGAGCCTTCACTCTAGCAATAAAGTTGGACTACCAATGACAAGGAGATTGGTGTTCGAATCTTGGTCAATCGTATTGAGTTAAAAAAAAAGGTTTACCACTTTCCTTCCATGCAATTAGGGGTACACTTACTCTAAGTCCAACCTTCCTCATCCCTAACACATTAGCCTAATTAGTACATAGGCATACAACCCAAACAGGTAGTGAAACTCGGTGCTAAAAAAAGTCACTTAGCAGTATTCTATAAAGCCCCACTCATTGTAAGTTGAAACTGACAGTTCAGACTAATTAGTCGAACTGCATTGTGTATGCAAGGACGGTGGACTGTTCAGTCAGTACTGACGGATTGATGAATTGATTACTTTTCATCAAACTGGACTCGAGACTATTAGAGCTCTCAAGCCAAACTGACGTGTGTGTGTGTGTGTGTGTGTGTGTGTGTGGTGTGTGCGTGTGCGCATGCATGCATCCATCAGTTTGCCGCTGAGTGTCAGGGAGTACACTTTGTGTTGTATTTTTAGTGAGAAGTACTATTTTTATTATATACATTTATTTATACTGTGGATTCATACTTTTGAGTGTTCAATGGCTGCCTGGCTCTTGCAAGGCATTAATATAAGAATACTGTCCTCGCTTTAATAGACAAACCTTCACCCAACATTTTATTTTTAATTTCCTCTTTTATCTTTGCTTTCTAACAATAAGTGAAATCGCAACACACCAAGTTACTTCCATATTAAATCCAAACACAAATGACACAAAAACATTTAGCATCAACCACTCTCTTCTCTTTCAGACTGACATGTGTATGCAAAGATTCAGTTGAGTTAATTTCAGACTATCAAGCCAGACTGATCAATCTGAACCGAGAATTAGATTGACCATTTATGGGCAAAGCCTCACTTGAATCCAAACTTGTCAGGACTGAGAGCTAGACAGCTCATGTGGGCCCTTTAGATCACCCTCTCTAGCACACCCCCTTCCCACTACCCACACCACAGGGAGCAGTAAGGTACACTTTAGGAACCACTGATTGACACCACCAAGAGATGTAGTTGAAAATACTGCTCTTGTAGAACCCTATTTAAAAACCTATTTAATTGTGACACACATTTGTTCTTTATTTTGTCAGGAATAGGTTTTCAAGGTAAGAATTTGATAATAAATAAGTCAAATAGCTACAGTCACATTATTCAAACATTCTAATATGAAATTAAACATGTTTATTTCATCATCAGAGTTCTTGTAATATTGAATAAACATTTGTGTGCAAGTCTAACCAATATAGAGGCTTAGTATGTCATTAGCTATTTATTATTTATGCTCCTTTGACCAGCTATCAAAATAGATTGTATTAACCACCCAAGGCCAATAAAACCAATTATCCTACTATAGTAAAAAATAATGGGTCAATAAAAATAAAGTTTCATGTGTGCGAAATTTCAAAGCATTTTATTTTTGAACAGAAGTTTCTTGGATTCTAAAATATTTGAAATTATATAAAAAAAAATCAATTGGTTCCTAAATATTTATTGAAAGCTGAGCGGATCTTCTTTAAAAATAAATTTTGTATGTAGGCCTACATTTAAAATGTAATATCTCACTTACATTGTCCAAAAGTTTAATCAAGTATTATTAGCGTGACTCGAAAAAGATTATACAGGTCTTCAAAGAAATCCCTGTCACTGCTAAACTTTTTATTTTTTTAAAAACGTTTGTGTTGTGAGGAAGGGTGCCACCATATTAAAGTAACATGTTAACCTTGTGTAAATTGTGTAGGTGTTGTTAACACAAATGGGGTAGCCAAGAGTTTGTTTGTTTTGTTTTTAGGATGTGACATTGCAAGAGTTGATGGAAGAAGATGATATTATTCAAGAATGCAAAGTTCAGAACAAAAAACTGATAGACTAGTAAGTATCCTCCTTACACAATTATAACTACTCCTCCTCAACTGTTTTCAAGGTATGTGGTTGGCTCAATTTAATAAAATTCCAGCATTATTCCTCTTTCCTTCCATTGTTCTCCCTCGATTCAATTCGTTTTCTCTCACTTGCAATTGATTTTATCTGCTCCTCTCATATCTTTCTTGATCTCACTTGCAGTCTTTTTCTTACATACTTTTATCTCCGTCATTCTCTTTGGGATTCTTTCCTTTTCATCCTCGCTACATGACCCTATCATCTCATGATTCTCTTTGAGGAGAATTGTCACAAACTGGCAGTACCACCAACATAGCATTTCTACTCTCTTCAGCTTGATTCGGGCGGACGTGATGGAGGAGTTGGTCATGCTAACCACGTTAGAACCTCCGGAGGACGTGGAGGAAAGGCTGCGCTATAAGTACCCCAACATTGCCTGCGAGCTCATGACTTGTGACGTTCCTGCAATCAACGAGCGATTGGCTCGTGACGAGGCCTTACTCGGAAAGCTCTACGCTTTCCTTGATTCAGACAAGCCGCTGAACCCTCTTCTCGCCTCCTTTTTTAGTAAAACAATTGGAGTGTTGGTGGCTCGACGAAGTGAGCAGGTGAGTGATGGTCATGTGTGATCTTTGAGATTGATTATACCATATACTAGAAGCCATGAAAATGGTAAATTTTTGCTTCAAATTTCATTTATAAGCCTAACTCTTTAAGGAAAACCAAATTAAGTTTGAAGTAAAATCTTTAAGTTAAGGAAAACCAAATTCAGTTTGAAGTGAACTCTTTAAGTTTTAACATATCATTTTGTTTATTTTTGTCTCATACTGCGACAGTAATTTTTGAATGTTTTATTTTATTATTTGTATTTCTTGATTAAAATGTATCCACTAATTTTAGAACTAAGCATTCAAAAAAATTGTAGTTTGCTAAACTCCCATACAAATGACCCTTTTATCATACTCAGTAAATTCAGTAAATAAACTTTTAGGTCTCTTGAAAATAGGACCGGAACAATTACAAAATAACTAGCACAGTGACTAATACAAAAAATGTGATAAGACTCATTAGTTTCACCCTTTTTAAGAAATTGTTAAGGTAATCAACAAAATTCCTAAAATAAAATGTTCATTTGTATCAATTAAAAGGTTACTTGTTTTGGTGGCCGCATAGTCTAAGGTACTACTCTAGCAATAGACTAGACTGCCGATGACAGCGACATTGTGGTTCGATCTCAGTCAGGTGTACTGAGGGTGGTTTTCATAAATGGATTCCCACTCTTTTTACACATAAATGCGGGTACACTTCCTCTATTCAACATTCTTAATCCCTAACCCAGGAGCGAAAAACATTTTCTTAGCCTGTGTCGAAAGGAGGTGGTGTTTCCCAAACTACCTCTCGTCTAAATTTAATTCTTGCTACAGCCTTGCTGGTGTGCCCTCTTTGTTGTATGTTTCTGGTGGCACCACTGGTTGTTCACACAGTACTTGTCAGCTTGTGCGGATTTTAGTCAGAAAATATGTTGTTTATATTTTCATGGTTAGTCACTTAAAAAGTGATGCTATTTTGTTTGTTCCAAAAATTATTAGAGCCTTTGTCATTTATATTTTAGCTCTAGTTGATTAAAAAAGTATTTCATCATTGTTTGGAAAGTTGATTCAATTCCATATACAAACACACCGAAGTACTCTTATATTTGAAGGGTTGTTTTGGAACTAAAACAAATTCTCTTAACTAATGTAAAAATATAGTGTCCCACAAGAATTGTACTTTTAAGGTTCTGTGTTGTTGAGTAAAATATTGCTAAGGATTTCGCCAAATCATTTAGCTATGGCTGGGTCCCTTTGTTTAGACTGAGCCTTTTGATTGAGCATGCCACCATGACACATGTGGTTCAAGGGAAATACAAGGTGTTGGCAACACTTAGACTTCTTTAATGTAAGGCTGTACACTGTCTTAACACTGGTTTGAATTGGTATTTTACAAATGTAACCAAGCAATTTTCATTGTTTCAATTAAAGTCAATATTCTTCCTCGTCCAAAATATTGTTAATAGAGTTTTCCTTCTTCACTTTAATATACTGTGTCAAAGATAAAGTTTCAGGCAACTAAAAAGGAAGGTTTCTTCAAATTCTATACAAAAAAACTGCAGAATAAGAATAAACATTTCATAGAACAAGCAACTGCTGAATTCTAACTATAGTAGGATTTTGGTAGAAAGACATTTTTAGAAAATGCATAAACTTTTTTTTGAGTCAACATTGATAATATTTTTACTATATTACTAATGTTATTTAATATCTATTGATAATATCTATTAGAAGTGATAGCTGAAGGTCACATAACTTGATGTAGATCCAGTTAACATTTCAAACTATCAAATAAGGTTCTTTTTATGAAAATTGTGCCCTACATTGGTCAACTTCAAGCCATTTGGTTAGTGTTCTAGTCTCTCCTGATATTGAAGAGCCTGATATGTCTTAAAAATTACTTTATTCTGTGATATATGTATGTTTTTATTCTTTTCTGTGAAGCTGCAGTTTTGATCATTCTTTCCTATTACCATGGTTTATACTTTATTATAATTCCATTCTTGGATCATACTAGTTAAATTTATTCATTTCTACTGTTAGTTACGTCAACTAAAGCAATACAAAGTTGAAAAGAAGAAATTAGTTATATAATGCTGTTTTAATGTATTGCTAATCAGGACATGTGTTGTAAAGATAGCTTTTTAGTGTCATGCTGATAAGCAATTCATGTTTTTTGCAAAGTCATTTATATTGCATTTGCCAATGTTTTGCCGAACTAATCCATTTAAGCAGAAGAATTGATAAGGTTTTTTAAAAATACAATCTTCTAACCTTTTTAGTAAAGTGAACTAAAATAAATTATTGTTTTACTTGTTTCTAAATTATGACTGCTGACTAGGGGGGTCTTGGGGCAAAGTGTTTGCCTCAGGACTCAATGTTCGGGGAGTCGAACCCAGCCAAGGTCAACAGATTTTTCTTGAGTAATAAAAATCTGTTGCATATTTTCCGTAGGAAGGGAATGAAGTAAACCTCTTGGTCCCATGGCTATAATAGCATGTAAAAGAACTTTGGAAGGTATGTGAACATACCTTTCCCGGCAAAATTGGTATGCCCTTTCGTCCTCGCTCATAGAAATTAAGTTTGGAAGGCAACATGGAACCACCCAACTTTCTGAACTTTCCTAGTACATGAGATTTATACCAGATGGTGCAGGCAGCACTAACCAGCCAAAGGGCATCCCCAGCTTCAGATGGCTAGAAACATATCAAACCAACCTTCGGGTTGTTGACTTAAAAAGGAGAAATTCTGACTCGGTTTATTTTGTTAATTTAATATTATTCTTGACCTAATGTCATCACTTTGTGGACGGGCATATAAACTCCAATATTATTCTCAAACAACTAGATTCATTTACTCATGTAATAGGCTTGCAAGTGCCCATCAGTTATAATTTACAAGGACATTTGACCACTTTTATACTTCATTTTATTCAATTCTCCCCCCTCAAGTATATTAGTAATTATATTTAGTCATTATCAGAATAATGAGGAAACCTTCCAATTATATAATATTACTATTTACCCAGTTAGGCTTAATGTGTTCTTAATAGTCTTCCTATATCACATTTTATCTAATTATCAATTCTAGGCCTAATTTAATCTATATTTATCCTTATTAAATGGTTTCACTAAAATGTTTTTATAAGAAAGTGTGGCTATCTATGCTAATTTTAAGTAATCCAAACCATGCTCAAAGCTGCAAACAACAGATATACCAAATTTCAGTTATTTTACTTTATTTTTAAGCTATTAACTTTTCAATTTAGTAATTTTAATTCTTATGAAGCTTTTGTTAAAATCATACCTACATTCACAGTTTTTATTATTTTATTTTTGTGTCTCTACCCAGAAGCTGGGTTCTATTTCACTTTGCACATGCAGTTTCACAAAGTAAAGGGGACTTTGGCCCGGGACACAGCACATTAGCGCTTAGCATTAGCCTTCCTTGATTGGAAACTGGGGGGAGGAGGGGGGGGGGGGCGGTCTTGGGGGCCGCGAGTTGACCGGACACACTTCTCTGGTGGTGGAATTGTGACCTTCTTCTAAGTTTGATATACAAGCGTTTTGGTACAATGAAGAGCTTACAGGTGAAAAAGGTCTTGTGGTGGCTTTTTATAATAATTTACATTAACATAACTGTAGTTTTATTTCGTGTTTATAATGTGGATTGAGACGGTGATTCGCGAAGCAGTTAATTGTTACACTGAGCACGCCATAAGGAAGTGTATAACTGTCATGGACGTAGTGTACACAATTTATATAGTCATGGTCACACTCTTTAGGGTTAGTGTATCATCCCTCAAGTAGGTTTTGATGCTGTAACTATGTATAATATTTAAATTATAACTCAAGTAAGCGTTTCATAAACTGTTAATTCCAGAAACTATAATTATTTCAACTTTTAAAATATAACACAAGTCAGCAATCTTATCATTTTTATCTGTCCTTAATTCCCCACGTTCACAAGTAAAAAACCCCCCTATGGGATCTCAACCGCTCGACCGAGAATACTGGCCGCCCTGGACCAACATACTACTGTCTAAATGGATGTAAAGAAGAGGATAAGAGAAGTGACTAAATACAATGCTCTTACTACCTAGTGGGGCTATATGCTTGTGTACTAATTACACTAATGTAATGGGCTAGGGATGAAGAAGGTTGAATTTAGAGAAAGTGCACTTTCATTTGTGTGGGGAGAGAAAGAGAGAGGAGGAGGAGGGGGATAAGGAGGAGAGACCCTTTAGGAAAACCACCCTCAATACATCCGACCAGGATCAAACTCCAGTCTCCTCGTCCTCCACAGTCTAGTCCTAAAATAAATAAATTTTTAAGGTCACTCAAACACAATATAAGATGAAAGTTAATATTTTCAAGAGAGTGATGTGGCCTGAAATAAAAAATCTGCTTTGGTTTGTTTATACTCTGTATAGCTTAAAACAATACTGATTTTTTTTGTATTTGTGAACTATAGTAAGCCTACTGTAACGGAAATACAGTAATGGTGACATAATTTAATTAGTTGTAAAAATAAACCAAAAAAACTTTTTTATCCCTAAAATTATGTAGAAAGTCAACAGATGACTAAAAATATCATAAACGTATCAATATGCAGTAAATAAACACAGAATTATACTAATTAAAGAGGTAAAGTTAGTGATTCTTTTCTTGGAATAAATATTAGATAATAAATTAAATGTAAACAATACAAATATGTTAATTGCAATTCAGAGGGTCCAAATATTTTAAAATGCACACCTACTTTTGAACGGGAAGTAAATGCTGAGTACTAGTATTATTATTAGTACTAGTTGCCCTTATATGTATTAGTAAAAAGACTCCCTTTCTTTTTAATTTTGAATTTTTCAATGTAACTTACCTGAAAAATATTAATTGTTAATGAATTAAAAACATTCTGGTTCTAGTATTCATTTCTACACTCAAAACATGCAAGAGTACAGAATTAAACTAAAACAAAAATATTAGTCACACACTTTAGTTCAAAGTTAGGCTGTGGGAGTGTGGGTGTCGAGGGGATTTGCAGTGTGTGCAGCTCCCAAATTACGTTACCGCTCGAGTGTTTCCCCTACTCCCCCCTCTTCTGCTTCTACACTTTACCACTATACAAGGGGTTCAGAGAGTTGCAGCACCTGACGCCTTGCCTGACCTTCCTTCAAAACAGCACAATTATTGTCCGTAAAAATTACAAAATCTGAAATATGTTGAAATTAATTATACTCTTCTGGTTGACTGCACTAGATTAAAACAAATAGTTGATAGACTTGTTGTTGGTTGTGCTGCATCTCTTATGGACGAGCCGTCACTGGTAAACACTAGACATAACATGTTTTTTAGGGTTAAGATAAATGATTAGGGGCTCATAAGTGACATGGAGATTTGGGTTCAAGGAAAAGAAGATTTGATCCATCTTTAGGAGGAAGTAATAAATTATTAAATGATAATATAAATACAATCGGATTTCCATAGGAAGCCCATTATTTTAATATTGGAAACTCATATTGCTACAATGTCACTTAAAAATACAATAATTATATTTACACTCTAATCTCGTTTGATTAATAATGTATAATGAAACTACACATCAGTCCATAAGGAAGTATTTTACTCACTCCAGAGGCCAAACAGTTTAAGGCATCACTCTCGTGTTAGACTGACCTAATGACGAGGAGATTGTGGTTTAAATCTCGGCCTGGTCTACCTAGGGTGTTTTTTCTAAACGGTTTTCCACTCTCTTTCCACACAGATGTGGGTAGATTACTTCTAAAATGCTTACTTACTCATCCCTACCCCATTAGAGTAAATTTATCATATGTGTGTATAACCTGAACAGGTATTTAGACGCGGTGAGAAAATAAATACTTAAAGAAGTATTATTGGAAGATTTTGAGCATTTTTTGGATATACTTATAACTAAGAAATCAAATAAGACAAATTAATAGAATGCCAAATTTTAATGACTTTCAATAAATGTTGGTGGTTGGCTTCTTATAAAAATGACTGCCTACTCATCATTATTAGCCTTTGTTAATACATTTGCTGTCATCTGGTAATACAGCACTTTGATCCCCATTAGTTAAATCTTTGTTGAGGATTTTATTTTGAGATAATTATGTGTCGAGAACACTAAAATTTATAAGCCATGTTCATCATTTAAATGTTATCAAATATTTAGAAATATGGAAAGCCATATTTTTTTTCACTTCGAAGCAATTTTAAAGCACATATTCAAAAAGGATCTAAACTTAAAAGCCGAAAGAATTAAAACAGTGTTTTATAACATTGAAAGATACATTGTTTGACTCACTACGGACAATTCGGCTTTGGATAACACAATTAATAAGAAATACGGAGAAAGACCATAGCTATAGGGCATACTGATTCAATTTTGGCATGGGCCTAAAATAATTTATTTACAAAATATTTGTTAAATGTCGTACTAAAGTGTAGTCACACACTCAAAATAGAAATATAATGATGAGTAGCCTAGTGTTTGTGGTAAACTTTACTTCCATCTTTTGTCTTTTCCTCAAAGTCTGCTCACCTTTTGCTGTGCACTGATTCTCTGTTATTGTGGAGTCACACATTCGCCAAAAAAGAAAATTAAAATTTGGTCACTTGATGAGATTTAGTCTAATCACTAAAAAATCAGCACTAACTGTATATGTCCCTTTGCACTAGTGGTGATAAGCTCGTCTTTGTCCGCGCTTCTACATAAAATTTAAGTAGAAAAACCAATCAAATATCAAAACTAAATGACTCAATCCTTGCACAACCGACTCAATCATCGCGCAAGCGCATAAACCAGCTTACACAATCATTGTGCACACACCTAAATCAACCAACACAATCATTGTGCATGCCCCTAAACCAACCGACACAATCATTGTGCATGCACCTAAATCAACCGACACAATCATTGTGCATGCACCTAACTCAATTGACACACTCATTGTGCATGCACCTAAATCAACCGACTAAACCATTGTGCATGCACCTAAATCAACCGACTAAACCATTGTGAATGCACCTAAATCAACCGACACAATCATTGTGCATGCACCTAAATCAACCGACACAATCATTGTGCATGCACATAAATCAACCGACACAATCATTGTGCATGCACCTAAATCAACCGACACAATCATTGTGCGTGCACCTAAATCAACCGACACAATCATTGTGCGTGCACCTAAATCAACCGACACAATCATTGTGCATGCACCTAAATCAACCGACACAATCATTGTGCGTGCACCTAAATCAACCGACTAAATCATTGTGCATGCACCTAAATCAACCGACTAAATCATTGTGCATGCATCTAAATCAACCGACACAATCAATGTGCATGCATCTAAATCAACCGACACACTCATTGTGCATGCACCTAAATTAATTGACTCAATCATTGTGCATGCCCCTAAACTAACCGGCACAATCATTGTGCATGCCCCTAAACCAACCGACACAATCATTGTGCATGCACCTAAATCAACCGACACAATCATTGTGCATGCACCTAAATCAACCGACACAATCATTGTGCATGCACCTAAATCAACCGACACAATCATTGTGCATGCACCTAAACCAACCCACACTCATTGTGCATGCCCCAAAACCAACTGACACACTCATTGTTCATGCACCTAAATCAACCGACTCAATCATTGTGCATGCACCTAAACCAACCGACATTCATTGTGCATGCACCTAAACCAACCGACACTCATTGTGCATGCACCTAAACCAACTCACACTCATTGTGCATGCACCTAAACCAACTCACACTCATTGTGCATGCACCTAAACCAACCGACACAATCATTGTGCATGCACCTAAACCAAATGACTTAATACCCACGCACGTGCCTACAAAGTGAGTTACAACCAAACAGCTGCATCAACTGTTGTGAAATGGTTAGAAGTAGCACGTTAAATGGAAAGTTTGTGTGTCGTTATTGATTTGTGTTGATTTGTTTTGCTACACAACATAATCATTATTTAAAAAATCATTGTGACAGTAATAGAGAAAAAAAAAGTTTATCTACAAAATTAATAAATATATTGATAGTCAGTTTTAAGTATGTGTTTCAAAGCATTATGTTTCAACATACATGATTGTTTATAAGTGTGTGAATTGCTTCACAACTAAACAGATTATACTTTAAATATTTGACGAACGTGTGAATCACAATTTGAGGGCATGTTCTTAGTTTTGAATAGTGAATTTATGGTCTGTCATTAGTTTGTTTCTTTGATAATTTAAAAAAATTCACAAATCAAATGCAAGCTCATGTGTCAAAGTAACCCAGCCGCTCAAAATAAAAAAAAGTTTATATTGTTTATTCATATTAAAAATATAATTTGATATAAAACTTATACAACATAATTAAAACTGTATAAAATCTGTTTTTTATATACAATTTTTTTCTCTTTCTTTCTCTCTCCTCCCTGCCCCTCCCCAGAACTGGTATTCCTATCAGTTCACTTGCTTGCAGGTCCTAGAGTTCCTCAAGTCCAAGGAGAACTTTGGACAGCTGCTGCTCAAGCATCTCGGCACCTCGGCCATCATGGACCTCATTTTTAAACTTGTAACACAGGTGGAAGGCACAGACATGCGGCAGAACATACTCAACGTGAGTTGGGTTGAAACGGCGAAGGATTAGTGCGTACTCCCTGTAGTGCTAATAATCAAAACCTTTTGGGATCAAACCGAATGTCCCTCTTTGCTAGGTAGGCAGTGACCTTAACAGGGTGTCCAGCGACCTGGAAAACCTGGAAAACAGGGAATTTGCTTGGTCAGGGAAAAGTCATGGAAAAGTCAGGGAATTTTATTAAATTTCTGGAATTTTTACATTTTGTCTATAAAAAGCCTCATATTTTGATTCACAGTAGTCAAAATAACACTTTTCTTCCGGTTAGTCCCTGCCTGGAATCACTTTCACACCATTGTCCCTGTTGAGCAAACTAATATCACTTCTCAAGGTCAACAAGTGAGTTTTGTGCCTTTCCCCCTTCTGCCAAAGTTAAGCCATGGTTATTCACATGCGCGAAATTTGATTAGAGCAACATTTTAAGTAGAAGGAACTACGAATGACTCTGTCTCACAACTATTTTAAATCGTTCTTGCTTGAGGCAATCTCTTAATGGCTCAATACGATTTTACTGAAATCTATTTTTAACTTAAAATAGTCCATTTCCCCGGAGGCAGAAATCGCTTAGTCCCTTTATTGAGTGACACAATTTCAGAATGTGTATCTATCTAGGGAAAAAAACCACTATATTCATCTGTGATCTTAAAAAAAATATTTTCGTAATATACTTAATATTGATATATAGTAGGGCTGGGCCGATGCCGATTATTAATCCGATCATCGGCCGATTATCGCATAACCGGCGATTCCGATGATCGGTGTTTGAATCTCCGATTATTTATGCCGATTATTCAAAATGTGTGGTTATATTTTAAGTCCTAAAAAAAATAATATTTTATCTCTGCTCTCTCGTATGTGATCTTTGAATAATTAGCTTGTTCTTAGCGACTTAGGTTTGAAATAAACATCACATCCAACATTCCAAACAAAATATATCAAAATAAATATATTTACCATAGGTCTTTTTCCAATTTATGCACGTTATTAGAAATAAAAATACAAGTAACAAATCTAATAATCATAAAATAAAATATTAGCAGATTGGTGTTGTTTTATGCCCAAAAAATGCCCAAAAAATGAAACATCGGACGTAATAATCTCGCACATGCGCAAATTTTGTTTTAAATGGAAACTGTTTTTCTTTTAATGCAAGTACAAAACTTTCCACTGGCATGAAATTGGTTTCGCTCATATTTCAATATGAATTTAATTAATATGTATTAATTAAATTTTACATTTTCTTTAATAGTTAAAAGTAAATTAAAATAATGTTTAAAGTATTTCTTAAAAAAAAACCACGTAAAATAACTTTCTTTGCACATTATGTTATTTATTATTTATTTTATCATATTGAATTAGAGATGGGCAAAATTGTTCTTTTAAATGAACGATTCATTGTATCTGGTTCAGTTCAATGATCCGTTCATTTTGACCCGTTCACCATTCATTCGATTTTATAAAGGTAGTTTTTATTTAAATGTAGTTAAAACAATGTTATTTTTCACTAAGATTATTTAAATTGTTAATAAAAATATCGGGTTATTGTCTAAAAATTGTGATGCCTTTTTAATATACTTTTATTTAAGAAACCACTTATTTCTATACAATATTAATATTTAGTAGTTACATTATGATGGAATGTTTTGTAGAGTCACAAAAACCTATGTTATGATATATCTAAATCAAAATTCACAAAAATATTAAGATTGTTAAAAATTGTTTAGTATTGAAGCCATATTTTAATAGACATTGGATGTAAAAATTCCTATTTCATCTAAAAACAAAATAGATGTAGGCCTATTCTTCTTGTGTGCAAAAATATGTGTGCCTTGATTATTTTTTAGCATTAAAATTGAATTTAAATTTGCTGATTATGATTTGTCTTTGTCTAATGAAAGGGTCAGTAGGCCTATTTAATTATAAATGTGAAATCATATTTTAATTATCTAACATGTACTGGTATATTTGCTATTCATTAATGTGATTTGTTTTTGTTTGATGACAGGTTCACTTGTCCTAACAATAACAATATAAAATAATAATTAAACAACCTTTACATTTTAAAAGTTTCTATTTAAATGTTATTAAAACAAAACTATATTGGACATTATAAAACTAGTAAAAGTAACTTTTTTTTTGCTTTAAGGGTCATTTTACTTTATACACTTATTAAAATTGAAAACAAAAATAATCGGCATCGGTGATCGGCCTAATCGGCAACAAATGATCGGCATCGGACTAATCGGCAAAATAGATGATCGGCCCAGCTCTAATATATAGTGAACTGGAAAAAAGTAAATTGGATCTGGAAAACCTGGAAAAGTCAGGGAATTTCAAGATATAGTTTGGCTGGACACCCTGCTTAACCACTGTGCTACATTAGGTTTCATCTGCTTCTGTTTGTACTCGACTTCCTGTGAAAGACAGCTCCACATTTACAGACATGGAAATACAGCTGAGATTAAATTCAAGTAACCTATTATTATTACTATTACCATTATTAATTTAAATTATTAATAAAATGAGTGCCTGATTGTGTTATAAATTGAGTGTGATCGCTAGGGACCGGATTTTGCCTATTTGCATTTTCTTTTGCTTGATCATAAAACATAGACAGTTGAGTTATATTTGCATTTTATGTTATTACAAGTACAATATGTTTTATAGTACATATATTTGCCTATTTTGGCTTTGGCTCCTATATTTTTCATACATTAAGGATTTTCTGCTGAAAGAGCGAGTCCATTTTAGAAATTGTAAGTTTTGGCATATTTTTTTGGAGTGGGTTTGAAAATCTACCCTTTAAATAGTTTTCAATGAGTGTAAATTGGGTGGAAGACAATGGGAGCAGTGGCAGACATCTTGGGAGGAAACGACATGCAGTTGCAGGATAAAAGTTAAGTCTTTGAAGAAAGCAAATTTGAAATTTTGTTCCTAGACATTGTGTGAAGTAAAACTCTGCTTTCCAAATTATAAAAAAAAAAAATCAGAAAATATAACTCGTTCTCTATTGAAAATCTAGAAAATAATCTAAAAATTAATAGCATGTGACCTGCTTCGGTGGTTGATTAGGCTAAGGCTCGCAGTAGACTGGACTGACGATAAAGGGGAGTTCAATATTTGATTCTCTGTCTGGTGTAAGACAGGTGCTTTTTACTAAATAGTTTGCCCCTCTCCCGCCACGCAAGTGCAGATACACGCCCTCTAAATTCCACCGTTCTAACCCCTAACATATTAGCACAACTAGCACAACGTAGGCGCATAACTCGAAAGAGTAGTGAAACGTGGTGTTTTAAAAACACACACACAAAAAAACCCACCATAATGTGAATTGGCTGTGTAATAAAATAGTAGGTCGTAAAATAAATTTTACATTATCTATTGTGTGCTTTTTTTCCCCCTTATGTGCCTATTCTGTGCCCAAATCCCATATTTTCAATGCCTACTTGCCTGCTTATTTAAACATTTTTGGTGGCTGAGAATCCGCTCCCTAGTAATCACACAATCCTATTGAATGAAGCAGCAGTCGTTAATGATGAGCGTATCTTTGTGTTCAGTGGCTGAACAGTCAGCATGTGGTACAGGCCTTAGTTGGGCTCCTTGACCCCTCGGTGGACTCAGAGAGACAGAGTAACGCGGCTCATCTACTTTGCGACATCATTCAGAATTGCCGAGAAAACCAGAACACCTCCAGTGAGCGCTCGGAGCCAGACATTATACTCACTACGATCGAGTCGTACGTACCATCCTATCAAGTCTCAAAGAAATGTTCCATTTATTTTAATTGAGTTACTTTTGTACTACTGACAAAACTTGCACATGCATGTGTGAAACACACTATATAGGTCAAATTAATAGTAATAGATGGGCTCACGGTCACAGCCATGTCTTGCCTCATTTGCTAGTGATGTTGAGTTAAGACTGCAAATCCAAAACTAAAATGAATTATTACCTAGTGGCTTGGAAATATATTAAACAGTATATAACACTGTACAATACTATAAAGTAAGTGATAGTGAAGGAAGACAACCCAAAAGGATAGTTAGGTTAGGCCTAGATAGGGACGAATACACTCCTCTCTTAATTTCCTCTTAAACATCTCACACTTTCACAGCAATGAATAACTGAAATTATGAGGAAGTTTGAAGTGTGAAAAGTGAAAGAAATTATGGATAGGACCCTCGAATCTTCAAATTACACGAATCCTTAAGGAGATTCGAGGATTTGAGTAACTTTCAGATTCGAGACTCACTTTTGTTTTTAAATTCATCAAGTTAAATTTTTTTTAGAGCTCTAATACTGCTTATTGGTGGTATAGAACCAAATATAATTTAGGATGAACTAAATAACCAGGCCCCAGATTAATAATTTAACACTTAACTGAAAGTATGAATATTATAATGAAGGAATTATAAGAAAGAATGCTCACACTTTAGTTATTATTTTTGCATTTTATATTATTCTGTTATATTTACATTTCCACCTATGTTCTTAATTTTTTTTTCCAAGATTCGAGATCTGGGTTCGAAACTCATAGTTAAATTGGAGATTTGGATTTGTAAAAAAATGGGTTTGACTCGGGTCATAATTATTTTTTTTTCCATTATTAACTAATACACTTTTAGAAACATGAATATCTATTTGTTCATACCATGATGTATATTATGAAGCAATTGTCTGCTTTCAACAAATGTTTTGAGAAACAGTGTTTTTGTTTGTTGGCAGGCCTGAGACAGTGACACTACTGTTGGACCACATATTGAGTGGAACAGAGAAGTCGGAGACCTCTATTGTAGGGGGGATCTCTGTTCTCTTGGCTCTCCTAGACTTCAGCAAACCCAAGTAAGGGGGATCATTGTGTCTGTCCTCCAGTTTTTGTCATTATGAATTAAAATAAAAAACCTCCATGACGTGAGCTCACAAGCGAGCTATACTGACCAAGTGGTCTTTGCCATTAGCAATGGTAATACCAACATTTGCAGATAGAGGGTATTATGTGGCCAACACAACAAACCCTCTGGTTGTTAATCTTACTTTTCTAGACAAGAGCTGCTACTTATTTATTCATTTTTCCTAATGAGGCTGACTGCCTTACAGATAAATGTTGGAAGTGCCATGGATCGAACTAGGGACCTCTGGATCTGTAGCCAGAAACTCTGACCACTAGATGACAAAAGCTGTGTAAATTCTACTTTTGCATTTTGAAGCGAAGCAGACTTTATCTAATTTAATATTCCCAAAATCAAATCAAAGTTATATTTAAAAAATATAGATTTTGCATAGTTAGCCTACATAACATTTTAAAAAACAGTATAAAAAATGTTCGATTAAGGAGTGTTATTTAAGATGGATAGGACTTGAAAAGGGGAAATTGAAATTTATTGGGTTGGTTAAGATCAGTATGACGAAGAGTTGTACAAAAAAGTAAAGATTGATTGGAATATTGGAATATAAAACAATTCAAAAATTTATTTTAAAACATTTACAAACAGTTTGTAAACATTTTAAACTTTTAATTAAATATTGTGATCTGTATTCAATCTTTACTGTATTTTGCAACTACTCTTCATCATTCCATCTTATTTAACCGGATAAATTTTATTTTTTATTTTTTAAGTCTTCTCTTGTCATGGCTACATAACTATATATATTAGACCTAATTTACAATGTCATGGCTTTAATAAAAGCTTTACACGCCCATATTAATAAATATTAAAGACTGTTAAGAGTATTTCATAAATGTCTCCTTTAGTATGCCTAGCTCTGATATGAACATATACGGCGGAAACAGCAGCGGGAGTGGACAAAGCGATGATACCTCCGGTGAGAATGAGCACCCTGCGCAGGTTGTGTTGCACACCACCATGGCCATTCTGCCTCGGCTCAAGGACTTTCACCAACTCCTCTTGGATCCTCCGCGGGTAGGGCATTACTTATAAACCTTGTATACAATCTTCACCCAACCGGACCAACGTATTTTGTAACATGTACTGTCCTGAATGACATTGACACAAATTTTGCATCGTCTAGTAGTAATAGGTCTAGGCAGAGCCAAGAGATAATATGTATTGTTCAAAGTCGGTGGTAAGGCAAGAGTAGTAGTAGTAACAAAGTTATTGTATTTATCAGGGGTGGGAAAGTTCTTTGATAAGAAGAGCCACGTAAAATATTTTTCATAGATTTTTGAATGTTCAAGAGCCACAGAAAATATCTTAAAATTGTAGGCAATAATAATAATAATAATAATAATAATAATGATAATGATTATGATGATACAATTGTATAATAGTCCTACTCAACAAAGCATAATATGTTTAATATCTGCTCGACGAGGACTTTGGTTGAGTCTTATTTTTGCAGTTAATGGTTTAAAATCTGGCTGGTAGTATGTCAAAGCTGTTCTAAAAAGCTCATTTGAGGTGGTTGTTGGTGAGAACAACACGATGCTTTGACTTAACAAATTCATCACAGAGAAGAGAGATTCACAGACGTAAGTTGTCCCAAAAACAGAGAGTAGTCGAAAACCAGTTTCCTGAAGATTGGGATACTTTGCTTCTGGAATTTGTATCCAAAAGTCAGTGATGAGCTTTTATGTACTACCTTAAAACTCACATCTTCCTGCAGCTCAATAAGCTCCATTTCTATGAAGCAACATTCACGGCAAAATGTGCAACAGCAGGAAATCCATCGTTGATAACATCGATGACACAAGGATTCACAAGAAATTCAAAACATGGCTATAGCTTATTTAGTTTCTTAAACCTGTTCTCAAAATCATTATAAAGTTTTTTCATGTTTCCTTCGTATTGTTTCAATATACTAGGGGTGTGCAAAGCCAGATTTTTCAGTTTGAAGCGAAGTCGAAGTGAATATTCGAGAATATTCTCCAAGTCGAATCAAAGTTCGAATAAAATTTAAACAACTAATAATAGCTCTGAAAAACTAATTATTTTTCTAAAAAAAAAAACCTGGGATGTTTTTAGCCTTAATATATTTATATTTAGTTCAAATGCTATTAAATTGATACATTTTATCTAACTTTAATAAAACATTACAATTTAGCCTAATTATATAATAATACACAATAAGACATTAATCTTTAAAAAAAATTATGCAGGCCTACAAAAACATTCACTTGGGCACGTAAATAGACAAATATATTTTATGAAACCATATAGGTATAGGCTATATTAGGTTAAGTTTTATGCTGAGAAAATATTTACACAGGCCTGTGACATTGTGCAACAATATTATCCTACATTAGATTTGCAATCAAACTTTAAAAAATATTCACTTCAGGGCAGGTTATGTTATAACTTATTTTTTAAAAAAATGCATATTAGAATAAATTATATCAAAATCAAGACTTTTTATAAGTCAAAATAAAAACAAACATTATAAGAAAATATTTACACAGGCAGTTAGAAGTGTCACTTTTTCTTCAAGTTATTTTGAAGGAATGTTAATTCCTCGACATGAATAGGAGTCAACAATTCTCGTCTGGCAGTTACAATGTTTCCTGAACTAGAAAATACCCTTTCACTACACACACTTATAGCAGGTATTTCAAGGTATTTGAGGGCTACCTTGGAGACATTAGGATATTTTCGAGAACACTTCCCTCCACCAGATATAGGCCCAAGAACCTCTACAATACAATGCCTGCCGTTTGCTTCCATTCAACTGCAGTCAGGAACTCAATGTTATTTTCTGAACTGGCAAGTTCAGAGCCAACAACTTTTCTAACAGCATGCAATTGAGAAAGCATGTTATACTCGCTGGACCACCTTGTATCCACAAACTCGAGTACTGGCAGTCCCATCTCTTCCATTACAGTATGTAATCTTTTTCTTGCGGATGGACTAGGACTGTAATGTCCCACAATTGCTTTTGCCTTTGTCATTCTGCTTTGGCATCATGAATAGCTAATTGTAGGGACTGGGCAAAACATGGAATGGATATAAACGGGGAATTTACTGCAGAACGAAAATTTGTAACATTATCTCTGACACAATATATTGGAAGTGTATCTTCATTTAAAGCAATGCCTCATTCACATACAGCCTCTTGCAGTGTAGCTCTGATGTTGACAGCTGTGTGTGATTCATTAAGGGGATGGATCACCATGAGAGATGAGCGCGGCCGGTTTCTAAGGCGATTTCTCTGTACATGATTACTAAGAAAACTATTATACATATTTTAATCAGATTTTTACTACTGTAAAGATCAATTCATTTACATGGTTTATAGTTTATTCCTATCCATCCAGCCAATTCAAATTTAAGTTTTAAAAAATAATTTAAAGATCACTGCATGAAACAAACTGGGATTGTCATTGAAATGTGGGAAGACTTAGGCTAAAACGGTTTTCATTTTATTACAATAAACACATTTCTCTATCATTTAGTATAATTTAACGCCAGTTAAAAGTTAAATATTTGTAAGCAGCTTTGTTTAAATAATTTTTGCATGATCGTATTTTCTTGGTTTAGTGTTGTTTTTTTAAAAATCTGCAGACAAAGTATAAACCGAGTAAATATGATTGAGAATAATTATCCGTTCATTTTTCAGCATACATATTGTTCTAAACTAAAATAAAGAGGTACAGTTTTATTTTGATTCAAAAAAGTGTTGTGGTGCAGTAGCCTGTGACCTAGCGGTGTAAGGTTGAACAAAATGAACCTCTCGAGAAAACTCATGGCAGTGATGCCAAGCGTTGCACGGTGACGAGCAGATGATCCCAGGAAAAATATCAACTCGACTGCGTTCATTTATTAAATCAATTGTGTGAATACCACGTGTTTTGCAATGGAAGCCGTTTCTGTAAAAAGAGATCGAAGAAAATAAAATAAAAAACTACTTTATCTCTCAACCAGACGAAAGAAAAATAAATGTTCTACTCTTGTGAATTGGATAAAAAAAGTGTCATGAATTTATTATCATTTCTGCATGAAAAATACAATTTTAATACTGTAGTTTAAAATCCATCCATTAATTTCAAATCATGTGCGTAGAATACCTAATTAATATAATTATAGGACCCGTTTTGGTGACCTCATGATTTAAGGCACTACTCTTGCAAAAAACTGGACTGCTGAGGACGGGGATTGGTGTTCGATCCCAGTTGGGTGCTATGAGGTTATTATTCCTAAAATGTTTTCCACTCACCCTCCACGCAAATGTGAGTGTAAGTCATCTAAAAGCAACCTTACCCTTCTCTGACACATTAGCTTAATTAGTACATCGGCGTAAAATCCACACGGGCTCGGTTCACTTTGGTGTACCAATCAAACACTTTGGCCCTACCTTTGGTAATCTGATCTGTAAACAGAGTCAATAATTTGGTATCGATAATACGGGGCTAACTAAATCACTATGGACTATTGGCAATTTGAACAAGAAATACACTTGTCACAATAGATAAATGTCTTGAAACTATTTTGCTATCAATTGTAAAGGTGGATAATGAAACGGGGTGGGGGGACTATTGAACATGCCTTGACCACCGCGCTTTTAAAATTAATAACATTAACACAGATACATATTTAATTTTGACAATTATTATTTTACAAAATAGTTTCATCACAAATATAATTTTTACTTTCTCGCACCCCTCGCGTGCCATAGTCAAAGATTTGGAAATAACGTAAGCTTTAGAGAGGAAGGGAAGGGGGAACACAAATGCTAAGAGGAGGATGTTACTCAACATATATAAGAGTGTGCAGTGTAAAGATTATTTCCATGTCTTTTTTTTTGTTCTTGTGATATTATAAATGCTTCACTTCTTAATATTCTTTGATGTTATCCGTAAATTTACAATAATAAAGTAGGGTAGATAATAAATACGGTAATTAAGAGAAAGTGTTCCCACATTTGCGTGGAGGAAATGAGCAATCACGAGGAAAAACACCTCAATTCACGCGGTCGGAATTCAACCAAAATTTGTAGCACAGGTCCCTAATAAAATTAAAAACGTTGTGTTCATTGCAGAAGTTTTGATGAAGGACTTTGAATGTATAAAGTTGTAGAATGGATGTATTATTATTATATAATGTGTGTAGCTAAAATTATAAAATAGCTAGTGATGTGTATATATATTTTATGAACGTCCCTGACACAAAAGTGATTGATAAGGGAGAAATAGTTTATAAAATGATCATGCTTCAATGTAAAACTTGTGTTTAAGCCTATCAAATTTGGTCAAAATCGATGGATGGATATTTTCTATACAATTGGGTGAAAAACATTTTCTTGCAGTATATTTCTTTATGTTTTATTGTAATTTTAAATACTTATTTTTAGAGTAAGTGTCTATAATTTTTGAAGTACAGGCAATAGGTGTAATATTTATTCTATAAAAATTATACATTTATAAAAATAAAATCTTTCTTTTTGCAGAAAATTGTTCTATATGCTATCTTCAAATTTGAATATATATATATATACATATATATATATAGATATATAATACTTATTTAATAATATAATATTATATTTTTATATATATTATAATATAATATAATATTATATTTTTATATATATTATAATATAATATAATATTATATTTTTATATATATTATAATATAATATAATATTATATTTTGATTTATATTATATTATATATAAATATATATGTATATAATATTATTTAATCTGGTCAAAATATTTTCTTTCAGTTCCTGAGGTAAATGGTCGGATTAAAAGTTTTGTCAAATAAACAGAGAATTTGTGAATAGATTTTTTTTTTCAAAAATTGTTTAGTGGTTTTATGGATTAGGAAGGTTATAATCATAGAAATTGTACCCGCATTTGCGTGGAGGGAGCGTGGAAAACCAGTTTGGAGAAACTAACTTTAGTACACCCGACCGAGATTAGAACCTTGATCTCCCCATCATTGGCAGTCTAGTCTACTGTAAGAGTAGCGCGTTAGACCATGAGGCCATCAAAGCGAGTGTTATACATGTTAAAATATGTATAAACGTATAAAGCTATATTTGATTATCGAATATAATTAATAAAAAATAGGTTAATAGAGTTTGAAATTCTTAATAGCTACAAGTTTATTGGTGTAATTATAGGGTGGTGGCAGAATGCCACAGGCCCACGCTCAAAATAGGGCCCATCACGCAGGTCCACCCACCCAAAATTAATTTGCTAATATATGAAAGCGTTGTCTTTCAGGCCTATCATTGTTTCGTAAAGATCTCATTATTCAATCAAAAATTACTCAATAGTCATTTTATTGCGCATAATTTATGCTGTACAAAAATGTATGTACATATTTTTCTGTAAAATCAATAGAAACAGCTGTCAGGTCATTTTCAAAACTTTACTAAAAATTATTTAAGAAGCACATGAATCAATAAAGGCTAAAGTGATTAGCTATGTTGTCTGTTGAGCTACTACCCGTAGCTTGTCCTTGGAGGAAAGTGTAGACAATTTCACAGAGACCAATGTTTGTTTAGCCTCTATAAGTGTTAATATTGATAATTGACTACAGATTTGTTTATAATATTTATTAATATTGTTTTATTCAATTCAGATTAAGTTTTTTACATTATATTGAAACTTTTCAGCAACAATTTTATCAAATATTATGGCTGTATGGTAATGCACTTAGAGTGGTTTTTCCTCAATGGGTTTACACTCTTATCTCTCCACGCAAATGTGGGTAAACTTCCTCTAAATTTAACCTACCTACTCTATATTATTACGTATTATAAAATAATTCCAATAATAAATGTATAATTTTTTTTTATGATCTACAATTATTCATAAGATTTGGGGACGGTGGTGTATTTTTTCCTTGGGGTCACCCACCGTGGGTCCATCACTGCATAGTTACGCCTTTGTACATGTTACAAGCTAATGTAGGTCAAGCTAGTTTTACAATAGGAGATTTTAGTGCATCTTTAAGTTTATATTAAAATAATTATTATTATTAGTATCTGGATGGTGTAATATAAGAAACTAAAGTAAATAATAAAGTAAAAAAAAACACAATTTCTTATTTATGTTTTATACATATGTGTGTGGCCCCCCTGCCTTTTAAGGGTTCTAACACTTTTAAAGAAGGGTACATCTCTGACCCGCAATTTTCTGCGTCCATGAAAGAAGATATAAAAAAATAAACACTTTTTATGTTAATTGATAAGATATCTCTATCACCATCATTATTATTATTATTATTATTATTATTATTATTATTATTATCACCAGAAACTGTCCTCACCCCTCATAGCTTGGGTTAAGTCAGATGCAGAGGAAATGATCTACATTCTACGGTGTGTCTGTCGATAGTTTTATATCCAATGTTACTCATTGAGGGTGAACTGGTAAGGGGGGAGGTTTGATAGGCTGGGGTATTACCACCAATTTCTTCTCCACCCCTCTCCCCATCAAAATGTGCCTTCCTCCAGTTTGTTTGGTTCCCTCTGATATACTTGAGTTTGAAGCTGAAAGATGGTTTGTATCAAACTTCAAATAGATTCTATAACAATCTATTATTATTTTTAAATGCTTAAGCGCCATGCCCAAATAGCTTTTAGTGGCATTCCATTTTCAAACATTTTCCATTGGCTTGGAGTCATTCCCCTAAAAACTCCTCAAAAATAATGTTTCGCCGACACTCTTGGTAGTCATCACAATAGTTTTTTTTTTCATTGTGACTTACTTCTAGTTTGAGTTGTACACATGCATGAACTTGGAATGAGGAAGGTAACATTTTAGATTTAATGTAACCACATTTGCATAGAGTGAGATTGGGAACCATTTTAGGGAAAAATACCCTTAATGCACACAACTGGGATTTGAATTTCAATCTCCCCACCACCAGAAATCAAGTCCAATAGTATGTGCTACTCACCGTGTTCAACTGACATGTTGAAGACGGGGAGATCATGGTTCGATTCCGGTCGGGTACTCACAGGTGGTTTTTCCTAAATAGTTTTCTGCTCTCACTCCACGAAAATATGGATGCACCTCCTCTTAATTTAACCTTCCTGATGCCTAACACATTAGAGTAATTATTACATAAGTGTACTGCCCGAACGGATAGTAAGACGTGGTGATATAAATAAATAATAATAGCGTGCTTAAAACCGTTTTAAAAAAACACCCTCAGTATACACTACTGGGATTTGAACCCCAAACTCGTCACCAGCAAACCAGTCTAATACGAGAACGTCAAATTAAAAATGTTTTCTTCCGCTAGGTAAGAAATATTAAGAAAACCATACTACTGATTATATTAGTTCAAGCTAAAAATAAAGCAGCAGATTTCTGCATAGTGTGGTCTTTGATAAAAGCCGCACTCTAGCCTTTCCTTTCCAAGAAACTTGACCCATGTAAACAACAGATTAGCTCGCTCCCCCTTCACTCTTTTAGACCAATCTTGCCAAATATGACAACACCGTAACTCTAGTTCGGTGTCGGCTAAACAGTCCAAATAGTTCAATATATGGACGTTTCTTAGGAGTTGCGCTGATAGCGCTTCTCAAATTTTACAAGGTAGTCCTTCCACTTAAGTAGTACAGTGTTCATTGTAAAGGACTTGTTGTACTCAAAGTCTGGTTTTAAATAATGACATGCCAGACTTATGTAACTGTCGTGTGCACGTGATG
Source organism: Timema podura (assembly GCA_033556935.1). Classification (NCBI taxonomy): domain Eukaryota; kingdom Metazoa; phylum Arthropoda; class Insecta; order Phasmatodea; family Timematidae; genus Timema; species Timema podura. Next base: position 36,613,996 of record JAVRXN010000005.1, read on the forward strand.
TCCATCCGAGGTAAGCGACAAAGCAAAAAGTTGGGGTAAATCATTAATAAGTTGACATTTTAAATCTTCTTTTGTCTCATATAGTGCTGGCACATAGTTTCGTGAAAATGTGGTGCGGCAAGGAACTTTGTAGTTTGGCACTGCATGTTTCATTAAGTTGATGAAGCCTTCTTCCTCCACAAACTCATATGGCAAGACACTCATTGCCAACATTTTTGCAATTTGCTTTGTAATTTTGTGTGCTACTGGGTTGGTAGGTTGCATGATCAAACCTTTCTGAAAGGCACCTTGAATTGTTGACTGAACTAATGTGTATTTTTTAGGAGCTGAGGTAGTTTCAATTATATTGCCACTTGCTCTTTTAAATTCATTGAATTGAGATGGATGCGTCTCTACAGTAGCCCCATGGCTTCTTGGTGCATGACTGACAGTTCACAGCTGACTTCTGACAGTCAACATTTAGGTATATACCTAAATTTTGACTGTCAGAAGTGACAGCTGCTAAACACATGTTTTTTGCAGATCATATGGTTCGGCGTAGGGATACATAATTTGGTTTGGTAGCTTTTCAAAGCTGTCAGCTCTCAGATGTGAGCTGTCACTCGGCACCAAAGAAGTCATGGGGCTACTGTAGATGGTTTTAAAGTGTCTTTGTTGTGCCTGGAATAGAAGTTTAAAAAAAATTTTAAACTCAAAATAAAAAATGTAAGTTATATTTTAATCAGATAATAAAAATATTAGGCTTATAAATGCATCAAAATGATTAGATAGTCCTAGCATTCAAGCAAATTTAAACTTGAGAAATTAAAGAAATAATTTGTAAAATCCATTATTACTGTTCAATCCAACACATTAAAATAAAATAAACTGCACCACATGCTCTAAATAAGCTATCATATTTATTTGTATTTCAGTTTTAAATTTAAAAAAAAAAGTAAATCTTTTGGTATTACAAGAAAAATATGCATTGTTTTAAAAAGAAACACGTCTCTTATAGCAATTAAATCACCTGTTGGCGTCTTGGTATTTTTTCAGGCATATTACACTGGGTACTTTTCTTATCAGAAGCTCTCATGAAAAATCCCCATATTTCACTTTTATTTTTCTTTGTTTTGGACATTTTCGTAGGCCTAACCAAAACTATTAAGAAGTTAATAAGAAACAAAGTATAGCAGCACAGAATTAAACATGAATTATGAAACTGTTTAATAAATACGTTTATTTTGATTAAAGTTTCAAAGTCAAATGCTGCCAACATGAGATCATTGAATTTTCCATCAAGTTTTTGGGTTAATATAAATAATTTTAATATTTAATTTAAAAAAAGTATAATTAAAGATTGAAACAAATTTAATCAGTATAGGGTAAATATGTTGACTTTTATTCTGTCTCAAAATTAATTTTTTCAACTTTTTATCAAGGTTTTAATTTTTTTCTCTCAGCGCATGCGTCTTAACATTTTCTGTTGGGTTGAGCAAATACACGTGAAGTTCCTTTCTTTTCATTTAAGAATATTGAAAAAGATTTACTTAAAAAAAAAATAGTAAAATTCAAAGCAAAACTATTATTTTGAAATTGTATATAGATTAATAAAAAAAATTTTTTTTTAATCTTTTTTTAGGTCATGTGGCAGTGAAGATAGTTGAGCGTATTTAATTTGTGAATCGAGCAGGCCGTGTGGCATTGAATATAATCGATTATTGAACTTGTTTAACTATTATTAGTTATTTAACATTTCATCAAAACAAACTATTTAAAATGTACAAGTTATTTATTAAGAGAGAATAAGAAAAAAAATACTTACCAGAACATTATTTTTTTAAACAAAAATAGTGTAATCACCATTTATTAAAAGTGGTCACTAATTTCACTAGAAATATTATGGAAACTTAATTATGTCAGAGTCACAATCAACTAGTCGTTTTATAACCGTGTCCTTTTGTGTCAATACATAGATATTCAAAAATATCAAACTAATCGATATTTAACCTATAAATCGATAGGGCCCATCTTTCGTAAGGTAAACAAATGAAGATATTTTGTATTAGAAGCTTGCGCTTCATACATATTAATAATCATTATTTTATAATATAAAGTTTTATTTGTTTTAAATTGTGAATTGTGTATGGTAAACATTAATATAATATATCAGAATAACAGCTCAGAATGGTTAAAATTGAAAATACTTATATTTTTTTGCCGAAGCTTCGAATTTTTCAAAGTAAATTTTATTTGTTGAAGTTGAAGATAATTAATATTCGCTTTGACTTCAAAATTCTCGAAGCTTTGCACACCCCTACAATTTACAGTATTTAATTTAACATCAGGAAAAGCAGTTATTCTTAACTTAATTTGGGAAACTGGTCAAATATTTAAGTTGTCAGATATCTTTGAAAAATCTTTATTTTATTCTGAAACCTGACTGGGCAAGTTCTGTAATAACTTTGTTTCTGCCTTGAATTCCCAGATTTACATATTGGAGGTGTTCATTACATCTGTAAAGAACATCAAATCTAGTACCCATTCATCATCTTCTAGTTGTGGGTAGTTCTTTTTCTTTTATGAAAGCAATGATTGGTTCAAAAAGAGAATCAAAAGATTGGTAGTTGATAGCCATCTTAAAACATATTAAAATGAAAGGTCACTAGGCTTTTCATCAAGTTCACAGACCTCACTAAAATTCTAAATCCACGATGTATATTTTGATCACTTGTTCATATTAAATTCACAGTTTCTAAAATGCAATCTATGACATTGTTAAACTTAAAGTGTTTTCTTATTAAATGCTCAAGGTGGATGATACATTGAATAAAGATACATTCAGGATAGTTGAGTTCATGTGTCGATTGGCCACCTAGGCCAGTAATTGACCTACCATGGCTGGTGCTCCATCAGTTGCAATTCTAACAAGTCTCTGCGGTGGTAGTTGAGCATTTACTGAAGCTTTGTTAAGTGTATTTTTTATGTCAATACGTTTCGTGGTTTCCTTTAAACTTATCACGTCTAAGAATTATTCTTTTACATTTCCATCGTTTGTAACATAGCAAACAAATATAGCTAGCTGAGGGAAATCTTGAATGTCTGTATATTCATCCAATGCTAAGCTGAAACCAACAACCAACCAACTTTTCAGATAACTCTGCAATAAACACGATTTTACAACTAATTTAGAAATATGTCATTCAGTAGTGTGATGGGAGATAGGAATTTGTTCTATTGCCTGTTCAAGCCAAGCCTGTAATTTCTTTGGGGTCTTGAATTTAAACTCAGCATAAAATCTCTGCCCATGCTTTCTACGTGTTTGGTTAGTGCTATGCATTCTTTTGACTGTTAGTTCGAATTGTGGTCATAGATGACATTTCACTACACATCTGAATGAGTTTTTATAACTAGAACAACCCTGCATTTCACCGTCAAAGTAGTTCAAGTTTAATGATTCTTAGCGTGAAGAATTTCATGCTTTTCTGTTTGTGTTCATGCTGCATAAAATTTGTGAGGAAAAAGGTTTATTTGATAATGAAGTTGCAGAAATAGTTAATTTAGCTGTTGATATAGATGACAATAAAGATTAAATATTAGAATTGTCTGAATTAAGTGATAAAATATAGAATCCAATGCTGTTCACGAAAGTGAACTAACTCAAATGTATGTAGACCTATCTCGCAAACGTCGACATGAAAATATTATTTTATATCATAGGGCCTAAATGTCTCTTCAATTAATGAATCGCATGTGTTTGAATAATAGACTTGTTTGATTCATTACATATAGGCTGTACTTTCTAATGTATAGACTATGGTAAATTGTGATATTATCTCGCTGGTAGGCCTATTGTTAATAAAATATAATTTTATAATACATTTATTTACAAATCAGGTAACATTTAGAATTCAAATGATTCATTATGAAGCTATTCACTCTGAGCCTATATGCACATTTTATTGTACACGACAACACCCATCACGTAAATCTACAGTAACCAGTTGATTGTGTGAGTTTATTGTTTATCATTTGCTTGACTTTTTTGATTTTTGCCTTTTACTCAGTACTTTTACTCAGAACCCTAATAAGAGCACTTTACAAAATATCATAGTAGATTAATTATTAGTATAAAGAAGAATTTAGCTCCAAACTGGTATTTGAACTTTTAAAATCCAATGTGGAGCTATGGAGAAATGATTTTAAACTCCCTAAAATTGGATGGTTTATGAGATAGTACATAATCTTGGCTCGGTACTGAGAGTGTTAGTAGATACAGCTTCAAGTATGTTGCTAAACCACATAAAGCAACCGAGAAAATAAAAGTTTTTAAACATGGCCAGTATTTTAAATATACATAAATGATTTTAAATGCATAGCATTTTAAATAACTTGTAGCTTATTATATTTCTCTTTAATCTAACTTACGACTAGGACAGGTTAAAACATTTCAGTCCTCGGCCGTTCAATTTTTCATTGAAAGGTTCATTTTTTCATCAATGTTTAGCAGGTTATAAACCATATTTCATCAATGTTAAAGTTAAAAACCATTATTTCATCAATGTGAAAGGTTAAAACATATTTCATCAATAATAAATTTTTCAGTCATGTTGGGAATCAAACCGGGACTCTTAGCTCAGTAGGAGGGCATGTTACGGATTGAACTAAGGTGTTGGATTTGTAGTAAGATGCGCTGCAAAAACAAATGGATAGAATATATTTAATTAAACCTGTTAGTAGAGGCTGCGTGGTCCACATGTTTATGATATCTCTGTAGATGACTTTATATTTTATGGTTGTTGATTCAAATTCTAGATATGAGGGATGAAGGGTAGGATTGAGTGTAATTCCTGAAAGATACTATAATGAATCAATTATTGTGATTCAAATGACTTTCAGAAATGATTAAGATATAAGCATTGAAAAGACTTATGCTTTAATGAATGCTGCTAGAAAGTATATGATCTGAGTCATCTTGAAGCACTGCTTGTTGTATTCCACAATGTTGACAACTGTGTCGGTGTTTGTGATGATCTGCAATTACTTAGAAGCCTGTTAATGCTCAAATCTATTAATTAAACTTCCCCACACATGGACCACCGACCAGCAGATTATCTGCAAGGGAGACACACAATTGTACCCATTGAAATATCAGACATATTGAAGGTGATGTTTGTTGCATGGTACAGAAAGCAGCAGTGAGGACGACAGCTTGTGTTTTGGACCCCCCTCTGGGCAACACGCGGCTACAAGTGGCGCGGCTCCTTTCTGTGTTAGTCGCCACCAACAATGCAGAAATCAACAAGGAGTTATCAACCTTGGCACTGTAGATGTACTGCTGGTGAGCTTGATACCTACTACAGATAAACATTTTTTCAGGAATTTCATAGTACAAAAAAATCCATGGAAATTATAATATCCGAACAAGTATTAATTTTGTTTGCTTGTAAACAAGTATTGAAAAGCAACTCCCATACTGTTGATTTAATCTGTTCAGACTTGATCCATTAAACAAATCTTTCTAGTTTGAAAACATTGTTTATTGAATTCTTTTATCGTGATTGTCTCTAGTACTCGGCACGTGATTATGTATTATTAAAATAATAGTTCTGTAATTTTTGGAAGTGAGGTACAGGTAAGGTGGATATCAACATATAAAGCCATATTGTGATTATTCCTTTTATATGTTTCTATCCACCTTTACTGTACCTTTTTCCAAATATAACAGGAAAGGTGGCTAGAAATATATAAAGCCATATTGTGATTGCTCCTTTTATATGGGGGAGGGTTGAAAAAGTTGAAAATTTGCTGCCTCGGGAAAACCTGGAAAAGTCATGAAATTTAAAAAACATGGTTTTGCTGGAGACCCTGCTAGTTCCTTTTACCGGTTCCTTAAAATTGTGATAGCAAATCTAGGCCTTCATAAGTTTATTCAAGATACTTTTTTTTAAAATATTTATAATCTCTCTAATAAGAAAAGGTTCGAGGATTGAGTGTTTTATTCTAGAAAATATCCTTGCGTTTCCCCCACTCAGTCTACAGACAAATATTGCCTCATTTCTTTAAATATAGCACTCTCATTCTGAGAGCTTCTAAGCCTTGATAATCCAACAGTTTATATTATGAATCAAATCCAAATCTTTGCCTACTAAATTGAATATTTTAAAATTAAAATGGTTAGAATAAAATACTTCATAGTGAAAAAATGTTTTGAAATGAATCCGAATCAAATTATTTTATAGTGAAATAAAAGATTAAATTAGATGTTTATTTTAATCGAGTCCATTAAAAAAATAAGACCAATAAACATTTCCAAATAATGACTGGATTTTTAATTTGTAAATCATATACAAAAAATCTCTCAAAATTAACCCTTTTAGTGCCACCTATTCCAAATTCACACGCAAAGAGTGCCAGAGGTCTGTTAAGGTTTCTTGTGCAAGAATGCCACAGCTATTTCCTCGTTTTTTAAGGGTTTGCAAGAAAATTTCGCCAAACCTTTATTTATGAAACAATTAGTTTGATTTTTTTATCATTTTAATCCAATGTACTGTTTTTTAATAATTATAAATTAATAAATTCAATTTCAATTAAAATTTATTTTAACTTCTTAAATTTTAAATATACATTTTAATATTATTTTGTTGTAGTGCATTTAGTTTATACAAGAAAAATAAAGTTTTGTAATATATATGATTATAAATAGTGATTACATTTTATAGTAAAGGAAATTGATAGAACTAAAGAAAAAGGAAAAATAATCTACTAAAGTAAATTTGATGAAGAAAGCCCACTAGGGAAAGAGGAAACACATGTGTTTCTAACAGTTCTTCTTAATTCAAAATGGAGTAATCCAGTGTTTGTGTTATTTGCACTCTCTTCTTGTGTTTGATAAAGGGCAACAGTGCCGAAATATTATTCTATTTGTGTTAAAATGTGTGTGTGACTACTTGTACTATATAAGACAGAAGAAAGGAAGATGTCACCTTTGTGCATTGGATTCTTCCCACATTTTTCCCTCTTTCCCAAAGGGTGGGCTTTCTTCATCAAATTTACTCTTAGTACTTGTGAATGTGTGGAATGCCAGGCCTCCATCGTGGTTCGAATTCCACGTTAAACTTAGGTCCTCCATTTCATCTCACAATCACCCTACCATTACATATTAGTGTAAGTGTGTATAACCCAAACGGGTAGTAAGACGCGGTGCTAGAAATAATAATTAAGATTCATACATTTCCAAGCCTTCAGGCAATAATTCAATTCATTTTATTAAATATAACGATTCAGAATTTTGAATCGAATATGAATCCTAACATGATTATAAATATTGAAGCTTCGCGCAGGCCTAGTACCCTCAGGTAGTTTGAGTTATTGATAGCACAGGTGAGCCTGGAGATGCTTGGCACTAAAATAAACCATTAAAAACAGACATTCCATTCTTCATTAGTGTAATTCCTTGCTTCAGGACCTGTTCTTCAAATATTCCTGGAATAATTTCCTCCACTGTCAAGTGGAGCAGTTTCTTGCTTTTGCACTCAACGCAGAGGTGAGGCCAGGGACTGGGGACGTCTTTCCTGACAGCCATCTTCTACAAAATGTGAATACACATCTCTTACATTTGACTCTTCAAATATAGATTTTAATTAAAGGGGAACTCCTTTATTCCTTATAGATAGGGCTCTGTGAGTACTTGTATTCCGAGCTTCGAGCCGGGCTCGTCACTTAAGCTCGAGACGATCGAAAGTTTTGTAAGCTCATCATTTTCGAGCTTCAACTTGATGTACTTAATAATCAATTTTTAAAACGTAGTTGTAAGGATAGTCTATTTAATTGAGATGATATAAACATTTCCACCTATAAATCATTCGGTTACTTAACAAATTGTTAAAAATTAATTTCACTCTTCACATTAATAACGTAATAGGGCCTTAAAACCACTTTCGACCGGTAAATTTATTCAATATTGTCGTCCATTTTAAATTATACTTGATTGAAGTTGTATACTTGTATTGCCATGACAAACCAATGAAATTAAAAATAGCTAAGTAGAATACTATTGAATGATTCTTTTTACTATTTTTACCTGGTCCCTTTAAAAAATAATAATTAATGTCGAATTAAAAAATTTAATATCAAAAATATATGATTGTATTAAATCTTTTAAAACTTAAGATATTTAAAACTAGTATTAATTAATATGTTTAGCGACAAAACTAACACTAGTTTAGTTACTATTTAATTATAAACTATGTCTAAAATTATTGTTGATCTTATTCATTGCGTTACATATTTTATATAACTTACCATATTTATATTAAAAAAGCATTTACTATTTCATATTATTTGCTATAAATATTATTTTAGACATATTATTTTTAATTTTAAAGTATGAGCATCAACTTTTATAAACATTAAAGATGGAATTGAAGTAAATTTCTCAATAAAATAATGTCTAACGAGAGCCCATACAACGCGCATGTGCAAATGTGCATAGAGGAATGGAAATGGACAAAAAGACGTGATCATGCTCGATTATACTAAGGACTGGAATAATAAACGAAATACGAAACACTTCAAATTTCTAAGTGTTTATGATTCTACATTTTCTTATAGGCTAAATTAAATTACTGAAGCATATTTTGGGGAAATATTAGCTTATTAAAACGTCACTTTTAAAAGTTTTTATCAAGCATTGTAGAAATACAGTGTACAATAATGAAAAGTGATAGTGAAGGAAGCCAACCTGAAAGGATGGTTAGGTTAGGCCTAGATATAAACAAACCGATTTCTCTCTTCTTACGCTTTTACACTTCCCACTTTTTAAATCTTCTACAGTTGCACATTGTTTTGAATTTTCAGAAATATTTATTTTTCATATGAAGAGACATTAATGAAAACGTAATATTTCTGAAAATTCAAAACAATGTGCTACTGTGGAGGTTTGGAAGAAGTGGGAAGTGTAAAAGTGTTTGAAGAAATGAAGAGAGAAGTATGTTTTTCTATCTAGGTCTAACCTATTATTTAAGGTTGACTTCCTTCAATATCACTAAAGCTACCTTAAATTATTGTGTATTGTTTCAACACTATCTTATTGTACATTTCCAAGCCATCATGCATATTTAAAAAAAAAGTTAGTGTAATTTTAATGTCCTTAAAGACATTACTAAGTAATGTTGAAACCATTTTAATTAATTTTTTCTATTAGGCCCATTATTTTATAGTGTTCTTTTTTTAAAAGAGTTTTTCTAATTTAAAAACCTATATTTCCGTTTATTAACTTTATTTCTAAAAGTATTTATATTTATAAAAATGAGTGTCATTCATATTTTAAGAACATGTGTTAGTATATTTTTTAAATCTGAAATTTTAAAGATGTGATACCTATTTACATTTAAAATAAACAACTATATACTCTTTAACATTTTAAAATTATGAATATATTCGAACTCGACTCGAAATCGGGAGTGTTTAGAAATACTTTATTTGAGTTCGACTCGAATGAAAAAAACCCAAGCTCGCAGACCCCTAATAATAAAGGCTGAACTTAACAACCAGGCCCAAGACCAATAATTTAACACTTAACTGAATGCATGAATGTTATAATTAGAGATGGGTCGAATCCTAATCTCGAATTCGAATCTACATTTTATTTTTGAATCTTGAATCCGAATCCTAGCAAATTGTTAGAAATTTTAATGATTTACAAATAGTCCTACATTACACAATATAGGCCTAAACTGTAAATTAAGATTTATTTCAATCATGCTTTCAATTTTAATCAACCCCAACCACCCCTCGTAATACAGGTTAAAATCCAGCCAAATTAAACAATTAGACTCATATTATTGTTTAAAAATCAAATCAATCAAAATTGGAGTGTCTTTTAGTTATTTTAAAAGTGCTGTTAGAATGAGTTTGGTTTCTAAGAAAACATGTGAAATAAACAGATTAGGCCTAATTATCATTTGATCAACTTTAATAATCATTGAAGGATTATAATTTATTTTAGTAAGAAAGCAAAAATAAAAATACAAACGGATATTTTTAATAAAGACTAAAACAACATGCTTAACATTTAAACATACATTGGAAATAGTGAACTCAATAATACTTAAGTATGTTTTATTATTTTTCTTATTATATCCATCATCTATCTTCGCGTAGAAAACAAGAAATATATTCGATTCTTGTGATATATCGATTTCTGAGAATACATTCTCTTTAAAACACGAACATATTTTCGACTTCAATATGTTCATTCTCCTTTTATAAGGAAGAACTACGTTTGAATATTTTTACAATTTACTTCAATAATATATTTTAAAATGTAATAAACTCTTAATTAAACTCAATTTCAAAACAAATAATGAATTAGCAAGTCGTTATTTTATTCATAAAACTTGAGACTGCTTACTAAGTGATCAGTTTACCTGAAACGATTTTAAACAAACAATCGATACACAATACCTAGGCTGGTAGGCATAAATAAACAGTTTTATCGGTGTTTTGACTGTTGACAATATTTATTTTTCATGAAACCCAACAAAATGTCTAGCTTAAGTATCGTATGCAATAAATTGGGGCTCTTTGCGTAGTCGTAGATAATTAAAACCAGTTGGATAGTAAGAATAATTAACAGTATCTTTATTTTAATCATCACTCTCGCGAGTAAACATAATATACGTCATGGCGACCGACTTTGTATCGTGTGTAATGGCGGCTGACTTTTTATCATGTGTAATGTGTTCTTATTTCTGTTAAAAAGAGCGCAATTTGTTTTATTTATTTCGAGTTTATTTGTAATTCTAGTTTTGATTTTCAGTTTTTGAAAAGTTTTAATGTGTTCATTAAAATATTTACAAGATTGTTCGTGAGGGGAAAGTTTTAGAAGTGAGCAAGTGCTGTAACGGTTGAGTCCAAGTTTCTCATAGAGGTGGGAGGGTAGGGTAGTAGACACGTATGATTTTAGTCATGCAAATCTCTTTTGTCCGACAAAATAAAGATTATGGATTAAGTTGTGTTTTTCAAGTAGGCCTAACTAAGTAATTTTTAATTCAAAATATTATGCTTTGTTTATGAGGTGAAAGATTCGACCATTGAATCCAGTAAAACACCCAATCCTTGAATCTCGAATACTTGCCATGATTCGGTGGATTCGAAGATTCGAGTGGCCCATCTCTAGTCTATATAATGAATGGATTATAATAAAGAAGTTAACATTTAGTTACTATATTGTATATTATTCTATTATATTTCCTATTGTGTTCATAATTCCTTACGAGATTCATAATTGCGTTTCGGATTTGTAAGATAGTGGATTCAACCCAACTCTGACTTTAATTATAATTTTACCTGCTTCAGAGTTCACAGGATCAAACCTGTTACTCTTGTGTTGGACTGGAAGGACTATAACTGGGAGATCAGGATTTTAATCCTGGCCATGTGTTATAGTAATGGTTTTTCTCCAAAATTGTTTTCTACCCTCCCTCCATGTAAAATGGGTTACATTTCTTCTAAAACTCCACTTTCCTCTTTCTATATCATTAGCATAATGAATGCATCTGTATAACCTGAACAGGTACTTAGATGTAGTGGGGGGAAAATACTTAATGTAAATGTTTATTTTTGAACTTTATTCATTATGCTTATAGATATTGGTGAAGTGCAGATTATTACAAAGGATACTTGATGCGTGGGATGACAATGAAAGCCAGTAAGTGTATTTAAGAAGTCTTACTAAGAGAAATTTGTCCAATTTTTTCTGTGAGTTCCATGACATTTGAATACCTTAACCCCTTATTTCACCCTATACAAGCATTTGTATGTCAAACTCTATACTCTCCATTATTACTGGCATTTTTAAAGAATTGAGAATTGAATTAGTTCTGGTATCCAAACAAAATAGCATTCGTTATCTATTACGTGTGTGCGAAGGCCAATATTTAAATGTAAAGCCAAGTCGAAGTGAAGCTTAAAACATCCGAAATAAAATTGAAAGTTGAAGTCAGGATTTTTCTTGTGTCACTTAATGTTACTTTTAGTTTTTAAATCACATATTAATTATATAAAGGTCAAAATAAAGGCCCAGAAAAAAGTCATTTGTTGTTTCCCACCTGGCCTGTATCAGCCATTTTGAATAATATATATAGACAATTACCGAAAAAGCTATGAAAAACTTCTTGATTTAAAATTGACCCATTAATTTGTTTATAATCCAAAAGAGATGGAATATAAAGGAGAAAACATTAGCAGAAAGCAAGGAATTGACCTGTAGCACAACTAAAAGGTTTTTATATTATATTATCTTTGCTCCGTACCAGTGACCGTCATTCCATGGTGTTAAAACTTGGCAGAGATTTTTATTTTTACAAAATTTGCCGATGATACTGAATAATATATATTTTTATTCTCACTTTTTAGCTATGCATATATTATTGCTGTTGTCATTAAATTAATAGTTGGTGTCAAAATACTATTTAGTAGCGGTTCTAAAATTATTGGGAGTGTGCGAAGCTTCGAAAACTTTGACTTCGCTTCAAAAGTAAAATTCTTGATTTGATAGTGACAGTTTGAAAAAAAAAAAGTAATTTTTTTTTCATGTTCTGCTATTATAACCATCACAAATTAGTGTTCACATAAAAAATCTAAGATGTTTAAATTACATTTTGTGATGATAACTTAATTTATAACACAGAAAGTGTGCAAGTGAGATCAGAAGAATGAAAGCAATTGAAGGAGAAGGAATGGTGGAAGGATAGAGAAAGATTAAAGCATTTTACTAAACAGATCCGTCCTATGGCTGGAAACATTTGATTTTTGGGATTATAATGATTTGGGGGGCAGGATGGTGGTGATGGTGATGATGTACTGCAAAAAATAAGCTATAAGGTTTGGTTTTCTAATTTTTATTTATTTTATAAAACCAAACAAATTTCTTGACTTGATTATTTCAAACTCGAAAAATTAAGGAATTTTTATTTCATATCAAAAATTCCTAGTTCAATTATTTTATTCAATTTAAAGATACTATTTCATAGAAAATACTGTCCCTCAATGTGTCCTTTTGTCCGATTAAAAAAAATTACTTGAACAACTGTATTAGATATATTTAAAAATTTGAATTTTTGTGATGGTAACCTTTTTGGCAAAATATTTTATTCTTAAGAAATCCATATTTGGTCTTATGATCTATGCATGGATATGTTATAGTAACCCAACTCAAAATATTTTTTGTTCAAACATTTCTCCATATTACTTGTACTCAAAATAAGTCAAACTTAACTCATAGTGAAAAATACCTTTTAGCGCACCCCTTTATTTATATTAATGGATGCTTGAAACCTAAATACCTTGTTTACTCAGATCATCCTGCCAGGGTCGGAGAAGAGGTTACATGGGTCACCTTATAAAGATTGCAAATCACATTCTAAACGCCTCGGAGAAGGGCACTTTGAGCTCCTTCATCACTGAAAATGTGTCTCCAGATGTTGTCGACGCTTGGGAGGCGTTTGTTCTCAACCAGCTGGCAGAAATCAACAAGAGCAACCAATTGTGCCTGGTGAGTCATTGTTTTTTGGTTGTTTTATTTTTTCATTGCACTCTGTTATGGTGGAGGAAGGTTAAATGAATTTAGAGGAAGTGTACCCACATTTGTGTGGAGAGAGGGATAAAGAAAATTTCTGATTTGAAATTTTATAACAGATAAATGTGTTATATTTTTTTAAAGCCATTATGTTGATAACTTATAATTGTAGATATCCCAAAATAATATTTGTTAAGGAGGCCGATGATGACCAAACAACCAGTCACCGGACCAATAATTTACCACTTAAAGTAAACAAAATTGGAAATATTGAGAAAAAAAGTTTACTTCTTAGGCTTGGCATGTTTTCTAAGATTCGAAATTCATAGGTAAAATCAAATTCAGATTTGATAGACGGGGATTTAGCCCATTTATAGATACAACATTATCATTTTTACTAGTTAGATTAACTTATATATTATGAGCTTTACAGGTGTGCGAAGTCCACATTTTCAGTTTGAAGTCAACTCGAAATCGAATTTAATACAAACATATTCTTCCCTTTTTCAAATACTTTTTACTATTTTATGATTGAAAATATATTGTGGTTGTTTATATATAGCTTTATGACTTAAATTACTTGAAATTGTTTTATCACACAATTTCTTTGTAATATTTCATTTTAACATAATTAAGTTATTATCACAAATTAGAAGTCAATTACTTTAGTTTTTCAATATTATATTAATGTTTAATTCATACAACAGCTCAGAATGGGATTAATTGACCAGAAGTTGAGTATTCTCGCTCTCAAATAATTTTATTGGCTAAGTTTTTTAGAAGCAAAGTCGAAGTTGACATTAGTTTTGAAGCCAAGTTAAAGTTTCTAAGCTTCACACACCCTTAATGAGCTTTAACAAGAATTAACACACTCAATGAATGGGTAGTATTTTAAGTAAGGTGGAATTGTTTGTCTATTATTCATTCTAACACAGTTTAAAATCCTTGTTGTCCATCAGGGTGGTGTACACCCAGCTCTGTCCAGTTCCGAGGATGGTAATAAGGAGTTCAGTAATGTCCCATTCCATCAAGGCGCCGAGGTTCAGCAGGTGATGTTCAGAGCCAGAAGATCACAATTATCTCATCACTCAATAATATTGACTAGGGCTATGAGAATATAATTTTTTATCGAATCAAATAATTTTGAATCAAATAGCAAAATTTGAACGCATACCAAACTAGCAAATTGAATAGTAATCAATTTTTTATGTTCACAATAAATTTACTATAGTAATTCATTAGTAATAAATGACAAAGTAAGTTTTTAATAAACCTATTGTGAGAAGCAACATAAAATAAATATATAACACCATGGGTGTGCAAATATTCAAATATTTACGAATATTCAAATCTGGTTAAAATTATGAGGGATAGCCATCACACTTATCTTAGTGATACTGGAGTAGAAATGGTATAGATAAAACACTAAAAATACACAACCACATTTTTAAGGACACAATTTCACTGTCACAAACAACTTCATCAGGTCAAAAGATAGACTGATGAAGGTCTGTGACATTGAAGGTTCTCCCTAAAAATGTGTGTGTTTTTTAGGCTTCTATATAAATTATTGAAGAGTGGGCCAGAACACTGTTGTAACTTAATTTTAAAAATCATACAGGAACCACCAAAAACTAATATTCTCACAAACTGTTAAATCAAGAAAAGCCAAATGTGGTTCACCTCTAGCTAGGAAGGATTCTTACTATTTACAAAAATTATTAACAATTACTGCTTTTATTTTGATGGGTGTACAAGCAATTCATGTTACATTTCCCTGGAACAATGTTGCATTTGTGTAAGCTACATCGTTATACATCCACAGTAGACTGATTCAATATTATCCATTTTTAAATGCAGACTTGGTGTAGAAAAAGTTACTTTGGCAGTACAAACGATATTACAATGATATAATACAACACAGCAAGTAAACATTACTTTTGTGATAATTAAAAAATTTAAATGTTATCTACAATCCAATGTTGGAGTATTTCTTCTTAGCTTTTCCCCCCAAAGCCTATTCCTACAGTGGAGAGTCAATATATATCAAAATATATATATAACTATATACATAAAATATACTTTCTAGCTTTATGGCAATAGTAACTCGAAGTTCATTGCTACACTTAAAGTATGCTACCTATACCTATCTTGAGCTAGTTCTATCCACTCCACCTTATTACACCCTATGACTTTCAGGTCCATTTGAATGTTTCCTCCCATCTGTGTCTAGGTCTTCCCATTGGGTTTGTCATAGTATATATCTTTCAAATAAATAATATATTTCACTTATAAATAGCACTCACTATACAATATTCACTGCCCTTATTACAAAGAACATTAAGTTACAACATTATTCCACTTTCTTCAGTTGGTGCAGTTAATGCAGGAACATTGATTGACCTTTTTCTTACTGGTATATTGATTTCTCAGCATCTTCAGAACACTTTCCCTCAACGCATTGCCATTCTGAAATATTACAACGCCGCTTTTTGTCCGTTGTTCATACCATTGACACAGGCAGCTTCATGTCGGCGGACATTGCCATTTTAATTAATAATGCAAAGTTGTTCCAGGAAAGCCATTTTGCAACACACTATCGAGAAAAATATATGTCACAACGTTCTAGCCCAATCTTCAATGCATACTCCAGTAGCACTCAGGTGAGTGTGCTGGCTGGCTATCCTTCCTAATATTAACCATGATTTGGCATATTACTCTATGCTGAACATTCAGTTGTGAAATTTCAAATTATTCGGCCATTTTTGAATGCCCAAAAACAGATAATGGTATAGTCAATTTCAGGGTTTTATTTAAATTTTAATAACTTTGGTGTCTTTGAATTTATTGCATTCAAATATTTACATAAACTAACTAACATGTCTGCCTACCAGATTATTTAATTAAACAATCCCATTTTTATACATACATAGGTACCTAATTATGCCATTCCCTTACAAGGTGCCTCAAGAAACCATGCATATTGCTCAAAAAAACAACTACTTAATCCATCCTCTAACTTTCTCCAAACTTCCCTAGCCTTGCATACTTCCTTCACTTCAACAACATCCATACACTGAGTCATGTATGCTCTTTTATTCTTAACACTCGTGTTTCTCTTTCTCACATATTCATCTACCATATTTAGCCCTGTATTACATGGCATACCCCTTCCTTTTGATCCACACACTCTACCTTCATATATTTGCTTCATCACTTGATCCACACACATCCTCTCAACATGTTCAAACCAACGTAACATCCTTCTTTCACATTGAACCATAGGATTTCCTTTCAAACTGCACTCATTCATCACCATTCATTACTGACTTTAGCCATAAAGAATTTTACCCAATACATTTCTTAGTTGCCTCATTCCAACCACATTCACTTTGCTCTTGTGTTTCTCCTGACAAACGCTTGCTTTACATTCATAAAACAATATTGACACTAGACTGCCATCTTTGCCTCTTTAGTTACTACAATCTTTGCAATAGTCCACATACATCCAACTACTCTCCGAGATGCATTCACCCATCAATCAATTTCACCATCCATTCTTTCATTTTTACAGAACATTCTGCCCATATATATAAAAATCATTCACTTGTTTTAATAGTTTTATATTTACGTTAAGCTGACAGTCATTTCATGATCGGTCCTTATCACTATCACCTTAGTTTTGTAAACATTTATATGAGGATAAATTCTGCCTGTCACCACATTCACACGATTTAATGCATTAATGAATATAGTTAAAAATTGTACGTTAAAATATTTTTGTATTATTTAAAATTAATTTTTGGCCTTTGAATATTTAAATAGCTTAAAATAGAGTAAATCGGTGAAAAGAACATAAAAAAAACTTAGTATAAAACAATATTTGCAAATAAACTACCTTCATATTTGATGCTAAAATTGGGTTATGTATAGCGGTCACAATTTCACTGAAAAACCAAGCGCTTCAGTAATAGACCACATACATTTTACAAGACATGATTACAATAAAAATAGCTTATGTTATACCAATTGCTTTCAATTCTTTTACACAATACATGAGAATCATTTAACAAAAATATAGAACTCCACTAAAATACATAGGCCTAAAAAGGTAGATAATCTGTTCCTCCCATCTCCCTGAGTTCAGACCGGTGTAAACCAGGTCGGTTTCTATCCTCTTTTGTATTTTCTTATCTTAGTACGAAAGGACCAGGTAGGGTTATTAAATATTTATTTTTGATTAAAATTAATTACTACTTTGGCAGAATTTAGAGTGTGATAGATTTAGGATCTATTAATGTAATATTTAATTACAGGTAGTATGTATATATATGATAAACTTATTTTGGTGAAGTGCCTGAATAAAGGGTTATTTTGATAGAATAAATCAAGTAAGATTAATTTACCTTCATTATATCTGATAGAATTAAACTATCTCATTAAATATCAAAAATTCAGGTGCTCCATACACTAAAATATAGAAAAATAAGCTAAATTTAAGCTAATAGGTTATAGGATAAAACCTTTAGAACTCAGATAAAAGGAGTTCAAATAACCTCATCATTAATTCCCAAAATTAATATTCTAATTAAACTACTATCTGAATTAACTCTACCATTATTCTAATAACAGTTATCACAGCAACACTTCTTATTTTTATAAATCACCCACTGTATTACCAAATCTTTTATAAATATCTTTTAACTATTGTGCATATATATATTATGTTTACTTTACTTTTTTTTTTTCATGTCAATCAAATACAACTTGGCCAACTTAAATTCACTTAAAATTGAAAGTTAGTTTTTCTAAATATTCTTAAACATTCCTTACTAAGCAATTCAAATGTCTTTAAAAAATCCTAAGTTTTTGTATGGACAGTAAAATAATTCAGAGCAAGTGCCAGCTCAGATGTCAAAAGAAACTTAGAACTCTATAAACTATATATTTACTTTGATAAACATAATGTATATTTTTTTGTACTTTCAAAGGAAGCTTTTTTGTCCTGTTCAAGCGTCATGATGTCGTCTTGAATTTAAAAAGTGGCTCTTGCATATCCATATTTAAAATACCACAGCAAAAATAAATTAGGCCTACTTTTTAAATTTTAACTTTAGTAATTTCTATATTTTCTTTTCTAATTTCTGTCCATCTTCAACCTTTTTGTTGCTACCACTGGTAAAATACACCCCATCCCTTGTCAGGCAAATAGTGCAGCTCACTTTATGCTGACATTGGTATGACTCTTCCCCATAATACTTCATTGAAGAAGGGTATATTTGTAACTTTTTGAGTCGCTGAGCTTATCAGATTACTTGTTTAAGCTGCACCAACTCTAGCCTTAAAACCAACTGGATTAGTGGAATTTTGAAGATATTTATGACACTACTATACCAATTTGCTATTCAATGTTTCATATCAAATAATTGGTCGTTAACTATTTGAGATTATCCTAAATTTTGACATTGACTATATATTTGTGTTATTGACTATATTATTGGTGTTATTTATAGTTATTGATAATATGTATACAAAATGACAGCTGAAGATCAAATGAATTGACTTAACAAATATATTAAAGTAGATTTATTTAAGGAAAACTTGTTTTCATAAAACATTCTTTCGGACAGGGTTATTCCTAAGAAAATTAGACTGAAAGTATTCTGAACTTGTGCTTAGATGTTTATTGAATTCATCCATTTTTACTCTGTTCACCTGTTGATTTCACCACTGTTATTTTTGTTTTTCTGTTGTAGGAAATTTTTACAGAATTCCAGATGCAAAATGTACCTCCCCAGTTTGAGAACTTTAGCTTCTCTGACCAAGAAGAGTTCACAGAAGGGGAGGAAGCGTTATAGTGAGGATATTTTCATTTATTTGATAAATTACTTGTTTATAAGTTCACTTTTTTTTATTTGAAGAAGTCGAATTGAATATTTTAAATATCCCAGAAACCAAATCAAAGGACAAATATTTTATAAAAATAATCTTATGTTGTAAAATTTTTTAAACTGTCCATAATTTGTAATTAAAAGTATTTTTATTTATAAATTTTACAGATTTGTCTAAAATTGAAAAATTATGTTGATATTAAACCTCAGCTCAGTCTGTAGGGTTTCTTTCTACTGAGCTAAGGGTCCCTGGTTCGATTCCTGGCATGGCCAAAAAAATTATCATAGGTGAAATGTGGGTTTACCTTTCACAGTGATGAATTAATTAATGGCCGGGGATTGGATGTTGTTCCTGCCACAGTCTTTAAGTTAGATTATAAGGTACATGAAGCTACAACAGGTCTAGCAAGCCTATAGTGGAAAATATATGGCTTGATTAAAAAACTGACCCAGGCCACGGTCTGAAACAGTAATGGATGTAAAAAATGTTACTATTAAAACATGTATTCAATTTAAGGGTGTTCAAAGCATTGAAAACTTTGACCGTGTTCCAAGTATTCGTTCACTTATACTTCAATTCGAGAGTAAAATTCTGGATTCGACATTTACGAAGCTTTGGAAAAAAATAATAATTTATAGTTAAAGCACACGCCTATGGGTTTTTTTCTAATTATTTCACTCACAAATTAGTGTTGGTATTAGAACTGAAAAGAGAATAACAAGGGCATGGCCTACACATTTACCAGAAAACTGTAGGCTTCAAAGTTCACAATTAAAAACACAACAAAACATACAATAATTATGAAATTTTCGGAGCAGATCAGAGAAGGGCTCCAGCAGAAGAGAGTAGACCATGATCTACCTTCATTCGTGCTGGTATAGTCCAGTTTGTGTTTTTAATTATGAACTTTGAGGCCTACAGTTTTCTCATAATTGTGTAGGCCTTGCCCTTTTTTCCCTCTTTTTAATCCTTAAGTTAAAATAGTCGGTTTGTGCCATTTTTCTTTGTTATTGTAAAAAACAAAATACAAAGATTTTCATAACATTTTGTGATAGTAACTTAATTTATCATTTTAAGATTAAATATATTAGCGAATTTACCTGAATCCAAGACGACCCTGAATCTAAGAAAACCCCACTTTTTCACTGGATTTGGATATTTTTTATAGGTGGTATTTATTTTATCATGACTGAAGAAAATAATAATTATGGTAGACTTATTTTGTAATGTTAACAAATCTTTTTTATTTACAAAACAAAACACCATGTTGACTTGAAATCTAATAAGAGTTGCAAAATTGCAAAGGAATTTATTATTTTGTTGCAAATATTGCTTTTGCATAAGTAGGTTAACTTTGAAAAAGTTCCATAAAAACATTGAGAAGTTAATTTTTTCTATGACAAATGATAATCTTTAGTGAAAATCCTAATCTCATACATACCCTACCTACACCCCTTCCCCCTCCTAAATACTAACATTGGTGATTGGACTCTACTATTAACATGCTAGCTTCTAAAATGTGACACTTTGACTTTCACATTGATATACAGAAAATAAAAGAATATAAAGTAAAAGATATAGAAAGAAATCCAAGGACACAAACTGTTGCTTTTATAAAGAAAAGATAAATACATTTCACATGTTACAAAAAATCTAACCAATAAACATGTCTGCTATGAATTACCGTAAAAGTCAGCCAAGCACAAAAAAATAGTGATAGTTAATCCAGCATCTTTATTCTGATTTCAAAACCAATGATCTAGGTTCATGTGATCAAAGATAATAATTTACTTGATATTATTCAAAAGTTATTTTGTGGAGTTTCACAAATTAAAACTCAAGTTAGGCATTGCTAAAATTGTCTAGTAAATTCTACGTATTATTGATTGTTTATTTAAAATCGATTCGAGTTCTAGCTATGTAGGCAAAGTTTTAAAACTTAAATAAGCAACAATTTGATGATTCATTATTTGTTTTTAAATATATTTTGATTATTGTGAATGGCTAAAATTTTAATATTGTAGTGAAGTAATTGGAAAAGTAATCAAAAACATCACAACGAAATCAAATTCAATTTGGTTATGCCCATCACAAGCCCCAACCCATTTGAGAAGTTAACTATGTTTAAAACTAAAGAGTGGTATTGAAATTTTACTGTATAATATTGAGTATCGTATTTACAAATAGGTAGTAATTTTTACGATAACCTAAAAAATAGCCTAAAAATTTGTGAAAATGACTAAATATCCTGTGATCTGTGTAATACCTTTAAAATCCACGAAAATTGATAAAATCTGTAAAAAAAAATAAAAAAAAAAAAGGCAGCTCTGCTGTAAAATGTTACCTTTTGATGTAGGCCTAACCCATTACTTAGTCTTTGATTTTAAGATGACCCCTAGATTTTGAATCCACAAATTTGGGGGAAAAACTCGTCTTGGATTCAGATAAATACAGTAATTATGTTTGGAATATACCATTTTTTAAATTATATATAATACATAACTTTACGTATCTACGCAAAGTATAATATTTTTATCCAACATTAAACCTGTTTTTAAATACTCACTCTTTAATTTGGCTTTGGGAATATCTCATATTATTTGATTTTACTTCTTCGAATTTAAAAACTTGGATTTGGCACATTTATAATTTAATTACTACAAATTTTCGCTTTGTACACTTATTTTACCCTAAAGGTGGCAGTCTAACCTTGTTTGGTTCAACTCTGGCGCAGAGCTAGAGATTGGTCGAATCTTTAAATCTTTAAAAAATCTATAATTTTAGTTCATTATCATCATCTGTTTCCAGCCTGGGGCCGGGTCAGTTTAGTAAAATGGATCCATCTTCCTCTCTCCTTCCACCAGTCTTCCTCCTTTAATTTCTTCCATTCTTATCCTCTCACTTGAAAAGTATTTTCCCTGAACATGATTGTTTATTTGGACACTTTATCCAGCTCTTCTGTGGACCGCCTGACCAGTATGACATTCTCTGTCACTGCCACCGACAGCTTGAGTCCCCAGGGGGGACAGTCCAGTACGTGTAAGGAGAAACATCAGCAGAACGAGGATGATGTGTGGGAACAAGATGTCGACTTCAGGGCCATCGCAGCCAGCAGGAACAGGTTTGTTCTGCATGTGTCTTTCAAGGTTGCCATGGGCAGTGAGAATCGAGGAAAAAAACTGAGAAAACGCATGGAATTTTACAAAATCTAGTAGGGGTGTGCAAAGTCCACTTCTTTAGTTTGAACTAAACTCACATTGAATATATAAAATATTCTCTAATTCTAATTGAAGTTCGAATATTTTTTGTTTATTGTTTTATGCTTGAAAAAATATATTTTGGCGAGTTATAAACTTTCTGCAAATGTTTCAGCACACATTAATTTTGTATCTAATATTTAGTTTATTTCTGATAAATAAAGTTACTATCACAACTTACACTTCATATGACAGGTCTAGCAAGCCAGTAGGGACCCAGACCACAGGCTGGAAACAGTAATGGATGTAAAATAACACTTCATATATATACTCAAGATTTTTTCCACGTGAATAGTGTTTTGTACTGTACATAACTCTTCATAATGACAATAATTGACCATAATTGGTGAAGATTCGTAATTGTCGAAGCCAGATTTTTTTTTTCGAAGTTAAGTTGGAGCTGATATTTGTTTCGAAGCCAATTCCAATTTTTGTAGCTCTGCACACCCCAAAATCCAGTAAAAATACTAAACTATTTGTTAATTCGAGACAGTTCACTGAAAGCTTGAAAAGTAGGTCTTTGGATAAAACAAAATTGAACCAAAAAATTGAGCATGTAGCTGATGGCTTGGAAATGTTTAGTAAGGCAGTGTATAGACACTACAATAATGTAAAGTGAGTGATAGTGAAGGTAGTCAACCTCAAAGGATAGTCAGATTAGGCCTAGATAGGAACAAACACTTTTATCTTTTTTCTTTTTAAACTTTTACACTTCCAACTTCTTCACACTTCCACAGTTGCACATTGTTTTGAATTTTTAGAAATATCCTTGTTTATATTTCTAGATATGAAAAATAAATATTTCCGAAAATTCAAAACAAAGTGCAACTGTGGAAATTTTAATAATTGGGAAGTGTAAAAGTGTAAGAAGAAATAGAAAAGTTTTTTTGTTTGTCTATATCTAGGCTAACCTAACTAACCTTTCAGTTTGGCTTCCTTTACATTATGAGCCATTGTGTGAGATCGGAGAAAAGAATTTTAGGATCAGTCGAAGGAGGATTGAGACAGTGTTACACCGTCTCCATTGCCTTCTACTTAACGACCACAATTAAATAAAAGGGAGAAGGTGAATCTACATAAAGGAAAATATAAGCAGAATTAAAAATATAACAAAAATATGGTTTATTCAGTATAAACGTAGATAAAGCAAGGTACAGTGGTCTCATTATATCATTCTGAAAAATGTTAAAAATAATAACGTGAAGCGCAGAATGTAAACATCCCATGTTTACATTTATTAAAGGTCGTCTATAAGAGACACAAAATTACGTAGATTTTTAACATCAACAGAGAAGTTAAACTACCAAAAGTGAAGTGAAGTAATATATCACAAAATGAAACAAACATTAAATATTCTTGCCTGATGGGCTCCTCAAACAATTACAAGTTACAATACGAAATTTACAAAACATAACGTGAGAGTTTGACTTCCAGACTCAAGTCAAAACCTCCCGGGACTAACTATCTCTTATAAAAAAAACTAAAGATTGAAATTTAGAACAAATTTAAATTATATAAAAAAAATAACAAGCATGTTTTTATTTCTGCAGTCGCGTGAAATAGCAAAATACAAAAGTCCACACATTTTAACATTTTACATTTAAATTTACTCAATACAAAATTACCAATGATGGAAATCAAACTAAACTAACCAACATGCTACCGCGCCTAAGTGGCGACATAATAGTTAAATTTAATCGACTGAGGTAAAGAGAAAAGTTAAATATTACACGAAAAACAAAATAATGATTCTAATACAACAAATTTATAAGCTGAAAATAAATAGAGTCTATGAAAAGTAGACGCCATAGTTACTTTCCAATTAGTATATATGAATGTGTATCCGATCATTGTCCATGACAATGATCCGTCCTCATTCGCGGAATGATAGATAGTCATCCGCCCTCGTTCGCGGATTGATATATAGTCATTTTTGCAGACACATACAGCCTGTTATATAGTGAGTTTCGTTACACGGAAAGGAGGGGAGGTAATTCTAGCACGTAGTTGCTAGCTGTCTTCGGTCACGTAGGCACTTTGTAGGGTTGTTCCATCAGAATATTAGAACAAGTCGACGATCATTCGATGTTTGGGGTAGTTCTTCAAACAGCCATCAGGGGGCGGGTGGATTGTTGTCTTCTATCGGACTCCATGTCGTTACGCCTCAGTTTCTATCTGACCAGACTGAGAGCAATCACGTGTTGACAGTAGACTTGCGTTAGCTCGGCCCATTCTCCACATGGCTGCACGGAGTAGGTCAGCTTTGGTGGCGGCTAGTGATAGAAGATTTCAAAGGTAAGTTCCTGAACAATTATGAGTGTAATATTACAGAAGATTGTACTGTATGAAATATACTGTGTCGTATTATCTTTCCGTATTAGCCTACAGGGACTACAACAGAGAATAGTACCATTGTAGGGATTCTATTTGGGTCGGAATTATTGAGCGGGTGGTATGAATTCTTGATAGTTACGTATCAACATTATAATGGGATGGATCCAATTGTAACTAACTGTAAGTTAACGTTACAACAGGAACAGTATGGCTTCAGACTAGGTAGATCGACAATTGATCTAATATTTGCAGTATGGCAGCTGCAAGAGAGACACTATGAGTATGGAAAGGACCAATGGCCTGCCTGGATGTTGAAAAATCTTATGACAGTGTATGCAGAAGTAGAATATGGAAAGCACTGAGGAAGAAAGTGAGGGATAAGACAGTAAGGAGAGTGAGCCCTAGGTACAAAGAGATGTGAAAATGGGAGGGAAGAGGACAGAATGGTTTGAGTTAAGAAATGGCCTGAAGCAAGGAGGTGCACTCTCACCATGATTCTTCATCGTACTGATGGACGAAATAATGAAGGAGGTGGTAGAAAGGATTAGGGAGGGAAGTATGGGAACAAAGGTGTTAGGCGCACAACTGGTGTGACTGTTAAAAAAGTGGAAAGCCTTAAATACCTGCGGAGTGTGATATAAGAAAGTGGAAGAAACAAGGGAAATCAATGTGAAAGAGAGGCAAGCAGAAACTTTTTCCAGAAGTGTGAGAAATATAATTTGAAGCGTGGATATGCCAAGGAAGTGTATAGGAGGGATCTACAGGATGTACTATACCAATATGGATATACATAGCTGAAACGTGGGTAATGAAGGAGCAGGATGGAAACAGAATTCAAGTATGTACACAAATGGCCGTACGAGGAGAATAGGAAGATGTTGGATATTGAAATTGGGTTCAGGAGGCTGAAGAGAGTGCAGAGAAGTGTGAAGGTGAGGGGAGGTAATGGGGAGAAAGGATATGTTGGAGAGGCTTATGTCCCAAACAGACCCGGCCATTGGTTGTAAACTGTTCCTGATTGTATTTTATTTGTTCTAGTGTTTATTTCTGTTAGTTTAACATTCGTAAATGCTATACAGTTATTAAACTAAACATTGAAAGGAGGATACAAGGGCAAGACCTACACACTTATCAGAAAATTATAGGCCTCAAAAGTTTGAAACAAAACACACAATTATGTAATTTTCAGGGTACAATAGTTCCATTTTTATCTTTTCTTATCAACAGATAATTTAATTTAATAATTATAATTAAATATAAGATAAATACAACATTCTATCCATCTTCCAAGAATAAAGACACACGCTTGAACAGACAACTGCAGAATTGAACCCTAAACTTTTTTTTTAATCAAGAAACAGGCAACAACAGAATTTAAGTGACCTATAGCTATGCTCCCATAGTCCAGTTTGTGTTTCACTCTCTTCTGCTGAAGGAGACTAATGTACCCCAAAAATTACATAACTATGTGTTTTGTTGTGTTGTGAACTTTGAGGCCTACAGTTTTCTGGTAAGTGTGCAGGCCTTGACCTTCTATCCTTCTTTTAATGTTTAATTCAATATATACATTTGGCGCCATCTTCCTATATTTGGAAAAGGCTACAAGAAAGATGTTTAGTTATTTACGTTTTTTGGCAGCCCTAATGCGTCAGCAAGCTAAATTAAAGCAATGTTTTGACTCCTGACTTTTGTTACTGCTCTGCTCCATAACCTGTTGAATGAGGTATTGATTTACTCATATTTTTTGAGTTTTGTAAAATTCTTCAAGTCGAATCCTTAACTACTAAAATTTGACTCTAAACTATAATTTTTGACTCATTACACACACACACCTATGTTTTATACAAATTTTTACTAAGCTTAACGCAAATTAAGAGGTTGTCATTTTCAACTTTCATGACATGATTATAATTTAAGCACAAGAGAGATTTATCCAAACCTCGCTGATGTCTGCTAGAAAGTATCTGATCCAAACTGTGATTAACTTTGTAGAACTACAACCTATAAAATTTTCTTGGGCCAATATATATATATATATTTTTTTCTTTGTCTGGTGTTGGCAGCCAGTGGGGAGAATCTGGCGCTAACAGCAGTTCGGATGAAGATGAGCGAGGTGAACCGGACGGAAGAGAGGAGGACCACATGGATGTTGATATCATCGACCGTGAGTTACTGAGAGGTTTAGCTGGTTCCTACTATCACAGTATATTTAAAATTGTATTATACTTGAAAGAAGGTACAGGAAAGGTGTATAGAAAACATGTAAAAGGTAACAAACACAATATGGGTTTTACAATTAAAAGAACAGGGTTCACACTTTACACTGCTACCACTGGACACAGGTAATTGTTGGTTGCCTCTTGAAGAATATCATTCCCCCGACCTAGGTCTCATTATCTCGGAACTTTTCGGGGAGAAGGGTGAAACCCGCAACACAACCTCCTAAAAGTGACACCAAAAAACAGAAAAGGGATAAAATGAAATTTGTAGAGAATGATAGGACACACAGAGAGGAACATGTAGAAGGAAAAACACAGAAAAAGGACACTTGACAATGTAATGTGAGAACTGTGTCCTTCTTTTAATTGTAAAAGCCATATTGTTTTGGTTCATTTTAGACGTTTGTATCTACTTGTACCTTCCAAATAAAATGCATTTACCTAATAAAGTGAAAAGAGATTTTTCTTATAGAAATACAGTGAAACCTCGATTCATCGTTTTTGTTGGGGACCTGAAGAAATGGCCAAAATGATAAATGCGGGAGCCTATATAAAATAATAAAAACTATCAGTACACAAATAATGTTATTTTTTCCACTATAAAATCCACTTCACAATTCTTTCTTTTTAAATATTCATTATTCTTGATTTGTTTAGGAGAACCTTTCCTTTTTCAATAGTACAGTAAACTTTCAATATTAACATTGTTTTTCTTGGTCTCTTTCGGTGGTATCGTGACCATACTTATGGTTTCAAATGCATGAAGTGCCTCCGTAAAACTCGGCACTGGTAAGGTTCAACTTCATTGTTGTCCTCACCACCATCTTGCTCCTTTTCCGAGCAACTTTCACTTCATAACTCACCACACATTTCTTTCACACACATTCTGAGCTCTTGATCCACAGACACATGTGCATCTAAGTTCACACCAGCGGTGGTTTTCCCCAGTCAGATCCAATCTTCATGTTGTTTGCCATCATCATCACCTCTTCCATCAATCTCTGTCAAGTCTTACCCCTCATTTTTCTTCATGTGGCCATTCTCTACAAAACAGTTCAGGATTATAAAATGGGTCACTTATTGCCATTCCGAAACAATAAAGTGAATGAATGGTGACCTGAAGTTCTAGGGGTAAGATGTCAGACTTCTGTGCTGGGGGTCCGGGGTTCAATCCTCGGTCCCGACACAGATTTATCTGATTGCCAAACCCCTCCTTCACCTCTAACAAGATGTGTATTAATCACAACTTGTGAATGTGAGGAATGCCAGGCCTCCACCGTGGTTCGGATACCACGTTAAACTGTAGGTCCTTCATTTCATCTCACAATCACCCTACCATTACACATTAGCGTAAGTGCGTATAACCCGAACGGGTAGTAAGACGCGATAATAATAATAATTATTATTATAATAATTATAATAATAAAAATAAAGTGAATGGCCTGCAGGATACCTATAGTTGATCCACCAGTTCTTTGGTGGTGCCTGGCAGCTAGCAGAAGCTAGCAGTAATTGCAACATGGTCTGAAAGTCACTGTTGTCAATATATTTGAAAATAATTATTATTTGCTAATTATTACTATTATTATCACTAAAAAATATTATCAAACCCTTTTAACAATACTTTTATATATATATATATATATATATATATATATATATATATATATATATATATATATAAAAAACTGTAGAATTGTATTTTCCATAGTTAAATTAAAGAAATAGTTTGATAAATTCATTCTGGCTTTTGTTTAACTGCTGTGGCAACTACTGGTTAAATAGTGCATGAAATGATACATTTAATGGTACTATTTTTATAACTGGCCCTGCATATCTTTAACATAAATAAATGGTTTGTAGTAATAAAGAGGAAAAGACACAAAATGTTTGTGTAGTAATATGAAGTTTAAATTTTGTAAACACAATTATTAATACCAGTTGCCAACAGGGTCGCCTACATCACCAACCCCACTTTTAACGAGCTCTTGCTTTTGATAGTTAACTTTCATTAAACGACAAACACTACTTTCAAAAGAAAAAAACCCGCCAAACAGTTATTCCTACAAGCAAAATCGAACAATTTTAAATATACATTATAACAGTGAATCAACATATAGAACTCAATAAAACCACCTGCGTGCGTCTACTAGTTGAAGACTACAAAATATATTATTGGTTGCCTATTTAGGCCTATCTAAGTTAATGTAATTTTACTACAGATTTTTATAATACAGAGTCTTTGAATTGTTTACCTCTCCTTGATATGTAGAGAAGGGAACAATTACTAGTACATAGTTGATTTATACATGATGAAGGATATGGAAGGTAAAATATCACAAAATTGCATAGGTAACACAAATCAATTTATTATAAAAAAAATGAGAAATAAGATTACATATGGTTAACAAGATAATGCACTGGACGCTTGACGATAATTGTGTTCAGTTATAAATGTCAAAAATATTTGATCGGACAGCCGGGTATTGATACAATCTAAAAGGAAACCGTCAAGGTTAAATACAAGATGTGGTAGTTTTCTTTGATAACTCCAGAAACATGGATATCAGTTTTAGCTCGAGTGAAAGTTTCTAACACCACTCGACTACGGTAAACTGGGGAGTTGAGCTATGAGAATACACTCAAGACAATATAGCCGGGCTAACGCTGTATTAAATCATTAAGGTCTAAATATGAGAAATAATAAAAACAAATGCATGACAGAAGATCCTATATTTTTTGAGTTAATAAAATGAATACTATTCAAGCTAGCTCGCTTGTTTTAAGCCTCAGGATGTACAAATTATATTAGTGATTCTGACTCTAGAAAACATTCTAGTAAAACCATTTATGTCTGATGGACATACAAAGTAACTTAAAATATAGCACAACAGGTCATGTCTGAGGGATATAGCAATCTACGTCAAACAATTGGCTCAATACTCATGAATACAGAAGAGGCTTCCTCTGCGCGACGGAGGTGAGTCCGTCGCCTGACACATCGTAACCACCAGTATTTTATGATGGTGAAGGTCGGTGCAGAAGTTCTTCCTTTGATTTATTACAATAAAATGCCATAAAGGGAGTCCCAGGTGATTTATTATATATAGCTACGAAACTGGAAACTGCGTCAGAACAAGAATTCCATCAGGAAATCTGAGGGAAGGGGAGGGGAAGCGGGAAAGAGTTGAAAGGAAAGTTTGTTGCCGTAGTGGCGCTCTTTGAAGAAGTGTCAAGTTGATGAAAACTTTGTTCTTTTCCAACCACGTGTGTTCAACGAACAAGACGCTGAAATGCCAGCGCTCCTGCAACGGCTCGCCAGGGCATGGTGTTTGTAACTGGCAACATCCATCCAGGGTGAGTCAATATCTGCTACGTTTTAATGGAGTAGATTAGTTCTAATTCTCTTGCTTTGAAATCTTTATAGAATACTTGATTGTAGATGTAATTTTATGTGAAGGACATGCTACATCTTTTGTGAATATTAGTTCGGCTACTTAGTAAACTGTGTGTTCTTTTGGGATTATCAGTTCGGTGTGTGAGCGTGTTATCCTTTGAAAAAGGGTTTTTAGTTATCTTTAAATATTTGTTTTCCATAATAATATTTAAGTGTGTTATAAAAAAAGTGGCGAGTGTTTTTCAGTAATCAATATATCTTTTAACCCCAAGATTATTTTATGCAGACCACTAGGCTAAACCTCAAGTTTTAGTGTATTTTATTTGATTAAAAATACTCTGAAGTGTACTAAAAAATTAACGAGTCTTACTCAGTGTTCAATAAATAAATACTAGGCTAAGACATCATGTGATAAATTATTGTAGTTTTATATGAGACTTAGTCAACTGTTTAAGAGTAGTGAATCTAAAATAGATTTCTTTTTTAAATTAGGATAGCTGTTTATTTGGCAGTAGGCCCTACAGTGTATTTATTTATAAGACAATGAAGAGGACGAAGTAGTTCTTGCGACCCTGCTGGAAAACACTTAATAAATGCACAAGCCAGCTCATAACAAATATTACTTATTTGTAGTAATAATCTTATCAATAGTGTTGAAAAGGTTTATGACGGTGTTTTTTTTTTCTCGTGTTATACTACCCATTCAGGTTTTTCACATTTATAATGTTAATAACAATGTTATTAACAAATAATTTTAAAACTAAAAAATATGTTATTAATAATAATGATAATAATGATAGAAACACATATGGAATGAAATACTAAAATTTTAAATATTGTGGAAAAAATTAATACTAGGCCTAACATCGATATATCAAGGTCAACAATAAAAAACTAAAAAATAAATAAAACATACATTTTTCTTGTATAGACCTAAGCTAAACATTTGTTTTTGCAGATCATATGGTTTGGCGTAGGGATACATAATTTGATTTGGTAACTTTTTATAGCTATCAGGCACCACCATAAAAGCCCTGGATCAACTATATCTTGGGTTGACCTCCTTTCCTTGCGTCCATCAAACATACAGCCCTTTGCACTAGCTGATTACTGTATACCTGCTTGAAACACTTGATCATACCCAAATCAAGAGGCTATACGACATAGATGCAGTTAAGGTGGTAAAAAACCACCCTTAAATTCCCCAAAAAGGATGTGTCTGGAGAATGAGTGGCACAATTGTCTACAAAGGGAAGGATTTTCCTTTCCTGTGCACTGAATGATGCATCAAAAGAATGCAGAAAGTCTATGAAAATCTCTGACTTCATCCTTGCTTTTGAGTTGGCATAGTATGTAGCTTTTTAACCTATTTAAAACATCGCGGCTTCCTAGACCTACCAATAACAATGGACACACATTTGTCTGAGCGATCAATCAATGTTTGTGGCCAGTGCTGTTATTCGCTCCTTTACACTTTTTCTTCCATGGCAGGTCTCTCCTTTCAACGCCAACACTTGATCTGGCAAGCAATTGAAAACTAGACCTGTTTCATCTGCATTATAAATTTCCCGAGTTTCATACCCCTACAGCAGATTCAGAAGCCTCTCGACTTAGAAGTCTGTGGCGTTGGTGTCCACTGCAACATCCCCTCCTCCCTCAAGACCATTCTTTAGCTGATAAGATGTGCGACAAACTCACAATCCAAAAACACTAACCACTGTTACTACCAACCAATCGTACCAACATTTGTGTGTGTCTATTTCTTAAAAAAAACTGATCAATCATGGATTAAAATTCTTTGGGGGCTAAAATTTCTTACCAATAGATGGGGTGAACGATAAATTGAGGAACAATTGATGCTTTTTTTTTTAGATAGAATTTGTTCAGGGACTATGGAAATTGAATGATGGATCCGGAAAAACTATAAATCCGGAAACGATAGATCATGGTTTCACTGTAAAGTATATTTAAAATTTTAATCCTTTAATTTGTTATAAGCAATTATAGATTTTAAAACTTTTTTTAATATGATGATTCTTATTTAGTTTAAATTCTTTTTTAATATTTTGAACATATTATTTTGGTTTTTTGTTAACTTAATTATTTTTAAAATTATACATTTATTCAATCTAAGCTTGACTCAGAACGATACCTGGAAGCTTCAAGAGAAACTTGCTCGAGATTAACTTGGATCAAATACTTGGCCTCACATACCATTATGACACATTATAAAATATTTAATGCACTTAATTTTATAGATATCATTTTGAATCTTGAATAGTCTTGGCGATTTTTAGAATTTTAAAATTCAAATAACCCATTTTTAATCATATGTCTTTGAAATGATTTAATCCTTAGCTGTTGAGAGGCTTGTGCCTTGTTGATGTTTGCTAGAAAGTATCTGATCCGAGACATATGCTCTTCATTTGTTTTAAAGCTTGATCATTAAACTTTTATTAATAAGCCACTGGGGTGCACTATTTTAGCAGAATTGATAGCTAATCAATTTATGGAAATTATTTGCACTGATTAATCCCACATAACAATTTTTATAAAATTTCTAGTTGGATCTGAATCAATTCTCATACTAATTTTTGTTTTGAATCAGATCAGCTACTTGAAAGAATGGTTTTGAATATTTTGTTTAAAAATTAAGTTAAAATCAAAAAATTATCTTAGGCTTAATATGATAATGTTCATAAGGAAAACCTCTTTTCGCTTTATGAGGTAATTGTATCATATTTGGAAGAAGGTATAGGAAAGGTGGGTAGGAACATATAAAAAGGGACGAACACAATATGGCTTTTACAATGAAAAGAATAACACAGTTCACACTTTACATTGCTGCCATTGGACAAAGAGCTAATGATGTGAACTGTGTTCTTTTTTCATTGTAAAAGCCATATTGTATTCGTCCCTTTTCAAATGTTTCCATCCACCTTTCTTATAACTTCTTTCAAATATAATGTGATAATGTTTAGTGAGTTTAAAAGAAAAACACATTCTATATGATAATCAACAGTTATGATTCTTTGCTGATGCACGTATAACCGCCCGATTACAAATAATTGATTTTGCATCATTTCGCCTCTAATAATACATTCAAGTTATTTTTAAAAACTATAGATACAAGTTTTCTCCTGCTAAGACACTACTACTACAATGTTGGTGTTGCAGAATGGCCTGCACCCAGTGAGGCAGCTGTTGCCCCAGTTGCAGTGGATGCGAGCAATCCCTGGGGGCGCAATGATCCTTTGGTTGCCTCAGCACCCGTTCTGCCGGAGCAGGCCAGTTGGGCCAACTTTGACTCTGCTGGGTTTGCAGACTTTGAGGCAAACTTTACCGCTAGCGGTTCGACGGACTTGAGAGATGGTGAAACAGCGGAGAGTATAGACGAGACTCCATCAGTCCCCAAGATAGATAACTCTTCGTGTAATAGTATGTTGGCTATAACGAGTAGGTCCCATTCTTGTAAATAATGTAGCTAGAAATACTTCTTTCATTCTTAATTGAGTTATTATTGTACAAACTAACATTTGTAAACAATTAAGTTAAATTTAATTAAAATATAATTCTTTCATGTTACTTTTAATAATTGTTGATAGGGGAATGCCAAGTTAATTTTTTTCTTCGAAGCAATGTTGAATTGAACAGTATGAAATATAATCGATTATTGTGTTTTTTGTGTTTTTTTTGTAGTAGTGTGCTAGTGATGATTTTTTTCAATTGGGAGTAATTTATAATTTTGAATTGTTAATAGAATTTTGCTAAACTTTGTTTTACTTATTGGTATACATACTTTAAATATGGTTGGCAAAATTTTGAAAGATACCTGCACTGAAATTCAAAACTTCCATTGAAAAAAAAAATTTGATATATTTTACTGTTGAAAATAAAAAAAATATATAAAAATTAAAAATTAAAAAACATTAATTTACATAAAGCTATTAGTTTGGAGAAAGCATACAAATGAAATGGGACTCCAAACATAACAATAATGAATTAAATAGGCTCAATAAATTAGCATGGTGATTTAATAGTCCACCATCTACTTCCATTACTGTTTCCAGTCTGTGGCCTGGGTCATTTTTTTTTATTCAATCTATATATTTTCCACTACCGGCTTGCTAGGCCTGTCATAGCTTCATATGCCTTATAATCTAACTTAAGACTAGGACAGTTACATCATCCAGCCCCTGGCCGGTAATTCATCACTGTGAAAGGGTAAACCCACATCTCATCAACGATAAATCTTTCGACCATGCCGGGAATCAAACCTGGGACTCTTAACACAGTAAACACACACACTACTGACTGAGCTAAGGTGTTGGATTGATTTAATATTACATTTTAAATTTCTGTTAAGTTATTAAATACCATCAAGTTAGTTCTCACTGTGAAAACTAATTAATACTTTAAGTCTGATTGAAAATAATAATTTAATATAACTTTTTAAATTATTGCAATTAATTATTTAGCATAATTATGCCATGTAAATGATGGGGATTAAAATAAATATGAAGAAATATGTAAACAAATTTATTAACTCTTACTTCTCTTTGAAGATAAACTGTATACTAGGACTCTGCAAGTACTTCTATTCCGAGCATTGAGCCAATCTCGTCCTTTAAGCTCGAGATCAAAGTCAAATGTTTTGTAGGCTTTTCATTTTCGAGCTTTTACTTGATGTATTGTTACTTAATAATCAATTTTTAAAACGGAATAGTAAGCATAGGCTATTTAATTGAGATTATATTGGCATTTCCTCTTAAAAATCATTCGGTTACTTAATAAATTGTTAAAAATTATCAATCTTCACATTAATAATGTAATAGAGCTTTAAAACCACTTTCGACCGGTAAATTTATTCACTATTATCGTTCATTTTGAATTATACTTGATTAAAGTTGTTTACTTGTATTGCCATGACAAAGCTATGAAATAAAAATAGCTAAGAAGATTACTAAATAATTGAATGATTCTTTTGACTATTTTTACCTGGTCCCTTTCAAAAATAATAATTTATATTAAATTAAAAATGTAATATCAAGAATATATTCTTATATATAATGTTTTCAAACTGAAGATATATAAATCTCGTATTAATAAATATATTAAGCTACAAAACTAGCGTTAGTTTAGTTACTATTTAGTTATAGAATTATGTTGGTTAACCTATCTAAAATCAATGTTGATCTTATTTATTGCAATACATACTTTATCAAACTTACCATATTTATATTTTAAAAGCATTTACTATCTCATATTGTTTGCTATGCATATTATTTTAGACATTTTTAGTTTTAAAGTATGAGCATCAACTTTTATGAGCATAAAAAATTGAATTGAAATAAATTTCTCAATAAAATAATGTCTAACGAGAGCCCGTGCAATATGATCATGCACGATTACACTAAGGAATAATAAACGAAATACGAAACACTTCAAATTTCTACAGGTTTATGATTCTTACGTTTTCTTATAGGGTAAATTAAGTTACTGAAGCATATTTTGGGGAAATATTCTCTTATTATTACGTCAATTTTATTAACTTTTTATCAAGACAGTGTACAAACACACTTCTCTATTTCTTCTTACACTTTTACACTTCCCATTTTTTCAAACTTCCACAGTTGCACATTGTTTTGAATTTTCGGAAGTATTTATTTTTCAAATATGTCTGAAAATTCAAAACAATGTGCTACTGTGGAAGTTTAAAAGAAGTGGTAAGTGTAAAAGTGTTTGAAGAAATGAAGATAGAAATGTGTTTGTTAAAATCAAGGCCTAACCTATCATTTAAGGTTGACTTCCTTCACTATCACTTACATTTCCAATCCATCATGCAATTAATCATTTTATTACTTTTTTTATAATTGTTAGTGTAATTTTAATTTTCTTAACGACATGAATGTTTCTATTAGGCCTTTAAAAAAAATCTAAGGACATGTGTTTAGTACATTTTTTAAATCTGAAATTTTAAAAATGTGATAGGCCTACCTATTTACATTTAAAATAAACAAATATATACTCTCTACATTTTAAAATTATGAATATATTCAAACTCTACTTGAACTCTGGAGCTTTTAGAAATACTCGACTCAAATTAAAAAACCCATGCTCGCAGACCCCTACCATATACCAACATATGAAGCACTAGTTGCATCAAAAACGTTGAATTAGACTTATTACAAGACTGCACAAGCCTGGATATTGCCATTTTTGAACTCTGCCAGCAATAGATATTAAATTTATCAGTATATTTAGTGCATATTCTTAGCGTACTAAGTCTATAGTGCTAAGACAGTATAAATCAATTAACATTGCTGCTGGCTAGATGAAATCTTGTGATAATTTTTTAATAAAGGATATTTTTATTTGGGTTAAGTGAACAAATAAATTAATGTGAAAATTTAAAATACAGTAACTTAAGCGTAACTTCAAATTATAACAATGTCTTAATATTAAAAATAAGGAATTTATTTTGGAGGGCAAGGGGAGAAAGAGGGCAAAATAAATCAAATATTGCTCCAATAGAAACATAGAATTTAATTTTCTTCAAATGGTGACCTCAACAGTTGTTGAATATCAATCAAGGGTGTCCTGGAATTTAATGACTTCTTTCTTCATTTAAAAAGTTTATCGTCTAATGCTGTTATGCGCATGACATTTTAAACAAATGTTGATATCATCATGTGAAGAAAATTTAACTCTGTTATTTCTGGAGAAATATTTGATTCATTTTGGTCAATAAATATTATTTTATATCAAAACTTCAAAAACACTGACACTTACTTGCATTCTCTTCCACCCTACCTTAACACGTGTACTTTCTAAACCAGTCAACCCTGGTTTTGCACAATTTACACATAATTATTTTTTTAACTTAACATAAATTTAAAACCCATCTTTAGAAAATTCTCTTTCACAATAATACATAAAAGTTAAGGCATTTTTAGTTTTAATTTGCATATTAACCCTTTGAGTGCCAACATCGCTCAGAGCGATGCACGAAATATCTGCTAAACTTGCCAGCGTCGCTCACAGCGATCCCTCGTTTTCGAGCTCTTAGTTCAGTATTAAGTCAACAGATAGAGTAGATTTTATTTCCATTGCATTCTCGTATGTTCAAGCTACTTTTATTTGTCTTTGCGATATATCGAACCTGAAAATTATTTTATAACTTCTTACTTTATGAGTTTTATCTTTGGCCTTGTTTGTAAACATGGCTACTAAGAGGAAAGCTGTGATTCAAGACACAGAAATACTTGCAATATTTATTGACAGCTCAACCCAGAGTGATCAATTTGTTTGTCATTCTGAAAGCACTGATTCTGAATTTGTAAATAATGAAACTGAACAGGAATTTTATTCTAGTGAAATTGAAAGATTGGATCAAGTAGGAGTGGCAGATGACATTGATGACACGAGTGTGAATACTAGTTATTCCTAAAGGGATGAAATAAATTTTGAAGATCAGGATAATCCACCCCAACCTCTTCATATTTATGCGAAAGTACCAAGTTTGAAGTCCCCTCACCATTCCCTTCTGATTCCAACCCAATTATTTATTTTAGACTTTATTTTACTATAACCCTGCTAAAGTTGATGGTCACTGAAACAGCTGCTATGCATAACCCAATTTTAGCGTAAAATCTAAAGTTAGTTTTTTTTGTAAACTTTGTTATTTACTCGGTTTTTTATGTTCTTTTCAGTGATTTATTCTATTTCAAGCTATTTAAATTTTCAATGCTTAAAAATTAATGTTAAATAAAACAGTAAAATTTTTTTTTAAATATCTTGGCTAGTGATTTTTTTATTATATTTAAAAATTAAAAAAGTATATGTATAATTATATCATCGGATTGGCAAGCATGTTAGCTAGTTTATGTAAAAATTTGAGTGCAAGAAGTTCATAGACTAATGAGTTATTAAAATTTAAACAAACTCCTGCATTTTTCAGGAAAATAGCTTGGCACTTTTAGCACGTTTTTTTGTCATTTCTCTTGGCACTCAAAGGGTTAAAGAAATGGGCCAAATATTAATTAACATACACTAAAGCAATGTTAGTTGATAGTGTATGACCTTTTTTGAGAGTGGCTTAAAGTGTGAAACCAAATATGAAAGTAAATATACCCCATTCTAGTTTAAATATTACATTGTTTTCTTTTTCTTTAAATACTTGCCTCTGGTCCCGAATATGGCCGTTATAGTAGCCAGTTCAAACACTTCTCTTGTTACTAGTATTTGGTTGAGGGAAATTAGTTTGCTTTGGGAAGAAAATTATTTTATTGTAGTTGGTATTTATTTTAAGAATTATTCTTAGGATAAAAACAACCAAAGTCTGCCATGTTTGTTAGTTCGCATTTAAAGTTTTAAAAAAATACCATAATTTGTATTTAAATGAGCAATTAGTCCTTTTTTGCACATATATTGTATTTCACACAAATATTGTTAGTTCTAAAATGCTACATTTATCTTTAACTATGTTTTCATGGCAATTTCAATGTGTTAAGTAAAGTTTGTAAAACATGTCTCACGAAATTACGGTATGTCTAATTACTATAACTTGAAATTCAATTACTTGAAATATTTTTTATATTAATATTGATTTGTAATGCATATAACAGCTCAGAATGGCAGTAGTTTAATAATATAAATTGAATATTTCATCTTTAAATATATTTATTGGCAAAGCTTTACAATTGTTGAACCTTTGGAAGAAGGTATAGGAAAGGTGGATAGAAACATATAAAAGGGACGAACACAATATGGCTTTTACAATAAAAAGAACACAGTTCACACTTTACATTGCTGCCATTGGACAAAGAGGCGACCATTATCTCTCTGTCCAGTGGCAGCAATGTAAAGTGTGAATTGTGTTCTTATTTTCATTGTAAAAGTCATATTGTGTTTCTACCTTTTATATGTTTCTAACCACCTTTCCTATACTTTCTTCCAAATATAATACAATTACCTCATAAAGCGAAAAGAGATTTTCTTTTTAGAGATACAATTATTGAAGGGGATATTTTTGAAGCTTTTCAAAGCCCTTCCTCTCTCTCTGCAACCCTACTGGTTGGATCTAAGAAATGATGACATTCATAGCATAGTAAAGGTGGTATTCCTTACTGACTTTTGCTAGAAAGTATCTGATCCTAGATGCGATTATACACTGTCATGTTACTGGAATGAAGTGGAGAAATATTCTTATTTTTGTTTCTAGGTGCAGATGACAGCCCTGACAAGGCTCCTGCTGGCAGGGCCCTGCCGAGCCAAGAACCCCACACCTCCGACAAGGAAGAAATCACTCCCCAGCAGTTGTAAGAATGTGAAACTGCTTTCACTCTTAACTTTGGATTAACTTTTATAAATGACTAACTTGTAAATGTTGACAATTTTGAAGATAATTTTTTGTTGTACCATGTTGTTATTTAGGTCACAGGTGCTAATAGCTTTCTCGTTGAACCTTTCTCGGGTCAAGCGGTATTATTTAGTTGTTTTTTTTTTTAATTTTTATTAATGATTATATTGTGTTACACATTTAAATTGAGAGGGAAAACTTAAATTTGATAATCACCATATTGTTTAAAATTAAAATTAAAACTAATCACCCTATTGTCATCTACTTCTGTCATATTTGGCAGAATAATAATTTGGAAAGAGTTTTAAAGATTTGGCTGTTATAATTTAAAAAGTCACCTTTCACTTTACACCTATATGTGACCGATGAAATGCTGATAAGCGTTTATTTTATGATACTTGTAAAAAGATATAAAAACAAGGGATAGCAAGAAATAAAAGGCATTGGTTGATTGAATTGTTGTGTTTGTAGGCCTGAATCGGGCTCTGATGACAATGCTAACCCAAGAGCTGAAACGGCCAGTAGTGAACAACTCATGGACAATTACAGGTAAAAAAAAGAAGTTTCTGGCACCTTTCACTTTGTTAAAAGGCTACTTATAAAGTTGTGTTAGTAAGATTTATTTTGTAACTCTGGTTTGGGTTAAGATTGTGAAGAAAACATAAAAGTATGAGGATAGGAGTGAACTCTTATCAGATAACCTATTTTCATTAAAAGTACATAATACCATACACTAGCAGAAAAACATGGCGTATCCTGTGGTAACCACGCAATGGAGTGTATGGTTACCCCTGACAATTTTCTTTTCTTTTCTTTTCTTTATGACAAGATGTGTATTAATCACAACTTGTGAATGTGAGGAATGCCAGGCCTCTACCGTGGTTCGGATTTCACGTTAAACTGTAGGTACTCCATTTTCATCTCACAATCACCCTACCATTGCATATTAGTGTAAGTGCGTATAACCCGAACGGGTAGTAAGACGCGGTGCTAATAATAATAATAATAATTAGGGCTGGGCCGATGCCGATTATTAATCCGATCATCGGCCGATTATCGCATAACCGGCGATTCCGATGATCGGTGTTTGAATCTCCGATTATTTATGCCGATTATTCAAAATGTGTGGGTATATTTTAAGTCCTAAAAAATAATATTTTATCTCTGCTCTCTCGTATGTGATCTTTGAATAATTAGCTTGTTCTTAGCGACTTAGGTTTGAAATAAACAGCACATCCAACATTCCAAACAAAATATATCAAAATAAATATATTTACCATAGGTCTTTTTCCAATTTATGCACGTTATTAGAAATAAAAATACTCACAAGTAACAAATCTAATAATCATAAAATAAAATATTAGCAGATGGGTGTTTTTATTTCGATTTGTTAAAGCTGCCCAAAAAATGAAACATCGGACGTAATAATCTCGCACATGAGCACATTTTGTTTTAAATGGAAACCGTTTTTCTTTTAATGCAAGTACAACACTTTTCACTGGCAGGGAATTTGTTTCGCTCATATTTCAATATGAATTGAATTAATATATATTAATATTTAAATTTTACATTTTCTTTAATAGTAAATTAAAATAAGTTTTAAAGTATTTCTTAAAAAAAAACCACGAAAAATAACTTTTGTTGCACATTATGTTATTTATTATTTATTTTATCATATTGAAGTAGAGATGGGCAAAATCGTTCTTTTAAATGAACGATTCATTGTATCTGGTTCAGTTCAATGATCCGTTCATTTTGACCCGTTCACCATTCATTCGATTTTCTAAAGGTAGTTTTTATTTAAATGTAGTTAAAACAATGTTATTTTTCATTAAGATTATTTAAATTGTTAATAAAAAGATTGGATTGCTATTTAAAAATGGTGATGCCTTTTTATTATACTTTTTTTTAAGAAACCACTTATTTCTATACGATATTAATATTTAGTAGGGCTGGGCCGATGCCGATTATTAATCCGATCATCGGCCGATTATCGCATAACCGGCGATTCCGATGATCGGTGTTTGAATCTCCGATTATTTATATGCCGATTATTCAAAATGTGTGGGTATATTTTAAGTCCTAAAAAATAATATTTTATCTTTGCTCTCTCGTATGTGATCTTTGAATAATTAGCTTGTTCTTAGCAACTTAGGTTTGAAATAAACAGCACATCCAACATTCCAAACAAAATATATCAAAATAAATATATTTACTATAGGTCTTTTTCTAATTTATGCACGTTATTAGAAGTAACAAATCTAATAATCATAAAATAAAATATTAGCAGATTGGTGTTGTTTTATTTCGATTTGTTAAAGATGCCAAAAAAATGAAACATCGGACGTAATAATCTCGCACATGCGCACATTTTGTTTTAAATGGAAACTGTTTTTCTTTTAATGCAAGTACAAAACTTTCCACTGGCAGGGAATTTGTTTCGCTCATATTTCGATATATGAATTGAATTAATATATATTAATATTTAAATTTTACATTTTCTTTAATAGTTAAAAGTAAATTAAAATAAGTTTTAAAGTATTTCTTAAAAAAACCCACGAAAAATAACTTTCGTTGCACATTATGTTATTTATTATTTATTTTATCATATTGAAGTAGAGATGGGCAAAATCGTTCTTTTAAATGAACGATTCATTGTATCTGGTTCATTTCAATGATCCGTTCATTTTGACCCGTTCACCGTTCATTCGATTTTCTAAAGGTAGTTTTTATTTAAATGTAGTTAAAACAATGTTATTTTTCATTAAGATTATTTAAATTGTTAATAAAAAGATCGGATTACTGTTTAAAAATGGTGATGCCTTTTTATTATACTTTTTTTTAAGAAACCACTTATTTCTATACGATATTAATATTTAGTAGTTAAATTATGATGGAATTCTTTGTAGAATCACAAAAACTTATGTTATGATATATCTAAATCACAATTTACAAAAATATTACGATTGTATAAATTGAAGCCATATTTTAATAGACATTGGATGTAAAAATTCCTATTTCATCTAAAAACAAAACAGATGTAGGCCTATTCTCCTTGTGTGCAAAAATGTGTGCCTTGATTATTTTTTATCATTAAAATTAAATTTAAATTTGCTGATTATGCTTTGTCTTGGTCTAATGAAAGGGTCAGTAGGCCTATTTAATCATAAATGTGAAATCATATTTTAATTATCTAACATGTACCGGTATATTTGCTATTTATTAATGTGATTTGCTTTTGCTAAATGACAGGTTCACTTGTCCTAACAATAACAATATAAAATAATAATTAAACAACCTTTAAATTTAAAAAGTTTCTATCTAAATGTTACTAAAACAAAACTATATTGGACATTATAAAACTGGTAAAAGTAACTTTTTTTTTGCTTTAAGGGTCATTTTACTTTATACACTTATTAAAATTGAAAACAAAAATAATCGGCATCGGTGATCGGCCTAATCGGCAACAAATGATCGGCATCGGACTAATCGGCAAAATAGCTGATCGGCCCAGCTCTAATATTTAGTAGTTAAATTATGATGGAATGCTTTGTAGAATCACAAAAACCTATGTTATGATATATCTAAATCACAATTCACAAAAATATTACGATTGTTAAAAATTGTTTAGTATTGAGCCATATTTTAATAGACATTGGATGTAAAAATTCCTATTTCATCTAAAAACAAAATAGATGTAGGCCTATTCTCCTTGTGTGCAAAAATATGTGTGCCTTGATTATTTTTTATCATTAAAATTAAATTTAAATTTGCTGATTATGATTTGTCTTTGTCTAATGAAAGGGTCAGTAGGCCTATTTAATCATAAATGTGAAATCATATTTTAATTATCCAACATGTACCGGTATATTTGCTATTTATTAATGTGATTTGTTTTTGTTAAATGACAGGTTCACTTGTCCTAACAATAACAATATAAAATAATAATTAAACAACCTTTACATTTTAAAAGTTTCTATTTAAATGTTACTAAAACAAAACTATATTGGACATTATAAAACTAGTAAAAGTAACTTTTTTTTTGCTTTAAGGGTCATTTTACTTTATACACTTATTAAAATTGAAAACAAAAATAATCGGCATCGGTGATCGGCCTGATCGGCAACAAATGATCGGC
Organism: Timema podura; assembly: GCA_033556935.1. Taxonomy (NCBI): domain Eukaryota; kingdom Metazoa; phylum Arthropoda; class Insecta; order Phasmatodea; family Timematidae; genus Timema; species Timema podura. The sequence continues at coordinate 36,658,155 of JAVRXN010000005.1, forward strand.
ATCGGACTAATCGGACTAATCGGCAAAATAGCTGATCGGCCCAGCTCTAATAATAATAATAATAATAATAATTTCTTTAAACAGGTAGAAAAAAAAATCTCCATTTTATTTCTTCTGAGCCAGTTATTAAGTTTTTAAAAATTAACCCAAGCTTTAAAATTTTGGCTTCGAGGCGCACATGTTCATGCACAGGAGCTATTAATTTCTATATGTCGGACCTCTGTTTGAGGTAGATATTGTGCATTGCTCATAACAAACACACATACACAAACTCTTCATTTTATTAATATCGATACATTATGTTAATCAGTGTAATTAATTGGTTTTCCTCACCATCTTTTATTAGAAATTAACCCCTTCACATAAATTGACTTCCAAAATTCAATGGTAAAATTTGATTGTACAAAGTAAGTCAATCTGGAAATTTGTAAAGAAGTGCTGTTTGTATGAGGGGTACCATTAGTTATGTGTGCAGCAGAAACATGGCCATTTAATGTAAGAGAGACCAAGAAAGTGGAGGCCACCAGGAAAAAATAGTGGATTAAAAATGAAGTTGTCCGGGTTAAATTTGATGTAGTGTGTTCATAGGATAGTGGAAAGCAAGGCTGAGATGGTATGGTCATGTAATGAGGATGTTCGATTCGATAAATAATTCTATTCGCACACCCCTAACTTAAACCACTTGGAAAATGTTTTATTTCACAATTTTTTTGTAATATTTCATTATAATCTGATAAATCAAATGATTGTCAATTTGCAACAGCTCAGAATAGCAATGATTAAGCATAAATGCTTAGCTGCCAATATTTGATTAGTGACTAGAAGTGTAAGGAAATTCTGTATAGGGTGTACTTGTACCCATTGTAATATATGCAGCATAAACATGGACATTGAATGTAAGAGTGATTATGAAAGTGGAGAGTAGCATGTTAGCCATCACAAGGAGAAACAGGATACGGAACAAAATTCTCGAGAAAGAGTGGGCGTACAGGGAGTACATGAGATAATAGATAAAGCAAGACTGAGATGGTATGGGGATGTAATGAGAATGGAAAAGGATAGGATGCCACTAAGAACGATGGCAATGATGTAGGAAAAGACCGCAAGGGAGGCCAAGAAAGAGATGTGAAGAGCAGATAACAGTGTACAAGTGAGAGGAAAAAACTGGAAGCAATTAAAGGAAGGATAGAGAAAGATGGGACATTTTATTAAACTGACCCAGCCATGGGCTGGAAGTAGTTGATGATGAATTATCTAATCGGCGAAGCTTCATAATTGTCGAGCCAGATTTTTTTAAAGTAAAATAGAAATTTCAAAGCTTTGCACACCTCTGGTTACAATAGAACATGACATAAGTTGAGGTATTGAGACGTGATAGTTAAATTTCTTCTAGAGGTAGCTATTACCTCTTTTTCTAGTTGCATTATTGTCAAGTTAAAACATGTTTTGCCTCATGTTGGAGCTCAAGGGTCATATTTTGTCGGCAGGTTTCTGTCTGGCCAAGGTCTGATTGCCGACAGCAATACTGGTTCTGGGGACCAAGCAGAGGGTCCTCCGTTACCGGAACCTTCACCCCAGGAGAATGGACCTGTACTCGAATCCCCCATTTTAGATGGGTCTACCGATGTGCCAGCCAAGTGAGTCTGTTAATGTCATGTTCAAGTTAGCTGCTCAATTTTTGATGAACATTTAGATTAGTTAACTTTAAATTAATATGAGTGACGAATCACTTTGTACGTCAAAACTTGCCGTCACCACAATGTAAATGTTTTACCCCCTTACTAGGGAGGTGCAAAGTTCATTTTTTAGATTCGAAGCAAAAGTTGATAATCCAGTAAAGGGCGCACGGGACCTAGGGTTTGCAGACTGTTCTAAGGTCACAGTGAAAACAGTGAGTTCTTTTCAAGATATTGGGATATGCTGCTGCTGCTTAAACAAGAATAAAATAACTCATGCGTGCATACACACACCGATTAAGATACATTTAAACAAGTCACTAAATTAAAATAACGATTCAAAATATAGTCTGTAAATTAATAAGCTAATGTTTCATTCACTTAATTCGCTACTGGCGCCTATTCACAACACACTGTGCTGACCTGCATTACACTAACGCTGGATTTCCTGATCCGCTCTCAGGCACGTTATCCCATTCACTGGACATGCTGGTTCACTCACTTCACTATCCACAACTTGAACTGGGATTCCCTGGCTATCGCCAACTGTGTATATATAAGGGTCACAGTCAAGAGTCTGAAATTCTCCATTTCTAAAATACTCTATAGGATTCAAAGGAAATGAGCCCAGACTGTTCTAAACTGTAAAGTATGACGTCACTCTCCCATCACGTCATGGTCTTAAACTCTGGGCCTGCCATGTGTGATGCTAGAGGGCAGGTCACGCGGTCTTGCTCTCATGCTTCCACGCGGGCGGGACCACAATTCAACTCTCACTCACTTTACTAACTTACTTTGGGTCAGTCAAACATGATAGTGCTTGCTTGCACATCAAACGAAACAGTTGTATCGCACATTGTTCTTTATAGATCAGCTGTGATTGTAACATTACACAAACCTGTAAACTTTAAATGTTTAAGAAAGGCTTTCAGCTATTACCAATTAATAAACTCTAAACAATCTGGCATTGAACATTGTTCTTTATTTGGATCACCAGTAGTTATAACCAAAATCAGCACGCTTCCAGTAACTAAGTGGTTAAAAAGGTCTAATGAACAACAAATAAACAAGGTTTCATGGTAACAGAGCTAACAAGAGGGTTTCAAAACATGTCCCTTTTCTTTCAAATTTAAATCATGCTGCCCCACCCCACCCCCTTCAAATTTCCTCTATTCCCCTTGACATTGAGGCTGGTTGCATACCTGCTAAACAAGGATGGCAAATGACAAGCATGCTGAACTCGCTCTGCTACCAGTCTGACACTGATCTCATGACAATATGAAATGTACCTGCGGACATATTGGAGCTTGAATATTTTTGTTTCAACTTTATGTTGAGAAGATATATTTATCTAATTTTAAACACCAAACAGTTTTGGTTCTCCGTTGACAAAACAAATATCAGGTGTGTGAAGCTTGAAAAACTCAGGAGGTCGAATCTAATATTTATTAGCTTGGATTTAGAGTTTTAAAAAACATTCTTGCCTCAAAAATATTAGTAAATGCCTTTTCAATTTTAATCAACTCTGGTTATAGTAATATAAAATTAATAGGTAGTTTTTGGTCATTTTTTGTCATTTAGAATTTTAGGTCATATTTTCTTGGTTTGCGTCCTTTTACAGGCATTTTCAGGAGCTTTAGACTAATTTTTTAGTCATTTTAAATCATCCATGTTGAATAAGGATGTATTTTTAAGTACCTTACTATCAATATTTTATAAACACCTACATTCTTTCAACACAGATGTAATGAGAAGATAATATAGACAATGAACTTTGTATCCTCTTTGCTTGTCTGGTTGTAAAATACACCTTCCAGTGAGATACTTTAACAATGCTCGAGAGGGTTGCATTGGGAAGGGGTAGCTATTACTTGTGAAGCTGATATTTGTAAATCATTGTTATATTTAGCAGAATGCAAGAATTTAGTGTTTTAGTTTTACTTTTTAGGTAATTAAAAAAATTGAAAGTAATATTTTAGAATTTCAAAGTCATTTTTGGATAATTTTTAGTTCATCAAAATCCAGGCCCTGCTTATCACACAAAATTCACGATTCTAAACAAATATAACTCTAAATACTGTAATTAAATAATAATTGCTAACCTTTGACATTAAAATGAATTATTGCCTAGTAGCTAGGAAATTTATAGTAAGGTAGTGTAGACACACTGTACAATAATGTAAAGGAAGCCAACCTGAAAAGCTAGTTAAGCTAGGCCTAACCAAAATGTCCTCTCAGGTTGGCTTTCTTCCCCAACACTTAATTTACATTATTTATTTACAGTATGTGTACACTCTTATCATATATTTTTAACCTTAGTGTTTCTTACTTGCTGATAAAAATATATTGTTGGGTCTTGGGATGAAGGATAGGTACTATTGATTTATTGCTTCGATAGCACCCGGCCTTTATTCCATGACCCACTAGAGTATTTAACAAAAAAATAAATTTTTTCTTTCAGAACTATTTGATCTTTGATTCAATGAAGAGGATATTTCCAAATATTTGCTTGTACTTCATTATGAACTAGAAAACATGCTTCGCAAACCCATAAAAATATCTTAATTTTAAATTTGTAAAAATATATATATGTTTATTAATTTCAAGTCAAGTTTGTTTTAGAGCTACTATACGACTTAGTGATTGTAAAGCCCAACATAATTAAAGGAAAAACTTGAGCGGCTAGTTAATTAATTTACCACTTAGCTGAGTCTATCATAACAAAAGAATGTTAAAACCTTATTTTTTAGTACTAAAATTCAGAATTTGTAGGTAAAACAAAGCTTTAATTTTGAGATTTGGATTTTTACAATATTGAATTCAACCCATTTTTAGTTATTTCAAAATATAATTCAGGGTGTCCAGCGACCTGGAAAACAGGGAAAAGTCGGGGAATTTGCTTAGTCAGGAATTTCGATCAAATTTCTGGAATTTTCACATAATCACTAAAATAAAAGGCCTACGTTACTTTGATTTACAATAAAATAACTGTCAAAAACATTTTTCTTCACTGCTAATTTTTTTTTTAGTACAGTTGTCCATCTTGAATATACTAATCTCAATTCTCAAAGTCAACACCCGAGATTTTCATCTAATCTTTCCACCCCTCTATCATGTCTTTACCCAAGTTGAGTCATTAGTTCATTGCTTTAGGCTGACATCCTCTAACCCCTTCATAGAGTGCTACAATTTCAAAATGTGTATGTGTCTAAAAATATTATTACATTAAGTTGAGATCTTAATACAATAATGTTTATAGTATAGTGACTGGGAAAATTGGAAATTGTCTCTGGAAAACCTGGAAAAGTCAAGGAATTTTTAATTTAGTTTGGCCGGACAACCTGTAATTCAATTGTTGTGAATTTTTGATATCTGGATATTAATCATAATATTCATAAAAGCATCTGATGAACTAAGAACCCCATGGTGTGAGTCCGCAATCGAGCCATACCGACTGAGCGGCCCCTCTTTAACAATGATAGTGCCAACATTTGCAGATAGAGGGGTGTCATGTGGCAAAGTTTTGTAGTTTTTGAAGTCAGGTTGGTTATTTTCATAGTTTGGTTAAAGTTTCCGAAGCTACATAGACCTATAATATTTACTCACAGTTATATTTTCTCCCTTAGTTTAAGTTAGTATTAAACTTATTTAAACACATATCAAGGTTCATATGTTCTATTCCAGGAGTAAGTCAGCGGAAGGGAGTTCCCCCCCTACCTCTATCGCCACAACTACAACTACAACTATCCCTAATGGGCCAGTCTGAATCAATTCTCAAGGCCTTGAAAAAGCAGGCCTACCAAAATCATCATATCAAACTAACTGGTGCGATGGAAAAATAAAGAAAAAATAAAGACAAATTGGGACTGTATTCCTTTGTGAAGATTGTAACAATGCTGTGGTATTTAAGTGCTCCAAATGTTCCTTTTGAGGTGCTCAATAGTGCAAACACTTAATACAAAAAAATAAATATATAGCATACTAGTATTACGCCTGTCCTGCGGCAGAGTCGCTTTGTGACTTTTTTATTCTGACAAGTTAAAAAAAAAGTATTCTCTCAATATTATATATAAATAAAGAAATGATTATTCGAGTTGTTTAAATCTTCTCCCCCCCTTTGTATAAACTTGACTGCTAAATGTTGGTGTGGGTATTAAAATGAAGTATTATATCTTTATTTGCACAGAACTATACAAAGAGTATTGGTACATCTCATTGCGGCAAAATGTGCAATTACACTTTTAAACAGGGCTGTGGAGTCAGAATTGGAAGCAATTTTGGGTTAGTCGGAATCGGTAAAAATGTACCAACTCCAGCTTCAAAATAAAAACTTGTAATATTATAACTATATTTGATACTTTTTGTTATTATTAAGGACCGAAATTTGTAACTGTATTGACAAACTCATTTAAATATAAATTCACAATGCCAAAGAACCTTCCCATGAAGAAATCTGTATTGGAGCATTTTGCTATGGTAAATTTGTTATTACAAATTAATCTTCATTAACTAGATACGTCGGAGTCGCCGGTAGAATGTCAAAAGTCGAAGGCGTGGCTTATGACAACACAGCCCTGCTTTTAAATGAGCTCAAATTGTTTTGTACCTATTTTTTTTTTTATAAAGAATCTCATTTGATGGATTAAATGGTTGTCACAATGAACACATGCAATGTATGACATTTTATATTAAGTTGTAGTCCGCTCACGCACTGATTAAAGACTAAATAAATGGTTTTCTTTATGACATGTTGCTGCAGGTATTTTTTTTAACTTATCTTTTGCATTAGGTATTATATAAAATTGTATGTGATAAATGTTAACTTAGGGAGATATGCATATATGAGAGTGATGTTAAACTTATTTTAAAGGAAAACATGTAATTGTACAAATAGTTAATTAGTTGAGTTTGAATAACAATCAAATACAAACTATAAGTGACTTGCTCACCAGTTGTTACAGTGTGAATTGAGTAGTAGTTTTGGTCAACATCGGGCTAAAAGAAAGGTGTAATCTTCGTGTGAAATTTATTTCCATAAGGCTGGGTCCTTTATTACATGAAGAGAGAATGTCAAGCTGCTTGTTTAAAATTGTATTGTTAAAAAAAAGTGGCGGGAGTAACCACACAGTTAAAATGATGATAGTGGAATACAGACCTATTGACAAAATTCTTTGTCGTATAGTTTGAATAAATGTAACTTGAGTAAATATGGTTTATTATTAAGCACATAGTTCTTATAATGGTGTATAAAAGAATTGTTGCAATTTAAGCAATATTATTATTAGAATTGTTGATTCATCCACATTTTATGCTTCCATAATCAGATTTGGAATTTTTGTAAATTTTTTACCATTTGTAAATGTGGAAAAGTATGTCGTATTGTGCGAAGCATGTTTACCCTCCCTTATTTTCTTCAGAGGGTTAAGAATCGCAAAAGATTGCAATAAATTTTTAAATAATTATTTTATGCTTTCTTAAATTTATGATTTTTTATAATATAGTTCAGGGGTTTCCAATTGTCAGCCGCAATGCCTTTTCTTTTTGTGGCCCGCAAAGTTTCTTGAAAAAGTAATCTTCTGTGGTTAAATTGTGTTTTTGTCTTTGTGGGGAAAATCTATGAAAGCTTCGACTAATACTTATGTTTAATTTCTTCCTTACATCTCCTGTATTATACTAACATTAAAGATAGTATATGTTTTTAGCCTGAAAATATTGTTTAGTGTCAGGTGTGTGTGCAAAGCTTTGAAAACTTCGACTTACTTTGAATATTCATTTGTATTGACTTTGATTTGGAAAGTAAAATTTCAGATTTGACAATTATGAAGCTTCATTATAAAAAATGATTAAAAGTTAAAACATACATTTATGTTTATTTTTTTAATTTTCTGCTGTTATTTCAATCACTAATTAGTATTATGGTAAAAAAAAATCTAAAATAATTATATTTAATTTTGTGAACTTATCATTAAAAACAAAATATATTAATTATTTTTACAATAAAACATTTTATAAATAATATTTAATACCAAAATTTACATAGTATGCGAAGTATAATATTTGTATCCAACATTAAACTTTTTTTTAATATTTAAACTTCAATTTGGTTTTGGGAGTATTTCATATTTTTGATACGTCTTTGCTTCGAATTAAATTTTTTTGCACCTTGTTGTATAAGATTATTAAATGTTTAAACTACTTGTCCTCATTTTTGCATAAATTGATCAAATTTAGCTGTTATGATGCCAAACTCGCAGATTCACCTGTGGCCCTCACACACTTTTTAAGTTTGAAAACCCCTGATACAGTTTTTGTACAAAAAATGTGAACAATTTATTCAAAATATATTTTTACACATTTACAAATTGTGGTTATTTGTGTCTTAAGAGCGAGATAGTCCTTTTATTGTCCTCTGTATTTTCTGTTAAGTTCCCGCATTTCCACTGCAGTAGTATGTTTATAACAAAGACTGGTCATTGTAAAGAAAATATATACAAAATAAATAAATTTGCAAGTACAATGTATGTGTGTTATTTATTTCTCATGTCTATTAATCTTAACATATTTTTCTTGAAATAAAATCCATAATAATATTTTAGATTCGGTAAAATTACATTTTTTTCCCCATCATAATTATGTTGAATTGGAATTTTAGATCTCTTTTAGTATTATGTTTAATAATGAGGATGCCTAGTGATTTTATATTATTGGAAATTGATAAATTAAATATTGAAAAAAATGTTGGAGGGCAAGGCTTACACACCAAGAAAACTGTTGTCCTGTTTACAAATAAAACACAGCAAAATACATAATTATGAAATTTTTGGGGTATATCACTCCCCCTCTTCAACAGAAGAGAGTATAACACTTGGAATAAGGCAGCTTGGCTAGAGGTACATCATGGTCACTTGGATATTGTTGTTGCCTCTTTCTTGATTTTATTTTTCTTGAATTATGTAGTTGCCTGTTCAAATTATATCTCAACTCGTATGTGAGCAAGTTCCCACCTATGAAGCTGGGAAGCATTGCAACTATTGAGGGGGGGCTCATATTACTCTAGTACTATAAAACGTCACAACCTTCATTAGGTGTTTGGGCATGAAATTCTACTGGTTTCTCAGGGTTGGCATCAAAACGAAGACCATGCGTTGTCTGAGTGTTCCTGTCTAGAGGCCAATGAATTGGTAACAGGTGTAAAATATTTTCTGTAGCGGGTTCTTGGTGGCTTTTCATGGGGTATTCCATTCCTGTGAGTCCGCTGTGGAAGGTTGTTGATTTTGCAGGTACTGCATCATAGTTTGTTGCATGGGTAGGAACCTTTGGCCTGATGTTTGTGGCTGGGTCGGGCAATTTAGGAATAACCAGAATGTTATGAGGTTGTAACCTGTGTTTAGGATAAATCTGAGTTTGTATAGTCCATAATAATGGGTGGTGAGCGATATGTCATTGGAAGGGTGTTTCTTGACAGTCCTCTGTTTATTTGACTTGACTATGTTTTAAGGGTATCCTCGGAATGTGAAAGCCTTGAAACATGGTTGACAGTGCTTGTTAAGATCTTCCTCAGAACATAAACCTTTGGATCTAGTAGTTAGGCTTTTGGGTAAAGAGCGTTTTCCATGAAGAGGATGATTGATGGTGGTTTTGGTGTGGATTCTGGTGTTTCTGTTTACCTCATGAAGATTCAGTTCGAGATCCAAGAATATGGCATGGTGTTGTGAAATGTTCCAGATGGATCTTAGGTTGCTATGGTTATTTAACCTGTTAAAGAACTGTAATAAATTAGTTTTGAATCTGTCCTAATCATGAAGATGTCAATAAATCTCATCTAGCATGGCTGTTGCATGGGTTTGGATCGCAAAAAGTTTGTCTCTAATTTGTCCATACGTGTACCCATTTTCACTCCTCGAATTTGGGGGTAATGTTTGTCCAGGAAGAAGAAATTGTTCTTTTCAAGTATGAGGCAAGCAGATTCCACTAGAAAGGTGGTGAATTACTTAAAATTGGTTGGGTGGTCGTTTGTCCAGAAAATTTTTCGTTTCAGAAAGTCCTTGGCTGTGGGATATGTTGGTGTAAAGTGAATTGATAAACATGGTGACAAAGAACGCATCAGTGGGGATCTCGTTAATGTCTTGTAAGTGGTTTAGACTGTGGTTTGTGTCCTTAATGTGTAAGAGAAGTTGTTGGATCAAGGGTTGAAGATGATAGTCGATCAGTGCTGAAACCCTTTCGGTGGGGGTACCACAGCAATGAGGTGGCCTGCTGGAAGTCTTTCCTTGTGTAAATTTTGCACAGGAGATATAGAATGGGTGTAGATTGATGAGTAGGTTTGAATAGTTCTAATGATATGTCAGAGAGGCCCTGATGTAGTCCATGGATTTTTTAAAAATTCTCTACAAGACTGTTATATTCTCTTGTGGGTTCATGGTCAAGTTTCTTGTAATTATTTTCGCTAGCAAGTTCTCATGCTTCTGTGATGTAGGTGGATTTGCTTAGAATAATAATCATCATCAACTTTAATGGTGAAGTTTGCCTTTTCTTACACTTAACCTGTTTTTAAGCCTTGACAGGGCTTCTCTATCATCAGTTTGGGTATGCGGGCAAGGAATTTGGAAATGATGGCTGTCAAATTGGCCAAGACATAGTCAATGTATTGACCCAGTGGGTGGTCCGAGTGTAATAGAGGGGGTACCACTTGCAGGGTGGAGTGAACAACTTTTTCCACCAGAGCGAAGTGATTGAAGGTGAAAATCTTAGGCTTCTGGATAAACGTCTATTTCAATTGGAGTAAATGATTTGTCATAACTTGGTTGCTGTGGTTTTGTTTAACGCATGTATTGGTATGTTATGTAATAAATAACTGATTATTTATTCTATAATTAAATATAATATAAATACAACATTCCATCTACCAAAAGTCAAGACAAGTTTGAACAGACAAGCAAAAAATAAATCAAGACCCAAGCAACACCAGTAGGCCTATCTGACCACAACCTACCTATAGTATTCTGCCATATTTCTGTTGCTATACTTTCTTCTGCGGAAGATGGGGACTGATGTCCCCCAAAAATATCATAATTATGTGTTTTGTAGTGTTTTTAATTGTGAACTTTAGGGTCTACATTTTTCTAGTAAATGTGTAGGCCTTCTAACCTCCCTTCAGAGTTTATTTTGAAATAGCCGTTTGGCGCCATTTTTCCTTTAAAAAAATAAACTATTAAATGCAAATTTAATGAAGAATTCCACCCTTCCCATGTAGGCTGAATATTTATATTGCGTAACCACATCCAAAAGTGTGAGAAATTTATGTTTAATTCAAAATGGAGTAGCTATATTTATTGGCTTTCCTCTTCTTTTTTTTTTTTAGTAAAGGCAACAAAGCTGAAACATTGATGTGTGTGTGAGAGAGAGAGAGAGAGACCACATTATTTAGCACCACGTTTTTCTACCCGTTTGGTTTATACTTTTATGTACCAACACTAATGTAGCAGGAACTAAGAAAGTTTAATTTAGAGGAACTGTATTTACATGGAGGGCGAATGGAAAATCATTTTAAGTAAAACCCTCAGTGCACCCAACCGGGATCAAACACTAATCTCCTTGTCTTCAACAGTCCAGTCTAATTCGAGAGTAGCACATTAGACCATGAGGCACTGACATAGAACCGCAAGGTATATTTTCGGATGACCGCAGGTGTATTCTAGACAGGAAGGAGACTCACCCGTCCTAGGTGATGGACTCGTGGGCCCTTATTGCTGGTATAAAGTAGTCATGAGGGGGAGTGTTAATGGGTTGGAGGTGATAACTGGACCTCGGAGGGGAGAAGGGGAACAGGTGACCCGGGTGATGAAAGGAGTTGAGGTTCTGTCTGATGGTTGGAGTGACGTTAAGAGAGAGGGGGGAGTCGTGGAGGGTTGAAGGACAAAGGTGATCCTGGTGGGAGAGAAAGGGGAGTAGAGTTTCTTAGAGTGGAAAAAGCGAAGGAGGTGGCCGGGGTAGGTTGCTCCGGAGTTCAACTATGGCCTGCAAAGGAGGTAGTGTAATACCCGAAGTGTTGGGTAGGAGTGGTTTTCAGTTGGGGAGGTACTCTGGAATGGTCTTTCTTCCTCTGCCCGGAACATTGGGTGTAACCCATCAGGTAGAATAGGGGAATGGAGTGAGGGTGAATAGCTTGGTGAGTGGAGCGGAGCCGGAGATAGGGGAAGGGGAATAGGCAGCTCTGCGAAGGGTTGCGCAGAGCAGAGCTGGAGTGGGAGGAAGGGGGTGATAGGAAGCTTGGCGAAGTGTCACGGTGAGCGAAGCAGAGCGGGATTTAGTGAGAAGGGGAATAGGCATCTCAGCGAATAGTCGCAGAGCAGAGCTGGAGTGAGGAATGGGGAATAGGAAGCTCGGAAAAGAGTCGCGGTGAGTGGAGCGGAGCTGGAGTCAGGGGAAAGGGGGAGTAGGAAGCTTGGGGAAGTCTCAATGAGCGGAGTGGAGCTGGAGTTAGTGGGAAGGTGGAACAGGAAGCTTAGACATCGCTCACAAACTATAAACACACTGTTGTGTTAGACACCAATTTATCCCCCGAAGGTGATGTTGCCAGCAAGGAGCTGAGGCAATGACTGACTTTGGCCTGCTAGCCATGTGGACCCGTAGCAGGCAACAAGGGTGTAGAGGGTATTGTCGTGTGGTGACTGGACACTAAGGGGTGGTGACTGGTGTGTTGGTGAAGAGAGTTGGAACTTGCATATTGGTTACGAGGCTGTCTGCCCGAAAAAAAAAAGTTTGTGTGCAGTGGGATGAAGAGAGCAATGAGATGTAGGAGGTCAAGAGGGCTGTGATACATACAGAGTGAATATGTGAGGCGGTAACAAACTTACAGCCATTGCTTTATTTATTAAAGAGGCGCATTGTTGCTGCATTTACATATGCCAATCTCTTTCCTTGATGTCGGATGTGAAACAAAATAAACAATTACCATTATGCTATTTGAGCCACAGTGTAGCACTGCCTTTGAAAGCACCAATGCCAAATATATCCTATCAGTTCACCTATTGATAAGAGTAAAGATAAATATATTTTTTAAATGTAACTTAGGCCAATATCGGCTCGTCAGTTTGAACACTGGGGGTGCTGCTTGTGTTAAAGGGGAATAAGGGGGCAAGAGGGGAATTAATTATCTTACTGCAGCTTAATAATTATTTATTTCCACTTTTAAAACAATACTTTTGATTTTAGGACTTCAGCCAAATTAGTAAATTAGCCAACTTATCTGTTAAATAAAACAAAAAATCAATTTTTGACTAAATGAAATGCTTATTTTGTTATTGTTGACCAGTTATATATTTCATTTTCATTGTTAAAGAATGTTATTTTTAACCACAAAATATTATTTTTACTTTGTTAAACCACTATGTTATTTATTTTATTATTGTTACTGCAGCCAGGGCCGGCCTCAAGTTGGAGTGAGCGGAGCGCCATGAACTGGGGTGCCTGAAGCAAGTGAGAATGTGGTTTTTACTTAATTTTAATTTTTGACAAATTTTATATGTACTTTAAATGTACTTGGTATTAAATGACACTTTTTGGGAGTTAGGAATGCCAGTGATAGTATAGGGGAAGGACGCTCAGATCTTATGTTAAGAACATTGGCTGAAAATTGTTTACGTCTAGAGAACTGTGGAGAACATGTACGATAATGGTGCCAACATAAGGGGTGAAAACAATTATTACGTATTGAAACATGTTTTATTTAGTAAGATGTCTCAAATATATTTATTATGTGTTTAAATGTTCTCCTTATTTCCAAATGTTTTAAAAAAGTAAAGTTTATTAGGGATGTAAAAACGAAAGAGATTTTTGACTTTAGACTATTTTTTTGTTTTGTCTGATTCATATTATCTAACTTGTTACCGTTATGCAATTGGGCTATTCTAATCTTTTATTAAAAAAAAAAATTATATCAACGAAGCCCACATTTTACAGCTTGCAGGGGGCCCCAAATTGCCTACGGCCAGCCCTGCAGTGCATATAAAACAATCTTGACTGAGTCACAAAGGTTGCCCAATAAGAATCCATTTCATTTTGTTAACTGACATATGCGCTAGTTACAGAACAACCTTTAAATGCATTTAGTTACTAGTTAGTGTTTCTAAATAATTATTGAATATTATATCACGGGGCTGACACTAGGATAGTGATCTATTGTATGATGTTTCTTCCCTCTTGTCTTAACCCTTAACCAACCAAACTCTTTTCAGTGTTGTCAGTTTGTGCAGAGCACAAAATAATTATATGAAAAAAAAGTAGTATCAATAGTAGTGCTACAGAAATAAAATACCTACTGAACCATCGAGATCGCTATATTAAACAGACATTGTGTCGGCAGATTTGTCTAGAATGCAGCACCTATTCGGAAATCAGCTTACTAATATTTTGACTCATACTTAACAGATCTTTCGTGTTAACTTCCTCTGTGAATATAATGGATCTTAATATTGTTGTTTATAGATGTTGAAAGAGATGTATTGTTTTAGAATTATTGAATAAAACCATTACATGATTTTACTTAATTTAAAATAATAATTTAAGAAACACTATATCCTTTAAAATTCTGAATTCGTTAGTAGGATACAGACTTCTTGAATAGCATGGCTTTTTATTTTAAACCGCCGCGAGGAAATATTTCCCTGCATAGGTTACGAGAATGTATTGAACAAAGAATCAAACTTTTATCATCTATTGATTTATTAAAAACCGGTGAAGAAATACATTTTAACATTGAATACTTGATGGAAGGTACAGCTTTGGATAGGACAGGCCATTTTGTCTTGAGGTAATTTTAATCAAGATTTAGTTTGAGTATATGGAACCCGCCTTGTTAGCGTATTTAGCTAATGCGCTAGTTTCGTGTTGAGCTAGACTGCCGAGGCTAGGGAGATCAAGATTCGAATCTCGGTAGGGTGAACCGGGAGTGGTTTTTCCTAAATGGTTTTCCACTCTTCCTCCACGCAAATGTGGGTTCACTTCTTCTATATGCAACCTTCCCAATTCCTAACTCATTAGCGTAAATAGTGCTTGAGCGTACAAACTGAACGGGTAGTAAGAAGCGGTGCTAAATAAATAATATAGGAATGAGGGAGTAGGCCCTAATGAATGAGAAGTTTGGTTGCAACAAGCTCTACCATGGACGAATTTATTTATTTATATTATATATAATAAATTATATATATATATATAAATATATATATATATTATTTATTATATTATATATATAAATTATATATATATATAAATATATTATATATATAATATAAAAATATTATATTATATATATATATATAAAAATTTAACATTCAATACAGTAAACACTACAAAACAGCCATACTTTCAACTAAGTTATTTTTATTGGACCTTCAATCAAATTTGAATTAAATTCAGGCATGGTAGGTCCTACCTATCATTCATCCAATTTTCGTTTTTTCTTTGTTTTAACTTAACAAAATATTGATATTTGGAATATATTTTCACAAACATAAAAACATGGAAAATCTAATAAAACTTTTTTTTAATTAAATAAGAAAAAGATTTACCACCCAAGTGATATTTAGGCTATTTTGCTTAGCATAGCCTTGAAAGCTGGAACTAGAGATTTCTTGTGTACATCCATATATAGCATAGGCCTAGTAATATAATTACTAGACATCGCTAGGCCTACATGTACTTTTTAGAAAAAGAATCATATGATTAATGACTATTCTAAAACACATTAGACAATTTAAGTTAAAACAAAGTAAATTAATCATCTTCACAAAAATGCATGAACCATCTGTAATGGTTGCACATTTCAACTAAATTAAACAAAAGCACCAGCAAAATGTCTCAACTAATTGGCTACATATTTATGATGTCATGGAAATAAGAAAACATCTAGTTTATATATTCATAACCAATAATAATACTTTTTCAGCACAAATAAGTTACATTTTTAGTTATTATTATAAAATAAACTTACTAGTACTCACATACTTTATGGCTTCAGGAAATCGAAAGTTCATTGCCACATTTACAGAAGTACATCACCTTTTCCTATCCTGAGCTAGTTCTTTTCAGTCCACCTCATTACACCCTATCTCTTTCAGGTCCATTCTAATGTTATCCTTTCATTTGTGTCTAGGTCTTCCCAATGGTCTCTTCCCATTGGGTTTGCCAGTCAATACCCTGAACAAGGTTCTAGAATCTCACATTCACGCTGCATCTCCTGCACACTGAAATCTTCAAGACTTGATTATTCTAACAATGTATTGTGATGACTACAGGGCATGTAACTCATTGTTAAGTAAACTCCTTCACTCCCCATTAGCCTCATCAGCTAATTACGTCAAGCCATTTTAGTGTTTAAGATCACAACAAACAGGATCATGGGAAAGTTATATGGTCTAGGTCTATCTTCAATTGTTACATTCTGAAAGCGATTTTGAGCAGTTTGTTTGGATGTAACATTTATTAAAAGTTTTCAAAATTATAAATATTGTCTGGTACCATAACAAATAAGTCTAAAATGGGACAGATAAAGCGTACTATTGCCCAAATTTCTAGTGTACCCTCTTGCTATTACTATGAACATTGACAAGATGATGTTATTCTAATTTTTGTAAGGATTTTTGGAGAAAAATAAAATAAATATAGGTCTAAAATGTAATTTAATTTATTTATTACACAGTATCGCAGCACGGCACCTAGGCAGCCCCGTCTCATTGTAATTACCTATATGTTTTGTTTCTTACAGATTGATTGCCCTGTCTTCGTTAGAATTTCGAGATTTCTTTATTTCCTCCGAGAGGGATTTGTTTGAACTACGATTGAATCATCTAAAAGTTAAAGAGTTCTTGTTATTGGCAAGGACAGTGATACGACATGCTAATGAAAGTTTAAATAAACTACCACAAGTTTCAGATAAAAAAATATATGAATTTTTACAAACTTTAACTTATGTTTTTCAAGAAATTGCCCTTTTGGCCAACCACATGTTCAACACTTTACATAGTGAGGACTGTACCAGTCATTATGTCACAAGTAAGTATGTACGATTACAGATAGTAAAATAATTTTTTCAAACATATTGTTTTCAAGTTTTTAAATAATAGTTTAGATTTTTTTAGTCATATATTTTATAAGGAGGGGAAAAACGTGGTGTTTAGCAACTTGGAAAACGGGGAAATGCCAGGAAAAAGTCAGGGATTTTTTTATCACATTTCTGGAATTTTTACATTTTCACTAAAAAATACACAGCCTTTATTTACAACAGTAAATAAACTTTTTTCTTAATAAGTCTTATCGTGAATCTCTTTTGACACAGTTATTCTTTCAAACATACTAATCTCATTATTCTCAAGGTCAACATGTGATGTTTGTGTTGTCTTTAGTTAAAGTTGAGACTTGAATACGTGCATGCACAAAAATTCAATTACATTGCAGGAAAAAAAAAAAAGAATGTGCCTCAAAAATATTTTTAACTGTACTGGTATAAGGTAAGCTTTTAATGGCTCAATATGATCCCGCAGAAATCTAAGTAAGATCACACTACCCAAGCTCATTGTATAAGGCGGAAATAGTTTAACCCCTTCATAGAGTGACACAATATACGTAGAAAAATATTATTACATTAAGTTACGAGCTTCATAAAATAATGTGTGTAATAGACTAAGGGCCAGTTTCATAGTCAGACTTAGTACACCTCAAGTGTAAATACAGGACGACACCTAGCTAAGATTGAATGGAATGGGCCAGTTTCACATACAATACTGTCCCATTCTCTTCTGGTCTAGGTAGGTGTTGTCTTGTATTTAGTATAGCACCACACTTGAGGCGTACTAAGTCTGACTGGCCTTTAATATCTTTGCTTTACATCCATTACTGTTTCAAGCCTATGGTCTGGGTCATTTCTACAAGTCATATATTTTTCCACTATCGACTGGATAGGCCTGTTGTAGCTTCATATAACTTATAATCCAACTTAAGATTAGTGATTAGGATAGGCAAAACATTCAGTCCTCGGCCGTTAATTTATCATTGTGAAAGAGTAAAATCATATTTCACCATTGATAAATTTTTTGGCCATGCCAGGAATCAAACCTTGGACCCTTAGCTCAGTAGGCAGTCACGCTACTGATGGAGCTAAGGTGTCGGATACCCTTAATATCTAAATATCTAAAAACATTTTGACTCTGGGAAAAGTCATAAAAATTTAAAATATAGTTTGGTTGAACACACACAAAAAAAAGTCAACTCACATAATATGTTTAAATTTGTTTCTAGTTCCTGGTACCAACTTAAATCCTTTATCAATCACACCCATATAACAACTAAATCACAATCAGCCAGTAGTTAAGTTATACTAGAAAAACATCGGTTTTTCTTCCTAAAACCTGCTTTAAGGAAATTTATAAATTCAAAAGTAAATTAAATTGGTGTTGGTACAAGTTTTGGAATATAATTGTTTGATTTATACTTCTATAGCTTGGATGGTCAAATGGTCTAAGGACCTGCCTTGGTGGCGTAGTTAACTAACGCGCTAGTTTCGTGTAGAACTAAACTGCTGAGGACAAGGAGATCAAGGTTCGAATCTTGCTCAGGTGAACTGGGGGTGGTTTTTCCTAAATGGTTTTCCACTCTTCCTCCACACAAATACGGGTTCACTTTCTCTATATTCAACATTCCTAATTCTTAACCCATTAGTATAATTGGTACTTTAGTGTATAACCTGAATGGGTAGTAAGCCACGGTGCTAAGTATTATTATTATTAAATGGTCTAAGGCAGTGTTTATCAAAAGTGTGGTCCACGGCAACCTATCAAGTGCTCTGTAGGATCCCAGGAAGTTTCTAATAAAAACTAATCAAATAATGTTGACCACATATAATAGAAAAATTTGAAATGCAAAAAAGTATTTTAAATATTAAATATCCATTTTATGCCCAATTTCTTTCCTCGGTAGACATGAGTCACATGGGAAAGAAAATCTGTACCAACCTTTAGTAAACAAATATGGGCAATTATTTATAAAAAATTTATGAGGCTTAGAGTGTTAAAAATTATCCAACTATTACTTACTAATTAAATGTAACTATATTATATTTGTTTTCAACATTAAATTTAATACATTAATTTTAATATTATTTATAAAAATAAATGTACTTTCTGCATAATTTTTAACCCCCACACCCTGTTCTCACGGGGCCCTGATGGTCCCTCAAAGCACGCTATTTCCACTTTGTGGTTCTCTTCTATCACCAAAATTCTGAGAAACACACTCGCTTTATCCTGAACTGCCGATGACTGGTATATCGAGGTTTGAATCCCAGTTGGGTGTATTGAGGGTGATTTTCTTAAATAGTTTTACCACGTCCTTTCCACACTACTGTGGGTATACTTATTCTAAGATCAACCTTCCTCATCCCTAACATATTAATGTAATCTGTACATATGCATACAACCCAAACAGTAAATGAGATGCCATGACAAAAAAAAATTTTCTTTACATCATCATTAATTTTATTGTTTAGAAAGAAACATCTTACAATTAGGTTATTTGTCAGAATCTTATAGGCTAACTCGAGGTTTAAGGAAAACCACATAGGCTAATTTAAAAAAATCTATAAATTACCTTTTAGAATGTTTGATTCACACAATAAAATTGTGAATTATTTCTTTATTTTCAGTACCATTCACAATGTGTTTATCATTCATTCATAAAAGAGAAGTCAATCTTCGGTTTGGGCAAGCTTTAATACCATGTGGAAAGTGGAAAAAATTACTTGTTTTGTTGTTCGAAAAACATTTGAAAGCAGGCATGGAAGAACTCACCAAAACCAATTGTTTCAAAAAATCAATGAACGATCCTCGTATCGAAGCACTCGCCCGTGAAGTGGGCGCGAGGTTCAAAAGGAAAGATCACAAGTCGTTGACAGAGGAGATCCAAGCCTGTGACGTTGACAGAGAGAGCTCCTTCTTCCCTCCCTGCATGGCCCACTTACATCGTGAGTTGCGAGCGAAGCATCGACTCACCCACGAGTCTCGCCGCCTCTACACCTTGTTCCTCAAAGACATTGGGATGTCTGTCGGTGAAGCCATAAACTTTTGGAAGGAGGAGTACTCGAAACCTCACAGCCACAATCATGGCGGCTGCACACACTCATGGCAGGAGAATGTCCGCAAGTATACTTATGGGATCAGGCACATGTATGGACTGGAGGGCGGGCGTTACAACTACAGGGGACCAAGTTGTGTGGGAATTCAGGTATATACAGGCTTAACTTGACTGATTACACTATGACCCTATCTTATAAGCTTCACCACAATGGAAGCAAGCAAGGTAGCAGGCTTACCTTGTTATGGATTAACTCTCTTGTCCTATCTTATAAGCTTACAACCATAGTGGAACACAAGCGAGGTAAGATTGCTACCTATTTTATGGATAAACACAAAGTTTATAATTTTTATTGGTCAAAACTTTTACCTTTAAAGGGAGAGAGAAAAATCATTTTTAATTATTGCACCAAAATTTAAATGAAAAATCTATTATTACAAATAATTTATTATAAATTTAATGTATATGGGTAAATAAACAAGGTGCGGTCAGTCCATGTAAACAGTGAAAGCACTGCTTGCCTACTTAAAGTGAAATAAAACATCTGTTTATAAATATCTTTTAAATCACAAACCTAATATATTTGATAATGTTGGCAGTATGTTTGGTTAGGCATGGTATTTGTCAAGTATGGCTGTGAGTCTATCCCCACCTCAAAGACTAATTAGAAGTCACTTAAACTTTCTTCTAAAGCAGCGGTCTTTAACTTTTAGGCTCCGAGGGCCTAAGTTTCTGTCTTTTGTTGGCTCACGATCCTTAATATTGTACCGGCATTATTAACATTGAACACAAAATATTTTTTTCTTTTGGTGTCCCGAGTGTCTTAGTGGTGCTGAGCAAACACACTTGAAATATTACTCATTCCCTTGTCTACTAGAGTAGTCATCTGTCAGTTCAAGGTAAATTTGAATAAAAACGTAATATTTTTCTTAACATATAAAGCAAAAATAGTTTATAAAATAACTTTAAATACTTATTTATTTAATTATTTAACTATGTAAAATATTAATTTGTATTATTAATTTTTTTCTTGAAATAATTTTATATTTTTCATGAGCTGGGCCGCGGGTTGAAGGCCCTGTTCTAAATCATTCAAATGGCATAGAAGGAAAATAAGAAAGATTAGAAATGCATCTCACTGCCGCAGATTATTTTGGCCAATGAGAGAATATAAATGTAAAAGATCTACTGAGTTCTCTTGGTCAGTGTTTGTGCATGTGTTGTGTCAGTATTACATCAGTTGTTTGTTCAAGACTGGTATAACAGGTCTGGATTCCCATTATTCAAGTGTTTTTATTTATATTTTATATTCTTTGTGCATATTTATTTTAATTGAGGATGTTGCCTATTTGTGACTTCACGGCAGTTTAGGTAAGATAAGATGTCTCATGTTAATGAATTTATGTTTTATTCTGTTAGTTTTAAAGATATTACGTTAAAACAAAAACCATACATTCTTAAATAATTATAAAAATAGTTCTACAATGTCACAAAATTATTATTTTTATCTTGAAGTAGATTTTTTGTTTACATATTTTTTATAAATCATCAACAAATTAGGCAAATGAACTTGATCACATAAATGGCCTGTAGGAAAACAAGCCTTGGACACAGATAAACATACACCAGACCCACACCTTCAGGTTAAAATGGCTACACTCATTGGGAGAGCTTAAGTTCTTCAACACGGGGTTGTTAAGTGCAGTCCTTACTGACAACATCACTATCAAGCAGAAATTTTTAAAACAGTTTACTTTAAAGATGGCTTTACTTGAGAATAAACAATTGCCTTCGAGTGTCAAAAAAATTGTTTTCACTAAGCTAAGTTCAGGTTCATCCTTTCCATAAACCAACCCCCAAACGAGCCTACTTTGAATGCAAATTATAAAGCAAACATAGAAGAATACAACAGCCATTTTTTTTTTCAAGCAAATAATTATCTAGTTGTAACAATTTAAAATACCATCAACTAGTTACATGGTGTCTTCTCAACTTAACCAATGTAATTCCCGACTTTTTCCCTGATTTCCCATGATCATTTCCTAAAATTACCGACTCAAACGTATATCACACCCTTCTACCCCCTCATTCCACCCCCTCCCTACACACATTTTTTCTTAATTTCTTTTATTATTAATAATAATAATAGTTTTAAAATTTAAATGTTTTTTAATTTGTATTAACATAGTCTACTAGGAATTAGGAAATTAAAAGATATAGTAAACAGCTACAAACAAAATAGACAGTTTGAATCACATTGTGATTTAATGATTTTTATATAGTGAGTAAAACAACATTTTCCCAGATTTTTTTTTTTTTTGGCAATTTATCAAATTCTCGACTTCCGCTTTTTCCTGACCACTTCAAATTCCAGTTTTTCCCACTGTAGTTACTGTCTGAGAGGTTTTTTTTAAGCACCGTGTCTTACTAACCGTTAAGATTATACGCTTATATCTACTAATTATGTTAATGGTTTTAGGGATTTAGAAGGTTATATTTATAGCGTATTTCATAAGTTTAAGAACACCACTAAAAACCATGACTTCTTGTCTGGTCCTTAAACTTCTTCAAACATTTTAAATGTTTCACCACCACCTTGTAATAAAATTTAAAAATCGTGTCTTTAAAAAAAAACAGCTCTGTATCTTTTTTTGGTTCTGATTTTATAGAAAATTTTAGTATTGAAACGTGTAAAAAATTTCCAATTTTTGGAGGAAAATTTTATTTTTCTACAAAACTATTTTAACATACCAAAATAATTTGGTGATATTAACAGCTCTATATTCGATTATTCTGAAAAATTAGTTGAAAAAAATTAGAGAAATTCACTGTAAATGGTTTAGGGGTTTGTTGACTTTTTAATTTTCCGATAAATTTGACTGAAAAAGGAAACAAAACGGAAACGAAAGAGGAAATTAAAAAAAAAAAAGGAAGATTGTGCAAAAAAATAATTTTTTTTGTCAGTCTTACCAACAGACTTTTATAAAAGAGCGTCTGTTACTGGAATCAATTTCTCACCTCTTTTGTTGTTTGGTATCAGTTGCTTTTAATGTTCATTAACAGAGGTTAAACTTTTCTTTATCTTGATTTGTGACAATGGGAAAGAAAAGTGTTAGTGTGGTGTGAAATGACAAGCTATTGGAATGTGGAAAAACTTGTGTGGGGCAGGTTGTGGCCAAGTTTAGAAACATTGAAACTGTCATTGACAAGCCTCGGTCTGGGAGACCCAAGAAGAAGTCCCCACAACAGGAATGAATGGTTAGATTTGAACTCTTTCCAAGGATGAAAATTCAAGTTCATCGAACCAAAACTGAGTGATTCCTTCCGGCATGTGTCACTCCCGCAGTGTAACAGGGGGTAGAGGCCATCACGGCGTGGGGTTGCATAACCTCAGGGAGCTGTGAATGATGTATAGCTGTATGAATAGTGAAGAGTACATTAATACCATGGAGGAAGTCATGCTGCCGAGTGTAAGGAACCTTCTTGGAGAAAGTTACATTTTCCAACAAGACAATGTGCCGTGCATCAACAGCATGGTTTGCAGCAAACAATGTTAAAGTTTTGGATTGGCCAGCCCATAGCCCATACTTAAACCCTCTGGAAAATCTTTAGAACAGGATGGGAGTGGAACTTGACAAGAAGCCAGAACTCAGACTTCATATTTCGCGCTGTGGCAGCAGGTTACAAAGGAAAGGTGCACTAGGTTGATAGATTCAATGCCGAAGAGGGGGAATGAATGCTGGAAAGCCAAAGGTAGCCCAACTTCATATTAAACTAATATTTTATGGTTTTATTATTTGTTTAGCTAATATTTTATAGTTTTCAAGATTATTATTGTGTTCAGACCACAACCTCTTTAAAATGAACAATTTGAAAGCGGTATTATCACTGAGGACTGCAACTAGCACTCCCCAATGCCCAAGGGCTCAGCCTGGTTCAAGTAACGCAGCAAAACTCCTGTAAGGCCAAGTGTCTGGTGTATATCTTGTCTGTGGCCTTGGAACATTTTCACTCCTGACCCACATCCAAAGGTGCTTGCCCAGCTCCAGAGACCACCAACTGCCACTGATATACATAAACAATGGCTTGAGATGAACAATTAGTTCCGAGTATTCACAATTAATTTATACAAATAAATTACCTAAGCACCTATATCGATAAGTACCATCTAAAATCATACTGATTTTAAAAATATAAATATTTAATTTAACATTTTATGAGTTTTTCTAGAGACCTTTCTGAATTTAAAATAATGACCTCGCAATGCAAAATTATATTTTAATTTGACAGTATTGTGAACCATTATCAAAGGTCTAAACATTTTATATAAGTAATCTTGCTTTTCATTAAATGCAGTTATTGGCAGATTAAAACAAAGTAAAGGGTTGGTATTTCACATCAAATCTGATGGTATATTTAACTCGGCTATTATAAAAGTAAGTTACACTGTTATTAATAGGGAATGCCACCCTTCCAGCACATAGACATTATCTTTTAAATATATTAAGCCCTGAATCTTCTGATTACTAAACTATTAATCTTAGGAATACAATCAAGAGAACATTTTTTTACATTTAAGCCTTTTCTTAGGAATCAATTGCTAATAATCACCTAATATTTTTCTACAGGAAACAATACTTGGTCCTTTATCTGAAAGTGGCTGCCCATTCAAGCATTTTGACGATGACAAGTTGAGGCGATGTTTGTCACTCGATGTGCTGAGTGAACCGTCAACAATGGACACAATCCACAGACTGAGGAACGAATTCAAAGCAAGTGAAGCGTGTTGCATTTATACCTCCATGTACAAACTTGTTCTGAACAGCTCAAGAGATTTGTCACGTAGTGACTGTATTTTTAGATTTTTCAATACACCACTGGATGTCTATTCTTTTCTAAAAGTTGTATGAAAGACCACTTAATGTCTCATTGAGATTACCAATGTATGATGAAAAAAGTAGTTATTTTAAAATTAAATTAATATTGTTGACACCAAGGTTGTAAAGTCTTAAGTCAGAAGCAATTTTGGGTGGAGTTGGTAAAAATGAAATTACTCCAGCATCAAAATAAAAACTTTCAACAATGGCAGTTGGTCCATGTGAGCATTGAAAGCACTGCATACCTGCTTTCAGCTAAATAATTATTATTTCTATTAAATAAATTAAAATAACTTAAATATTTTTAAAATCCCAAACATAATATAGTTTGGCAGCCTCTTTATTTAAGATTTTTTATTTGTCAAGTGTTTCTGTGGGGTTGTCCTCTCCACAAAGCCCGGGATAGCTTACTCTATAGCCTCTATATCCTTCAAATGGCATGAGGGTTGAAAGGCAGGGAAAGAGGCTAAGGCACATGCGTGTCCTATATGTCCCCTATACAATCAGTAGAGGTAGAATAAAAACAAAGTTTAAACTGCCTCTTGCTAATGTAGAATAACTGTAAATATCCACCTAGTGCTCATTGTCAATGTTGGAGCATGCGTTAGTTGTGTTTACTGGTGGGTCTCGTACGGGTCATAATTATTTATTTTAACTTAATATAAATGTATATCTTCAAAATGTGTGTGGGTATTTAGAAATGTGTAGTTAGTAAATTATTAGTGAAATCTCTTTTAAAGACTTGGCTTTTAAAAGTGAGATTGTTAAACTGGTAGATCAAAACAACTTCCGCAACTAACTTTTAGTAATTTTATAGTAACTCTTAATCCATAGATTTAAGATAATTTATTTTTATGAAATTATTATTTTTTGCTCTAATCCCAAAATGGTCATCTTAAAATTAGTTCATGATTTATAGTTTATTTTGACTAAAATTATGCTCCCAAGAATTTAATGCATAAAAAAAATCAAGGCTGCTTGCCCAGCTCCCGAGCCTACCAACTACCACTGACTTACAATATTATAACTTTTTTTTTACTATTTAGGACTGATTATTTCATCACACGACTTATAATCTAACTTAAAACTAGAATAGACACAACACCCAGCCCCGTTAGTTCATCAGAGTGAAAGGCTAAACCCACATTTTACCAACCAATGATACATTTTTCGGATATGCCAAGAATCAAACTTGGGGCTCTTAGCTTAGTAGAGACACACTCTACCGACTGGGCTAAGGTGTCTGACTACACTTACCTTGCTCTGAAGCACATTTGTATACCTTTTTATTGGTTTCAATTTCTAAATTATCACTGTCCACTAGAAAGATTTTCTCAAAAAATTGTTTTATTAATACAACATAAAAAACACAATTATCTTTTTAAATATAATAGTGAGTTTGCCCTCAGCTAAATTTTGAAATTTTATTTTGGGCCTTATTTTCAATCAGTAAACTCAGGAACAATATATAAATACATATTAAATAAAAAGATTTTAATACTCTGCTAGTCCTGAAAGGAAGTGGTTTTACCCTGAACAATCACGACATGGTTGTATCTTAAAAGCTACACCATATTGTAATTAGTTAGGCTAAAACTGCTACTTTTAAGGGTTTACAAAGTGTACATATAATGTAACACCAAAGAAGTAATTCAGGTACCGAAATTTAATATTTTACGATGACCTACCAAACTGAAGAATCACCTCTTTAATCCTTTGCGG
This sequence comes from Timema podura, assembly GCA_033556935.1. Classification (NCBI taxonomy): domain Eukaryota; kingdom Metazoa; phylum Arthropoda; class Insecta; order Phasmatodea; family Timematidae; genus Timema; species Timema podura. The sequence goes on from JAVRXN010000005.1 coordinate 36,684,553, forward strand.
AACTGTAGCAAACCTTCTTCTATGACCTTGAAACTTACACCATTCTTCACAAGTATGGAAACAACGCCGTGCTGTGTTAAGTCGCGTATATTTCTTTGTTCGTCATCAAAGAAAATCATATCTTTGAATGAAACTCCCGAATCTTTCTTGATCCTATAACGAGACATTTTAAATTTCAATCACTACCATATGTTGTAATCATGAAATTCATAAAATGTTTATGACTAAACAAAATGATGACTATTCAGCCAAAATGAGTGAATGGTATTAAAGTTTTGATCAAAGGGTGATAGAATTTCTATTGCAAGTAGAAAACCAAAGTTGGTTCAATATTTACTATATACAGTAATTTTTTTTTCTTTGTTCAAACCAGTAATGATGTAATTGATAAGTAATCAGTAGAGACAGGCAAAAAGTGACGGTTATTCTTAGGGGAAAAGCAGTGTTATTTTTCTCAAAAAGCGATGATATTATATGCTGAAAGCAATATTATTTATGTAAATACAAATCAAATTAGTATTCATTAACAAAAACTAGGATATAACTGTCTACATTTTTAGTTCATATTGTGTATTTAACTATTTATTTACATATTCGGAGAAAAATCAAATATAAATATGCACAAAACATTTCACGCTTAGTAATGTCAAACTTGATATCTCAATATAATTTACCTTCCAGTTTTACAAATAGCAATATTAGAATTTAATGGCTTATCATCAATTTATTTTTAGAGTTTAGACCAAACAATAATACCAGTAAAACATGTAGTCATAGAAGACTAAACAACTATCACATAAGGAGAAGGGAATAAAAATAAAGAAGATAAAATTTTGCCAAAAATAGCCTATAGTAAGGTTCTCATATATAAAAATCCTTGCTTGGACCTAGCATGAAATCTTTTAAAAGTTGAAAACAAAGAATCGATCTATCGAAATAAAAATGTAAGTATTGAAATGTGTAAAAGTAGAAATTGTGATTTTTAATGTTAACCTCAAAAAAACCCACCTAAACCATGAAAATACTTGGGGATCCTGTGATCACTTTTATACCTTTAAAATCAGCAAAAACTGATACTATCCGTACAAATAGAAACCCTGGCGTAGCGCTATCGCCAGTGGTACTATGTTGAAAAGTATATTGGATGTCGTGGTATTTGCCAGAATTACAAAAAAATTGTGTTTATTTAGGGAAAAAAAACCCTTAAATTCATGTTATTCGCATGAAAACAGAATTCATGTAAAAATTTGCTTTATTGCAAATGTGAATTTTGCATGTCCTTAGTAATCAGTTATGATTATGTCAAAAGGACTTATATAGATAGGTACAATCCAGGAATAAGGATTTGAAATAGTTTCATAGTAACGGAACTTAAGAGAATTTTCACCTGCTTTGGTGGTCCAAGGTCTAAGGTGTCACTCTAGTGTTAGACTGGAGTGTCAAAGACAGGGAAATCGAGACTCAAGCAGGTATAATGAGGGGGATTTTTCCAAATGGTTTTCCACTCTCCCTCCATGCAAATGTGGGTACACTTATTCTAAATTCAACCTTCCTCATCCCTAACTTACTAGTGTAATTAGTACACATGAATCACATCTGAAGAAATAGTAAGCTACAGTGCTAAAAAAGAAATTCAAATACATTGGAAAATTATACCAGGACACAGAAATCGAACCCAAACAAAAACATAATCACATGGTTTGATTTATTAAAAGAGTGAAGCGAGTTCTCAAATTTTAACTCTGCCGATTTGCATTGGTTTGTCTGTGGTGGATATGTCTCACAATAGCTTTTGAACACATTAATCAATTTAATTCAAACTTGGCACAGTTGTTCTTTGAACCTTTATACAGATATAGTTTTTCAGGAAAAAAATCAAATGAAAGATTGGGGAGGAATCAACCCTTATATGTTTACAAACACGGCTTCTAGCATTAATGATTACATGCATTTACCTTTTAGGCCATTTACTAATACCTCATACTGCTGAAAATGGATATATAGGTACAAAATACTAAAATAACTTTTTTTTTAAATATTTTTTTAACAGCAGGGGCGAGGGGGGTGCGAGAACAGTAGCTGGGAGCCCAGCAAATAAAGTTTTCCCAGGGCCCCACGTCTGAAAAGGGGGCAGCCCTGGTGGTGAATTAGAAAATATGGTAATAAATATGAATATTTTTATGGTCAAACCATGTGTTTAGTTTCAAATCGTTATGGATATGGTTTGTGTTGAGTTAGGAATTGTCAACATTCTTCAATGGGGTGTACACATTTTATAATATCAAAGTGGCTCAATATTACACAAGACTTTACTGTATTTTCCCTAGGGTTTACTTGTAAATAAGGTGTATATTTGAATTCAAAATTAATCTGTTTGAGTTGTTGATCAGTATGCTCATTTTATAACTCTTTATTTCACATATTAATATATAATTTTAATTTCATCTTTGTTGAGCCAGACCACCGAGGACGGGGAGATCGAGGTTCGAATCTCGGTCGGGTGAACTGAGGGTGGTTTTTCCCAAATGGTTTTCCACTCTCCCTCCACGCAAATGCGGGTTCACTTCCTCTAAATTCAACCTTCCCAATTCCTAATCCATTAGTGTAATTAGTACTTAAGCGTATAACCCGAACGGGTAGTAAGACGCGGTGCTAAAAAAAAAAAATCATCTTTGTGATTACATTTTGTGTATACATTTTGTGTATACATTTTATAATAGTAAGTGGAAGCATTTTTTATTTTTATTTCAGAGCAAATTATAGATAAATTTAAAAGAATTAATCTTGTCATGTGATTCTGTCTTCTTTCATGTTATGGATCATTTTTTTACCTTATTTAAGTAAATTGCTAAAAAAAAAAAAAAAATTGGAGGTTGACACTCAAATCTTAGTACAAGTATGATTGATTGCATCAGTGGATATTTCTTTGTACAAATAATCACTCTTTATTTCACCGCGTCTTAGTACTCATTTGGGTTTCATACACATGGGGGGGGTTTCAAGTGTTTTGTAAGCACCTTAGGGGGGAAGGGGGTTTGAGCTTTGCTTATTTTTGCTGACAAGAGGGTAGGGGGTTAGAACAATGCTTATGTAAGACAGTGAAAAATGGGCCAAATTGAGGGAGGACGCATCACAAACCGCTGCAACTTCGGGCAGCAATGAAGATGCTGAGTGGCTAAACGAGGACGACATGGAGAAGCCTATAGAAGTAAGCCAAAGCTTGAGTGACCTAGCCGCCCCCCGCCCCCAAATAGAAACATAATAATTTAAAGTGTTGAGATGTGGATTTAAGGACCTTGGTCATCGGATTGAATGGAGTTTAGGGTGTTTTTTTTTATAAATATAATATTCATGTATTCACTAATAGTACTTTTTTTAAAACTTCAATTAAAAGTAAATTACAACTTTAAACTTTTATAATGTTATAACTTGTTTTAATTTTACCTATTCAATCAATTTAAATTCATTGTATACCAGTGTTAGTTGTCATTTATTCCAGAATTAATTAATTTACACCTCTATGTTAATAATTACTAGCAATTTATACATTGCAAGAATTTCTAATGTTTTTATCTTTACATCTTACTAACTTACCTGTTCAGGTTATAAGCAAAACTCCATGAAAAAAGAATGGTTATTCATGTGAAAATGAAATAAATTGACAAATCTTACATAAGCAAGAGCAGGGGGGGAGCAGACATTTGCTTAGTTTTGTTTACAAGGAGGAGCGGGGGGAGGGTTTAAAAAATGACAAAACCTGTGCTTGCATAGTACTTGAATGCCCTATAAACCAATAATTATTTTGCTAACAGACTAAGAGAAAGGGGATGAAGAAAATAAGATTTAAAAGAAATGTACCTGTATTTGTATGCAGGAAAAATCGGAAATAATTAGGGCAACACACCTGACCAGGATTCAAACCCTGATCTCCTTGTCACCAGCAATTCAGTCCAACAAGAGCATGACACGGTTGAACTTGAAACCACTGATGCTGGTAAATATTCACTAAATAGTTGTGCTATCAAAACTTACTTGTTGAAGTGTGTAACTTTGCTTCCTGGGTATATTTCTTTGTACTTGAAGTATTGGTCCCAATCAAAAAGTTTCAAAAGTTGGTTTGCTCCCTTTATTTCACTTGTTCGAGAGGCCACGGCCAGAATAAAACCATCGTTTGCTAGTTTCTTCAATACCTCTGGAACTTCTGGATAGTAATGTATTATTTCCCCTCTGCTATCTATGACTTCACTCCTAGTGTCGACAAGATAAAGAATTACACTACTTCATAAATTAAGCACTAAAGTGTGTCTGCATGGGCTTTACTGTATGGAGCTAAGAGATACAGTCCAATTCTCATAGGAAGAACCTTATCTGACAGAAAAGTTACATACGTGATCTACTTTCATGTATTGATACTTCAAGTCATGTGATCTGCAGCTGTCACTTTTGATAGATATTATCAATACCTATAAAATAACAATAATAACATAGTAAGGTGTTATCAATTTTGGGCACAAAAAAAATTTGTTTGTACTTTCTAAAATGCCATTTTTATGAAAATTGGACTGTAAAATATGTTTAAACTTTAGCGCCAAAACTGTTTTTTAGTGATTGGAAATATGTAATCAATACAAATTCATTGAGAGCAAATTTATAGTTATAATTGACATGATATAGACAAATGTGTGAGAAAGAGAAACATTAAGAGGTTTAAGAATAAAAGAGCATATATATAGATGTTGAAGCGAAGAGCGTACGCAAGGATAGGGAAGTGTGGAGAAAGTTAGTAAGGATGGATTAAGTATAGAGTTGTTGTTTTTTGCTATATGCACAGTTTCTTGTCTACCCCATAAAGGAATGGTTCGATTAGGAATGTATGTATACATGTATTTATATTAAAATTAAAATACAAACACCATTATTTTATAAAGAAAAAAAACATATCAAATACCTATTTTCAAACATCTTGCCCAGAGATATATGTCAACAAACAAGCGAAGGGTTTTGGCCTTATCTGTTAACTATGAATGTAACTAACATTATTTTAATATTCAAAATTCTGTAATTTACCCCTTTTTCTTGAAAGGTGGAGTCACATGAGTATCGACCCAAAATGGCCAAAGAGTGTAATCTGGAACATAAACTTATTTGTAGTAATGTGCAACATAAGTGTGCAACGTGTGACGCACCAAACCAAATTAGTTGAGCTGGTGCATATGCACACACATGCAAAGCAGTGATTTTAAATTCCTGGTGTTTATGCCAATAGTCTCTTCAATGTATACAATGTAATACTTAGACCTATTTAATTGAATTTAAATGCAAAATGTTGTCAAGCAAAAAGGGAAGTTGTGTGAGCAACAGTGACAAGACATCAAGCAAGCCTGTTTGAACGCATACAGTCTGTCTTTAAACACTGATTACTAAATTATTTCCAAGTAAGTTTTACCACATTAAATTGTCTCTAGATATATGTTTAATCCAATGTGTGTTTTTTAGCACTTCGTCTTACTACCCAGGTTATATGCTTATGTACACTAATTATGCTAATTGGTTAGGGATGTGAAAGGTAGAATGTACAGGAAGTGTACTCACATTTGTGAGGAGTGTGTGTGGGAAATCATCAAGAAGAAAAAAAAAACCTCACACCTGATCAGAATCGAATTTCAATTTCCCTGTCAAAGGCAGTCTATTCTATTGTAAGAGGAGTGTGTTGGACCATGCTGCCACCGAAGCGAGTAATTATTATATTATTATTATTGCACCGCATCTTACTACCTGTTCAGGTTATACACACTTACACTAGTATGTAATGGTAGGGTGATTGTGAGATGAAATTGGAGGACCTATAGTTTAACGTGGAATCCGAACAAGGGGCCTGGCATTACACACATTCACAAGTTGTGATTAACGTCTTGTCAGAGGTGAAGAAAGTGTTTGGCAATCAGATACATTCTGTGCCGGGACCAAGGATTGAACCCCAGGCCCCAAGCACAGAAGTCTAACACCTTATCCCTAGACCGCCAGGTCACCAATTCTTTAATTAATCTAGGGAACTGCCGTTAGTGAAAATTGACTTCCCAGCTAATAACTTTTGCAGTTACTTGAAATAAATTTAAAATGTTAAAAAAACTGGCACTTAGTCATGGAAATCTAATCTGGACTTTAGGTTAAGTGTTCTACTTGCTTATAACTTCATTAGGCAACAAGGTAAGATGATAAAATAGTTCACTACTAAGCTAGTCATACATTACTATATTCATTATTTAAGACTGTGAATGAAAGATGTGTGATTGGCAATCAATAATGTTGACTAACTGATGCCATGTGTATAGTTATAATCTTGAAAACTAAATATTAATATCAAAATGGCACTCAAAACAAAGGCCCTGGGTTCGTGTCAAAGTTAATTTATGTTAGCAAATATTTTAGTTCTTTTCCCAAAAAATAAATCCTTATGAAATCTAGTTTGTTAAGCTAATCAAATTACAATTATTTTTTTGTTTGATAAATATCCCAAGGAATTCAAAGGTGTGTGGTGTCACATTTTTAAAATTTCTGGCTAGCTAAGTATTTGTTTAGATAGGCCTAGTGGGTATCTGAAAGCTAGTTATTTGTATATTCCCACTTTCAGCATTGGTAAATTTCATGACTGTCAGATCTGGATGTTTAACAATGATACCTCTTGTGAAACGTTATGTTATACACTTACCAAGATCAAAAACAATAATTGAAGGAATTAAATCTTTTTCCATCATATTAAACGTTTATAAAAACAACTTATAATATTACCGATAAAAATTTAATATAAATAAATCATTCAAGATTATCTCTTCTTTCTTTTTTACAGTAGATTTAATAAAAGGTATATTGGTTTTATACGGATGTGACGCCAATATTGGAAAAAGCTGGTTAGGGGCAAAAACTTAAAATAATAGAATGATAAGTTTGGTTTTGCAAAATCAAATGGATGTGCTCAAAGCTCATTTACGGTACGAGAGGTAGTGCTGGTAATTCAGAGCTAAACTAGCAGACGCTTCTGTAAGGATCCGGCACAGAATACGTATACGTAGTTCCGTGGTCCGTAGTCCTAAGAAATTGTTGGAACAATATCAGATGGCTCTAGACACTGAGTCATTTATTCATAAGTAATCACAGTCGAGTAAATACATTGATCTCTATAATATAACTGGATGGACATCTGTGGCTGAAATTTTAGTGCTGTCGTCTGCATACCAATGTGCAAGAGAGAAGAAAACTTTCGGGTATCTCTTTCTCTCTTACACACATACAAGGGAATGTGGCATTTTAACACCGTTTATTAATTTGATTGAATATATGAGATAGATTAATGTGTGAGTAGTTAAATAAAATAAATATGTTGGTAAAAGCTTTGAAGAGCATATCAAAGTTCATAACTGGTTAGTTTTTTCTTTAAATAAGTTGATATAGCCTAATATATACGATAATTTTTGAATGAAGCTCACTTGTAAGGCTTTATCTTGTACCAGAATCCTACCATTTGGTTGTGTTTAGTTAGGATAAAAGACCTTTCAGCAGGAAATGTATACTTCCGTTCTAAATGGCCGTTTATACTACCAAAATATTATATATATGATAGTATTCTGGTACGAAATAAAACCTTACAGATTGGGATTATTACTGAAATCAGGGTTTAGTAGATACTGTACTTCCCACAAGCCTATAATCTAAATCATCATTTGAACGTAAGACTTCTACACAAAGTATGTCATTCAACAAATGTAATACAGTTTTTAGCTAACTTGTTTCATTATAGTTATCGAACTTTCAACATAATATTGTTTATAAAAGATATGAGCCAACTTTAAAAAAAAAGGTATTATAATAATACTTTCCACAAGTCTATAACCTAAGTGATAGTTTGGATGTATGGCAACTATACAAAGTTAGTCATTCAAACAAATTTAATAAAGTTTTAAGATACCTCATTCATTATATTTATCAAACTTTCAATATAATATGGTTCTGAAACCAATATATAAGCTAATAACTAACTTTAAATGTAAGTGCAGTCGTGGCAGACTGTAAACAACATTGATGATAACTACATATTTAAATATGTTAAAGTTTTGATTCGTATTTGTACATTATTACCTGTAAAATTAAATTGTGTATCCTTGAATGTAAATGTTTTTTTAGGAAAGTGTGGTATAATACTTCCATATTTTCAAACAATAAAACTTTTATTCGTCAGAAACATGTTTTCGCTTAAGGACATTGAAAGAAACTGTTAAATCTTTCCCCCCATTAGTGTAGCAGACGATAAACTTGAGCGTCACGCTTTTGTCCTTGGCAATGCGTATGTGTATGTTTATCCAGTTATATTATAGAGATCAATGAGTAAATATGTGCATGTTCATTGGAATAAAAGAACGAATGGCAGTGAAAGGATCCGTCGCTATAGGAAAATATACTAAATAAAAAGATGGCTACACGTGGAGCTATTTCAGAAATATTTTTCTAAAATTCAAAACACCCGGGGAAGAGCGACTTCTAGGGAAATGTTTTCTGAGAAATACCATGTTCTCAGAAATATTGGCTTTGCTCTTGTAGATTCAACATCTCAAAAATATTAAATGCGCTTGTTTTGTTTTCATCCAAAATACCATCTGGTTTACATTTTCAGGCTATTGCAAACATTTATTTATTTTAAGTTTGATGGTTAAAATTGAGCTATAAATATATTTCTTGTGATTGTACTTAACCTACATTTTAATATACTGAAAGTTTTCTCGACAAAGTTCTTTTAGGTTTCTTTAACTTTTATATTATGATTTGCTGACTGCTGACGCTCGCTCTTTGCTGTAGACGATTTTCTTTAGAATATTTTGATTAAAGGAAATCTCTTACTATCTCATTGGTTGAAATGGTCACGTGATTACGAATATTTACTCTGTAATCGCAAGTAGAATTTCTTACGGTACAGGAATACTCACTACGGATTACGGATATGGATAGAGATAGGGTAAATTCTTTTTGCGGAAAAATAAAAAAGGGTCAAAAATAGGGTATTTATAAGTTTTCTTTGCGTTTCATGGTATTTGAAAGTGTTTAAAACGATTTTTATTTCGCGAATTAACGCGAAAAACGTGATTTTGAGAGTATTTTAGCTAAATTATTCTATTTAGCGAAATAGACGCGAATTCCCTGAAAATGCTGTGCATTTAAATAAAATGCTGAGAGTTTCTATAAAACGATGTTTTTCAGCGGAAATAAGTGATTAAAAAATCATTGAGTTTCACTCGTCTGTGTGCTTCAGCTCGAGTTTTACTTGCATCCTGTGCCTTCCACAGCACATCCGGCTAATCGCCACATTTTGTGTATATATTAACTATTTTTGACTTTCACGTTTGTGTGAACTGATACACACTTGTATTTAAAATATACACACTTATGTCATTTTTGTTACCACACTATTTTATTTGCCAATATTTACTATCTTTGACTTGCACATTTGTTTGAAGTGATTCAACGACACCAACTATTTACGATACCAGCTATTTACTAAATTATTTTTGTACTGTAGGCTACAATGATTTTTTGATGTTACACACAGGTGTAAAATAAATTATGCCAATTGAAGTCATTCTGCATTCTTCTGTTTGTGTTTGACAAAATCTTCCAGTTTCCTTCCTTATTAATTTAATATTAATTATTTATAATTATAATCTCTCACATGAAAATAATTGCAAACGAAAGTTAAAATACCCTTCGTATTAATGCATACATAAATTTTATCATAAATCCTTTGTATAGGCCCTAAAAACATTGACGAAAGACATTTTTACCTATTTTGCTACAAAATGCTAAATTATGCCACAAAACGTTAAATTTCCAATAATTAATGGTAAAAAAACTGAAAATTAATGCTATTTTACCCTATCTCTAGTGATAATTCATGGAAAAAAAAACACAAAAGATCTCAAATAATACAAAAATAGTATAATTCTCAAATATCTTAAAAACCTTAGGTGACAGAGTATTTCTGAAGGCAGATTCAGATTCTACAACAAAAAATACATATTAATTGATGTATCAGACACCAAATGCAAAATGACCGTTAACCAGTGTAATTAGCTGGAATTCTTTTATTTAAGAAAATATTTATGGTTTTTTTACATTCAAAGTTGAAAACCATTCCTATTCACTCCATTTTACGGTATAATCTAACTTAAGACTAGCACAGGTTCAACATCTAGTCCCCAGCAGTTAATTTACCAATGTGAAAGGGTAAACCCATAATTTCATCACTGATACATTTTCGTGCATGCCGGGAATCAAATCCAGGACCCTTAGCAAAGTAGGCAGACACCTACCAACTGAGATAAGGTGTCAGACTCCCATGTCCATTGTAGCATGTAAAATAACTCTCGAAAATATGTGAAAATACCTTTTCCGGCAAAATTAGCAGGGCTTTTTTTTTTTTGTTCTTGCTAATATACACTCATGTGCCAATATTATCAGTTGGTTCAGAAAATGCACGTTAAATATCTCAAATAACTTTCCAAATGTTTAACATGCAGAGCTATAAATTATTTTTTATTTTAGAGTCCTAAACACAAGCATTACTCAAGACAACTTTGTCAGTGCTCTTTGAAAAATCACATGAATTGGAGATTATTAATTTACCATGGGTTATGCAATTATAGTTGATATTTATCAAACTCTACAGGCATATAACAACCCTGTTTAAGTATCTTTCAAAGTTGGTTTGATGGTCCGCCTCAGCTGTCGGTAGCGTGTCTGTCTAATGAGCTAAGGGTCAAATCCTGGGTTCGATTTTCACCCTTTGAAAAATTTGTCATTGGTGAAATGTGGGTTTACTGTGATGAAATGACAGCCGGGGACTGGATGTTGTGCCTGTCCTACCTAGTCTTAAGACAGATTACAAGGCAAATGAAGCTATGACAGGCCTAGCAAGCCGGTAGTGGATAATTTATAGCATGAATAAAAAACTGACCCAGGTCACAGGTAAAAAGGTATGGTATAAGACAGTGATTTAACTGCTTCAAGATTAGGCAGCCTAGTTTTCCCCAAACTTTGGCTAATTGTTTACCCCTTTCAGGAAAATAGCCTAGTCTTCAATATTAGTTTTAATATATATTTTAAGCCTGCTGACCAAGGACACACCGACCAGTTTGGTCAACACTGGTCTAAGGAATCGGGTAGGACAATAGAGTTTGAGGTTCAAAACCAGGTCAAACAACCGAAGGTGGTTTTCTCGTTTTCAAAGGTCTGCCTTTTTATTGTTTCTTTAGAGATAATAAAGGAATTAACTTTTTATAACAAATTATATATAAATGTAGAAAAGTATCAAGATAGAGATTTGCTTTCTATCAAGGACTAACCCAACTCATTTAACAGGCTGCCTGCCTTCTCTATCAAATTTCATAATTTTACAGTTCAGTTTCTGTATATTTGAAAGTCAGTTGAAGTAAAAAAATAACATTGTGAATTTTAAACTAATCTAGTACTAATGATGCATGTATATAATCACTCGTATTAATGGGGAATGGAAATTACAATTTTAAGGTTTCTGTTATCATGCAATAAATAAACAAATGTTCCAGTAGTCGAATTTAATGTGATTTTCGACAAATAGTGAGGCTAACACCTTTTTTAATATCCGTCACAACCATTGCAAATTTTAAAATACACTTGTGTATATAAAGGATAATATGTTAATGGATAATATATTAATGTTACATCATTATCATAACTACTTTCTCTAGTCAAGAATAGGTGGGGAGAGATGGAATATTTATTTCTAATAAGTATTTTTTAGTAAAAATTAAAATACAACAACCCCATACAGTCTTAAAAAAAATTGTTATAATAAAACTTGAGAAAAAGTGATCTTAAGAGTAATAAGTTGCTATCAGAGTTGTGTTAGTTTTAATTAGTCAAAATGAGCGTTGTTGATTGCTCAAGTGTTGGAAACAAAGACCGCTTCTTCCATCTACAAATGCTCACGTATAGCTTCATATGTATTACCTCCGAGAAGAGCACTGGGCAATTCAAGCCTAAATACAAGAGATTTTGTTTGCGTTGGTTTTATTAGCAGCATTTGAACAAATCTCCAATCGTTGAAAAATAAAATAATTGTATCCAAAATACTTGTTAATTATGTGAACAGTTTATTTTGATGTATGTTTTAAAACCTATTGAAAGTTTGATGGTAGTAAAGAGCAGTGCTAAAAAACCATGCCTTCTCATGAGTTTTAGTGAGCAAACAATTATAGTCTCATATTTCAAGTAGCTCTTGTTATTTGCAATAGCCCATACTTCTTGAAAAAAATTATTTCAAGTGTTGCCCAATTGATACTTTTAAAAATAAGGCTGAACTTACAAAGCTAACACAAACATTTCCATATTACAAAATCATTAGAAGTTCTGTATAAAATAAAATATTTTTAAGTATTGGAAAGGTGTTATTATAATTTTCAAAACATTTTTTATAAATAGCTTGACTAGGTAAAATTAGAATCTCATAGCTGGATATGTATTTGTAATAATGAAGCCTTGTGGTTGGAATCATAAAATAATGTTTTAAAGGATGGAAAGCGAGGACAAAATTAATTTGTAACAGAAAGAGCACATGCTTAAGAGAAGAAGTTAGGCTTGAATATTAAATTCTAAGCAATTGCCATGATTTCTACTAGTTTTTCAAATAGCACGAATAGTTCAGCATTGATACCGCATGTTATGAATTTAAGTACAGTTAGATCACAAAAGTGATGCAACATTTTGGTCCAATTAACACTAAAAAATTGCCACTTTCCGAGACATACTATACAAATGAAAAATTACATGAGTGTACAAAGTTTCAATTTATATTTACATATTTTTCTCAGTTTTCATGTTTTAAAAAGCATAATATTATTGCAGGATCTAGTATACACAATGCTTCACATCAATAAACTGATACTAATAGGCCTACATTAATAATAGTAATATTAATAATGTTAATTAAAATGTAAAAACATAACCTAACATTAAAAACATTAATGAAGAGAGCAATATAGTTCCCACACACAAATAATCACACAACAAAAATAAATTGATTGAAAGTTGAACACAAGTTTTCAGTCATATGAGCAAATTTAAATTACAGTTTACTAAGAAAGCATGCAACAAGCTTAAATAATACATTAGAAAAATGTGTTTTTTAAAGCGATTAGAACCCCAGATTTTTGGCTTTGTGTTCCAATAGGCTATTCAAAGACTTTTCCAAGACCGAGACATTTGACTCTCCCAGAATATTGGCACCTATGTTTCGAACTCCTGCCAGCCTACGGATTTATGAATGACAAATGTATCAGATTTAAGACGTACCCCCAAATAGTTTAATTGGTAAGGCATTGGTACATAAAGTCAAAGGCCCAGGGTTCAAATATGTGTCCAGGCACATTTCTCAAATCCATCAAATGAGCAAATGTTCCAAGTTTTGCATTGTTTGTAATATACACCATTTCAGACCACAAATCATTTAAATGTAATAATTTTCAGAAATCTTGATGTGTTTCGATGCCTCAGTTATTGAAGGATATGCAGGAATAATTATTTTCTTTGACAAATAATTATAAACAGTGTAATGACCATATCAAAAGAACATTAAATGCTACTTTAATATCAAAGCCAACTTCTGCATTAAGTTCACAGCGCTTGGAAATTATTACAAAACTCTATAAGGGAAGAAAAAAAAATTCAAGAAAGCAACTCTTAATTTCAAACTAACCCAAAATCAAATACTGTCAACAACTTTTCATAAACAATAGAAAGTCAGCTAATGGTAAAAAAAAAAAAACTCTGAAGACTTTAGGGTTGTAGAAAAGCTTAGCCTTGAAGGTCATTCAATCTCCTGGTGTATCAAATAGAATGTTGTTTAGGATGAATAAAAAAACAGTTTACCTCCAAAACCGATTTATACATACAGCCCTTCGCAAACCATGAAACTGTGAACAAACACTCCTAACGCCTTCCTCTGTGACACATCTGTAACATTCAGTGAATGCAACAATTGACATCTGTTCACGAGATTAACTCGACAGAATCAGTTGTCGGAGCCAACAGAACGCTTGGCCTTCCTTTGTCTGGGACTTGGCTTGGCGCTTTGCTTGGGACTTTGCTTGGTGGTCTGCTTGGGACTTTGCTTGGTACTTTGCTTGGTACTTTGCTTGGTAGTCTGCTTAATAGTCTGCTTGGTACCCTGCTTGGCGTTTTGCTTGGGACTTTGCTTGGAGCCTTGTTTGGGTGAATTGGGAGATTTTTCTTTAACAAAATAAGAAAATATTGGTTAGATACTTGACCATTAGAAATTAAAAACTTAATTACTAGGCTAGGTCAACATTGCTGTCAATAAGCAAAGAGCATATTTTTTAAATTATAACTCAAATGCTAAGGTCTCTGAATAGAAACTTGGTTTATCTTAATTAAAATGAATAGTTAGGTCTGACTATTCAAATTAGGTCTAAGTCGAAACATTTAAAAAGATAGTTGAGAGTACTCACTAAAGTTATTGAGCAATTCCCTGGGGACCCAATCGTAGTCCACATCATTAGGGTTGGAGGTGCCGGTCTCGACAGCAGGCTTCTTGCCCACCCTCTTCTTGCCGACTGAATAGAGGAACTGCTGTCCTAAGACTAAGAGGAGCACAACGCATGCAGCCAGGAACACATAAAGGAAGAACGTCTCGCCATCCAGACCTTCTTCTAGTTCCACGATGGATACAGTCTCGTTATATACAGCCTCCTGGTACACTGCCCCAGACTAGAACAAGGTCAACAACCATGTCTGGTTAGATGGGACACCGCAGTAAGCCTCCATTTATAGTTTTACTAAGGCAGGTTACCCAATAATTTAAGATTAAGCTTACTATTTTTCTTTCAGCAACCCGTCTTATAAGAGTAGCTACTTGTTTAGGTTTAACGCATATGTACTAACTAAGATAAGGTGTTAGGGATGAGGAAAGTTGAATTTATAAGAAGTGAAGCCACATTTGTGTATAGGAAAATTGGAAAATCATTTATGAAAACCAACCCCCAGTACACCCAAGCGAGATTCAAAACATGATTTACCCATCATCGGTTGTTCAGTCTATTGTAAGTGTGATGCCTTAGACAATTCGACAGCCAAAGCATGTGCCTACATTAATTAAAATATGATAATAAAATACATAAGAATTATATTAATTTAAAAATTCAAACCTTTCACTTTTAAGTAAATATTTCTCATGTTTATAGTTGTCTTTTATTATGAAAAAGGAATAGGCTAAAAACTTATGTAAGATTAATTTAAAATGATAGAAACGCAAAGGAATGAAGAAAGAAGTATAGCCTACTTCTTTCATCAAGCTAACCATATCACTTATCTTTCCCTGACATTTGTCACTAATTTGAGTTTTTTAATGGATATTTATTATTATGTACCCTTAAGCAATGACACAAAGTAATAAAGTGTGCATTTAAGCAACAAGAAAGAAGAATATGAGGATACAGTCTGTACAATTATCAAATAAACTGCCAACTATTATCACATACCAATATAAGCTAGGTTTAAACACTAGCACCAACAAACATTAACACAATGAAAACTAAAGATCAATATCAACTTACAGAATCCCTGTAATTGAGATTGATGTTGAGCCCGAACGGACGCCCAGCGAATGCCTCAGAAGGGATGAACGAGTATGAGAGCGTGGCCTGATGTCCGGGTTTCACGAGACGGTTGTAGGCTATGGTCGAGAAGTTCTGAATGTAGAAGGTGAAGTCCATGGGGTATCGGAATGAAGCGTCGAGAGTCTCGAGGACAAACTCACTGCCCCCTTTGTTAGTGAAGCCTACCAGGAATTCCACCAGATGACCACCAGGCAACTCTGGACACATTAACAAAAATTAGGCTACATGCTAAAACATTAACTTTTCTTGTTCCTGACTGAACAAACTTGAAATAAGGACAAGTCAAATTTGATAGGAAGCGAAAGGCTTACTCAAAATGTGTCATGTAAGAGAGCTTCATAAATCTCTTTTCTTAATCAAGTTTACACATTTAGTGGTTAGTATCATTAGGGGTCTACACTTAAGTTATGCTATGAATAAAAAGATTTTCTTTCAAGATTTAAATATTATATGTTTACTCGTGTTACACATTATCTTATTTAAAAAAGTTAGAATTTGAAATCCACCACATGAATGAAATCCTGCCAGATGGAAAACTAGATGCGAACAATGTGCCTTTTTTTAAAATCTTTTCAATCTTTTGGAACTATTGTGTGTTAAAATCACTTATTTTTAAATCTAGCTCGTGAGTTATAGATATAAGGCTCTACCAAAGTTTCCTGAAGCAGTGTTGCCAGTCACAATCGGCTTTATGAACAGGATTGTTGTATCGGCATCGGGAGAAGCGCCAGGCTGCGTTTCATCTTCCTCACCCCCCTCATCAGTCACTGAAGTCTCATCTCCTTCCCCCTCCACATCCACCATCTCGTCATCGTCGACATCATCTTCTGCCCTCGCAAAGATTCTCTGTCCTGAAATAGTAATAAGGTTTCAGAATGAAAATGAATCCATTTAATTTCTGTAAATAGAATGAGAATTAATATATTGATTCTTACACCACATAGCTATCAATTGTATAAAGGCTTATACCATACAATGCAAGTAAAATTAAGCCCAAAATCACTACACATATGTCAAATTAACCTCAACATACTTTGGGATGCATGTTGAAATTTTAATGATATGTCGGAAAATTGACAGATATAAGATAAATAATATAATTGATAGAGATTGATACAAGTTTTAGAACTTAACAAACTATTAAAACATATTACTTTTACATATGAAATGGAAAATATAAATACATGTCTGCCACGTATTTTTAATATAAGTCATTGCCCTAAAAATTAAAATAAGATCATTCAATCTAACTTTAAATAAACCAACTCACCATTATCTAATGTCAAAATTAAAGCTGGGAGGACCAAAAGAGCTAATATAAAAAAGTTCTTCATGTTACAAATACAAAATCAACAAGTCTGTAAAATGTTAGATGCGTTCTTCTTTTGCTATCTGCATACTTTTCCAGGTGAACGGTTGTAAAATGAAAGCTACCGAAAAGGACTGTGGGTCGCCAGCGGCTTGTGAATCATGAGACGTGGAAGTGGACCGGAAACACATGGCAGGAACAAGTGACGGACGTGAAGCGGTAGGAAATTTAAGCTACAGATGGATGTCCATTCTGCCTGTTCAGCACGTAATTTGTAAACAGTGTTCAAACAGCTGATTGTTAGTAAAAATAATCAACGTGAAGAACCGAGAACGTATAAGTATTTTAATTTGACTACAGGCTTTGTAATCAAATTCATAAACCAGAAATTATTTTCTATATTTACTTTTTAAAATGGTCTTTGCTTGCCAAAAAGACAGCTTTTTAAAAGAGGTAGGATGCAAATTTCAAATGATAAAAAGTAAAGGTTAAGTTTAACAAGCAAATACATTTTTATTGTTGTTGGTGAAAAAGTATAATGAATTATACTATCATAAATAGCAGCGTTTTCTTTCTGTGTATGTCACATTAACTAAAACATGACCCTATACTTTTAACTCAATAAAAACAAGACGGAGTATTCCTAATATTTCTCAACAAAGTAGTTTCAGTGTTAGATTAGTTTATTATAATTTAAAATGATTTTCAAAGTTAAAAAGTGATCAAAATTTGATATACATTCATCTTTTCAACAAAAAAATGTTTTTCGCTTTGATACGAATGAGTTCATTTACATGATTTAACATTATCAAAACTACAATGTGGATGAACTTGACAAAACAATTACAATAAAATCACATTTCATTTGAGTACTTTCTCGCTGTACACTCTTACTCTTTCCACCAATATTTTGAAGCTACTTGCAAACACACTTTAGTGACATATCACCTGTGAATGTGCACAACAGTGGAATGCTGAACGAAAATCACAACTTAAGTTTAACTGAAATAAAACAATTTACTTTCATTAAAAGATTACAAACTCAACAATGAGGATATACAGCATAAAAAAACAAATATGACATGGAAACAAACAAGACTACCAACATTTATGCAGAAAATGGGATGCCTAGAAATAAATTAATGTTATTGTTAAATTGCTATAGGTAGGCATACTATCATTTCACACATACAGATTCTGTAGTGACATATTGTTGTATTTTAGTTGTACATTTATTGCTCCTGTGGTGTGAAAACAGACAGGATATGAAAGATGGGCTTATGGTGCAGTGAATTAAATCTCATATCCTGTCTGTTTAACACCACAGCAGCAATAAATGTCCAACTAAAATACAACCATATGCCACTAAGTTACATACATAATGTTACAAAAATTGATTGTCATAATTGATGGGTGTGTTTGTCAGTTTACAGCGAAGGTATTGTCATGTAAAGAAGCTAGTTTGAAAACTGTTGTCAATGGCAAGAAGGAATTGTTAAATGGCTTCGAAGTCATCCTTGATGACACAATCCTATTTCCAGGAGGAGGAGGACAGGTAATGATAATGTTATGTTCATCGCCTTCAAAAATTAAACATATTACTTACTTACTCTATGTCATTAGGAACTCGAAAGTTCATTGCTGCACTTACAAAAGTACACCACCTATCCCTATCTTTAACTAGTTCTTTCCAGTCCATTTCACTAAACCACATCTCTTTCAGGTCCATTCTGATGTTTAAATCCTCCCATCTTCATCTAGATCTTCCCATTGGGTTTGCCAGTCAATACTTTGAACATGCTTCTAAATTCTCCCATTCCCTCTTCTTGTCCTGCCCACAGTAATTTATGATTAATTATCACAATAATGTCTTATGATGAGTACAGGGTATATAATTCATCCTTATGTAATCTCCTCCACTCCTCAGCATCCTCATCCCATATAGGACCCAATATCTGTCTCAGCACCTTGTTTTCGAACACCCTAATTTTTTTTTTTTTTGTCATTTAAGGTAGAAGACCACATTTCACAACCATAGAAATTAACTGGTAAAATTATTTGATTGTATATTCTGAGCTTTAAACTTCTTAACAGCAGGTGAGATGTTAACAACCTAGGCCCTACTGACTGAGTAATACCATATATCGTATTCTTTTCCTAATTCAAAATACTTAAATAAAATTGCTTGACTTTTTTTTTTACCTAACTATAGGGGCCTACACATTTTTAACGATTTCTACCGCCAATTCAAACAAGTGTATGTTACGCTTTGTGAAGGCTCACATAGGTTAATAGAAGCTGTATCTATTATACACAACCTTTTAATACCTCATCTAGTTTACTGTCTTTGGTCTATTTCAATAAGCTTCATGACGGCCCTATGGGGTACACCAATATCAGTTGAAGTGTGTTAAACAGTGGTGTTTTTTCAAGCCTTGTGACCGGGGTTTCCTCGGATCTGTGCCTGTGGTTCAAGTGAGTCGGCACGGGACAGACGCGGTACACTTTGTTACCGAGCCCCTGGTCGAGGGCGAGACCGTGAGACAGATGCTTGATTGGGACCGACGATTGGATCACATGCAACAGCACTCTGGTGAGAGTTGGATGGGTAGCATTCATGTGCTATATCATAAGCCTTCCCTCAACTATTATTTTTCTTGAATAGATGAATCTCATTGATCAGAGATTCACTAAATAAATCTATGTCCCTAGCAAGGGTGAACTAGCAAGTTTCCAGCAGCCCTGGACGACAAATATGACAGCCCCTGGCATACATCTGTTAATACCACTAAAGACTAGTTTCTTTGTCGTATGGACTGGCGGTTAAGTATTTATGTTTATTAATCAATATATTTAATCCGCAGACCATTTCATCCGCATTATTTATGATTATGTCACTATTTAGTCCACTTAATCTATCAGCTTTTATTATTTACTGGCATGAGTAAAAAAGGCTTCTAAATTGTTAAACAATAGGTGGACATTTAATTTTTGAAATATTCAAGTTTGTAAAATGATCTCCACCTGCTATTTGTATATATTAAAAAGCTAGTGATATTCAATATTCACTAACCAAATGTTTTTATGAATCAAATAGCCAAATCTATTATATTTGTTTTAGTGAGGATTTACTCGCATCTAGATATATTGTGAAAATTGAAAAATGACACCTGGACACAAGATTCGAACTTGGGACCTTTGGCTTAGTACGCCAATGCTCTAATCACTGAGCTATCCAGGAATTGTCCCGAGCCCAGGGTCATTCTTCCCTCATATTTTAAGGCAGAGTCTATGATAGACATGCAGAAATCATCAGCTACCAATGTGTGATTTATTAAGATCACACCCGCCTCGATGGCGTCGTTGGCTAACGCGCTAGTCGTGTTGAGCTCGACCGCCGAGGACGGGGAGATCGAGGTTCGAATCTCGGTCGGGTGAACTGGGGGTGGTTTTTCCTAAAATGGTTTTCCACTCTCCTTCCACGCAAATGCGGGTCCACTTCCTCTAAATTCAACCCTTCCAATTCCTAATCCATTAGAGTAATTAGCACTTAAGCGTATAACCCGAACGGGTAGTAAGACGCGGTGTTAAATATTATTATTATTATTATTATTAAGATCACAAGCTATCAGATAACGCAGCCACCTTCGACTTTATCATAGAGACAGCCTTAAAATATGAGTGAAGAATGACCCTCAGCACGGGACTATTCCTGGATAGCTCAGTGGTTAGAGCATCGGTGTACTAATCCAAAGGTCCCAGGTTCGATTCCTGTGTCCAGGTGTCATTTTTCAATTTTCAGAATAAAATGTTTTTATGTTTGGCTTAAGAAATTGATTATAAACAACACCAAGAAACAACAAACGGGACAGTTTTACATTTAATATCATCACATATCTTCACAAATGGTATATTCTGTGCACCCTTAGATTTACTCACTGGATGATGTATTCTGCACACTGTACCTAGTCACCTCTCATCCTCACCTCCGCTTGATGTTATAGCTCCACGGCAGTCAGTGTGTTTGGTAGAGCATCTTGGGGTTAATAACTTAATGGTGGGGATAGAGGACTTCGCCGATTAAATAAATTGAAATTTGTAAAATAGAAGTTTTAAGTTTTATTATATAGAAACATTTAAGACATTTGCACTAGGTTACTTAAGGTAAAGATGAATCAGAATACTTATTACATGAAGATGATAAATAATTAATGCAGTGGGCCTCTAGCCACATGGTCTAGTGTTCCTCCCACCCATCTCTACGCACGTATTAGAACTTTACAATACACGTCCTCTCGACTCGCGTGCTGACCGGGAAGTATTCCCCCAGCACGTCCTATCAACTCGCGTGCTGACCGGGAAGTGCCTTACATCTGACGCTTCCCTTCTACTTAGGGTCAAACACAGACACTTAATCGGGGGTGCTGATTGGTTAGCTGTTCGCGCCAAACCTTCCCTTTCCACTGTGAGGCCACACGTGCAAGACACAGGTGCACCTCACAGCTTCCGGGTACAGATAAGATTAAAAAGCAAGTGAAAAGTAAAAGTAATAAATTTTGATGAAGCTAAGATTCCCACAAAGACTTTACGGAAATGAATAATACCAGATTTAAAAGTTAAAGGCCGAAAAATGAAGTTAATGATTTGAAATTTAAAACAAATATTGCTTATAACTTTGGTTAAGATTTAGAAAACTTGTAATTAATATTAAACCCAACACTTTCTTATAATTAAACATTTGATCCTAGCATAGAGCTTAAATTAGGCCTAGACAAATGGAAAACAATAATGTATTATAAATTTAGTTCTTTAGTATGATCCTATTAACATGTAAACAATGGCAAACTAATTTAATTATGTAAAAGAAATGGTCTAGATCCCTGACCACTTTACAACACCCTCAGACTTACTCACTGGATGATGTATTCTATGCACCCTGAGACTTAATTACTGAAACCTCTGATTAAAATTTAACTAAAACAATAATTTAGAATTGAATGAATAGCTTTCTTTACTTTAGTTTAAAGTGATTGTTGGGTCTCAAATCTAACTGGCCCACCGGGATATCTCTCGGTGTCCCGGTGGACCAGTCCACCTCTGATCACTAGCCAATAATTGTTTTATTAACCATTCCCTAGGGAATTGCAAGCTCAAGTTTCGTCTTCTCAAGTCAAGTTTGAGTGAGCTTCTCAAAAAGCTCTGGAGTATTGAGCTGAACCTGAATAAAATATATATTCTACTTTTAAAACTTCCCTAACTTATTTCAATAAATTTCAGATATATATATATATACACACACACACACATATATATATATATATATATATATATATATATATATATATATATATATATATATATATATATATATATATATATATATATATATGTAAAGCCCAAATATTTAAATATATATATATATATATGTAAAGCCCAAATATTTAAATATATATATATATATATGTAAAGCCCAAATATTTAAAATAAAATAAAACATCTTTGAATTTAAACTAGTATATGTATTTTGGCTGCGTATTACTACTCTTTCAGGATACACAAACACTAATTACTTTAATGTTGTAATTATGAGGAAGGTTGAATTTAGAGGGAGTGTACCCAGATTTACATGAATGGAGAATGGAAAATAGCCCGATTTCCCTGTTAATTGGCACTCCTGTCTCTTGCGAGAGTGAGGCTTTAGTCCATTCGACCACCGAAGTGGCTTCAAATAAATTTTAAGTCATTATTTTTTACAATGAAAAAAAATATTTCAACTGCACACTTCTTAAACAACACTCAGACAATTAAAGAGTCAATGAGAGACAATGAGTCATCCATCACCAGGCAGATAGTACATCACAGAAATAGCCTTAAACAACAAGCTCGAATTTTCCAATGCAAAAAAGGCTGTCAGCTCAAGATTCTCGAGTAGGTACCCACACGCCTCTAGAGTTGCTTTAGGAAGTGTTTCAACATAGTGAAATATGTGCTATTGGTTGGTTTATTATAACCTTAGTGCTCTAGTGCAGGCCAGCACCTGGTGACAGCCATCGCGGACCTGGAGTTTGGCTACCCCACAACTTCCTGGTGGCTAGGAGAAGAAGTGTCCTATATAGAATTAGGTGAAGTGCATATTTTATCATAGTATAATGGAAATATAGTAATACACTTAATTTCTCTTACATTAATGGCTTATTGGACAAATTATGAGAGTATAGAATCCAAAGATATATATATATTATTTCCCCTAAATGTAATATATTGCTTCCCAATTATAATTTGTGGTCTGCAGCTGATAAAAAAAGCAACAAGAATAAGTGATTAATATGTCTATGTGTTCATAACAAAAAAATTTGTTGCGTTAAATTTACCACCACCTTACGAATAGTCATCACTCATTGTGATCAAATGTTTCCAGTCTGTGGCTAGATCATTTTAGTAATATGCCTCTGTCTTCCTCTATACTTCCACTATTCTTCCTCCTTTAATTGCTTCCCAATTCTTCTCCTCTCACTTGAACAGTTTCTAGTATCTGCTCCATCTCCATCATTTACCTTGGCATTCTCTCCTTTTGCCATCCTCATTACATGACCATACCATCTCACCCTTGCTTCCTCTAATATCTCATGTACGCCACATCCTCATTACATGACCATACCACCTAACCCTTGCTTCCTCTACTATCTCATATAGTACTCCAACATCCTCATTACATGTCCATACCATCTCGGTCTTGCTTCCTCTACTTCCTTATGATTAGTACAACATTTTATTGTTAATTTATTTCATGGCAACTTTTCATTTTTATTACCTTCTTCTAGAGCCATCAGAAATGATTGTGTGCTAATGTTAAAGATGTGAGGCGAAAAAAATTTTAAAACAAAATTTTCAATTAATAATTTCTGTAAAATAATTTCAACTGATTAGATGCAACTAATGTAATCGAAATATAGATATCCCAAATGTCAACGTTTATACTTAAGATTAATTTCTCCTAAGGGCGTTAACACCAGAAACATCATCAAACGAGTTCCATTAACAATTATTAGTTACTACACACATGTAACACATTACTGTAATTGGTACATAGACGTATAACCCAAACGTGTAGTAAGGCGTGGTGCTAAAAAAAAAGTAAATAAACAAATGAATGCGAGCCTTTGTAGACCCGCTATGTTCATAAATTATACTTAAATTTTTTATTATCAATAGGTTAACTAAATTAATTTTTAAGTTTGGCCTGACATTTGTCCCCCCTCCCCAAGACCCTATCCTCCTTGCGTCCTATCTACCCCTGCCTCACCCCTGTACTCCTTTCTTATAACACCTATAATATATTGAAGTATAATAGGCTCAAGGTGTCACCTTTACAATTTAATCCTAAGCCGTCACTGCAGAAAATGTTTTGATTAAAAATTTCCTGAAATTTCATTATGAAACCTAATTATAATTAATTATATTATTGAAATATTTGTATAGTTTGTTTTTGATAAAGATGGGTCAGAACTCAACCACTTTATCTTGAATATGAAACTTCATTTTGTCTATGACTCTTGAATCCAATTTTAGAAAACCTGATAAGCATAAGAGGTTGAACTTTCCCACATTGCTATAATTTATTTTTCCTTTAGTTCTAATCTTGTCTACCTCGGTGGTCTTGGGCTAAAGTGATCACTTAAGGACTCAATGTTCATGGGTTCATACCCAGCTGGGGTGACAGATTTTTCTTGAGTGATAAAAATCCGTAGCACAACTTCCTTCGTAGGGGATGTAAATTTGTCGGTTCCATGTCAACTGTGGCATGTAAAATAACCCTATAAGGTATGTGGAAATACCTCTCCCGGCTAAATTGGTAGGCCTTTTTGCTCTCGGTCATAGAAATTGTTGTGTACTGATATAATCAATCGGTTCAGAAAGTGCACATTAAGTACCTCAAACAAATTTAAAAAAAATCTGATCTTGTTCACATTAAGTGGTAAATTAATAGTCTGCCCTTCAATTATGTTGGTCTAAATTAAATAAACCACTAGTAAGTGTTGTATTTTTTATTTATTTTTTATTTTTTAGTATCATATTTCCATAGCCCATCCTTAAAACCCACCATATTTCTTTTTACAGATTTCAATCTCTAAAATTTCATGTCAATTTTCTAAATTCCCTTTTATCTCAGGAAAATAAACTTTTGTATATACAATCAAACTAAAAGCAAATCTTATATCATATCCATTCTAGACACACCCACCATCAAACAAGAAGAGATCACGAACATTGAACAAATTGTGAACGACAAGATTCGTGCCTCCTCGCCGGTAGATGTGCAAGTGTTTGGTGAAGTTGGTCTTATCCCAGAGACAGTGAGTACTGCCTAATTAGACACATCACAATAAAGTGTGTGTTATTTTTGTTTTGTTTTTACTTTTAAATACAATACACGGATTATTAACAAATTAATCTTAAATGACAAAATTATTTACCATCCATAGTAGCATCTTAATGGTAAGATATTTCATCAAAATAAAATAATTGTAGTTTTGTCAGCTCTATTGGAATTTTATCATTACTTATACTAATTTTAACATATTTTTAATTTATGTGTACTGATATTGTGTTGATTATCCACAGAATCAATCCTGATAGCCGAATAAAATTCATTTAAGTGGAACCCAGGACAGTAAAAATATTATATAGTAAATTGTTGATACAATTCTCTAATGTGTTTAATTATACCTGGAAGAAGTTACGGAAAAGAGGGATAGCAACAAATTATAAAAAGAACACAAAGAGTGACTTTCACAATAAAATGAAGAACACAATTCACATTTTTTACATTGCTGCCACTAGACATAGAGGTAATGGTCGACTCTTAAAGGAAATAGAATATAACCTCTTAATCCCTCAACTTAGGTTTTAATATATTGGTACTCATCTGGAGCGAGTGTGAAATTCGCAACACAACTTCGTAAAAAAGGAAACCTATAAAAAAACATCGGCAGTAACAGAAAGTGTGTGTTCCTCTTTTCATTGTAAAAATAATATTGAGCTCATTCCTATAATATGTTCCTTTCTCTATTTCCTGTACTTTCTTTCATGTATAACAGATGTATTCCTAAAAGTGAGAAGAAATATACCTTAAAGAGCAATGTATATATTTAAAACATTCTTCTAGTTCTGTATAACTACGTATGACCAGAGACTCTTTCATTTTCCAGACATTAATTGTAACTTTTGGTCAAAATGTATATTCATGTCCGATCCCATAAGTTTATGTGAAGCGTTCATATTAATCTATTTTTATTAACTGCAACTAGAATTTAACATAATAAACACATTAATATAATTATCTTTCTCTATACGGAAAACCTCTTTTTGTTTTATGAGATAATTGTATTATATTTGGAAGAAAGTACAGGAAAGGTGGATAGAAACATATAAAAGGGAACGAACACACTATGACTTTTACAATGAAGAGAAGATCACAGTTCACACTTTACATTGCTGCCATTGGACAAAGAGTTAATGGCTACCTTTTGAAGAAAATTGATTGTTACTGTCCAATCCCCCGACCTAAGTTTCATTCGATCAGAACACATCAGGAGAAAGGGTGAAATGCACAACGCAACTTCCTAAGATAGTAAACTAAAATACTCTTGAGAGAAAATGTAAATTGGTAAAGAATGATAGAACACTTAGATAAGAACATGTAAAGAGACAAATAACATCAAACAACCACAGGAAACGGTTAATGGATGAGAATATTATATATATATCTTTAGGGAAAACCTCTCTTCACTTGCCTAATCTAACTTAGTCTAATTATGTTATGCTAGGTACGAACCAGAGGCCTTCCAGATGGCCACAAGGGCCCTGTGAGAGTGGTCACCATACAGGGTGTGGAGAGTAACATGTGCTGTGGAACACATGTGTCGAACCTCTGTCAACTACAGGTATTTATTGTTAGTTTGTGTAGTTCATTAAGGAGTCTCTAATGCTGGGATCACGATCAACTTAATGTTAACTTAACGTAACATAAAGGACCTCCTCGTGTGTTTAGATGGAAGTGATCACAATGCAGTTAACTTAACGTAAGAGCTGTCTTGGGAGGTCTTTTACTTTAAGTGAACGTTACTTGAAGGGTATCACGTGATTTAGCCAGCCAATCATTATGCGAGTGACGTCACCAGGAATATTTAGTAATTCATTTGTTGGTATTATGACCAATGTTTACTCTTTAGCATAAGTTCTAGTGATCAGATATTGAAATAAAATAATTAAACTAAAATAAGAAAGCTAAATTTATCAAAAAAGTTTAGTAATAGATATTTATTATATCCTGGGTTTGATTCCTAACATAGCCAAAAGATTTATTATTGGTGAAATATGAGTTTCCCCTTTCACAGTGATAAATTTACAACTAGGGGCTGGATTTTGTGTGTTCTAGATTTTAAGTTATTTTCCAACTCATATTCTTGTAATATAATCAACTGTTTCATAAAGAATACATTAAATAACTAAAAACAAAATAGACCTAGATGTTTAGTAATTATAGCTTTTGACAAATTGTATCAATGCTGATAAATTATCAAAAATAACATTGCTACATTTGGCATTATTCAGAAAAAGAGAAAAAAAATATATCCACCCTTATGTCAAAATTTTGTCATTAATGAAAGTGATTTGAAATTCCTCTTTTAATTCAATACACACGATTATATTGCGGGGTACATTTTTATTCTAGGCTTCCTTTTTCTATGGTCAGTAGATCAAAAGTGTGTCAATTTTTCAATTTATATTTTCTAACCTTTATTTAATGTGGCTTTATTGAACATATTTCATTGTGATAGTTGACTCTTAACATAACATGGTGTCTACTCAACTTGACCAATGAAATCCCCGACCTTTTCCATGATCATTTCCTAAAATTACCGACTAAAAAGGATGTCACATCCTTCTAACTCGCCCCCCACACCCAAGGCCTTGTTTTTCTATTAATATTTTTATGAATATTAATAAGTTTTAAAATTTAAATAAACATGTTTTTTTAAATTTGTACTAACATTGTTTACTAGGGATTAAAAATATATTACACAGCTACAAACAAAAAAACAGTTTGAATCACATCATCATTTACTGATTTAATGATTATTGTGTTTTATATTTTGAGTAAAACAATATTTTCCCAGATTTTTATTGTAATTTACCAAATTCACGACTTATTCCCGATTTTTCCCAATCACTTCAAATTCCCGGCTAATTCCCGTTTTCCCTGATTTTCCCGGATGGTTGACACCCTGCCTAACTATGAAGGAAGGTTGTAGTCGGGCTAGAGTGAGCTGTGGCCTTCTGCATCTGTAATGTTGTAATTGAATTGCCGTTGAAATATTGTCAGGTAATTAAACTGCTCCATGCGGAGAAGGGCAAGAAGAATAAGACTAACCTTCACTTCCTGGTCGGTGGGCGAGTTCTAAAACACTTAGCTGGCTGCCTCGAGCGAGAACAGAAATTCACTGCTTTACTCAAGTTAGTACCTACAGTCGATAAATAATTTTAAAAAATTTCGCTACAAACTTGACCAGTGTAATATATGTTTGGTTCATTTAGTTGAAAAAATGACAACCTGGACATGGAAATTGAACCCGGGACCTTTGGCTTTGTTCTACCACTGAGTCATCTTTGTTCATCTCATATTAGGCTCCCAATATCGGTGAACATTGGCCCTGGGTATGAGACGAACCAGGATAGCTCAGTGGTAGAGCATTGTCGTGCAAGGCCAAAGGTCTCAGGTTCAATTCCCGTATTCATGTTGTCATTTTTCCCTTGAATGAATTTGATTCAGATACCAGGACTGATCCTGTGGATATCCATCACGTATCAGTTTGTGGTACACATGAACTAATAATATGTTTGGTATTTTACTTCTCCTGTCCAAGATATTCTCATATTCACCCTAATTACAGATGGATTGAGAAGTGTACCCGCATTTCTTGTAAGAATCTGAAACCACTTAGGAAAAATCACTTCCATACACCTGGTTAGGATTTGGACCCCGACCTCCCTCATCACTGGTAAACTAGAGAAGACTAACCTGATCTGCTTCAGTGGCCGGGTGGTCTAACACGCTAATCTTGTGTTGGACTAGACTGCTGAAGACGGGAAGATTGGGGTTTGATCCCAGGTGGGTGCACAGGGTGGTTTTCCCTAAATGGTTTTCCTCTCTCCCTCCACACAAATGCGGGTGCTCTTCCTCTAAATTAAGCCTTCCTAATTCCTAACCCATTAAAGTAGTTAGTTTATAGGAATGCTCCCAATACAGATTGCTTCATAGGAAGCTTCCTTCATTGTGAATTTATATTTCAATAAATTTGTCAATAAAAATTATAAATATTGGTCCTAAGAAAATAAAAAAGTATAAAATTAAAATTATATATTTACCATATTATATTGTTAAACTATTATAAGTTTTTATTTTAAAGCTGGAGTCAGAGTCGATACATTTTTACTAGCACCAACTCTGACTCGACCCATACTTTCTCCAGACTCTTCACAGCCCTGAATGTATGAAAATATTACTAGAGCCTCTTTTAGACTTATCCTGATAGTCATGCTTAGAAGTAGTTTTTCTTGAAAATATGTATTCATAATAATGTTATTTGTCATGCATGGAAAAAGATATAAGAAAAGGTAAGGGAACGAACACAATAAAGCTTTTACAATGAAAAAAGGACACAGTTCACACTTTACTGCTGCACTGGACTTAGAAGTAATGTCTGCCTCTTGAAGAAAATCCATCATTACCGCTCATTCGCTCAATCCCTCGATCTAGGTTTCATTCTATCTGAACTCGTCAGAAAGGATTGTGAAACATGTAACACAACTTCCTTAAAAAGAAAACCAAAAATAAGGTGGAAGAAAGACGAAAGGAATTTGGTCACAAATTATGGTTTACTACATCCATTATTGTTTCCAGCCTGTGGTCTAGGTCAGTTTGTTTTATTCAAGCCATATATTTTCCACTACCGGCTTGCTATGTCTGTCATCAATGATACATTTTTCGGCCATACCGGGAATCCAACCCGGGACCCTTAGCTCATTAAACAGAATACACAATCGACCGAGCTATGGTGTTGGATTCACAAATGATAGTATATGTGTATATTTATATGAACATGCAAAAGTAACACTGTGAATACTATAATATAATATTTAGTATAATTTGTGCTTGTTTTTAACAGGGGTGGACCAACAGACCATGTCAACTTGGTGGATAAACTGCAGAAGTCACTGAAACTTACAAACAAGGTAAAATTGACTTGTTTCTCATGCAAACTTGTATTTTTTTCAACATTTTACGACCCACTTTGGTGGCAGCATGGCCTAAAGGGCTACTCTCGCACTAGACTAGATTGTTGAATTCTGAAAATTGAAAAATGACACCTAGACATGGGAATTGAACCTGGGACCTTGTACTCGATACTCGATTTTTACGTACTCTTGAGTTTACTTCTTCGAGTCGTGGTAACACATCATGTTCCATCACCTAACGACTTTCATGACTATGGTACGTAAAAATCGAGTACCGAAACATGTCAGGATAGCTAAGGTTCCAGTAATCCCTATCATAAACTGGAACACTGTAAGGAGTAATGGGAACAGAAATCTTAGATAAGACTTAGATAGTTTAAAAAAAATAGGGATAAAATATTTTAGAAAGTAATTTGGATACTGCAACTTTTACAATCCAGGCAATTGCCAACTTTTGAATAATTATATTTTAACTTTTTGTTTTAATATGTTTTATTTTCACTTTCGTTAAAAACTAGTTTGTCATTTATTTTGTATTATGTCATGTTTGTTAATTTGACCAATTTGATTCATATTATAATAAATGTAGTCAAAGTAAATATTTTAAATATCAAGTGTGTTAAGGAAAAACAGAAAAAAATTGAGTATAAATAACTTGTAGAAGTGTTAAACATAACGATATTTATGCTCAATATTCAATCTATTAATTAAATTTATTTGAACTCATACCTTTGTAATTTATTAATGACAATATCTTGAGTCTTGGCTTATATTATAGACATTATATTCAAAACCAAACTTTTAAAACTTATTTTTAAACAACTTTAGAATAAAATATGTTCATATTATATAATGCAAATAAGTGTATTAAAAAAAATATATATATATATCTTTTGTCCCCCCACCTAGAATGTCCAAACAGTATTAAAGGACCTGGCTGTGCTAGAAGCAGAGAAACTGAAAAGACGAGATCCTTTACCCAAGTATTATTGTTTACACAGGTAAGGATTACACTCAACTGCACAGGCTTTTAGTCAAGGGTATATTATTATTATTATTATTATTAGCACCGCGTCTTACTACCCGTACGGGTTATACGCACTTATGCTAATGTATAATGGTAGGGTGATTGTGAGATGAAATGGAGGACCTACAGTTTAACGTGGAATCCGAACCACGGTGGAGGCCTGGCATTCCTCACATTCACAAGTTGTGATTAATACACATCTTGTCAGAGGTGAAGGAAGGGTTTGGTAATCAGATAAATCTGTGCCAGGACCGAGGATTGAACCCCGGACCCTCAGCACAGTCAAGGGTATACATCTGTGAAGCTGTTTTTTTTAGTTTGAATGGAATTTCGAATCAAAACAAATATTAATCATGAATTTTGAATAATTATCGAACTGAATCATATTGTGATTAAACGTGCTAAAGTTATGATGTTATAAAAATAGTTGCACATTAAAAAAATAGATTAGTTTTGGACCCTTCCTATAAGTTCAACAAGTTCACCTTGTCAAAATTAAGCGGTAAAGAGCACCATCTGTTTTGAGGATTATAAACTATTTCAACATATATCTTGAATCCTAAAAGTAAACACATTTGTTACATATTATCCAAAGGTGCGATTATTGGTATAAAAAAGTTCACCTTATTTTTCAGTCAGTTGTAATTATTAATAGGCATGTACTCTCTCACACAATAATTGTTACTAAAAATACATTAACAGATTTTAAGCACATCATGAGATTTTGCAACGGCCTAACACCTTATCAATTTTTTTCTAGTTAGGGTTTGTTTTGAATTTTCAAATGATGTACAGTTGAAATCAATATCTATATTATCGAAGCTTCGTAGACCCCTAGTTATATATATTCCAATCAAAACCAACACACGAGAGATCCATCAAATACTTTACTCAGCCCAAAATTATATTTTTCAGGAAGGAAGGAGACACAGATTTTATGAATGTGTTCATCAATGAAGTCAGCAACCAGGTTAGTTTATAAATGGGTGTATTTATTTCATTCATTATAAGCCGAAAGCAATCAGGATAATGTGTTTGCATGTGCTTGGTGGACTGCATTTATTGTGAATGCCAAATCCCTCGTGCTACATTTTTATCTACCACACAAACATTTAAGGTTTGACCTTACTGGAATTTGAACCCGTTTTGTCATCAGAATCTCAAACGCAAAGTTCAAAATTACTATTAAAGTGTTTAGAACTAGTGACAGACCTTGGTTAAAAATATGAAATACTAAAATACTATATTAATATCGATCACTTTCTCCCTTTCTCATCATTATTATCAACTTTTGGCCTGGTAAGTTTAGTAAAATTATTTTCCCCTAGCATTCCACCATTATTCTCCTCTCACTCGCACGCTATCTGCTCCTTCCATTTCTTTCTTGACTTCTCTTTTGGTCTTTTACCTACATACTTCATCTGCCGTATTTTCTTTGTTATGCTCTCCTTTTCTATCGTCATTAAATGCCCATACTATCTCAGTCTTGCTTTATCCACTATCTCATGTACTACCATTCTTTCCTGAATAACTTTGTTCCTAAAATTGTTTCCCCTCATAACAGCTAACATGCTCCTTACAAACTTCATTCCCATGGCCTCCACTTTCCTAGTCTCCCTTACATTCAATGTCCATGTTTCTGCTGCATATGTGACAATGGGTACAAAGTACACCTTATAGAACACTTCCTTACACTTCAAGGGCACTTCTCTTCTCCACAGCAGGTCTCTTACACACCTATATATCAACTACCCCTGCTGTCCTCTTCTCATTAAATCCTTTCTACTCCCAATCACCTCACTCACGCTTCCAAGTTATTTTACACTCTGTACCTTTTTAAGCTCTTCTCCATCCAACTTTGTAGCTTTATTAGGCCCTCTCCTCTTCCTTGTCATCATACCATCTCTCTCTTTCTCCTAGTTAAAAATATATATATGTTCTTTCCATGTCTGTAGAGCTTGTAGAATTGTTTGGGAAATAGAACTAAAAATATTTTGGAATATAAAACATCATCATAGTGGTACTGGAGTAGAAATTGTTTGGATAACCCATGATTTAGCCTAATGCTCTATTCTAAATAGTACGGTAAAATATCCCTTAGCTAACACCTCTTAATAGAGGATTTTTCTTTATAATGGACAGTTTAAATTTTCTCGGCTAAATAACATGGGCTCTTATGGTGAAACAACTTCCCAATAACGCCAGGCCTCCACCGTGGTTCGGATTCCACGTTAAACTGTAGGTCCTCCATTTCATCTCACAATCACCCTACCATTACACATTAGCATAAGTGCGTATAACCCGAACGGGTAGTAAAACGCGGTGCTAATAATAATAATAATAAATAATAAACTTCCCAATAACGAACGCGGACACTGCTAGAGATGCATATTTGTTCATAAAAATCTATCAACAGTGGACACAAATTTAAGACACCAGTCCATTTATAATATTTGACTGTAGAAAGGTCAGGAATGCCATTGTCTCAAGTGAAGTGTGAGCAGTCCTGCCTTCCCCCTCTAGGGAAAGTTTATAAAATAGCCTATGTAGTATTAACCACGGTACATCAAGGTCATACCTCCCACCTCTCCCGAGCAATCAGCGGGGGGGATGTTCCAGCAAATGGCTGTGCTCATGCGCACATATACAGTACAGGTCTACTGTTCACATTTAATTTCATTTGCATATTGTTCTGTGTACAATGCAATCCATATAGTGAGCTACGTACAGTATTTATACATTAGTCATAATTATCCTGCATACATTACTGCACAGTGCAGTAATTAAATTGTTGTAGTTAATACGGTATAACGGTTCATGTAGATTAAACTGTGTTCCAGAAGTATGATTTAAAAATATATAAAATTCTTTCCAATTAACAGGCACCTCTTAGTAACAAACATTTATTTTTATTCCGGAAGTCCACTATTAAGAGATTTAACTGAATATTTTTAGTGTTATTTTATAGGTATAAGATCTATTAAAAGTAACAGCTACAGATCAAACGATTTTACATATGAATCTATAAAAGTAGTTTAAATAACATTCTGAAACTGTCCAATACTGTTCTTCTTGCAACATTTTTACAGTAGGTTTTATTTGGTTAAGAATATAAAACTTTTAACTTAATATCTTATTCCATAAATATGTTAAGAGACCTGCTATGGAGAAAAGAAGTGTCCTTGAAGTGTTGTTTAGGGTGTATGCAGCAGAAATATGGACATTGAATGTAAGAGAGGCTAAGAAAGTGGAGGCCATGGGAATTAATGGGTATATGACCCAGCCGCAGACTGGAAACGATGATGATGAGCTTGATCCAGGTTCAGTTTTACTCTGGTGGTTTATCTCTGCTCATACACTTGGTATAATGGATCACGTTAGAGCTAATGTATCTTGTTTTCCCACTAGAAAGTGCTACTCTTTTTGACGGTGGGCGAAGATAAAGGAGCTGGCCAGATGGTGCTCTATGGAGATTCACAGCTGGTCTCTCAACTAGGACCAAAGTAAGCAAAGATAAACATCTCCATAAACTTCAGCTTAGGCTTGCACATCCGGTTATTACAACTCTTAAGATTACAGAAGCCTGCTTTGGTGACCACATGGTCTAAGGTGTTACTCTTGCAATAGATTAGACTGCCAATGACAGGGAGATCGAAATTCAAATCCCAGGTAGCATGTACTCAGGGTCTTTTGCTTAAATGGTTTTCCACTCTCCCTCCATGCAAATGTGGTTACACTTCTTCTAAATTCAACCTTCTTCATTACTAACACAACAGCGTGTTTGTATATGTGTGTGTAACCCGAACGAGTAGTAATACACTGTGCTTAAAAAAAGATCACATGAACAAAAAACTTTTAAAATTCACAGTATATTGCATCACTGGGCCGAGTTTTTTTTTTTTAGTTCTTCAATAGATTCCTTTAGTTTTATTTAAGCACTACATCATACTACCTGTTTGGGTCACATGAGGAAGATTGTATTTAGTAGAATTGTACTCACATTTGTGTTGAAGGAGAGTGGGAAACTATCCTCAATACACCCGACCAGTATTCAAACCTTCATTTCCCATCATTGGTAATCTAGTCTAGTATTGCAAGAGTGATGACTTAAACCAGGTGGACACTGAAGCGAAGCAGGTACTTATCTAGTTAAATTATAAGCTAAGCCAATATTATATAAAACCTGCTTTGGTAGCCGCATAGTTTAAGCCATCATTCTTGTGTTATACTAGACTAACAGGGAGATTGGGTTTGAATCTTGGTCATGTGTACGGAGGGTGGTTTTCCACGCTTCCTCCAAGCAAAAGTGGGTTATCTTCCTCTTAGTTTAACCTTCTTCACCCATAGCTCATTAGCATAATTAGTACTTATGTATATAACCTGAATAGGTAGTAAGACATGGTGCTAAAACTTTTTTATAAGAAATATGTACCCTTCAATTTCCCTGAAAGTAGCAGCAGTCTTACAAGCTATATCATAGTAGAAGCACACGGTAAACAAAGGGTACATTTCAATATACTAATTAATCTTTTAATTAATCACTGTCTTTCCAAACATTTGAATCACAACATGCTATATTTATTTTTATTTTCCAGTGTGACCATTTCCGCCATTAGTCATTACTTCTCTCTAATGTAGCGTGTGTTGTTTGCAGGGTGTGTGAGATGCTGAAAGGCAAAGGTGCAGGGAAAGGACCCAAGTTCCAAGCCAAGGTTAGCAACCTGGAGAACAGAGCTCAGGCCGAACACATCATAGAACAATACTTCAATAGTTCAAACTAAAATCAACACATCACTCTTAAAATTAGGCAATTCTCCATCCATCCTTTCCACTTTCTTCCACTTCCAGCATTTTATCTACTCTCTATAGCAGGCATGTCGCTGATCTAATGATGAAATGACATACTATGTGGTCCGATTGTTATTTTGATAAATATTAGGGATGTGCAAGAACCACTTTTTAAATTTGAGACAATGTTGAGATGATAATATAAAAAAATATACACACACGAGAATGAGTTGAGGAAACTTCATTTTAAAGTACAAAAATATAATGTATTTTAATTGAAGTAAATATGTAGTTTATAGTGTGCTAAAGTTCCTTTGGACACTTGGGCTGGGGCTTGCTTTGGATTATTTTATAGTTCATTCAAAAACTTAAGTCAAACCTTACACATTTTAAATTCAATTAATAAAATAGTGATAGTTGCAATGTATGCCATTTATAATTAAACTTGATAGTGTAACAGCTTGTAATGTTAAGGTGTGATATTAACAAATTATTTATAACCAAACCATTAAAAAGGGTTTGGATAAATATATTTTCCAAGTCTTATCACATCCACTAACTAAAATATCATAGAAATACAACATTATGGAATGTGATTTCCTGTCACTTTGTTTTAATAAAATCAGCAATATTTCAGAAATACTAAATTAATTTATGAATTCCTTATCAAAACTGCAAATATTTCGAGGTAAAAATAAAGGATAAGTTTTACTAGTTTATTCGATCAAAATTTTCTTTTTGTAATAGAAAATATACTTATTGGGAGATTTTTTTACAAATGCTGCTGACAAGGTCACATTTTTTGGATCTGTTCTCCCACAGTATTTTCAATTTTCATTGTGGCCCTTGTGATCAAACGAGTTTGACGCTACTGTCGCAGTATACTAAACTGCCAATGATGAGGAGATCAAGGTTCGAATCTTGGTCAAGTGTACTGAGAGTAGTTTTTCCCTAATGGTTGTCCACTCTCTCTCTCTCTCCATGCAAATGTGGGTACACTTCATCTAAATATAACCTTCCTATATCCTTCCTAATCCCTAAAACCATTAGCTTAATTAGTACAAAAGAATGTAACCTGAACGGGTAGTAAGACGCGGTGGTAAAACAAAATTCTTTGTGACCAATTTTTGGCATAACTTCAGATGATATAGAATGGCTATAAGAATATGTGTGTCAAGATTTATAGCTTTATGTTACCATACTATATGGTGTCTACCGAATTATGTAAATTAATTTTCATGACTTCATGACCTATACATAAATATTTTGTGACTAAAATAAAAAAGAATACCCAGTAGGCACCATTTATTTAGAGCGTGTGGACTAGGCTTTAGTTACAACTAGATATGAGTCTGCTACACATTTTCTAAAATTTGAATCATTTTACTTATGAATCTTAATCTTGGAAAACACGATAAGCACGACACCCATATAGACAAGAATGGAATGGGCCAGTTTCCTGGCCCAATCCAATTCAAGAACCTTTGATTTAAATCACCAATAAGAATCATAATAACTCTCATAATAGCTTTAAAAAAAAATGAAATTTTTCAATAATTTTTTGTATCCTTAAGTATCCATATTGAGGAATTCAAGAGGTCCATCCCTAGTTATAATTTAATCTTTGGCAACATTTCTATTTTAAGCTGCTATGATACATGAGCGAACAAAAGCTAGTGATGCAAAGAGAGCAGTTTGACACGATGGTCCTGCGTGAAGAATACAAAAAGCAAGTGATAGGAGTTAAAATAAGTAGCCTTGATGTCGTCAAGGTGAACTCGGTCAATTTTTTTTATTATTAACATAGCGTCTTGTTTGGACTATACACATATGTAATATTTACTGTTGTCAGGGATAAGAAGATTGAATTTAGATGAAGTGTAACCACATTTGTGTGAAGGGAGAGTGGAAAAACCACCCTCAGTACACCTGACCGAGATCAACCCCCATTTATCCTGTATCGGAAGTGTAGTCTATTGCAAGAGTAGGACCACCGAAGCTGGTCAGTCAATTGTTAAGGTGGAATGGGAGAGGACGTCAGAAAAGACCAATGTTTTTGCAGTTTTTAAAGCAAAACTTTTTTTTGGCCAAAATAAATAAAATATTGCACCAGTATAAACATAGAATTTGATTTTTTTTCAGATGGTGAACTCAAAATTTCTTGAATATCTGTCAATGATGTTCTATAATTTTATGACAACTTTTTCTCTTCATTTAAAAAGTTTGTTAGATAATGCCACCCTCCTCATGACAGATATTCAAGAACTGTTTATATCAACATAAGAAAAACATTTATTTATATGTTTGTACTGGAACAATATTTTATTTATTTTGGCCAAAAAAATGTTTTGCGATAAAAATTGAACAAACACAGAGTCCTGTGCCGAAACCCATAATGATATGGACTAGTTTTTTTTTATTCAATGTTGTTTGTGCTGTGTAAATACTAATATTTAAATTGTTAATAAATATACTTGTAGTGAATTATTAATTTTAAAACTAAGATTGGTTCATATTCCAAGAATATTGGGTTTTAAGTAATTCTTCTTCCAAAAGGCTTTACTTAACACAATAAGGAAACCCAGGGCCTGCTGCTTGAAAACGGAGGCTCTAATGACCTTGCCCAATGTCGAGGGGGTTGCAACACATTCCTTTCCGCTCGCGCACAAGTCAGTGGCTAATGAGCTTGGGTTTCTACACCCCAGGTCATGCTGTTCATGTCAGGGCTATATAGTAAGGGCTGTCTCACTACGGCTCTGGAGGTGGTCCTCTCTCATTCAAGACGTGACGTCACCGGCCTGATGGAGCTCGAATGACACACAAAGAACGCTCGGAAGTTCCAAAACATAACTCACATATTCTCGTAAACTACTTGAACAATCACAGTAATTTTTTCAGAATTTGTTATAACAACCTTTTAAGACATGAGTAAATTATTAAAATTCCCATATTCCAATTGGTTTGCTTTTAAAAAATTGTTTTCTAATGAAAGAACTATAATGAAGTTTTTATAGCAGACACATTTTCACTCTGTTGAAAAGTTTTTTCCTAATTGAAATAGATGGGTAGTATAAGCGTACGAAATGATGACCATAAACTGAATTTTATTTAGATATAAGACTCATCTCTGTAGCTTAAATACTTTGCTCAGTTTGACGAGTTTAGTTACGAGCTATTTTAGCGCGCCTAGTTTTAGATAGACTGAATGAGGCTTGTCAGAAAGACTGGTCCGTGAATAATATTTAAACTAGTGATATTAATCACTATACAAAGTAGTAAATAGAATTATCTCAAGCCAAACCTTCTTGAAATTTACAAGAACTCTTCCTTTGGGAACCTGTGATATACAACGTTGATTCCCTGTTTTTTTGTTTTCCGGGAATAATTTGTGCACGTTGCTACAGCACAGCTACTCATTGTTGTTCTTGTTCTAAACACACTTTAAATGAAAGGTTTCAGCAATATCTCCACATCACTAACGTTCACAAAACAACAATAACTTTAAACTGTATATACGGAAACTTTAAAACGAAATGAGTAAACATCACGCATTGGAATACTACTGTATTAACACGTGGTGATTTGGCAGGTGCCGCGCTTTGTCTGGCCAGTGACGTCACGTCAGTACTCCCCCCTCCAACTATCGGAACCAAGGCGGCAGCGTTAGCATCAAAGAACTGGGACAGCCCTTACTATATAGCCCTGGTTCATGTGTAGCAGGCTAAGCATTGTGCTAACTATTGAAAAAAGATTCAAGATCACAGTGTTTATTTACTAAGCTAATTTAGTATAGTTAAGTAAAGTTAGATAAAATTATATAAAATTAATTGTAAAATAATAGTTACGTAACAAGCTTTAAATTATACACTAATTAAATACAGTGAGTTATGTTTAGGCATTCTACATCCAACCACTCTTTCAAATTTAGCCATTTCAGCACTGGTAGAGTGAGGAAAGGAGGGGAGGGGGTGACGAGGACTACTTTCAACATAGTTGACGGTAATTCTTGTGTTTCTTTAATAGAAAGGATTCTGTGGAGTTTTAATAAGTGTTGTTTTAGTTTATATTAATGACTTATTAGTCATTGTGATTTTATATAATTCTACATTAAAGAATCCCAAAAGTCAGGAGTGTAATTTCACCATTTCAAGATTATTTAGAAGGAAAGGTAAAATAAAATATATTTTCATATAATTTAATTAACTGGTGCGCACCCAGCATTACTTTGGGGAGGCATTCAATCAAGGCTGTAGCAAAGAATGAAATTTTGATGGAAAGAGTGGGTTTGGGGTTGCATAGCCCCTAACCTCTGAAGGCCAGAATATTTATGAATATTAAATGCTCTTAGAAATTATTTGTAGTTTTATAGTAACTAAGAGATTTAAATAATGTAAATGTATCGAAGCTATAATTTTGTGCTTTTTTTCAATTGTTAATTTTGTGTGTACGGTAAACCTTTTGAATATTAGGCTTAAGTCAAAAGTCCGGTCTTAAAATGTAGCCTCTACATTTGACACATCTTCAATGCTAAATATTTTAATTATACTTTTATTATTTAAATTTCTATTAAAATTATTTGTGGTGTTGGGGGAAAGGGGAGGGGGGTCAAATATCTTGTTTGCCCTCTCCCCTTGGGTGCACCACTGCTTACAGCAAAAGATATGTGTAAATATCTCAGCACTAAACCAATTACATAGTAATAGATTATTAACTAGTCCAAGATAATCTCCCCTAGTGTTAGAGTTTACACATCTAAATAGCTTCTGGAGCATAAATTCTCAAGTTGGGAGTCATTTGTTTCCAAAGCAGCATTGTGTGAGGAGTTTGGCTCTAAGAAATAGTTTTAACTTGCAACGTGAGTTGGACAATCCACCCGATTCCCTCTCACCAAGATCTGATGACGCATGATCCATGTACCACTTCTTTTCACTCTTATTATGACTTTTTGCTTAGAGTATTGCTGTGTGCTTCTAATTACACTAGGCTAACTGAATAGGATCTGTCTCGCTTATGCATACCACTCTTAGCCCCCACATTAATATTTACTTAAATTTCTAACCATATAGATATCATTACAGTTTGAGGACCACCTTTGTGGTTTTAGTGGTCAGAGGTTCTGGCTACGACCCAGAGGTCTCGGGTTTGATTCCTGGCGCTTCCAGATTTTTTGAGAAGTACTTTCCAGATTATCTTGGAAGCAAGCAGTGGGTCTGGAACAGGTTAGACTAAGCCTATGTGGATAAATGAGTAGCTACACTAATAAAGTAGTAGTGGCTCCGATATAGAAAGCCGAGTTTAATGGCTGGAGACGTCGGTGCTGACCATTTACAACCTCTATCCGCAAGAGTTAGCACTAATTTACTACAGTTTGCCACTCTGTAGGTATAGCCTTAATGCAGGCTGACACCATGGAGTTACTTTTATTACATTTTGAGTGGATGGTAATCATTATGGATAAATAAAAAAGAGAGAATATGGAGGGAGGGAGGACCTTAAAATGTCTTATGATAGCATAAGGTTAAGTGGAAATAATTATGTTAAGAGTACCACTGTTTTATAGGCACACACCTTTAAATATTTCCCTTGACGTTCTTGGACAATGGTGGTTGAGGGTCCTTGGCCCTCAAATCTCCCTGCATACCTATTAATTTTCTCAAAATACACCACTGTTCCATTGTTTGGATTTATAAATCTGAGGTTTTGAATTCACATTCTTCAATGTAGAAATAATGTATCATAATTAAAAAGAAAAGTTACTTTTAAAGTTTCAGTGAGTTGGGACTACTCTCTATCCCCAAGCAATTGACTATGGTAATTTTAATTTCATCACAAAGCACACATTTACTTTTTGTTTCAATGAGTCAGCGAATTCTTAAATCTTAATCTCTACACTAGATGTATTCTAACCCAACCAAAATACACACACTAAACACTGCCGACCGTGGTTCGTGCGAAATTATCAAAATATTTGATCGCACCAAACTGCTTGGAATTTGCCTGCACAGCTTCATTTTCATGTTGGATACTTTCCATGCCAACAGTACATTTATTTTATCTTTACATCGCTTTGCTCACTTTCTTTCGCTCTTATATATGACACCACCTAAGTCTGATTTGCAAGCAATTAAGTTCTACTTGAATAAATATTACCAACGGTAGGGCCTACACTAAGTAAACTTTGGTTTTGTTTAGCACCGCTGTTCAAGTTATACACTTATGTACTAATTACGCTGATGGGTTTAGGGATGAGGAAGGTTATATTTAGAGGAAGTGTACTTACATTTGCATGGAGTGGAAAATCGTTTTGTAAAAACCACCTTTAATACTCCTGACCGAGATTCAAGCCTAGATCTCTCAGTCATTGGCAGTTTAGTCTACTGCGAATGTGATACCACCGAAGCAGTTCTAAATGAAGTGAATGCAAAAATCCATATATTTATAATTTTCCTCTGCTCCCAAGTGTTCCTTTTATAAACTATGCTCATTTAATATGACATCAATTTTATTGACTGGTAATTAGTTTTCTTGCAAGACAAGATAATAAAAAGACCTAACCACACAATTAAATTAATTTTAATTAGTTGAGAAATGATACTTGGACACAGGAATTGAACCTGGGACTATTGACTTGGCGCGCCACTTCTCTACAACTGAGCTATCTCGGATTCGTCCTGTGTTCAGAGTAATTCTTAACTCACATTTTAATGCCGAGTCTTTGATGGACATGTGGAATTGTCAGCTACATATGAGCGAACAATAGTATAGCGAGCTATCAGATACCGCAGTCTTAAGCGACTCGGGAGGTCTGTTATGCTGCCAAGTACGTTCACACAGTGCTGTAATTACAATGATTTCCAAATTGTTTGTT
Source organism: Timema podura (assembly GCA_033556935.1). Taxonomy (NCBI): domain Eukaryota; kingdom Metazoa; phylum Arthropoda; class Insecta; order Phasmatodea; family Timematidae; genus Timema; species Timema podura. The sequence continues at coordinate 36,727,560 of JAVRXN010000005.1, forward strand.
GATATCCATTGAAATTTGCTTTAAATACAATCTTGTATTGTAGGCCTATACTTGGCAGCATTGCAATGATCCTGAAAACGAGACGATCCCTAGATAGCTCAGTGGTAGAGCATTGGCGTGCTAAGAAAAAGGCCCTGGATCTGATTCCTATGTCCAGGTGTCATTTTTGAAATAAAGAAATGTGGTGTCCTCTATTCAGACAGTGGTGTAATTACAATGAGTTTCAATCTGTGTGTTAGTATTCATTCACACAAATTTAAAATTTATTTTATTTGTGACTTATTTTTATTTGAGCAAAATGTTATGCTAAACTTTCTTTTAGAGGATATATTCATTACACATCAAATAAAACAAAGCTTTTAGTAGCCTATTTCTTGTAACTTTATTTTGTGGTATAGATCAACATAATTAAATCTGTTAAATGAGAATCGGTATAAATTTTAAGGCTAAAAGAAAAATCCCACATTTGTAAAGACAGCATTAGAACTCTTCTTGTAGCTTGGAGAGGCCGAGATCCAAGTTGCTTCCCTTCGTGATTATCGGCAGCTGGAAACAAAGTTTAGTGTGTTAGCCAAACCCGACTAGTATTAACTGTTGGACAAGTTTCAATATTTAAATGAAGGTCAAGTTTAAATATGAACTAAGAATGTACGAGAGCAACTTTTTCAATTTCGAGACGAGAATATGAAAAAATATTGAGGCACAAGACAAGAAAACTTTCTTTGATAGTACAAAAAAGGTTATAATGTTTGCCGAAGTAAATATTTAAATTATAAAACGCTAAAGTTCCTTTTGACATTTGGGCTGACACCTGCTTTAGATTGTTTTATAGTTCATTCAACACTTAAGATCCATACACATTTTAGATGCAACCGTTAATAAAACAGTGATAGTTGCAATGCATAACATGTATAATTTAATTTTGTAGCGTAACAGTTTACTGTGTCATATGAAAGTGAAAGTATCACCTATCAAGTAGCTCTTCGCATTGTTGGATAAGGTCCTTACTAATCCAATAGCCTATACTTGTAGCCTCCAAAGCCTGTGTTTTGTTAGGTTTTCTCAACTTGGTAGGCTTGCTTTCTTACTACCTTCTTCCATTATGGTTTGTCTACAACCTGTCAGAGTTCTTAAGATGTACTAGGTATTTTTTCCTACTTGGACAAATACTGTTTATAATAAAATGTCTATAAACATAATTTCAACCATGACTCCATCATCAAAGTCATAATCAAGTTTACAAAAATTAGTTAAATAGAATCAAATTAATAAATCAAAAAGTTATTATGTGTCAAAAATTAAATAACCAAACAATGAACCTGCATTACTATGAAATTACATATTGGATGCTTGAAATGATAAGTCAGCTTAGTTAGGGAATGATACAAATATATGTTTTTGCTCCTTTGAAGTAATCCATATATATTATTTATTTATTATTTAGCACCGCTTCTTACTACTCTTTCGGGTTATATGTATTAGTACTAATTACACTAAGGGCTAGGAATTGGGAAGGTTGAATAGAGTGAACCCACATTTGCGAGGGAGAGTGGAAAAAACCATTTAAGAAAAAACACCCCCAGTTCACCAGAGTGAGATTCAAACTTTGATCTCCCCGTTCATCAGTCTAGCTCAACATGAAACTAGCATATTAGCTAATTATACCGAAACGGGTTAATAATTGTGTTATGGTTGATTTATATGCCTATTTATTAATTACCAATGTTTAGATACTATTAAGTTCCAAAAGTTTAAACAGATCTCAAATACCCCCCCAGTTAAGGTAAACATTAAAAGTACAACAGATTTGAGAACCAAGGTCAAACAAAATAGGTCGTGTTCACTTTTCTAACCAAGCTTACAATAATTACCTACTATACTGCTGAAACTTTGACCTCTCATGGATTAACCAAGAATCTGAACAGTCTTTCAGAAATAATCAATCACCCAAATGGTTAAGACAAATTAATTATGCAGGTAACAAGTCATTTTACAAACAACGTTGTCATACAAAAATAACCCGTCCACACGGCTAATTCACAAATGAGTCCAATATCCCTGCAGCAGGGGTGGCCAACAAGTCGGATGTGTAAGACTCAAAAGTATACTTGGTCGACATAGTAAGGTTAGGGTAAAATGACACTTTGGGTTAACTTTTTGATTCTCTTCACAAAGGTTGGAAATGTTTAACAAGACTATCCTAGGTACTTTCAGAGAATTGTAGGTTTCACAAACAGTTGTTCTGGACTATTCTCTGTGAAATAAGTTACAAACACGAAAAAAAAAAGCGTTACAAAGACGTGGCATGATCAAAACTTACACACATAATGTAACTATCTGAGCCTTCTGGCCTCTCGTTCAGACTCGAGAAGCGTGAGGATGTCTCCTTCGCGTACAGGTCCCTTAACGTTACGGATAATTTGTCGGTTTTGTTCACCGATAAATTCAACCTTCACCTGTGTACACTGTCCCTGGGACCCTGTTCGACCCAAAACCTTCATTACTCTGGCTAAAACCACTGGTTTATCCATCCTGAAGAAATATTATAAATATCTAACCACGTTATAACTAAAAGTTAAAAGTCGAAATGGCGGAACGGGAAGCATGGATCAAATGACACGAAAGAAAGGAATGCTTAGAAATATTTTATTGATGGTGCAAAACTTTACCACAATCCGGAATCCAATTGCTTTAAGACTGCTTAATTCAAATATGGCGTCCGATGTTAAAGACCGACATTGTAACTAGACAACCCATTTAAAATGAATTGAGTATAAAATCTGCAAAGCTCAGAGCTGTGGTCAGCTTAATAAAATACCGGTATAAGTTCGAATTTATTTTTTAGATTAAATGCTTATAGATGCTCGAAAGATTATTGTCTGTATTGTTTGTATAGTGTATATTTGTATAGTGTTTGTATACCTCAGTTTTATCTTCTGTGGTGCTGACTGACAGCTCACAGCTGACTTCTGACAGTCAACAGTTAGGTATATACCTAAATTTTGACTGTCAGAAGTGACAACTGATAAAGACATGGTTTTTGCAGATCATATGGTTCGGCGTAGGGATACATAATTTGGTCTGGTAGCTTTTCAAAGCCGTCAGAAGTCAGCTGTGAGCTGTCAGTCAGCACCACAAAAGCTAAAACTGAGGTATATATAGTATAATTTCACCTGTGCAATCGTACGATCCAATATTAGATAATTATACTATAAGTAATTACCGGGGCACTGATGTAAATTAATTATTTCGTCCATTAATTTTATAAAACATTATTATTATTATTATTATTATTATTATTATTATTATTATTATTATTATTATTAGGTGTCCTGTCTTAGGATAGGTCCTTTTCCTTTGTCAGTGAACTTAGACCACAAATGCTGTATGCTATCTGCCTCCTTCAACTCCCAGAATTTGTTTCTTTCCTTCAAGTTATTCAATATTTGACTCCTTCTTCTCAAGCTCACCTTTCCCTCAACCTTTCCTTTTATGACGTCGTGCAGAAGAAAGTTCCTCCTAAGGATGTGGCCGATCCAGTATATTTTTTTTTGCACCGAAGAATCACATCCAAAATGGTTCTCTTCTCACCCACTCTTCTTAGGACTTTTTCATCTGTCACATTTCTGTCCACCTGATTTTTTCAAGTCTTCTCCAACACCACATTAAATCTAAGCTCTCCAAGTTGTAAGGGACTGTCCGACTGCACCATATATATAGACACAATGATACATGGACCAAGCATTTCTGGAGGCTGTTATCTTTTGGAAGAAGGGGGAACTTCTTGTTGGAAGGAAAGTTCATTTAATTTTCCCCCCAAATACTTTTGACTAAAGTGGTTAAGCGTTCCAAGTTGTGACTGTCTGACTGCGTCATCTATCTAGACACAACGATACATGGACTAGGCATTTCTGGAAGCTGCCATCTATTGGAAGAACTTCTTGGTTGAAGGAAAGGTAATTTAATTTTCCCTCCAAATACTTTTGACTAAAGTGGTTTAATTTAGGAGAAATTTCATATTTTGTAAAATAATAAATTTTAATTAGTATTTAAGTTTACTATTAAGGCCTAAAGGCTGGTACACACAGAACGCTAAGCTAAGATTTGCTCTGCTAGCTCTTTAGAAAAATAGCAGACCATATATTTTAATGTGTTAGTTCACACAGAAAGCTAAGCTAAGCTATGTATTATTACGCCGCGCTATGTTTTTTCCGATTTCTGACCGGGTCATTTTCCATCTCTCATCTTAAGCTATCTTACGTTGCGCATGCGCATAACGCAGCTTGGGCTCCGTGTTGAACAGACGTGGTGCTGGTTTGGTGACAATAACTAAATAGGTGTTGACATTTTATTTTCAGTTTGTTTAACGTATATTTAATTAATATTCTATTTAGGTTTTATATTTGATAAATGTTTTTATATTAAAATGGAAGTGTTAATTGAACAAGTCAAACCTATACCTCCTAAATTTTCTTCATCTTCCAAAACAACTGCTAACAGTATCATCTTTTCTTCCTCAGTACTATAACCTGAACTCAAACAAAGACATTTTGTGGAACGTCATCATAACTAAACTTCACTGGAACAGACCAGAAAGAAACAACACTGAATTTGGAAGGGTAAAGAGGGAGTGTGAAACCAAACTGACAAAGTCTTAATACAGGACAGCATAGCACAGATTAGCTTAGCATTCTGTGTGTATCAGCCTTAAGGGGGTGATCTCAAAATTATATAATGGATAACGTTGATTGTGTTTGGTTTGAGTATATTTTGTTTTGGTAGCATATTTCCCACTTTTCATACCACAGGATTATAAAATTTGAGTCAGAAAAATTGTTTAGGCTCAAACTTCTGTTAGAAAAATAGCCTTTCTAGTTTATAATTAATTATGCATATGTTTCATGTAATAAAATATAATTATGATTAAGGCCTAAGATGGACATTTCGTGTTTTGAGGGTTGGTACACATAGTGGTCAAATCGGAAGGAACGGTTTTTTTTAATAGGATAAAGACTGGTCGTCACTCGTCAGTGGGCTATTGTTGACAACACGGACAGGCCACGCGGGAAAGCCCAAGCTTAGGTTTGATAAAAGAGCTCAGTTTATTAAGTAATATTATGGTCTCGTTGCTTGAATAAATAAGTTGTGTGGGGACGTTTACCGAGATCGCCTAACTATCCGCTTCCTGGTTCAGTTCAAGGAATTCCTGGAACTTTATGCCATGTAGGGACTTGTGGATTTCTCAGATTGAGTACAGCCTACAAGATACTAGTAGAGCAAGACTATAGTATATTTCCTCCCACAGTAGTACCGGCTGGTAATCAATCCTCAAGGACTTTGATCCAGAGGGCTACCTCGGCTGAATTTGTCACCAGGCTTAAATGCCAACGTTGACCTAAATGAATTTGTCCAGCATAGAGAGTCCATGAGAGACTAAACCCTTCTTCCTTACCGGCTAGGACTATGGAAATGATTATCCCAGTGGACAATATATCACATTAGTATTCAGTAAATATTACTGGGCTACGATTGTAAATTAAACAGTAGTGCCAACTTTTCACGTGAACGGACGAAAATTCTGGGAATGAACTATGTCAGTGGTATAACAAAAGGTTTATAATATTTGGACCAAGTTAATTGATTTTGGTACTATATGGTTTTCTTATAGAGTGTTTTACTATTGTATTTGTAGGTTGGAGTTAACGGTAGTGTGCTCAACCTTCCAGCATAATTTGAAAATACTTAATTTATAGTTTTGATAAAATTTGTGTTTATAGCTGGTTATTTACTATATATGATAATAATTAATAGCTAAAGCTATTATTTATGCTTTTAGTGGGAATTACTCCATCTAGATATCATATTCTAGAGATTGAAAAATGACACCTGGACACGGGAATCGAACCTGGGACGCGTACTAAGCCAAAGGTCCCGGGTTCGATTCCCGTGTCCAGGTGTCATTTTTCAATTTTCAGAATATGATATGTGCTAATGTTTTCCATAATGTATGTGTCATCACCATTGTCATTATCATAATCATCATCATCATCATCATCATCATCATCATCATAAATATTCAGAAATGTCTTGAACACCAGGTTGTAGGTTAAAATAAATGTAAGTTTTTCCCTTTGGTAAATTGTGAAACTAAACTACATGTGGTTGATTTATTGATATGTCAGTGTAAGGTAGTCGTTCCTTCACCTTACATAGGACCCCTTCACGTCGTTAAAATCCCCTTTCAAGTTGCTGGCCACTTGAGCCTAACTCAGAGATTCTGTAGAAAGAGGGTAATCCGTGTCTCTACACATAAAATGAGCTAATAGTTTAGGTGCACCCATGCCCACCACTTTAGGAGAGTTCTTTCATTAGCACACATTTATTGTAAATGACATTTTTATTGAAAATAATATGTCGAGTTAGGAGGGTTCTTTCAAAGTTTTTTTTCCATCTTCCAAGAGTCCAAATTTCTGCTTCATACAACGCAATGTTCCAAATGTAACATTTCATCAGTTTCTTCCTCAGCTCTAAGCTCAACTTGCTGGTCAGTAGTAACCTCTTTTTGTTGATAGTTTCCTTGACCTAATTTCCTTAGTGCAGGAGGCATCCTTTTGTGGTATACTTCCCAGGATCTTGAACTATTCTTTGTTTTTAAACTCCTGGTTTCCAATTTTGATTTTTAGTGGCTCTTCATTTTTTGAAACCACTATCCATTTTAAATTATCTATGTCCCTATGACATACATTTTCCCTAACTCCATCAGCTGGTCTATAACTTCCTGCAACTCTTAATTATTTTTGGTCATCAATGCTCTATCATCTGCGTATTATTGTGTTGATGATGCGTCCAACTATTCTGAAATTGCCACGTCCCTTTAGGGCTTCCTCTACAGCCACTCTCCATACAAGTTTTGACTTACAACACTCTCTCTCTCTCTCTCTCAAATTATTCTTGGCATCCCGATGGGATCTTTGGTTTCTTTTCTGAATATAAATTGGTCTTATTTCATCACACTTTCTATTTTCTGTTCCAGTCGCCTTTTGAGTATTCTTCCCACGATTATATACCCTCATGAGAAATGATACTGGTGATCCTGTGGCCACTTCTTCTTTTTCTTATTTAGAGCCACCATGCTTACGTCTAAAAAGTCCTTGGACCCATATCATATCTTGTAGATCCTATTTATAAGGTTTGTCAGAGCTATTAATCTGTTGTTAAGCAGTTCTTTCAGAAATTCAGCTGGTATGTCGTCATCTTCAGCAGCTTTTCTTCTTTTCCATGTACTTTATGGCTCTCTCCACTTTACTCTTTGAAATGCTGGGTCTTTTTTCGTCTTCCTTCACCTCGTCTTCTGCTTCAATCTCTAGGTTTTCTAGTCGATTTTACTCGTATAGTTTTTGTATATATATTTCCCAAATCGTATGATCTTCTTCATAATCCACCACCATCCGACCATTGGAGTTTTTATTCCTATTGTTCACACCTTTGTTCTCTCCTTCCTTCCCTCCCAGTTCCTTTCCTTTCTGGTTTCTTTGCAGTTCGATAATATCATCACATGTCTTATCTTATCTATTATAGTATTTCCTCATATGCTGATTGATAGATCAATTCAAGGCTTATTTATTTCAAATTTAAACTAAGATTATGATAACATATATTTCTCTTTAGGGTCTGTCTTTAATTACGTAAGTTGTAAGGGTTTTATTTTTTGAGCGGGGGGGGGGGGGGGTTTCACTATTAATTTCTTACAAGAGAAAGTCAGAATCCATTTTACGTTAAGATTCTTTTATCAATGTTTTTACCCCGTTGTGAATGATTTTAGACATAATTTATTTTAAGATTTAGGCGCTAATATAGCTACCTGTGTTTCAGGCGTCTTCTTACCCCGCCCCACCCACAATAATCTGCTCAGATAGGAAAACTTTAAATAAAATTGTAATATAGTGTTGAATTTAGGAAAAACTGGTTCTCAAATTAGGGACGTAACTAAGTCAATTTCAATATTAAAATGATATGTAAATATATAATTGTTAATAATATATATAATTGTTAATAATATAACACATATTTTGCAGCTTGACTCTTAGTCAACAATGGTTGACACTTTACTTTCTAAGAGCCGAGAATAACAATTAGACAAGACCATCGGTAATTTATACTTGTTTTGGAAATAGTTCATTTTTCTTCCCAAACCCTCCGTTTTCCTAGAACAAATTATACCCTTTGTTTCTCATCAATATTTTCAGTGTTTATTTCCAACCTGTGTTGCCAACTCAACGGGTTTCGCCTTAAATCTGTTGATTTTTAGAACTGTTACAAAATAGTTTTATTTAACCAATCCCATCTTTCAAAACCTCGCATCCTGCTGTTTTCAACTACCAACTGCGAGTGCTACTACACACACTTTATTGAACAGAATTTGTTTTCAAATGTCAAAACGTTAATTCGTCTACTACTTGTGTTGCCAAGTTCATCTTGTGAGGCAGAGAGAAGTTCTAGTTCATTGCGCAGACTAAAAACTTACTTAATATCAAGTATGACCTAAAAAAGACTAAATTACGTTGCATTTTGTCATGTGCACAGAGAAGTGTTGGATAGCATCGATATAAAAAAACAGTGAGGTGTTTTAATCATAAAAATGAAAAAAGAATATCCACTTTTGGATCAATGCATTAATGATTAAGGTAATGTATATGTACGATTAATACAATTCTGCTAAATAGACTATATCATTATTTGTAATTCAGTTGGTAAAAAAATATATTTTGTTTAATGTGAAGGGAAAATGGGTTATTTCCAGGGTCTTAACAAGGAAATAAAATTTTAAGCCCTCTTTCTTCTGAAATTATGAATAAGTAACATATATTATTTGTTTCTCTTCTATGTCCAGAATTGTGTCTTATTGGGGTCTATTAAATTTTCTAATATTTACAGGCTGAAATATATTGTGTTAGAACAATTTAAAATGCTTAGTAAAATATTTGGTGTAAAAAAATTGTCGACTCGATTTGGGGACGCTACCACGAGCCACTGCAAGTACCCCCCCTTTACCCTCCAAAAAAAACTTGGTATAGACTTAGTTAAATCCGTTCCCCCCACCCCCCAGTAAATAAGGACTTGCGACGCCTATGCTCTTAAGTATAGCTTTAAAATGTAAAGGAGATATCTCCTTCACCTTTAAAATATTATCAACAGAGAATATTTATTTATACAACAGTCCCTTTACGGTATTAACATATAATTTTGACACCATTATTTAGAATATTCACATAGCTTTATTATTACTGCCAAATTAATTATTGTTTGGCCAAAACCCAAAAATTGTGTTCTATTACATTCACTAAAATAATCTGAGGGCTTGGTTATAAACTTGCAATGTCTATTTTAACTTTGTTTTAAATAAAATAACTTGAATTGACTTCCTTTATTATATCTCCTCGTGGATTGTGTCAACGACGCTACTAGTGACGGTATATGTCACTTCAACCTTTTATTAACATACATACTTCATATAACTATCACATTTATATTGTTGTATCTATGATCTAAGATAATCATACAAATTAGTGAACGATGTCACACTGCCACTTTGCCTTAAATGTGTATAAGAGAGAAATATATACATAATGTCCACACTTTAAATTCCGCGTAATTATTTGTAAAATAATGTTACTATAAAGATATGACGCACTATGACACCCTATGAGTGGCTTCTTTGTTTTGACGGCGAAAATGGTGGTGAGACCGATCGTTTGATACACTAAAATAACTCATGCTCGCAATCATAGATAATTTTATATTCTGTATACGACGTCTTAACGTATAATATATCAGAGTTTTGTTGCGTCATAGAGGTTCGTGCTCGAACTACTGAAAGTTTCGTCTTTTTATACGATGGTGTGCAGATGACAGCTCGAATATTTCTAATATTAATTAAATTCATGGTGATTTAGTAAGGAGAGCTAATGGGCATGTGTGGCAGAATATTTCTGCCACACATGCTCATTCAGTTACAGTATATTATATCGCAACAGATAGGGACCAAATAATAATCAAATATGGGCTTCGAAAGGTTAATACTAGGGCCGTATCCGAATAGTCAAGTACACTTGACTTGACGCAGACTTCATGCAGACTCGATAAAATTACACTTTACACCCACTTGAGATCGAAAACTGCAACAGACTTTTCGAACGGCAATTACCCTTTACACGCCCTTGAGTCTGCAGTGCTGCTTCCTACCCGTGATCTTAGAAACTATTTTAAACGCCATCTATAATCAGGGAATGAAAACGAATACATCGTTTTAATATCCAAACCCACTTCTTTTCACTAGACATTTCCAACACAACACAAAAAACACTACGACATGAGCAGTAAGGGTATAGTTAAAATAGTTTATCATAGATAGCAGATTACACATCACAGATCACATTACTCTAGCAGACGAAAAATTAAACAGTTGCCAGTCAAACTCCGCATCGACGGCGTGTCAAGGGTAACTTGCCGTCACACTTGGTCTCAAGGGCTTGTGCAGGGTGCAGCGGCTCACTTCGTGACTATTCGGACGGTTGCTCACTCGATCACGTGATTGCCAATGCAATTATCGAGTGAGCGTCAAGGGTCGACGGCGCGTGAAGTAGACTATTCGGATACAGCCTAGGTATTTTCCCCATCAACCCTTAAATCAACAGTTAAGCTTATTTAAAGCAAGTCATGTCAACTTTGGCTGAAATTCAATATGGAAATTCAACTAAGGTAAAATCGAAAGTTGTAATGCAGACGTGTGTTGGTTTAACAACTTATAATGTTAAAAGTATTATCTAAATTATAAATATATTATTTAGTGTAAGAAGAAGTGACAAGATCTCAATGCATATAGTTAAAAAAAAGTCATGTAGGCAAACATAGTTAAGTCACTAAAAATAAACATTTGGTTATTAACTTTTGTCAAAAACATTTGCTTTCAACATTTGTTATTTTTTTCATTTACATGACGATAACATTGTTGCTAGCTTTGTTGATAACAGAAATTTTGCGACCGCTCTGGAAGTGGTCCTGATGAATGTTTATAACAAAATATTACTAACAAGTTATTACTGTTGGCAACTCTGTTTGAAGAGGGAGAGATCATGAACCAGAATTTTAGTACAGACGACTCTGCAGATGAAGCAGCTGTACAAATGGTTGGTGAGGTGACAGGTACTGAAGAAGCTCCTCACACATGTGGTGTGAAGAAAAGGAAGCGCAAATACAGTTCTAGGAATATGTCCCCTTGTGATGATCATTTACAAAACAATAAAATTAAGCTGTCAAGACTGTTACCAGTAGCTAAGAAGTTCAGGGACTGAAATGGCTTTTCTGTAGTTAGTGTCTTTCCATGAATTTTTTGGACCTATAAGGCTAGAAAGGTACTCAAAATCACTACTTGACATTCACACTAAACCTTTGAAACTGTCAACACTTGATAAATCACCAATTTCAAATATTCTTTCGTCCTTTTTCAAGTCACTTATGATATAATTTCCACTTTGCTTATCTCTACTTTGAAGGTATGGACAAACCCACATCCTTTTCCTATTTTTCTGTCTTCCTGCGACAATAACCCCTACATAAGCTGCAACAATAGCCACCTCTTCCTGTGACTTGAACTGGAGGAGCTGTTATTATTGAAAATTTTTTCGGCTATCAACTTGTTAATATAGATGTTTCAATAACTTTGTTATACACTTTTAATTTTGACGTTTCAAATTGTTCATGACATACTACAAACATTTTTGTTGAAAACATAGTTATAAACATTTTGTTATTAACATTTACCAAAACCTTACCTTACCTTACATGACGAAAACAAATCTACGGTGTTCGAAAACAAGGTACTTAGGAATATACTTGGTCCAAAAAGGGATGAGGCTACATAATGATGAGTTACATATGCTGTACTCATCACGAAACATTGTTAGGATAATCAAGTCTCTTATATTACGGTGTGCAGAACATGCAGCATGAATGAGAGATTTTAGAACCTTGTTCAGGCTATTGACTGGCAAGCCCAATGGGAAGAGACCCTGGGGAAGACCTAGACACAGATGGGAGGATAACATTAGAATGGACCTGAAAGAGATAGGGTACAATTAGTTGGACTGGATAGAACCAGCTCAAGATAGGGATAGGTGGTGTGATTTTATAATTTCGGCAGTTAACTTTCGAGTTCCTAATGCCAAAGAGTACATAAGTAAGAGCAATGGTTTCCACTTTTCACGTAGTTTGACCTAATTTTTTGTCCCTGGAACCATCACAACATTGTAATCGCTTGAAAGCGTTAAAATCTTAGTTTTAGTGAATTTTTCACTGTGCCCAAGGTTATCCAAATTTACAGTTATGTAGGTAAACTTTAGAAGAAATGCGCCCTTATTTTCTTAGAGGGACAAATGCAAACCATTTAGGAAATATCAGCTTCTGTACAACCAACCAAAATGTCAATCTCAATCTCCCCATCACCAAAAAAAACCCAAACCAAATTATTATGGCCTGCGTGCCAACAGATACTTGTTTTGATTACTATAAATAACTTATATAGTGATTTTACAAATGTGACTAAGATGTCACTAAAGAGAATCATCCAACCCAGTGCCACTCAACCAAATATTGGGCTGCTACAGTCAAGAGTTGTGAACCAAAAGGAACAAAGGCAGCTTTTATCATTTTAACCACTTATATTTCTATTAATTTGGATCTTTCACTGTTTTATAGTTATTCTAATAAATTAGTAAAAGTAAATATAGGCCTTCCTAAAGCTATAGCCTCAACGTGCCTTGTGACCACATCTGAAACACCAAATAATGTTCAACCCCTTGTTAGGAAACTACTGTATTGGAGTTGGAGGGCAGTAAGACACCAGTATTATCAACTAACTTAACAACATCTGAGTGAATTTGTGTTTGACTCCTATAAAAATATATTTATTGCATAATCTATAAATTTAAATGCTTTAAAAATCATTAGCAGCTATTATTACAACTTACATGTATTTTACTAATAAGCCTACATTTTTTTTTGTCATTCCAACTATTTTATCTACTCACTATATTACCTAAAAGCATAAAATTAAAACGTAGGTCTAGTTCAAACTTCTCTACAATATTTGGATTGCACGCGTGTTAATTTATAAGCTACAAGCACTTTTTGGCTTCGATGGCTGATCACTGGAACTAGAACTTTTACAGGCTGTGAATGAGGATTGTCATATACTAGAATGCTGAAGACAGGGAGATCCAGGTTTGATCCTGGTTGGGTGAACTGAGATGGCTTTTCCTAAATGGTTTTCCACACAGATGCGGTTACACTTCCTATAGATTAAACCTTTCTTATTTCTAATACATTAGTGTAGTTAGTACATAGGCGTATAACCTGAATAGGTAGGACATGGTGCTAAGAAAATACTTCCTACTCAAACCTTTTCTAAACATGAACAAATGTGCACATTTAAATTTTTATTCTTTCATGTTATATGCTTATGTACTAATTATGCTAATGGTTTAGGGATAAGGAAGGAAGAATTTAGAAGACGTGTACCTGCATTTGCATAGAGGGAGAGTGGGAAACCATTAATGAAAAAACTCTGTACACCCGACCAATATCTCCCCATCATCAGCAGTCCAGTCTAATGTGAGAGTAGCGCCTTAGACCATGCAGCCACCAAAGCTGGTTGTTTTATGTAGAATATTTCATATCTGCTTGAAAATGTTACTAAATCTACCTTCGCACATCTATAATAAAAGCAAGTTAAATGAATTAGAAATACCATTGAAAATAGCTTTAAAAATATTATTTATGATGTAATTTCTAAATCTTTCTAAACAAGTATACGTTCAAACAAATATAGGCCTACCACCTATAGATATATACTGACTTAAATTCTGATACAGCAATAAAAAAAAATTCTTTAGGAAAAATCTTTAAGTAATATAATTTAAATTCAAGCTCTATAATTCTCATTCATGACATCAGAAATTCAGAACAGTTAAGAAAAGTTGGTTCATATCTACTAGCTTCAAATAAGTGGCTCTAAAAAAGTGAAACAACCTACCTTTGCCAGGGAGTTCAATTAAGAACATTTTTCACTATTAAAAAACAGGTCAAGAAAATATTATGGGGAAAAAATTTCTCTAAAAAAGGTTACTTTTATCAAACTAACTGATGGCTTTGTCTTAAACTTGATTTTTTTAATACTGTCATTATTGTGTCCCTCTCATTTTATGTATCACATCATTATTACTTTATGTTAATACACTACTTTTTTAATCACACAGCCTTAACATCTGTTATGCATCATGATAATTACTTGAGGTGGGATAAGGAAACATTTTTAGAGGTATCAACCCTCATTTGCATGGAAGAAGAGTGGGAAACTGTTTAGGAAAAACCAATCTCAATAGACCCAACCAGGATCTAAACCCCAATTTAATATGAGAATGACGCCTTAGACATTTTGATCACCAAAGTGGGTCACTACTTTGATTTTCTAGTTTTAAATGTTAATTGTGGAATACATACTGTCTTTTCATGTGTTAATTTTAATCTTTTTTATTTTAATTTCTAAATTCCATCCAACCTATATGTTTGTGTTTTTTTGCAATGTTTTCATCAAGTCTTTAAGCTCATAGAAACCAAGGCCATAGTGGGGGTGGGGGCTTTATTTATGGTCCAAAAAGTATCAAAATTACAAGTACAAATTAGGAGGCTGTGTTACCATAAAAATCACTTCAGAAAGCTTCAAGAGGTGTTTAATATTTAGAATTTGTCCTAGTATCTGGCAATTAGGGGGTTATGTTGCCATAGTAACACTTCAGATAGCTTCTAGATTTGTTTAAATATATAGATTTTTCCTAGCCTTCGGTAGTTTGGGATTTATGTTGCCATAAAAAAACACTTTAGAGGTGTTTGATATTAATAATTTTTCCTAGCCTTTGGTATTTAGGGGTTTTTGTTGCCATAATAAAACTTAAGATTGCTTCTAGAACTGTTTATCATATAGAATTTTTTCTAGCCTCCGGCAATTGGGGGTTGTGCCCACCAAACCCTCCCTGAAATTATTGGCTGGCTACGGCCTTGATAGAAACAATGTTCTAAATAAATAAATAGAACTTCAAGTCATGCATGTGACCTGCAACTGTCACTTTTAATAATATATATCAATTTCTCATAAATTAACACAAATAAAATAGTAAAATGTTATCAATATTGTCCGTAAAAATTTATATGTATTTTACTAAAGGTGCTCCAAATTTCCATTTTTAAGAAAATAAGGGATACTAATATGAGTCTATAAACGCTGTATTGGCCTCAAAGACTGCTTATGAGAAAGCTTGTGATGTATTGTGTTTTTTTTACAAAATGTTACTAAATGTGGCGGTACAAACTTTTCATATTAAAGTTAAAAAAAATTTCCACACAAAAAGGTCTAGAATTCCAAAATGAGTAGCCCCTGTGTACAAGCATGTGCATTTTGAAGCTGAAATTTTAAATTTGTTAATACACGTATGTACAACACACCGTTTCTCTATGAGGGTAGGCAAGAAACAACTGATTATAGCTCAAAAAACAACTCCGTACTTAACCCATCCTCACTTAACTCTCTCCACATTCTCCTAACCTTGCATACTCCCTTCGCTTCAACAACATCCATACACCAAGTCATGCATGCTCTTTTATTCTTAAAACTCTTAATGTTTCTTTTCCACCCCCTCCTTTTGATCCACACACCCTACCAACATATATTTGCTTCGTCACTCGATCCGCACCCATCGTCTCAAAATGTCCAAACCAATGTAAGAAACTTATTTACATTAACCTCTTAGATCCCTTTCAAACTGCACTCCTTCAGAACCCATTCATTACTGACTCTGTCCATACGAGTTTTTACCACATACATTTCTTATACATCTCATTCCAACCGCATTCACCTTTCTCTTGTGTTTCTCCTGACAAACCCACACTTTACATTCATAGAAGAATTTTGGTGCTAACACACTTTTGTTTACTGCCATCTTTGCCTTTTTCGATACTACTTCATTCTTCGCAATAGTCCACATACATCCGACTAATCTCCGAGATGCATTCACGTGTCTCTCAATTTCACCATTTATCCTTTCATATTAAAGAACATACTCCCCAGATACACACAAAGTCATTCACTTGTTCTAACAGTTTTCCATTTATACTAAGCTGTCAATCATTTCCTGATCTGTCCTTATCAAAAACATATCACCCTAGTTTTGAAGAAATTTATACGAAGATCTATTCTGCCCTGTCACCACATTCAAACGATTGAATGCATTCTGCAAGTCCTTTCATTCTCATCTACATATAACAGTACTCTCAAATTAACACTGTATATTTGTTCACCAACAACATCCTCACAAGCATCCCTCTAACACCTTGTTCAAGGTCAAACCATTCACTCAAAGCTCCATCCACACTAAGGCACGTACTTTACTTCCATCATACACCACCTTAATTGCATTTACTAACCATGCAGCCACAACATACGCTCTCGGAACATTCCATAACATATTCCTATTCACCTCATTGTACGCTATCTCCAGATCAATGAATTCACAATAAACTTTCTTTCTTACTGCCATACATTTTCAATCACTTGTTGCAATGCAAATATTTGGCTGGCATGAAACCATATTCCAACCCCCAAATCTTGTCCGCAGTTTTTTTTTCATGCACCCTCTCAATTAAAACTTTCCCACAAACTTTGCCTGGAATAATCAACCAACTAATTGCCTTATAATACTTACATTCACTCTTACTGCCTGTGCCTTTGTACAAAGGAACACTGACAACATTCTTCCAGTCATTAGAAACATTCAAAATCTCAGCACACACATTGACAACTCACACAATCTGGCAAATAGTAAGTACCACGCCCCCACACTTAAGCATTTCACTTGTGATTCCATCAACGACCGCAACTTTGCCATTCATTAACACTTTCGTGGCTTTTTAACACCTCAACCTCGTTAATTCTTTCATTCATAATAGCATTTTCCCTATTTTCTGCCACTTTGTATAAGTCTTCACTATACAATTGCTCAAAATAATTTATATCTCCCTTTTATACTGTTTTCTTCCCAGATCATTTCAACAGATTCATTCTGTTTTGTTTTTTTAAATTTACTAAACACTGTGTTGGGAGAAATAAATACATTGTGTGGTCACCCTAGGCAACGCCAGGTACTTCTTCTAATACATAATAAAGTTGAGCCTTGTGTGAAATATTTAACTAAAAAATGTATGAATAGTTTAAATATCATCACAATTCAAATATCAAATTCTTACATATTAGCGAATTTCTAGCTGCAGAAAGTAAACATGTCCACAAAATATGTAAGTTGAGTTATTTACAAAGTTCAAAGCCTCTATAAACATTCACATCATTTACTGCCTCAAGAAAACATGTGCTGTAAAATACCATTGTGTGATATCACTTTAAAAATGATATTTATCACATATATGGAACAAGTCCTGGATTACAAAGTAGTTATTTAACTCTCCTGAAAAATTTGTGTTTTTAAACATGTTTCCTTTCTAAAGTTAGCAATTTTTAAGTGTGTTTTATTTGTAAGTAAGGGCCTGCGATGAGCATGTGGTGAAAGTCAGTCAATGACATTGCTGAAAATGGAAAAAAATGAATTTCACTCTAAATGAGTGTCGTACAAACTGAGGTGAAGTTGAGAAACAAAAAAGATGAACTTTTAATACAATTCTATGACATTAATAGTTCCATATTGCTATTCTGAAACTATGTTACATAACAGTCTTGCTGTTATCTAGAATTAAGATGTTAAAAATAAGCATTTATAAAAAAAAATACTACCATCCATTAAAATGGTTAGTTGAAGAAATTGGTGATTCAGTTCTTGTTTCCGAGTTCTGGCTTCTAAATTCTCTCTCAAGTGTCTTCGATGTTTCAGACTCTTTAAACAATTTTGGGACTAGCTAGGCCGTAAGCCTAGCTAGCACTAGTTACAAAATTTCTCACATCCCCCATTGCTTTCTAGCCCTTCTCTCTTTTCCTCTTGGCCACAATGCGTCATCTGGACTAGGTGGGTGATGGTGTCATTGTCATGATTAGGTGGTATCATAGTTAAATAAATCCTCTGACACCAACTCTTGTGCAAATCATGCCTACAGTGATATTAGCACAGCAGGCTTCTTCATTGGATGCTTTTAATGTTACAAACAAGGTCTTTATATAAGGGCAACATGCTTTAAATGACAGTTTAGAAAGCAATCTAGTAGTTGAAAAAGGAGTGCATATGCTTGAAATGAAATAAAATAATATAAAGAAAGGCATTTTATATATTTAATTTAAATGTATTAGAAATAACCCCACCCCCATTGAGTAGAGCCAGAGTGGATTTGAAAACTGCCATGACATTTTCAACGTTTTCTTTGACAAGTCGTCTGATTATTTAAAAAAAAACTATGATAAATCTTATAGGCCTTATACACACACACACACACCTCTTCACTCAAGGCCTAAATTATTAAAAGAAGGATACATGAGATAGTAGAGAAAGTAGGTGTGAGGTGGTGTGGTTATGTAATGAGGATGGAAAAGGAGAGAATACCAAAGAGAATGATGGAGCTGAAGTACAAAATGTATGGGAAAGACTGCAAGAGGGGCCAAGAAAATGATGGAGGAACAGATAACAAAAAGTGTGAGAGTGAGAGTAGAAGAAATTAAAGGATAGAGGGAGATGGAGGCATTTTACTATTTAATTGACCTGGCCATAGGCTGGACACAGTTGATTATGAACTATAAACCCCTGATGTTTCATTGTTAAGTACATAGACCAGTTACAGTCGGAAATCTGACCTACTAAACTTAACAAATTTTAAAATTAGTTAACAGACACATCATGTGTACAAATTTTATTAGTTACAAATAAACTGATGTTGAAAATTACAATCATATAAAAGTTTTAAGAGAAAGCTTTGATTTAAATATATGCTACCATTTAAATATGTTCAGTAAAAATGTTTTATTGCACAATCATAATATCCCTCCAAATGTTGTTTGAAATTAATATACTATTTTAACAATTTTTAAATATTAAGTCAATTTGGAATGATAATAGCGCCAAAATAAATACATCTTGATAAGCAATTATTCAAGTGGCTAAATGATTTTAGGTTAGCTTGTATTATTTAAAACCTGAACAATATTATAAGGGTGTGTTGCCAAGATGAAACCACATGTTGAACAGCGATTAATGTAATATTATGACAAATTATTTGTGTGCACTAGTGAAAAGTTAGGACACACCTAGAATCTACACAGTGGCGTAATAAATAAATTAACAATGATTAGGCATTTATGTGTATTTCTTCACATAAGTTGTTACGCTTGACAACAGTCAAAATTGTTGGTTCAGCCATTCTCACAGCGCACTGTATCACAATTACTGCTCCATAATAAACAATTTCCAGCTCCACTATAACATATCAAAAACACTGCAGCCAGAAATACTAAGCTACATATAGTGCATGGTTTACGTTCCAAGAAAAAACCTATCAAATATAACACCATAAACATCACATGAGTATGTAGTAAGGCTGGGTTTACAGGTTTAGGAATCAATAAAACTGGTATCAACCATTGCAAACAATACATCTTCAATGATTAGGCTGTTAGATGATTTTATCAACGTTGAAAAGACTTGCCAAGTAGACTGTTCAATCTTCTAATATACTCTATTACAGCTCTATTTCCTTGACGTCAACGTGGTATCTCATTAGATGATCTTACCAGAGAGAATGTATAAATACCAAACTTCTCTTCTTCACACGAACATAGAAGAAACAATTAATCTTTACTCTCATTCCAATTGTATCATTATGTTTAAAATAGTAAAGATAACTTAAATAATTTAGCGAAACACATGTTTACTCGTACAACTTTATTTCCTACGTCATGTTTAAAAAAAAACTCCAATCAGCTGTTAGCAGAACCTTGAGTAGACTAGATTTGCTATTGCCAACATAAAACATAAAGAACTCTCTAAATGATTAATTTTACCCAGACCACACAAAAATGTTTACGTTCCTAAGAATTAAGGCTCAAATCTTTTCGACTTTAGTTGTATTTATCTACATAACTTTTTTCTTGAAGAAAAAATAAACATACAACTAATATTTTCATTAATTAATATGTTATTTGAGTTCCTAAAGGAAGAGCCAGTCAAAGATAGAGATGGCATGACAGAGCGCAACTCTCTGTTGGGGGATGTGGGGGGGGCGCCACTTAAAGGCCGAATGCTAAGGCACTTACATCAAGATTTTTTTTGTTTGTTGATAATTTAATAAGCAAGTCTACGTAGAAATAAGTCATTGAGTAGGCTATATTTAACAAATTTAAATAAACATTTTTGTCTTTAATATCCGTCATTGACCCCTTTTGAAGGTATTCGGTTACGTAATGTATTAAAGAAGCTGAGCGCGTTGCAACCGATACTGCCAGTTCTACTAAATCATTTTTGCTACTGCATTTATTTAGAGAGCAATTTATTTATTTATAATATTTAGTATGTTAGTATGTCCAAAAATATAAAGCAGGTGGTAAAAAGTATATATTAAATTGGCCTAGTTATAAGGAAATTATTTTTATTACTTGAAAATGCTATTTACTCAAAATATGCAGCCAATACTAACAAGTTAAAATTTGTAACTAAGCTATTTTTAATACCGGAAACTCACCTTTTTGTTTTCCTGTTGTAGTCTATTTGGAAAAAATGTGTTGTGGGGCGGAGGTGAGGGTCTAGTGAGCTTCAATATGTAAATCTGGCCCTACTTATGTTCCAACAGACCCAGCCAGTGGCTGGAAGCTGTTCATGGTAATGAATGAATATGTTCTTGGTATATTTTGGCTCAATAAAATTGTCTTTATAAAAATTGTTATTAGCTTTAGGTTTTACTTTATTATATTGTAAGCTATTGTGTGTGCGCTTGAATTTGTTTAAATCTATTTAGGTTCAAGCTAGTTTCAAAAAAGAAGAAGTATTCATGTTTAGAGGGCCCATCTTAAACTTAGTATTAGAAAAGAAACAAAATCCTGTGTTTAATCTTTAATGTATAGTTTCCAAGCAGAACAACTGTCAGCTTGAAACTACAAATAAGACGAAAAATATTTTAATAATTAATTTAATTATTACTGTATCAATTATAGCCCTCAAATATTAGCTACAGTACTGGATTAAATAAAACCCTTACTAATATAGGGGAATTACATTAGTCCCCCTCATAATAGAAATTAGTGACTGGGATAAATATTTCGGAGACAATACTGTCAATATTTTCTAATACCTCTCGATGTGTCGTTTTCACCTGATATTTCCAGTGATCTCTACACAATACTGAATAATCATAAACACATTCCTTGCAAATGATCAAATCGTGACTGACGCTCAAGTTTGTCGTCTGCTTGATTGTGAAGGGACAGCTCTACCTGTTTCTTTTAATGTTCTTAAACGAAAACATGTATCTCGAGAATAAAGGCGTTATTGTTTGATATTAATGAAATATTATACCACACTTGACTAAATAAACATTTATATTAAAGGGTATATACAGGTAATACTATATAAATATGAATACAATCTTTAATATATACACATATGTAGCTATCATCCATGTTTATTACGTTCTGTCAATTTTACAATATATTTAAAGTTGGCTATTAACTTGTATATTAGTTTCAGAAACTATATTATTAGATTGAAAGTTCACTAACTATAATGAAATAAGGTATCTTAAAACTCGATTACATTTGTTTGAATTACGAACTTTGTGTAGTTGTCTTACGTCTAAGCGATCATTAAGATTATACGCTTGTAGAAAGTATAGCTATATTAAAATGTGTTTAAAGTTGGCTCTTAGCTTGTATATTGCTTCCAGAAAATAAATTATATTGAAAGTTAGATGAATATAATGAAACAAGGTAGCTAAAACTTAATTACATTTGTTTGAACAAACCTTACGTTCAAACGATCATTTAGGTTTTACTTATAGATTTGTAGGAAGTATTACGATACTATATTAGTCTACATAAACTTATTTAAAGAAACGAGTCACGAGTTTCCAACTTTGTTATGTTCTTCAAACTTTTTATTAAAAACGTTTATTTAATTTAACTAATTGATATACATTGATGACTGATGTATTTCATATATTCAATCAATAATT
The DNA here is from genome assembly GCA_033556935.1 of Timema podura. Taxonomy (NCBI): domain Eukaryota; kingdom Metazoa; phylum Arthropoda; class Insecta; order Phasmatodea; family Timematidae; genus Timema; species Timema podura. Next base: position 36,749,820 of record JAVRXN010000005.1, read on the forward strand.
AGCGAACGATTTTAAAGTACCACATTACCTTGTATGTGTTTAAGAGAGAAAGAGATAACCGAAAGTTTCCTTCTCTCTGTTACAATAGTATGGAGACGACAGCTGTAAAATTTCATCCTCAGCTGATGTCAATTCATTTATATTATAGAGATCAATGGATATTTCTCACAAAAAATTATGACCATAAGATTTAAATCGCAGAGGTTAAATGTGAAATTTTTGAGATTTACGCACTATTGAATGACAATTCCAGTTCTAGAACTGTTAAGATGTGTAACAAGCAATGCTATCTGTTTGTCAATGAAGGTACTACTTGGATATTTGGATCCGTAAAAAGTTTGACAGGCAACGCCATCTTTGAGCTAATGAATGTACTACTTGAATAGGATTTATTAATAAGTGTGTCCAGCAAAGCCATCTGTGAGCCAATTGATGTACTACTTGAATAACCTCAAGAAGTTATTAATACCTCTTGGTATGTCTTATTCTCCTGATACTTCAGACAGAAAAATTGCCTCATTTATGAGTTTAAAATCGCGTGTTCTATCCGATTTTAAATTTCTTTTTAACTATTTTCGCTACAGATATTTTAATTAGGTTAATGATATCTCTCAGAGACAAATAAAAATAAAATAAGTATGTGAAACTGAACATAATAATTTATATTGATTAGGCCTACAGAGATAATTAATTATATCAATCAAACTATACACAAATAATCATTTTAACTTCACACGATAAACACGATCAATCATGTTTGTCCAAGTAAGTGTCTTCCGGGCCTGGCCTTTTCTGTCCGCGTATTTTGCTCCCCTAGGCACAATTATTATAATATGCGCACCAGACCCCCCCAATTCTTTTTTTGTTGTCAAGGGCTAGGAAGTTCCGGTGGGGAGGACACGTCATTTACAACGCAATTTCAAAGTACAGTTATTTAAAAAGAAATATTTTCGTTCTGACTTTAACTTGAACTATTTCGATAATGTTAGTCAATATTTCTAAACGTAATTATTAAAAACAAAATATTGTAATAAAAATAATCTTATCCCAAATATTCCGCCCCCTTGGCTTATGCCTATTAGGCCTGTAATGTAAATTCGCTTCTGTTCAATTGGCCACCAACACTTTTCCAAGCAGTTCTTGTTTTATTGCGATCTTTTGTACTCTTCAATAGATTTGTCCCATATTAATGATTTTTCCTCTAATAAATTAATTAGCATATTCACGTCTACTTCTTGTTCTTTTGTCATGTCTTGGCGTGGCTTGGCTACTGCAAACTAAAAGCCTACACTGCTCAACAAACCTCAACAGTTCACCAAGAGACCACTCGAACGATTAAATACCCGGATCATATGAAATAATTCATTGCACATTGTGGTTCACTTAAGTTCAGTCCGGGCAAATGCCCGTCCGAGTCTCAGAGGATTGGATGGCGATGACTACACTCGGACAAAGATTTGCCCGGGTCCAAATGGTGTTAAAGAACACATGCCTTTCAATGTACAGTCAAACCTGGCTAATTCAAAACTGGAGGAACCACTAAACAAATTCGAACTATCCAAAAATTTGAATTAGATATGTTTTTATTTGGGCTAGAAAAAAAAACTTCATTAAATGTTGGGATTGGCTTCTTTGGAAGTTCTGTCTGTTCCCCTTCTTCATCTGAAGATGCACTCTCTTTTATATTGTTCATAACATCTGCCAAAATTTCTGCATTGCTAAGTTCACTGCAAACTGCTGAGTTCTCGTCCAGTTAACAAATACCATAAGGATACAAAACATAAAACTTGAGTTGCGCGAATAGAGCTATTTTGCGCAGCAACAATCAAAATGTAGTAACGTGTTTTATGTGAATTTCAAGCTGATTTGTCATCTTTGAGGCAATTTTACTTGAATTAAAAAAATAAGTTTAAATTACATGTGATTTTTTAACATTGTTTTAATAGAAGTTTTAAGGGACTAAGGAAAAAGTTTGAATTAAGCATGAATTTGAACTGTATATGTTCGAATTATTCAATTTCAACCGTATTTCTTTTTGTCTGGGTACCGGGCTAACACCCGGACTGTGTGAAAGGGGCCTGGGTATTTCCTATTGTTGGCTGAGGAATGACAAAAAAATATAGTGCCAACTCCTTAGTTATAATTTCTTCCTAACATTGTAAATTAAATTTCCCTCTAATCATGCTTTGGGTGGCTTCTTAAAGGTGATTAGTTGATGGTAGTTTGATGATTGATTAACACATTGCTGTATTGATTTTGATTCAATAAATTTTTACTCGCTCCTAACTAGGAAATTTTTTATTGACTTGTGAAATTCATTATATAAACTTTTACAATAAAAACATATGTTGGGAAAAGTTGATTTTTAAAATTTTACATCAAGAATAGTATATAATATATACTATTTTTTTAATCAAGAATGTTAAAATATATTTGCCATGGTTGAAATTAGGATGGACAGCACAATAATTGTACACATTAACTACCTTATTAAAGAAAAGAATGATTGTTGAAACCACTTGTGAATGATGAATGCTAGTGTTTGACAGTTTTTGATTGTTGTGGTATTTTATCTCAGCAATTTTTACTCTTAGCATGACCCATGCACTAGATATTCCTTCTACCTCTAACTATAATCTAGAACAGTGGTTCCTACACTTTTTTGGAAAACATTCTTTAGAACAGTGGTTCCGAACGCAGGGTACGTGCCGCGACATTAGGAGGTATGCGAAAATATTTGATTAATGGCAGAAAGAGCTACATATGCTAACAATGTAAGACAAAAGATAACTCAAAAATTATGGGGTCGTCCATAAACCACAACGCTTTTTTCTTACCTTTTTAGCCCCCCTCTCCCCATGTAACATCATGTAGACATTTAGCCTAGCCCCCCTCACCCCCCAACCTGCGTTATGTAACTTTTCTCACCAAGAATAAATGTCCTTATTTCATAAGGAAGTTTTGTGATACTAAAGGAGGGATTCATATTTAATATTTCTTAAAATCCATTTTAAATCCTGATTATAAATGATTTCAGAGTATAGACATAAAGATGTCAAGCTCAAATCCCTCAGGTTCATTAGGGAAAACCTCTGCTATATTTATGTTATGAATGTCAGGTTTCTTTAGTGGCGCTACATGATGAGGTTAAAGTGCCCACATCTGATGCTTGATGCTGGAGGAAGACATCTTTCTTATAGTGTGCACTTTTATTGATAGTCATATTATCATCATAATAGAAAGCTATTTAAACAATTTTAGACATACAACTTTTCTAAATTATTCTTTGTATTAATCTACAATTTTATTTTAAGTAACTTATCAATACCTAGACTCATGTTCAACATCAATCCTGGATCCTCACTTAGCTCTCGAAAAAGACTAAATGGCCAATAAAGCGGAGATCGGGGTTCGAATACCTGTTGGGTGTACTCGAGTGGATTTTTCTAAATGGTTTTATACTCTCTCTCTTCGTGTTAATGAGGGTAGATTACCTCTGGAATCCTACCTTCCTCATTTCTATTCCATTAGATAAATATAATAAAAAATAATTAGAATAATTACAATTTGACTACACCACCCTACAAAAGTATACTAAAAAGGTAGAATTTTAAAGAAAATTTACCAGCATTTGCATGGAGGGTGAGTGGGACACCATAGGAAAAGCAACCCTCAGTAGACCTGTCTGGTATTTGAACCCCATTTCCCCAACATCGGCTGTCTAGTCTACTGAGAGAATGACAATTTAGACAATGCAGCCACCATAGCGTATGTATAATAGTTGCATTTATATACATAAACATTAGATTTATCAGAAGGGAAAAGGTATAGGCTTAAATACACCTACCTTTTGAAAATAATTAATGATATTTGAAGCTTTACTTTTCATGACATGCCGCTGGTTTGAAACACACTATTGATAGACTCCTCGAACTTGCCTGAGATAGATTCTGTACTTTTGCTTCTTTCTCTACAATATCATTTTGAGACTTCCGCTGTTTTTTCCTGCAGATCACGTTTTATATGCAAGCAATGACCAAGTCTCCTCTTTTTGAAGAAATTATTTTGGTTTTTGTGCAAATACAAGCGATTATTCATGGCCTGTATAAAAGAATGCGCAATAGGAATCTAAATTATACTCAAACTCAACTACACTTAATTACAGCCGCTTCGACTGACAGCTTTTGTCCAACTAAAAGCACGTGAGGGGGTCAGTAGATTGGACAAATCTAAACAAGTGCCATGAGTATAAATATGTCACTGTTATGTGCATGAAAATTTGTGTTTTCGGATGTGCTTGGCGTTCGTGCAGACAATGCCACCTAAGCGCATTCGAAATATTGATAAACAAAAAGTAATTGCTAAACTTGCATTTTCAATGCCACAGATATTGAAGTTAGCTATAAGTAGTTTTCAAAGGTGAAACATGACAATAATATTATTGCTAAACATTAGAATTTGAGTATAGATCTGTGCTATGTAACACTTGATGCACCCACCCTCCCCATGTAACAACATGTAGACATTAGAGCTAACCCCCACCTCCTCTCAAAAGTTGCATGGTTTATGACAACCCCTATGAAATTAACTCAACATATGGTAGGGATGGTTTCAGGTTTTCTTCTATATTGAACCTGAGAAATTATTCATTTCAAACATAAAATAGTTGATAGTTATTAAAAATTAAATGTGTTTATTTTTGTTGTAACTTTTGCTTTTGAATGTAAATATTTGAACTCTTTATTCAGCTCATTATCACATGTTTGTATCCCATATTAGCCATTATTTCAATTGCACAAGTACATCAGAAATATACTAGTAATGTAGTAATTAAACACTTTGCTAAAAATTATGTGCATACTTTATGGAAATGGGGTGCCAAAGGGTAGACAAGCAAGAAGAGGTTGGGAACCACTGCTTTAGAATAACAGTTTGCAAAAGCCACGAAAGAGAAAAATAATAATACAATAAAATTCCTAAACGATAAATTTTAATGTCCCATTTTTTCCAAAATAAAATTAAATCTCTTTAGTTTAATTAATGAAACTTTATCCGGTGATACAAGTTTTTCAAAGTTTGATACCTATTTAAAAAGTCTCTTAGACATAACATTTAGAGACTAGTTTTTACATTTTAAAATAATATGTTTTGATTTTGTTGTATTAAAAAAATATATCGTAGATTGGTCTCACTGGTGCCAATTTCCTCCCTTTTCTAATTAAAACTACATAAAGCTGCACCAAGATGAGATGCATAGTCCCAGGAGTGTTATCTGTGTGGTGAGACTGGCTCATAATAATTTTCACCGAGCAAATGTTATCACTCAATCTAGAAATTATTTTTTTAGAGCATGAATATTGGTTAAGTTTAATGGTGTGTTGACACAATAAGGTCATTAGTGACCGTTTATTATTATTTAGTACCGCGACTCATACCCATTCGTATAGGCTTAAGTACTAATTTTGCTAATGGGTTAGGAATTGAGAAGGTCAAATTTAGAGGAAGTGAACCCGCATTTGTGTGGAGGGAGAGTGGAAAACAATTTAGGTAACCCCCCCCCCCCCAGTTCACCCAACTGAGATTCAAACCTCGATCGCCCTATCCTCAACAATTAGTGATTGTGGATATTGATAGGAAGGTAGAGTACAAGATAAACTAAACATTAGTCTTGCCAATCAATCTGCCAAATCTACCTCTATTCTATTTGTTCAAGAAGACAATGCTAATTAAAATGGGTTAAATCAATAATATTTTTACGTGTTTGCGTTCTACTGGTTTGTAATATATTTCTAGTTATTTTGTGGGACACACAAAAAACATATGGTAGAAATATTTTCCCACATAATGTATGATTCTAATGACTGCTAACTCTTTTCCTCTTTGTTTTTGCTCATAGGTTCGATTGCAGGCATGGCTGAAAATTTATCATAGATGAAAATATGGGTTTTTAACTTGTAGATGGAAGCAACCATAATCACAAATTGCTTTCATAGGTACAATCTCCTTTAGTACTGAAGAGCCAATTCCTGAACGAGGTTGTACACTTCATTTACTTAAAAGGTAGCACACTTACCCTGTCTGGTCCCACTATGGTGCAGCTTATAGCAGTGATTCTTAACCTTTTATTACTCGCGGCCCCCCAAATATCCTAAAATATTTTCATGGCCCCCTAGTTTTTACTAACATATTATTCATTAAGATTTATTCTAAAGTAGTGGCTTTAATTACCGATTATAATAACAAACAAATAAAAAACATATATTAACTTACCTAAATGTATTTAATGGGATCTCTTCTGCTGAACTCTTTCCACTAATTGGTCTATTCTTGTTTCAGTTGTATTATCTAATGCTATTTGCATGCAGAAGTCAATTTCAATGCTTTGTTTTAAGATTCGGATGGACATATCGAGGTTTTGTAAATCGCTCTTCCAAGTAGTACTATGTATTATCACCTCACTAGAGGTGCGCTACTGTAGCTATGACAGTCACCACACCGACCCCTCTCACCGTTTCTATACTCCCCCCCTTTCAGAGTGTCCTTACATTCCACAGTTAATCCCCTAATCCTAAGGCTACACAACAAAAGACAAGCTATCCAAGCTCCAAGGAGTGATGCAGAGCTTTGAGCCACAATCTAGGTGCTTTATAGAATGACGTCCAAAGTCAAAGGACAAGGGCTCAAATCCTTGTCAAAGTACAATTTTTCTTAGTTACCTTAGAAAATCATTATTTACAGTCAATTGACATTTTTATTTAGTTTATCTATTAATGTATGAATATATATAAAAATATATTTTCTTTCCTATATTTAAAAAAAAATAGTCATTTCTTTAAGTTTTTTTCAGTGAAATATATTTTTACAGTCGCTACTTGCACAAACTATTTAAATACATGGTATAAGGAGATTAGGGTTAAAATAAGTGCATCACAATTTGTTTGTACCGAAGATAGAAAAACCAAAGCGAAAACCACACTTTGTTCTAGACCAATGTTTTTCAACCTGTGGGTCGCGACCCCCAGGGGGGCCGCAAAGGATTGATGGGGGGGTCGCGGTCGCAAGCCAGGTAAAATAAAAAGCAAGTGTAGTCCTACACTACAATAAAAATATAACAATTTCAGAGAAAAGTTTATTTTTAAATATAGGTTCTACAATCTACACTGCATTAAATATACAACAATAATTTCAGTGAGAAGGCTGTGCCTGTTTATTTTTTACTCTGACAACTGACAAACGACTGCTCCTATGCGGCCGCTGACCGTTGACCTTCAACCTTCAACGTTGACCTGCGCGCGCACTCCCCCCTCCCCGCCTAACAGCGCCAAATACGTCTTATTTGAAATCAATGATATAATTTTATTATGTCTAGGGGGTCGCCAGAATTTTTTTTACTTGTAAAGGGGTCACATATTCAAGAAGGTTGAAAAACACTGTTCTAGACAATAGGCTGTTAAAAAATTGGAGATATTTAAAAAAAAAATTAATGAGTCAGAAAAAGATGGCCAAGTTGGTGAAAAATTATCATGTTTTAAATGTTATTTCAATTAAATAGAATGTACACACTGTACGCCTACTTTACTTTACAAATAGGCCCTACTGTAAACTTTTTCTAAACACCATACTAACAAGAATATTGTTTTCTAAGATTTTAAAAAAAATTTGAATTAAAAAAAGCTTGGTAAATCACTTTTCCATTTAAAATCATTAATTTATTACTATTATGATTATAAACCATCTATAACTAAGTTTTTTATTTTTTTATTGTTTCCTTCAGCACACAAGTTATTAACAGCTTAATCTGATTGGAGAGAGATGAGGAAGGTAGGTAAAAGGAAGTGAACCTGCATTTGTGTGGAGTGAAGATAGGAAAACCAGAGTGATATATCATTTGTGGGAACCATCTTAAGTTCACAAGACAAGATTAGAACCTCGACCTCCCCATCAAAGCAGATAAAACCAATGGCAAGCAATGGCTAGAACACCACTGCGGCTAACTAAGCTTTGTAAACAAATATTTACTTTCTCTTGACACCTCGAAGCGAGAATATTGTGATTGTCAAAAATACGAAATCAGTATTTTGATAAATGTCGACGTTTCATGACCCTTTGAAACAAAAAAAAAGTGGTTTTCACAATGTCATCTGTCTGACTGTACCTTGGTTTGGGCTAGAGCCGAAACCATTTTACCGATTGGGCTAAAATTTTGTATCTGGGGTTTTCATAGGGTCTCCCTGAGGGTTATTTGGAATTAGATATTCAATATCTAACCCTAAATTTTAGGGTAGTTATTGAAAGACAAAAAGAGAATAAATCTATTTTCTCGAAAATCGCTCTAACGATTTTGATTAAATTGTATATCTAAACATTGTTTATCATTATAAACACCATGGAAATGTTAATTTTCTCATAAACATGACGTTGAGGGTACTTTACATAGGGGAGATTTTTAAATTTTCATAATTTTTCTGCAACTATTTGTGATAAGTAATCACTTATCATTGTAAAGTTGTAGTACTACTAAAGATAAAAATCTTTATTTGAAATATATTTTTGTAAAAACCAATAAGTTCTGAGATATAAGCAAATATATATACTTTTTAATACAGGCCTTTGAAAATTAATTTGATTCTAATGCTCTTTAGTTAACAAAGATGTTTCTCTTTTCTCAATTTTTTGGGAACAGTGTTTCTAGTTCATAATGCCATAGAGTAAGAATCGGTATATGCTAGAAGGGCCTTAGTCAATTCAACTTAGTTTCGAGAAAACAAGAAAAAACTATCTCAAGCTTTATACATAATAATGTCCTAGAGAAAATGAAAAAAATTACAGGATATAATTTAATTGATACAGTTCCATTGATAACAGCTAAAATACTGTTTATTGTTTAGTAGTCGCAAAATAATATTTAAGTGTCTTGACTGAGGCCCTTTTAGCATGAATTAGGTATTTTCCAATAAGAAACTCCAATATGCTATTTTTTTTAATGATATTCTATTTGAAAAATGTACAAAATTAGTGTAAAATGCAAAGAAAATTATTTGTACATATTATTATACTAATAAAAAAATCTGGTTATTCAGCATTGTTTAGTTCATCTTCATTGGTTTCTGTTTACCAGCTTAATTCCAGATTAAAACTTTTGGTATTCACGAAGAATGTATGAACATAGTCTTCTAATATCATTTATCTTTGCCTTTTTTAAGGAAACCTTGCCCAATGAATAAGCTTCATTTACTAGAAACTGTAGAGGTGGACATGGAGGTTTTCCAAGCGAAAATGTGTGTCCTATCATAGAATCAACAGTTGACCCAGCCAAAATGCAACCATTGAATTCACAAATGTATGTAAAATGTGTTTAACTACTTATCACGACGAACTTTTTTTTATCCCTTGGAACATTTTTGTCTTCGTTTCCTTCAGAGATACAATTATTTTTTATAATATAAAGGCTACCGTGCTTTAAACTCCAGTGCCTCCTTTGTATCTAGTTCTTTAACAACAAAATTATTAGATTTATTAGATTTTATTATTATTTCTGTTAGTTCATGTACACTATAGATCCTGTCATATTTTCTCAGTTCCCTTTTTATTATACAAAGATCCCTATCATAGGGAAGGAATTATTGACACCTATTGGGGAAGTAGTGTTCAATTTTATTAAAGCGCTTGATGTCCATCAAGGCTAGTAATAATCTTGCTAAGGTGTGATTTTTATTCTGCCCCCCACAGTTATCAAAATAAAGATGCAATTCGGTGTATTGTGGAGGGACAGTCTGTATAAACTCATAAACAAATTAACATAACTCAAGTCGGACTTTGTTGGCTACACCTCCATGATGTTCGCTGTGTTCTTTTTTTATGTCGTGAACACAAGATATATTGGTTGTCAGTTGGCTCAAGTAAAAGGTTTCCTGGTCAGGGAATTGAGGTATCTGCACATTCTGCATAATCAATGGAGATAACTAGCACATTAGAATCACATGAAAGTCAGTAACTGAAGCTCCTTTAGCACATACTTTAGTTACTCTATGTCAATTTCTATGATAACCATGCATCTGACCGAGTTCCTTTTAGCAAAAACCATTAACCCTACCCCATAAAACATAAATACAATACTTAACTAAATTTTACAATTTTCATGACTGAGGCCCTTTTAGCATGAACCGATTCTAGTAACAATGTATAATATTTCATTTATGATTTTTGGTGTAGTGTTTCTACAACAATGTATGTACCTATTATTTTGTTTCACAAATCTTACGAGTTTTTAGTAAATGTCTATTTCAAGATAAAAGCGAGAGAAAGTCTGTGTGGTTCACCATACCATTTATTTTTTATTACTAAAATAAAAAATTGCCTTTAGCTCTATGGTTTGTGGACCTATAAGTTTTAAGACACTTTTATTATTATGATTATTATTATTATTATTGGAGTTTACCAACGACACAACTAGAGGTTATGTAACATCATTAAAATTATTTTACTTATGTTAATGTGTACAAGATCCATAAATTCTGTACCCTTTCTTTTAACAACCTGTATAATATACATGTGTGTGTCTTTTTTTTTTAATGAAGCCTTAAACTAAAATAATGTGATATTTTCAGGGGAGAGAAATGTTAGCTTTGACACACATGCCCACCATCACCTAAAGTAAATTTCTGGATGCACCAATGAATCTTAATATCTTCAAAATTAATCCTACTATAAGCATGAAAAGGTCTCGTTTTATAAAACATGAATTAAAGTATTTAGAGAAAGCATTTTCATCTCTTATTACAAAACCGTTGCTATACAAATATGTTATATATAATCAAATTATTTATAAGCTAAACAGAATCAAGTCTACCCTATAAAAAAAAACTTTAACATAGATGAGGCAAATACATCACAGAGAACATTTTCAATAACTCAAGTATGGAGGTGACAGACTATTAGTATCAAGTCAAGGGCTCTACCTGAACAAGATGTAAATGGGCAGAGGGACGGGGCAGTAGCGGGACTTACAAAAAAGATGCTAAGATAGATAATATCAAAACGGGGTTGGGGAGGAGAGGGAGAGGTGTTTGTGATGACACACCCCTCTAGCAGGAAACTGCTGAACTTTTTCAACAGTTAAAAGACATGATTTAATTTGAAAATATCAAATTTTGTAAAAATTATTGTATTATAAATATTCATCGTGTATGATATCATATTATTATAGAGAATAAGATAATGTTCTAACTTCAAAACTATATTCTTGTATTACATGTTTTATTTAAGTAAAAAGTAAATATTAACTTGTAACTTTTTATTAATATAGTTCATTTTAAATTTACAAGTTAAATATAATACAAAAAACCACATTTTGTTATTATGTATAGTTTCTGAGAAATAGGCTGGACAACATTATCGTTCTTATATAGTAGGTGTCCATCCGAATCTTAATACAAAGAAACTTCAATAAGGGTTACTACTTTTCATGACTCACGAGTTAATCTGCATAATGCAGCAAACATAGCAGATTGTAAGGAAAAATAAAATAAAAATGATGATACTGGTAATAACACTTTTAATTTATTTTATTTTAATTAGAACCAGTAAACAAGTCCAATATTATTAATATACCAATAGTTAGCGAGATGACTGGGCCTGTTTTTGTGCCGCAATTTTTTTGATAATACATTTTGAAGTTACAACTTTTTTAAAATTATTTATTTACAAACCAGTTGAGATTGGTGAGTGGCAGTTTGGAACACCGTGATTCAGGCGATGGATTTTAAATGATCAATAAGTTATTAAAACAAGCTTTTAATATTTACATACACATTTTAAATGTTTATTATATTAATAGGTTGACTTTAGACATAAATTCAATTTTTCAGTTTCTGCTAAATATAATTTTTCTAAAACTTCTATGTAACATACAAAAATTAAAATTGGAATAAATAAGTAACTAAGGTACAAATTGATAATTACAAAATATATTAGTTTCACATAGGAACAATTAAAAAAACTCCTTAAAAATAGCAGTGCGCCTAAAACATCAATCAAATACTATCTACTATTTAACTTTGGACACGAAAGAAAGTACCAATAGAAGAACAAACAAAATATGGATAGCTTTCTTCTTTTATGATATGATTTGGGTTCTGCTTTTAGAAAATAAAATTGAGTGTTTCCCTCCCCATTCTAATTAGGTAACCATTGCCACTCTGTTCACACTTTACAATGATACCACTGGACAATGTCCATAGTTTCAATGTGAAGATCATATTGTGGGTGTGTCCTATTTGGTTCTAATACTGACAAATGTGCCTTCTTTCGTATATGCAAGTCTTAATAAGAATTCTCCCATTTTCATTAGTTTCATATCAGTCTAACTTTTAATAATTAGGTAATAATATCATTCTTTAAGGTAAGGCTGCAGGGGGTAAGGCCAGTGTTTTTGCAGGTTTTATAGCAACACTTTTTTTTTTGTCAAAATAAATAAAATATTGCTCCAGTAGAAACATAGAGTTTAATTTTCTTCACGTGGTAATATCATCAGTTGTGTTATATAATATATATATATAATATATATATTGTCATGAACAGAGCAGCATTAGATGAAAAACTTTTTAAATGAAGAGAAAAAGTTTTCATTAAATTCCAGGACACCCTTGACAGAAATTCACGAACTGACGAGGTCTTCATGTGAATAAAGTTGAAACTCTGTGTTTTAATGGTGAATTATTTTATTTCTATTGACCAATAAAAAAGTTTTGATATAAATAGTACAAAAACAGTGACCTTTTCTCACATTCCTTTCATTCCCACCTTAAGGAAACGATTTTCATTTTGCGTCTAACTCTAGAGTTGAAAGACACTTTCCTTTAAAGTTACATTATAAAAGTAAACCATCAATATATTGTGTGTAGGGTGTACTTAAAAAAGTACAAGTTGAGCCATACATTTTTGTAGATTAAAGTGTACGAGCTTATTTTCTCTGTGAGATATGAGGACGAATTCTTCGAATTAGAGCCAAAGAAGTAATATTTGAAATATTGATGTATTATTTTTGCTTAAATGAAACAAAAGAGCATAATTGAGAAGAGAAAAATTTACAAGCTCCAATATGCATCAAAACTTTCTTTCACTTTTTATTTATTTTTTTACTGTAAAATATAAATTAATATTGCTAGAAACATTTATTCCTTTTAAATGACAACCATACAGAAATGCAAAAGTGTTAACAAAGCACTATAATTAATACAACTGACTGACATGAACTCTCATCTGGGGGAGAGGGATAGAAACAGATAGTGCGACATTATATACATTCGGTTTATGTTCAGTAGATTTTCTTACAGGCACTTTGAACACATAGTAGTTGTTTGCACCTAGGACTTACACTGTTCAACCCCTCCTTGTATGTAAAAAAATGAATGGTTGATCATTAATACAAACACGACGACACATACACAAATATAGGTAACATTAACACAATGACAAGGTTGCTTATTAACCAAACAATTTACAAACCGGGGAACTAAGAATCCTGTCTTAAAGAGAGTAATACAACTTTAATACAGTCATGTACATAGGCTTCTCATCATTATGTTAACCACTGTTCACAGAGTACATTCTGTTTATCCAGTAAGGTGGCAGCAGTGATTGAATCTTCTCTCCTAACAAAATAAATTGACTAAGCAGAGCTTATGTAACTTACGTAGATATTTATAAAACAAATATTTTTACATTTGAAAAATGTGTCCTGTGTAGAAATTCAAACCCTGGATGGTCTATGAGTTCTTAAGATTATGCACATTATCTGTATTAAATATTCGACAAACTGCGGGCAACAAAGTAAATTGTTCCTATCAAAGCGTTCTTATAGTTGTGGCTAGTATTATCTAACATGTCACTCGTCACAATAACACTATATTGTCAACTATGGGGAGATGGAGGTTCAAATCTTGTTTGGGTGTATTATTAGTGGTTTTTACTAAATAGTTTTTCTTCTCTCTGTAACATATTAGCAATTAGTACATAGTATACCTAAAGCCCAGACAAGTAGTAAGATGTGGTGTTATATTTTTTTTATATACGTAAGAGTCTTTGGAGATAGTAAGGACAGGGACTTACAGAGGAGTGTTAAAGGGGTCATTAATTTATTCAATTAATTTGTATTCCTTCTCAATGAAAAGGCTAGTTGGCTTATAAGAGTATCATAAAACCTCAATTATGTTTTGTTTTTTATAAACTTCAAACTGTTTAAAGGGAAGTTTACTGTTTACAAAAATAGTCCTTACTATCTCCTGTCGAGGGACTCTTATCACAAGCTACCACAGATAGCAACCCCCCTCCCCTACACAACTAAATACATGTATATGGTGTTGAGCAGGAAGTGTCTCTTTGATACGGACTGTACAGTTATATCAGAGACATGTTGATCCAAATGTTCAAGATTTGAATATCTGTCCAGAACACATTTTACAATCAAATAATGTCGGTATATCTGAACGAACTGTGAAATTAAAAAAAAGATTAAAAGATTTTAATATTTCTGTCGACATAACAGGAATATATTTGAGATCGATGTTTTTGAAATTCCTGTGTTAAAAATATAACATATTAAGTCAATTTTTTTTTATCAATAATTGTGTTTGTTAATGTTTGAAAATTGAAAACATGATGTTTAACATTAAAAAAAAAGTCTTAATATATTTTTTTTAATAATAAATACTTGACAAGTACAAAGAAAAAAAAATATCTCTTTACCAATAAAAATCTGTTGAGCAAATAAAATATTGTTTACTCGCACTCACAAAAGCTAAACACTAATGACTATTGACAAAATATCAATTAACATGAAAACATAAAACTTGTATCAATTCAATTGTGGCTAAAAGGAGTGTGCGAAGATTCGAAATGTTGAAGCCAAAGCTCAAATATTCTTCACTTTGACTTCTACACTCACAATAACCTTTACACCTTTAAAACATTTCGAAGGAAAAATAAAGCCTCCCGTTAAACTATAAACATATTTAAAATGTCTCACTAAATATGACATAGTTCAACATATAATCATTTTAATAATACCCATTAAACAGTATTTTAGCACAGAATACTGATTAAAGGACACCTATAACATAAGCATGTATAAATTCAGATATGTGAACATAAAATAACAGTGTTTATATTCTTTAATTGAAAAATAACACTTTGACACGAGAATCAAACCCAGGGCCGCTGCTCTTTCCACTGAGCTATCCAGGAGTCATCCCGTGCCCAGGGTCATTATTCACTCATATTTTAGGTAGGAAAGTCAAATTCGATGCTCTTGATCCTTAGATATTTGGTTCAGTTAATGACCCTATTAGGTGAATTTAAGAGACTTGTGTTTTCGATGGTTGCTTATTATACCTTTCTTAAATTATTTATAAATGTTTGATTCAGTGAGTCTTTACAGTATTCGTAAGTAAAAATACATTATTACTATTGTAATTCCTAATTATTTCATTAATTGAATATGATATGCTTTAATACTTGATAAAATTGATCTTTTTCTTTTGTCAAAATTAAAAGTTTTTAATACTATTTAAATTTTTTAGTTTTTTTTAAGTGCTATTAAGTTGAATAAGAATGTTTTTATACGAGTTTGGATGCTTGGAAAAACAATTAAATAGGAAATGTTCAAGAATTAAAATCGAGTTTGAACTTAAGAATCGGAATCGAGAAAAACAGGTATTATGACATCTCTAATTTAAAGACATATTCTGTAATGAATGTGTCATTTTTCAAATTAAATAATATGATATTTAGATGTGGCTACAACCATACTTAACAAATATAATATCTTGGCTATTTAATCCGTCATGGTCTGCTGTGCTTTGTTTTATCAAAACTTCTCACTTTACCTCAATGCACTTGATGAATAAATTAAAAAATAATAGTCAAGTTATGTGACAATAACAAAAACCTTATCTTCAATTTGGGCTTTGTCTTCGCTTCACATTTAAAAAGTGACCTTCGCACACCCCTTAGTGACTAATTTAATAAAACACAAAGAACATCTCTACAACTCAGATCATAGCTACTAAGTCCTGATAATAATATTTGCTCATTGGCAATAGTTAAGCCATGAGAAAAGACACTTCTCTACAACTCCATGTGTAAGGCTATAATTGTGTTTTGTAACACTTTTCAGTTTATATTTCAACCACTAATAATAAGTTAAAAACTTGCAGTTTTTTTTTATCAAACTTCAATTGATTTCAAAGTTTTATAAACTTAAGTATGTTATTTCATTCAAAATTTCAACTTGATGCAAGTTACATCATGAACAGCTTAATGAGTACAAGAGAGTGTTTTAAAATGCAAGTGATAATTTCCGTATGCATGCATTTGTATAATATTTATATACCTAGTAATTTATACATACACACACATAATTATAATTTACAAGACCATACGTCACCAAGGTGGACTCCAAAGTAACACAAATGAAAAGGGAAGGTTTTAAGAAATCAAAGTCACTAAGAGTCGCTATGAATGATCAAATTAATGGTCTCAGGATTTAAACTCAGTCCTCTCTGAGTTGACGGGAATCACAGAAGCTTGTGAAATATGCTTACCACACACGGCACACACAACCAAAATTACCCGGAAACGTGACAACTAAATCTCACACATGTCCAACCAAATAAACTACCCAAAGACGATTAAAATAAAGATAAATCATTGTATATTCAACACAACAAATTTTTTTAAATCGGGTTTGTAAAAAAAAAACACCATATTTTAACACTTAAAATTTTAAGTTAGACTTTTGCTGGAATTATGAAATTAGATCATTTTATTTTTCATAGAATGTGTGTCTTCATTTTAATTTGTTATTGAACACTAAATCACAGTAACCATTATACGGAATCATCTGAAAAATAAAGTGAAAACCAATATTAGAATATAAATAATAATACAACTGCTGTTTTATAGGGACCTACTGAAATGCTTTTGGTCACCAATATTAACTGAACCATTATTTCCCAACAAAATTAACGATACATTTGATATGAACTAGCTTGAGAATGTAAACCATATTTGATCTAAGAAAACATTGGTTCTTAAATTGTGGCTTGCGACCCCTTTTGGGGTCGTGAAAATTATTCCGGGGGTTGTAACAAACATTGGCAAGCGTGAGTAAATTAAATATTTATCATACAACTATTTAAATTATAGTACAATACAACCTTTTATTCTAAAAGTGTTTAGTTCAATGCACATGATTAGACAACACATTGATGATTATTTGTTAGTTAACTAAGATATTATTACTATTATTTTATTATTATTATTATTATTAGCACCGCGTCTTACTACCGTTGGGTTTACGCATTAACTAAGATAAACTAATGGTTTTAATTGGTTATCTGCATAAATAAAGTTAGTAAATTATTAAATATAACTTTATGTATGTTGTGTTGGGTTTTTTTTAAAATAAATATGTTGATTGTAAGACATGGTTAAATGTTGTAGATGAATGTGTGATAAAGAGAAACATTTAAGAGTTCAAGATTAAAAAGTGTGTACAACTCGGTGTACAGATATTGTTGACACCAAGGGAGTATGCAAGGGTAGGGGAGTGGAGAAAGTTTTAGGGTGGATTAAGTGGAGTGGTTGATTTTTTAGCTATATACACAATGCTGTGCCTACCTCATTAAGGATTAGGTATGTATGGTGTTTATAGTTCTCATTTAACCTAAAACTGCTCAAAAACTAACACTGGAATATAAAAAAACTCGACCATTATTGCCCGGGGTCACTGATAATTTTGTTTTATAAAAGAGGGAGCCACAAATAAAATAATATTAATAAAGCTTGCGTAGTAGAACAATGTTTTTACTGACAAACTACTTAAAAGTAGATTAAGAAACTAATATTTACATACCATGATACCACCATTTGGTTTTCTTTGGGTTTTTGTTGCAAGTCTTTACATAAAAAGAGTTATCCGGAGGCCTTTTCTGAAACAAAAGACAAAAAAAGTAAAAACAAAAAGCCTATTAAGTCGGATTCTGACCAATAACTCAGGAAATTGAGTGAAATATTTTCGGTGATGGAAATCAAACCAAGATCGGGGCTCCAATTATTGTATTACAAGATTGTATGCGCCTCGCCGTGTGCGCATATTATTATAGTACACGCATCATGACGGGCTACAATTATCATGCCCTTTCTTTGTCGTTATTGCCTGACAATATGGCAGCTATTAAAATGTTTTAAAAATGATAAACTATGTTAATATTCCATGATGACACCATGCTCTACAGGTAAAGGATATAAATAAAAATTTCACGAAAAGCACCTTTCAATTCACATTTGTTTATTTAGATTTACTTTTAAGAATATTTATTTATTCTTTTAGTGAAACATGATGACATTTTTATACAAGGATTACTAAAATATTTTGAGATATCATCAAGCTGCATCCTCACAAGTTAAGTTTCCAGCACAAAATGATGCCATTCTTTTTTGTCAGGACTTCTCCGTCATCATGCAAAATTTTTAAAAGGTGAATACAGAGAAAGATAGTACCATGAAATAAACACAGCGCTAGTGCAGTGTGGTTGTCAAATAGAAAGATATAAAGTATTTATATTAAATAAAACAAAATGGCTGAGTAGCTAAATAGAAAAAAATATATCAAAAATAAAAATAAATATTTAAATTTTAAAAAGATATGAAATATAAAAATGAAAATATTAAAGTTTTCCAGACAACATTAAAAAAAATTCCTAACAACTTTTTTGCAATTTCTTTGTGAATATCAATTTTTATGTTTGTTACATTAATCACATATTTTCAAAAACAGTCTAAATGGCTATTAAATATCAACATACTTGTAAAGTTATTTTTACAGCACTGTATTTAATGTTTTAGTTTTTTTTTAATCACTGTGTCTTACTACCTGTTCAGGTTGTACGCATGTAATAATAATTACTCTAATGGGATGGGAGATGAAAAACATTTAGAGAGGATGTAAATCATTCATAGGAATGAAAGAAGTTGGTAAACCAATTTAGGGAAAATTTACCTGCATTTGCATGGAAGAAGTGTGGGAACCATTAGGGAAATCCTAGTGACATGACGGATTCAACCCCGATCTCCTCGTCATCAGCAGGCTTTAAGTTATTGTTTTTGGCCCTGTGTAAATGTGTTATAAGAGAAACAGTTTTCCCTCTGATGTTTTGACTGCCATATCTAGGAAATGCATTTTGTTAACACCAAGAAACCAAATCTCTCATCTTTGTTTAAATGTATAGGTGCAGAATTAGTCAAGTATTTAAATTCCATGACTTTTCCATATTTTTGATTAAGTTCCCTAACATTTATTTCCTCGTTTCCCCTGACATCAAATGATTCCCTGAATTTTCCAGGTTTTCCTCGTCTATAGCCCATGTTCAAGGTAAAAGAGAAACATTTGGTGTCATTTTATTTGTTTTAATAAGCTGATGAATAAAGTAACGTTCTACTGCAGCTGTCTAAACATGTAGGCCTACCTTCTCTTTACAGCTACTGAGCATGGAGACTATACTGAGACACACAGACTGTACTGAGAGTGCAGGCGACCAGTCCTCGGTCAGTATCGACAAGCAAATGTGGCCGTTACTGTACACGTGCGGGTGAACTGGAATGTTGGCGCCGATGAACGTTACCTGGGAACACTGCATATATGTATATGGCTTCTTGTATAAAACAATGGATAGAGACAGAAGTGGATATATTTGTTTACAAGGTATAGTCTTACCATGACCAATTTCCACTATGACCTCACCATATAAGCTAAACCATAGTGGAACAAAGCAAGGTAAGCTTGCTACTAGATATGGGATTCTCAAATCCTGTGGTAGTCGAGAGATTTGATATTCGTAAAAATCTCTAAAAAATGTATATCCAATACAATCATAAAGACGTTGACTTCAAAATTGTATTAATATAATTAATTTAGTTAAAAATTATATTTTAAATATTTTCACTTTAATTCAAATTGTACACTTTAAATATTTGAAAGGACCATTAAGAGTAAATGGAGTGTACATGAATGTATTCACTTGAATAAAATGGCATCTTATTGGAACTCATTTCCATCCTCCCAGTTTCAAAATGGTGACACATACCTGACCTGAATGTAAAAACAAAACCATATTAAAATTTGTGATGATTTTGCCTTAAATTGTTAAATGTAGGAGCAGATATAAAGTTGATTAAATAACCTTGCATAGCCAACCGGTTTAATATAAAGGCACCAATAAACAACAACAAAAATAATAACAAAATATGATGATGGATAGTAAGGGCTGTACGAACATTCAAAATATCAAAGTCAAAGGTCAAATCTCCTTTACTTCAACACACACAATAACATTCAAATCTTTGAAACATTTCTTGAAGACCGAGGAAAAATTATATAAATACCCAGAAAAAAATTGAAATACCACCTTTAATATGCCATATTTCAACAATAATTGATAATTTTTAGAACAGATATTAAATCATATTTTAACACTGACTAGGTCTATAACATAAGCATAAATAAATACAGACATGTCACCATAGAAGAATATAATATGTTTTATTGTTTTTCTCTACACCTTTCTCTTTACCCTGATGCACTTACTGAAAAATTTAAAAAATAAGAGTAACAAAAGCAACAAAAACTTTATCTTCAACTTTAACTTTCTTCGCATGTTTAAAGTTTTGCTTGCTTTAATAAATGACCTTCATATAATAACTATGATGTGATGATGATGATGATGATGATGATGATAATAATAATAATAATAATAATAATAATAAAGACGACAATGATGATGTAATACAAATTATATGTAAATATTTTTCTTCTTCATTTTAATGGTGTGTACAGTGAGAAGATAAGGCGATTGAGTTTTATGTTTTTGAACAAGTTGATATTCACATGATTAGGCCTGACTTCTGTGCAAACGTTACACATTTCCTTTGGCTCTCCCCTTCGCCAGCTTTCAAATGTACCCTTGTATACCTGTAGGTAGCACGCTTACCTTGCATTGTTTCACTATGGCGTAGCTTATAAGAAAGGACCATAGTATAGTGTGTCAAGTTAAGACTGCTTTATATCTTTCAGGATAAAATGAAGTGTACATGTAATAATCTATAGTTACCTCTGGTGAGTCAAAGGGGTACTTGTTGCTGAACTTGAACTGCAACTGGAAGTGCTCCCCCTCATAGAGCGTGCCCTGGGCCCCGTCCATGTGGATGATCCACCTGAAACCAACACACAAAGTTTTGTCTCACTGCCGCAACAATGTTTACTAGGGGGAGAAGTAAAGAAGGGATGGAAAATCATTTTTGTGAAAAGTAAGCTTACCAAGAATTATTTTTGTATTTTATTCACTTGGCCCACTACCAGTTTGGGTTTAGTACATAATATTAACTATGCTAATTGGATAATGATGAGGATGATTGTATTCAGAGGAAATGTATTTGCATTTGTGTGATGAGAACGAGAGAGTGTGAAACCGTTGAGGAAAATCACCCTTAGTACACACAACTGGAATTCAAACCCCAATATCCCAGTTATGAAGAGTGACAGCATCAAATTTTGATGGTTTATCTATTTATGGAAGAAGATTGCAGTGGTTTTATTTTACAAAGTGTTTGGGTCTTTTTTTTTATATCAGAGATGAGATGCTGTGACTGGATGATGGTGTTATCTCCTGATGAAAGCTGAACACTATCACTTGGACCTTTTTTGTTTGTGTTTGTAGTTTGTAAAGTTGCTATGGGGATTAAACTTTTGTTTTCATTATAATATGTAATAAATAAGAGAAATTAAAGAAAACTAACGAACAAATAAAAATATAAAAACACTTAACACATATTTACACACAAATGAATATTTAGATGCTTTCATTGCATCGTCCTCAGAAAGTGGTAAGCCTGTGGCAGCCTTAATTAATCTACTTAATATTCTTGTCAGTGCTACAATATGATTTTCAAAGGATACCCGTTATTTAAAAACTGATAACTAATGTATCCACAAAGCCGTAGAAAAAATTACAATATTGTACTTACATTATTAGTCCGTTTTATTAATAGTGTAAAGACTAACTATACAGTACTCCATAAGGAAGTATTATTGGAAGCTTTTAATAACTTTTTAGATGAAATTTATCATTAATAAATCAAAGAAGACTTACAGTATTTTTAGAATGCCAAATTTTAGTGGCTTTCAATCGATGTTGCTGCTTGAAAAAGGGCTTCCTATAAAATTCAGGGTTCAGCTATTTAAAAGAAGTCTTGACTAACATAAGTTTTCGCCCTCCACACTCACACATCTCCTTGAACTTTTATAATGTAAAGAATCAGGGGAACTTGCTTTTGTAGCCAATTTAAATGTATCGTGTTCTTTCAGTCTTAATAATTCAATTTTTAAATCATTTCAGTAACTTTCAATAGAATTAACCCTGTGGCGTCAGTCCACAATCGAGTCATATTGACAGAGCGACTGTCGTCGATTGGTGAAGATTGTACCAACATTTGCTGATAGAGAATGTCATAAGGTTAGTACAATGAACACCTCCAGCCGTTAATCTCAGTTTTCTAGACCGAAGCCGCTATTTTTTCAATCAAGAAGCTTATCATTTGTCCTACCAAGGCTGATGTTGACCTCATTCCCAACCCACTAATTAACAGAAAAATCTGGATGCTCCAGGGATCAAACCCGGGACCTGCGGATCTATTGCCAGGAACTTTGACAACAATACTATAGAGGCTTTGTGTTTAGAGTAAAAATAATAACAGAGAGAGAGAGTATTACCGGTAGGGTGAGGAGGGTTGGGTTGGCACACAGTCCTTTGTGAGTGCCGCCTTAGACGAGGGGTCAGCAACCTTTTTGATAACCCTGGCCTTATGGGGTTAAAAATAATTGGCAGGCTGGTTTGGTGAAAAAAATGTAGCAAAAAATTCAAATTTCAAATTTATATTTTTCATAAAGTAACTAGTTTTTACTATTAAGTCTATTTTTATGAGCAAAATGGTTTGTTTGCTAAATATTTTGTGAACCAGATAAAATCAGTTGGCAGATCATAGGTTGCCGACCTCTGCCTTAGACCGTGTAACCACCAAAGTGGCTCTTACCAGTTTGAACAAACAACTTTTTTTAATAAAAATTGCTGTATTAAAAGCACCTGGTTCATTAGCGGTTGAAACCTACTGTCTATAGTCTATAATTTACTTTGAGGTGAACCCTCTGTGTTTTGTTTGTTCTTGGTTAAATCTTTAGTCAGAGCTCAATCCAGATAATATCCAGCGTCCATAAAACACAATTCTTCCAGAGTACGAAGGTCGATGCCAATCATCATGATACTTTCAAACTGTGTGCTAGGTTAGACAGAAAGGACAAAGGACTCTCACATATTTTTCGCAATGTCTGAAAAGCCAAATTTTCCCTCTAAAAAAACAACAAAATAAACAACAGTATTACCATAGCCTTTGGTCAGTGTTGTGCGGTTGGTTAAGCATGATAAATAAATACTATGATATAATTGGAGAGCTTTGAAATGTGGTGTTGGAGAAAACTTGAGAAGATCAGGTGTACAGACAGGATGACAAGTGAAGAAGTCCTAAGAAAAGTGACTGAGAAAAGAACCAATCCGAGAGGATGAGAGTAGATCGAGTGACGAAGCAAATATATTATGGAAGAAAGAGTGGATCAAAAGGAAGGGGTAGTCCATGTAAGACGTTGATAAATGTTGTAGATGAATGAGTGAAATAAAAAAATTAAGAGTTTTAAGAATAAAAGCGCATGTATGACTCTGTGTATGGATGTTGTTGAGAGGTTGTTGAAGTGAAGGGAGAATGCAGGGATAGGGAAATGTGGAGAAAGTTAGTGAGGATGGATTAAGCAAGAAGTTTTTTTCAGCTATATCTTTTGCCTACCCTGTGAGGGAATGGCGTAATTAGGTATTATGCATTTATGATAAAATTTTTAATGTGAATTAGGTTTTTGTTAACTTAACAAAGAATAATGAGTGCCCTCTTTCCTTTATCTGAGAAATCCAGGTTGTGTGTTAATAAGTTTGCAACTAAAATTTACAAAATTATTGCTTATCTACAACAAAACTGTTTGTAAAAAAAACCACATAAAAATTTAATAATTTATAATTAATTTATTTTCTTAATTTGTTATTGTGTCATACAGCCATAGTATGAAGCTTGTGAGGCATTATGAGGTCAAGTGTACCCCTGCATGCTTTAACTTGTAAGTAGATAGTATTTGCGTATGACTGACGATGTTTTGGAAGGTGAAACCATGGCTATAATAATGATATGTAATTAAACTAAAATAATGTGTTTCTAATTTATACGAGACTTGAGATTCTAAAGCCTTGTTTGCAGCAAGTGACTTACTGCGAGAGATTCTGTCCCGCCTCCTCGGCATCTACGGTGACTCCCGGCGGGGGCTCCTTCATCAGTGACATGAGCTCTTTCTGTAGTCGGCGCTGGGGGTGTAAAGAATACAGGTCACAGCACATGGCTAACAAGGGTCAGGGGCTAAGTAAGACAGTGAATGGAGAGGGCTAAGTAAGACAGTGAATGGAAAGGGCTAAGTAAGTACAGTGAACAGAAGGGCTAAGTAAGACAGTGAATGGAGAAGGGCTAAGTAAGAAGTGAATGGAGAGGGCTAAGTAAGACAGTGAATGGAGAGGGCTAAGTAAGCATTGAATGGAAAGGGCTAAGTAAGACAGTGAATGAGAAGGGCTAAGTAAGACAGTGAATGGAAGGGCTAAGTAAGACAGTGAATGGAGAGGGCTAAGTAAGACAGTGAATGGAGAGGGCTAAGTAAGACAGTGAATGGAGAGGGCTAAGTAAGACAGTGAATGGAGAGGGCTAAGTAGAAGTGAATGGAAGGCTAGTAGAAGTGAATGGAGGGCTAAGTAAGACAGTGAATGAGAGGGCTAAGTAAGACAGTGAATAGGAGGGAGCAATGTACAAGTCAAGTTCAGAAGGACCAAAACCTATCAACTTGATCTGCCCTTCAAAAGGAATTAACAAATTGTTTAACTCTAAGAAGCTAAAAGGGACCTATCAAAAAATTAATATATATATTATATATATATATATCTTTTAGACCGTTGGTCAAGGGGAGCTTTCAATGACTTACCACTATGCCCCACTACATATTATCATACAGTGCCATACAAATTCAGACTTTCAATATATTACTATTGATGGCCATAGTTGACTCATTTTACCAATGGTAACCTTTATTAATATTTCATTATTTGAGGATGAGGGTGTCGTGTCCCCCCGTATCCTATCCTCTCGCCGCTACTCGACACATCCATCATTACAATTATATTTATCACAACAGAAAACTTAACAGGTTACGTTTAGCCGATCAACCGGGTTTTTGCTTCTTTTAAAAAAAATACCTATAACAATCACTAATATTATTTTACCCTACATTATCAAAACAGAATAAACATTAATTTAAGAACATCTTTAATAAAGAAATCTAAGCAACTCAATAGATAGTGAAAGGTGCTCAAACAAAAACTACCCCCTGATCCGACTTTCTAATAAACAGAAATTGCAAAATGACGAAATCACATCCCCGTCTTTAGATGTATAGCAAACTCCCGATTATCTAAACTCGTGTTATCCGGTTTGCTTAGCGGACTATCCGTGTACTGATTAACCCAGATAATTCGTTCCCGAGTGGGAGTGTTGACAGATAGGCTCCGTCACTAATCGACGTGTGTATGTATACTCAGATTCCGCCCTGATGAAGAAACTCCTGCTAGACATTATCTGTTAACATCAGCTAGTTATTTTTACAAGCGGCGGCCGTGGCTCAACAGATGTCACAAGACTATGTCGCGTGGCGTGCCCCACTTTACAGCGGCATTTCCGTCCCGGACGAGACACAAGGGCTGTCGCCCACAAACTAGATAGATATAAGACGCACTTCCGTCTCGTAAAAAAAAAAAAAAAAAAAAAAGGAGAGACGATTACCACAGGACTAGAGACGACAAAAAAAAGAGAGAAAAAATCTCTTTAAATGTATTTGGGTGGTCCAGAGTGCGAATGACTAAGCCGACTAACACTAAAATAGTCGCTAGAGGCGTTGGCCTTTCTAAGAAAGGGTGGGGACTTTTTTTTTAAGACTAAGGGCCAGTTTCATAGTCAGATTTAGTACGCCTCAAGTGCGAGTCGATACTAAATACAAGACGTCACCTACCTGAAATTGAATGGAATGGGCCAGTTTCATATGCGAAACTGGCCCATTCCATTCTGGTCTAGGTAGGTGTCGTCCTGTATTTAGTATCGACTCGCACTTGAGGCGTACTAAATCTGACTATGAAACTGGACCTTAGCCTACCTAAAAATTTAGTCGGGAGAAAAAAATTACATTTCTGTAAACCGAATGATTTATCTCTTAAGTTTTGTAAGTTAATTCTTCAGTGGTTCATATTTAGAAAAATAAAATTTAATGTATAACGTTGAAGCGGGCGGCGGCCCACAGAAAAAAAAGTCTTGCGGGCCGGAGTTATCTCTGCTCTAAGCAGTTGCCTCAACGCCAACCACAAGTGTGTGTGTGTGTGTGTGTGTGTGTGTGTGTGTTTAAGGGTGATGTGTAGGAGGAGGGGGGTTTCTACTTGCGATGGCTCAAAGTTAAATCATCCTAGAGAGGAAACATAATTTGTTTGTTTTAGCATAATTAGGTTTGTAGATAGCTAGAATGATTTTTATAAGACTTAAATTAGCTACTAGCATTGAGAACTAATAATTTAAAAAAATACCTTAAGGTGGTGGTAAGCCCACCCCCCAATACATATCCCTTGGTACGGACCCAGCCACAGCCAAGGAACAAAAAGTTAACAAATATGCCTGAAACGCTAGCGGCCATCATTCATGACGAAAAGTATAGTTGCGGGAGTTGAAGGAAAGGTTAAGGACAAAGGTTCCTTACCTGCCATCTGGTGGCGTCCAAACTCGGCTTGGATTTGAGAAGTAGCGCCTTCTTGGACGGCGACACATTAGCGGACATCTAGCGATTGTTCACAAAATGTTCAGTCCCCGTCGTCGGATCGGCCGACCAACCAGAGGGCATAGTTTCCGGGGGAAGCAGAACTTGACGAGGAAGCCGCGCGAGTTTGGTTTTGAAGTCAAGCTTCACTATAGAAACCTAGTGGAGAGCAATAATGTTACGGCACAGAGCAGAGACGTTGCCCGGTAATGAAGTATCTACAAGACTCGGACAGTCTGAGAGACTCCCCCCACTCTACAAGGATCGTCAATAATATGGCAGTATATTCATTTCAAACGTGAAGCGACCCCTTTTCGACAATGGTTTCCCAAGTTTACTACAAAACCAATGTTCATCAAGCCATTTTAAAAATCAAATCAAATACACTGAGGGGATTTGCCCAAATGTTTTAAAAATAATCGAAGGGGAAACATTAATTTCAGAAAACAATTCATTTTGACAACAATTTGTCGAGTTTAATGTGTATATATAGTACTCAACCAGAAGGTTGATTGGATCCTCAAAGTTCCACCATCAGCTGTAAAGCCTAGGTAGCAATGAAGAGGGGTACTAGGGAAATGAGGAGTGAGGTAGTTTCCCGTTGCTTTCCTCACCGAGCCAGAAGGTATTATCGCACATCAGTCTGCCAAATCCCCTGAAATACGTCAACCAACAGGCCCTACAAGAAACACCTTCACTCCATTCATAACAGGTACTGGCTGTATATTGAATGTTGTTACTAGTATCGTTCATGTCTCTGCACTTTCATATTTGTCAGAGCCATAAGTAAGACTAAGAAAGATCAATGAAAGTAACAACTCGATCTTGCTCATACTAGATAGGATTGTAAACATTATATCTGACCAGACTGAGCAGATCAGTGATAATAACAACTTGCTCTAGCCCGTATTTTCCTTGAATTAAAAAAAAGATATTTATACTTTACAGTAGTCTCAATCCAAGACTATGTCCGTATTATCCGAGGTGGTAGCACCATTATGTTCTGTAAGATTTGTCTAGGAAATGCTTTCTTTTCTGAGTCTGTTCTGTTGTAAAATCATTGTATCGTGCATCGTCGCTTAGTTCTTTGTAAATTGTCTATCTGTCTTGTTTATTGTGTAGTGACTTTATTCTAATTGTTCTTTAACTCACATATCCCCTTTCTCAACTAATTTCATGTTATTCTATTTCGTCTGAGTTCTCGGTAATCCGAGTTAAGGTACATATTTAAACTCAATTTCGCTATAATGTTGGGAAAAAAGTTTTTAAAATTCTATAGTTTTTAAAATTATCTTTCTTATAGTGCATTTATTTATGTTCTATGTTTAGAACTACCATTATTGTTTATTTAAGGGATCGAATGTGTCGAGAAAAGTCACAGTAAAGCCGAATTCAGATTACACTGTCATGTTGACACGTGTCAACATATCACAACACATCAGCTTCAAGTGAGTACATTCCTCTGATGTATTGTGTCGTTTGGACATTAAATATTGTCAAATGACTTCTTGATTCTGATCAGAGCACAACATTTAGTGTACATGGGTTTAGAGCGTTTCAAAATGTTCACTAGGATGTCAATAAAGAGTTTTCTACCCTTGAATTTCTCATACAAAAAAAATTATCGAAAAAATCTTTGATTCTTCAACAGTATGACGAAAATCTTGATATCCAGATCTTGGCTGATACGTGCCACGACATGTTAACATGTATTCCGGCGTCAGATAACACATAACATGTCACACCACAACACATCACGGCCGTGTGAGCACTCCAATTTAATTTATTGGAATGACTTTTTCACTAAACCGTCATGTGTTAACACGAAACGTCAGCCTAATATGAATTTGGTTTAAGTAAAAGATTCAATTACCAGTGGCGCAACCAGAATTTGTTCTTGGAGAGTTGGAGGTCGAATAAACTAAAGGAGTTCAGAAAGTGTGGTGATTCCCCGTCGCCTTCCACACGAATTTCTACTAGTGAGGCAAAAGGGTTTACCAATCTTGTTGGGAAAGCTATTTTAACATACCTTCCAGGGCTCTTTTCCACTCCACAATCGACATTTGACCGATGATTTTACTTCCCCTCCGAAGGAAGTTGTGCTACGGATTTTTATAGCTCAAGAAAAATCTGTCGACCCAGGCTGGATCTGAACCCATAAACATCGGGTCCTGAGGCGAGCACTTTACCTCAAGAACGCCGAGGTCGACATATTAACTTTATAAGTAATAAATCAACCTATAATACCAAACCTGAGTGACTTTCAATCAATGTTGGTGGTAGAAAGTTGGCTTCCTATCAAAATCTCAGTTTAGATACCCCTTCCTTCCCTAAAAATGCATTGTATTCCGATTAATTGCGGCACCGTTTGTATGGGAGGAAATTAGAAGAAGAGAAATAAAACTAACATGCCGCTTAGTTGGGGTAGTGAAGGTCGTGATTGAACCCAAACGAAGGCAGTCCTTTATCAGCATTAGATACCTGCACCGCCTTGTTCAGTTGCAGTCATCAAAGCGAACACATCCGTGCAAATTTGATCATTTTTTTCATAGTAAGCACCCTTATTAATGTGTAACCTTTGTTTGACAGTCATTATTTTGATTGTATTTTCATTTTACATATGTATATGTATATTATTATATATTATTACTTTTATTATCACCACGTCTTGGTACCTGTTCGGGTTATGCGCACTTACACTAATGTGTAATGGTAGGGTGATTGTGAGATGAAATTGGGAGGACCTACAGTTTAACGTGGGATCCGAACCACAGTGGAGGCCTGGCATTCCACACATTCACAAGTTGTGATTAACACACGTCTCAATTGTGCATGATTTGTTTGTTTGCTAGTAGATTTAGTTATTTTTGAATAAATGTCTGTATACATTAAATACAACGTGCTTCCTTTAATGTCACACCCCTTTTATTTTATTCATACCTTTTTTGCTATGTTAGAATGTATTTTTCAGTTCAATGTTAAAGTCTCTCTTAATTGGGCTACTAAAGTGATCCAGTGCCGATATCTCCCAATTAACATGAATCCCCTGTACTACAGTTTACCGCTATAGGTTTGGACGCCTGGGTTAGAGCTGTAAACCAAAGTCAAGTTGTGGGCTCAGGGTAATTACCCCCCTCACCACCACCCAACATAATTCAAACAAACAAAATAGAGCCATGCCGAGAAAGAATGCTCTGCCTGAGTCACTTTCTTTCTCGTAAACTGTATTAACATAAACACACGCCCCCTAAGAACAACAGGATAGGTTTCGCACGAAAAGTGGTATCTATTTTAAGCCCGCCAGAGGTCGAACTAGGAACCCCACCAGGAGGCGGTCTGTTCAAACAAACGGAACGTGAGAACAACTCAACTTCACGTTGGATAAAGGATGTTCTAAATAGAATCTACAAAAAAACAAACTTTTTTTTAATTCAGATAAACACGTCAAATTAAATAACCTTTTTTTGTTACCACGTCTTACCCGTTCGGTTCATACGCACAAGTTATGTAAGTTACCTAACTTTTCTTAAATGTTAGAAGAGAGGAAGGTTGAATCTAGATAGAGCGTGGCCGCATTTGCGTAGAGGGAGGGTGAAAAACCATTTAGGAATAACCACCCACAGTACACCCGACTGGGCTTCGAACTACGATCTCCCCGTCATCAGCTTTAATTAAGTTCTAGTGGAGTTCGTTGAGCCCGTGTTAAATGAAACAATGATGCGTCGTCCTATCATAACACATATACGTTGTCAGACACCTTAGCCCAAAGGATCCAGCATATTAATCGTTACTAAATTAACGGTATGAGGTGTAGGTGTAGCACCCTACACGACATCTCAAGCTTATTGAGTGACGTCACAGTGAGGTTTGTTTCACACTCTTGTGCTCCCATCGTTTCTATGAGTCTGTATTTTATCAGTACAAAGTGTACTCCCGTCCAAGCCCGACAAAATTCAAGTAAGTGTGGACCTGTAAAGAAAGAAAGGTCAGGTGTCTCCATTGAGTTTAGAGGTCACTAGGTCATAGTCGGCCTAACTATAATGGAATACCCGCATCGGTGATCGAATAGTTTTGAGGCGCCACTCTCAATAATATAGACTGAATTGCTGGTGACGGATAGAATGGGGTTCGAATACCGGGCAAGTGTATTGAAGGTTGGTTTCCCCCCCCCCCCCCCACAATATCTTTCCACTTGTCTCCTCCCCCTCCTCCGCAAATATTTCCTCTTAATTCAACCTTTCACATCTCTGACACATTAGCGTAATTAATAGGTGTGCGTATAGGCCGAACAGTAGTAAGGCGTGGTACTATAAAAACACATAACATTTATAAAATTTTATTGTATTACTAGCGGACCCGACAGACGTTGTCCTGCCCGAACGTTGGCTTTTCTTTTGGGTGGCATAATTGATTTCGATAATAAAACAAATACTATGTGATCATCATAATTACAAATTCTCAATGAACTCCAATTAGTGAATTACACATATATTACAAATTCAGTGTTTGTCAAGACAACATACAAAATAAAACATCTTTTCATTTTTGGCATTTCGCCCACAACTCCACAAATATCAGCTGTATCGAAAAACAAACATAGCTATGAATTATTCTCAGAAGTTCAATTATTCATGAACTTTTCAGAAGCTTTTAACGGTCAATTATTGATGAACTTTAGATTTTTTTAACGGTCAATTATTAATATATTCATTAATATAAATATTGGAGTTGGGAGTGGGGGGGGGGGGGGAATTTTGAGGTTACATGTTCTGATATAGTCTACAAAAAATCTAAAAAAAAAAAAAAAAAATCCCCCCCAAATAAATTTTTCTTAAAAAATAAAAAAAATATCCTATAACCCGATTGCAGCGCCACCTACCAGGTTCAATTGTAAATCCAAACCATCCACGGACCCAATCAAACACACACAAAAAATTTCATCAAAATCGGTCCAGCCGTTTAGGAGGAGTTCAGTGACATACACACGTACAGAAGAATTATATATATTAAATTAATATTTCACAGACATTGATAATATCTATAAAAAGTTACAGCTGCATACCACATGAATTGCCGTATGGATACGTGAAAGTAGATCTAGGAACTTTTCTAGCTCTCATATAAGACCCTATGAAAAGTAGACTGTAGCTTTGGTTAGTTAAGTATGTAAAGTAAAAATGTTTGTTGTGGCTGCCACACTTCTGCTTTGCGCAGATACAAATTGCAGACCAGACAGACAGACAGACATTCTGCAAGAATGCGGTCCGTGTAGAAAGGGAGAGGCGTCTAGAGACGAGACTTAATTAGTTAAGTGTTTTATTCTCGAGAAGAACGCGGCTCAATCTGTTCCGAGAACTCGATAAAGCAATTTACCTTGTCTGAGCGTGAATCCAAGACTGCCACAACCACTCCCGTCAGGTTCCGGGATTCAAACCCAGGACTCTTTTGAGACTCGGAAAGAT
The DNA here is from genome assembly GCA_033556935.1 of Timema podura. Lineage (NCBI taxonomy): Eukaryota > Metazoa > Arthropoda > Insecta > Phasmatodea > Timematidae > Timema > Timema podura. The sequence goes on from JAVRXN010000005.1 coordinate 36,782,322, forward strand.
TAAATCCTGCAGTTTTTAAAACAAGCGACTTACAAACTTTCTCTGTCTCTCGTAGTACAAACCCGATTATCGGCATAATTACATAGCTCGGGTGAAGTAGGTAGAATGTAAAGGAAACGTGTCAGCATTTGCGTAAAAATAGAATCAGTAACCATATATGAATCTCCCCCCCCCCCCCCCAACAGACACCGGTCGGAATTCAACCCCCGTTTGGAAAGCCAGACAAGACGAGACTGACCTAATTTGTCAACGGGCCCTACAAACTAACCTAACCTTAAGAGCGCACCTAGACTTAACTCCAGGAAAGGTAGATAACATCTTGACGATAAGATCGAACTATAGTCGATTATAGCTGGTTAAAGAACCTTTCCTGACGATTCTAAAAGTTAAAGTACATTTACCACTCGAGTTTACTTGGATGGCAGATCAAAAAGTTACTAGAAATAGTCTCTAATGTATCCCTACACCAATAGCTGATATTTGTCACTTTGGATAACTGTAATTTAGCACCGCGTCTTACTACCCGTTCGGGTTATACGCCTAGGTACTAATTACACTAATGGATTCAGAATTGGGAAGGTTGAATTTAGAGGAAGTGAACCCGCATTTGCGTGGAGGGAGAGTGAAAAAGCATTTAGGAAAAACCACCCCCAGTTCTCCCGACCGAGATTCGAACCTCGATCTCCCCGATCCTTGGTGGTCTGGCTCAACACGACTGGCGCGTTAGCCAACTACGCCACCGAGGCGGGTGATAACTGTAATTAAACTGTAATTAAAACATTATGGTAATGTATGAATGTGATAGTTAACCACAGTCATTTAGACCAATATTATTTATATTTATTTGAGGCCGGGCACAATGATTATTTATCGTTTTATTCCACTTAAAAAAAATATTCATAGCACTTTCGCAAATGGTCTGACAAATAAAGGTAACTTTTTTAAGTTTGGCGACCGACGAGTTTAAACCATGTGATTGATCACGATGTAAACAAATTATTTACAATGGTGCACCCAAGCAGTTGATAAACATATTTTATTCGGTTAAATATTTTGAAATAAAATAAAAAATAATTTATTATTTTTAAAAAGATGACAAGTATTTTTTATTTTCCAAGTAAATACGATTCGATGCCTGTATTAATGTATGCACTATATTAGGCCTACACATTATAGATAACATTTCAAAACGAAGAATAAGTACTTTTGACCCGCCTCGGTGGTGTAGTTGGCTTACGCGCTAGTATCGTGTTGAGCTCGACTGCCGAGGATGGGAAGATCGAGGTTCGAATCTCGGTCGGGTGAACTGGTTTTTTTCCCTAAATGGTTTTCCACTCTCCTTCCACGCAAATGCGGGTTCACGTCCTTTAAATTAAACCTTCCCAATGAGTGGTGGTAAATAAACAAGATGTTGATAGCTTTTGCTATGTCGTGTAACACCACTCCAGTGGAGAATGGGCTGTACATGGTGTTCCAACCTAAGAAGACGGTTACACATCCGTCATTGCCAATAGAAGTCAAGAAATGTCTCGACAAACCCTGGTGGCACACGCTAAAATAAATAGTAGTAGTAATAATTATAATAATAAAGTCAAATTTTATCAATATTGACAGAAAAAAGTTATAAAAGTTCCTTCCTACCAGAATCCTCTACTGTGGAACTATGCGTCATGGAAAAGTATCCTACAATACTGTGGAACTATGCGCCATGGAAAAGTATCCTACACTACTGTGCACCTATGCTCCATGGAAAAGTATCCTACCCTACTGTGCACCTATGCGCCATGGAAAAGTATCCTACAATACTGTGGAGCTATGCGCCATGGAAAAGTATCCTACAATACTGTGGAGCTATGCGCCATGGAAAAGTATCCTACAATACTGTGGAACTATGCGTCATGGAAAAGTATCCTACAATACTGTGGAACTATGCGCCATGGAAAAGTATCCTACACTACTGTGGAGCTATGCGCCATGGAAAAGTATCCTACAATACTGTGGAGCTATGCGCCATGGAAAAGTATCCTACAATACTGTGGAGCTATGCGCCATGGAAAAGTATCCTACAATACTGTGGAGCTATGCGCCATGGAAAAGTATCCTACAATACTGTGGAGCTATGCGCCATGGAAAAGTATCCTACAATACTGTGGAACTATGCGCCATGGAAAAGTATCCTACACTACTGTGCACCTATGCGCCATGGAAAAGTATCCTACAATACTGTGGAGCTATGCGCCATGGAAAAGTATCCTACAATACTGTGGAGCTATGCACCATGGAAAAGTATCCTACAATACTGTGGAGCTATGCGCCATAGAAAAGTATCCTACAATACTGTGGAGCTATGCGCCATGGAAAAGTATCCTACAATACTGTGGAGCTATGCGCCATGGAAAAGTATCCTACAATACTGTGGAGCTATGCGCCATGGAAAAGTATCCTACAATACTGTGGAGCTATGCGCCATGGAAAAGTATCCTACAATACTGTGGAGCTATGCGCCATGGAAAAGTATCCTACAATACTGTGGAGCTATGCGCCATGGAAAAGTATCCTACAATACTGTGGAGCTATGCGCCCCATGGAAAAGTATCCTACCCTACTGTGCACCTATGCGCCATGGAAAAGTATCCTACAATACTGTGGAGCTATGCACCATGGAAAAGTATCCTACAATACTGTGGAGCTATGCGCCATGGAAAAGTATCCTACAATACTGTGGAGCTATGCACCATGGAAAAGTATCCTACAATACTGTGGAGCTATGCGCCATGGAAAAGTATCCTACAATACTGTGGAGCTATGCGCCATGGAAAAGTATCCTACAATACTGTGGAGCTATGCGCCATGGAAAAGTATCCTACAATACTGTGCACTTATGCACTATACAAAGTGTTATACACATTTCATTCTTGAATAGTGAGTGGTATATCGATTTTTGGCAACCGAAAGCTAAATGTATTGAATTTATCACATATATAAATACATTCTTTTAAGTATAGCAATAAAGCTCCTTGTCAAGGTTTAAAACGATTACTAGCATATTTTAAAGGGGAGTTTAGATGTGGTTGGAAATGGTGCGTCCAGCATTGAAAGCCTAACGCCGTCATTTAGTTCTTACCGGCTACAGTTTTAAGCGTTTAATTTAGAATACACAAAATGAGTTCCAACCGGCTTTAATAATGTGAAAATTTAATTTTAAAAAAAACCTCTGCTAAATGTTAGATTTCGATCAACCCTCTAAATTAAGGTGGGTTAAGAGGCAGCGCAAATTAAGATCAGTAATTTTTCATTATTTATGTCAACAAACTTTTTTTGCAAAAAAAAAAAAGTTAGTTAATTAGATAAGTTTTTTTTAAATTTTCAACATAATATATCAATCTCAACAGTTATTTAATATTTGTTATGAATATCGTGGAATCTGAATGGTATATTTTCTCTTCATTTAAAAAGTTTCTCATCTAATGTCACATTTCTCATGACAAATATCCGAGAACTGTCGAAAATTACCATGTAGAAAATAGAGCCTGGACACTAGATTATTTGAATCCTATGGTAAAAACTCTCACTAGAAAGGACATAGCTGTATTAATATGATAGGTCGGTACCTAATGTATTTACTAAAAATGTTTTCTCTTTGATCGCTGTTTAGGACGAAAGAGACATAACAAACATTTTGACGGCTGCACCAAGCCTTAAATAATTTTTTTTAAATCCAATCTTAAATATTTTCACATTAGCTTAAATTGTATATTTTTAAAGATTCGAGATTTGAAAGAAAATTTAAGATTCGGATTCGAGAAAATATATGATTCGGATCTATCTATAATAGAAAATAAAACTAAACATCTCTACTGGAGCTGTATTTGATTTATTTTGGCCAAAAAAAATTTTTGTCATAAAAAAAACTGCAAAAATACAAACTTTAACTCGCGCTCCATCCATCCCAAACTTAATTGCAATCTTTTATCCTATGTTTTCAATGTTGTGATATTTTCCCATCTTCATTTCACTAACGACGAAAAAAAAAAAAAAATGATAGTTTTTGAAAGTAAAAGTTGATGTGCGCATGCGCCTCGGTAGATGCGACATAGAAGACGAGTTGCATGCAGTGCCGGTAAATACTGTCCCTGCAGTCTAGTCTGTGGGGTGAGGGGACATTATCCCCATTGATTTTACCTCCTACTTCTATCTAGAAGCTGACGAGGAATCTATTACAATCCACAGCCACACTGTAAAGTCAGTTCGGCAATATTTACACCTGCTACGCTCGACGAGATCTAGAAGACCTGGGTTCGGTCCTTGATACTGCCTAAAATTAAAATAATAATAATATTAATAGCACCGCGTCTTACTACCCGTTCGGGTTATACGCTTAAGTACTAATTACTCTAATGGGTTAGGAATTGGGAAGGTTGAATTTAGAGGAAGTGAACCCACATTTGTGTGGTAGGAGAGTGGAAAACCATTCAGGAGAAACCACCCCCAGTTCACCCGACCGAGATTCGAACCTCGATCTCCCCGTACTCAGCAGTCTGGCTCAACAACAATCAGTGCGTTAGCCAACTACGCCACCGAGGCGGGTTGCCTAAAATAGTTTAACGGGGAAAAGCTAACGCTGGTATGATTAGGTATCAATGAATAGCAAGGCACATGACGAATCCTGATTAGTAACTTGATGGTAGAACATTAGCACGCTAAGCTAAGGGTCCAGGGTTTAAATCCCGTGTCCAGGTAGATTTACGAATATAAAATAGTACAAGTATCTTCCTAGCTCTACTATTCAGATATTACGATTCATGGTTCCAGACCTCGGTGTTTATGCTTAGGTTTTAGCGCACTGTGTTAAGTTAGCTTGCAAGTCGTGTTATGATACATTTGTATATTTAGAAAAGTATGTGTTTATTCCTTATAAAAATAAACCAAAAGCATGTCCTTGTATTGTGGAAACTATCGTAATTTGTTTTGTCACCACGTCCTACTAATCGTTCGCGTTTTATGCTTATGTACTAATTACGCTGTGTTGATGAGGTACATTGAGTTTAGAGGAATTGTACCCTCATTTTCGTAAAGAGAGTTGAGAGTTATGTAGAAAAAAAGCCTCTCAATACATCCGATTGGTATTCGAGCCCCGATCTTCCTCTCAGTACAGTCATTGCCATGGGGGTTAAACACCCCTCAGCCCTCTCAGTACATCAAGTGCCACAGCTCTCTCAGTACGGCCCTTACCACCCGACAAGAATCAATCAGAACCGACTGGGCTCGAACCAGTATCTTTGAAAAGCGGTCGGTGAGGAGGGCCTGAAGCACCACGCTATCGACCGCACCAGACTGTACCGCGGAGTACAGGGTGTTCATTGTTCCCCGGCGACACGTGTTCCCCACGTGTCAGGGACTGGAAACAGCCCCGCCCTCGAAACCCGAGCCGCTAGTCTCGCCGACCAATCGCCCTCTAAATCAAGATGTGTCTGGTTCGAGCCCGGACGATGCTGCAAACAATCAAGTACTCTAGCATGTGTACACTTCATCCACCGTGAAAGGTAGCGAGATTACCACACTTGGTTTCACTATGGTGTAGCCTAAAAGAAAGGGGCATGGTGTAATCGGTAAGGTTATGACTGCTACTTTCAAGGTACGCATTATGTGACGCGAATCTTACGATTCAACGCACCAAGGTGTCCCTATGTGCACAGTTTGTTCAGTACCAGCGTACCTAATTTCGAGTTCGGGGTGCAGGTGTGGCAATTGAGTTCGAGCCTCGGTCAAAGACTTGGTGCAGTTTTTTTCATTAAAGTTGTTTCTCATGTTCGATCTACCTCTCTGTTCGGCCGAATACGGGTCCATTTAGTGATCATTCTCTCCTAGAGATATAACCTGAGACAATATATACACTCGTAGCGATATAAACCGAGATACACTCATAGAAATATAGCCTGAGACAATATATACACTCGTAGCGATATAACCTGAGACAATATATATACTCGTAGCGATATAACCTGACACAATATATACACTCGTAGCGATATAACCTGAGACAATATATACACTCGTAGCGATATAACCTGAGACAATATATATACTCGTAGCGATATAACCTGAGATACACTCATAGACATATAACCTGAGACAAAATATACACTCATAGACATATAACCTGAGACCATATATACACTTGTAGCGATATAACCTGTGATACACTCATAGAAATATAGCCTGAGACAATATGTACACTCGTAGCGATATAACCTGAGGCAAAATGTACACGCCTAGCTATATAATCTGAGATCTAACCCTAAACTATTTATTTATTTCCAATATGTTTACTGTTGCGGTTCAAAACGAAACATAGCACGCCATAATTCCATCCGAACTTAACAAATTCCATTTCCCCAAACCAGCAAATTTTTATCTCACAGTTTGTTACCTTTGCACGTACACTAATAGGCACAAAATATGATAAGCCATAGCAATGCGTGTAATTACTTCCCGAGGTGCTAAAGGTAGAAATGGCGATCTATAGAGTTCGTAATTTGACAGAAGACAGAACACACAGACGCGAAGTTTTGACCGCGAGTTCCCGCACCGTGGACCGACTGCGGTGGACTGACTGGTTGAGCGGCGAGCATCGATCAGCTGACTGACTACCGGGCCAACACGAAGGAACACGAACACAGGACCTTGCCGACCAGATCCTCAAGGTCGGTGCTTCCTATCTGGACTAAGGTGCCGATATAGTGACATAACCAAGGTTTTTTTGGGGAACGTTCAATTCGAGTATAGTCTACTAATCGATGGACGCTCACGGATATCAAATGAAGGCGTCACGGTCTCTAAAACTCTAAACTCAACCCTTCGCTCCTCTTACCTCCCCATCCCGCCAAGGCCAGGGCCGGCGCAGGGTTTCATGCACCCCAGTTTTATTCTATAACTTTAAATAAACCTCACCCCCTACGAGACGTAATATAATATCAGCAAATACCGGACAAAAAAACAACAAAACAACGTGACTACCCCTTCCTCCCCCCAATCAATGCGTGCAAAAATACTATCCCTTTTCCCCTCGATTTTCTCTTAATATTTTCCGAAGCTTTTAATTTTAGGATTAAAGCGATTCGCAGACAAAGCTACCACAAATTTCATAAAGGTGTAAAGGGAATTATGTTGCTACCCGATCTTTTAAAAATATATACATATTCTTAGATAAAATATTTAAATGTTATTTATTTTGAAATATTTATTAGCTTATTTAATTTAAAATTATCTCTTTTTTAAACACTAACACATAAAATTTAGTTGATATGTTCCCCTAGGACCCTCCAAACGCACAGGCTAATAAGCGACATGACGCCTGTTGTGTTAGGCAACCTACGTGGCACACATACGAGGCGGGGAGTATAACAAGCGCGGGATTCTTGTAGAAAGAAACTTATCAATTAAAAACTTATGGTCAACATTGATAACATTTTAATTTATTATTATTTTATAGTTATTGATAATTTATCTATCAAAAGTGACAACTGCAGATTACATGACTTGATGCACGAAAAGGTGAAAGTAGATCTAATAGCTTTTCTACCTGTCAAGCGAGGGCCATTGTGAAAACTAGACTGCATGTTGGTTGGGAACAAACAAGGACATAGAAATATAATTTTTTCGTGCCGGAGAAGGATCAAGGGAGCAGTAATATAAAGATGACATAATAATTAGGGCTGTGTGAATTGGCATTTTTCATTATTAGTCTAGTATTTTTTCGAGTTTGAGAAGTATTAGGAAATATTTGTACAAGAAATACTTCAAATTGAATTTCTGTATAGATCCATGCATAAACCATAAATAAGTGCTAGCATAACTTTTTTGGAATTATTTTTAATTAGAAAATTTATAGTCACACAAATTTGAATTTTAAAATAAATGTAATCTAACTCTACAATTTTCAAGGAAATATTGAAGGACTCTTATTTGGATCAAAATTATATCTTAAAATCGAATAAAATTAATTAGACTATGAATTTAGAGAAAAAGATTGAAATTTTTTTTAGTTTTGTAAAAATCTAAGACTTGAGTTCAAGCAGCTACTAAAACTCGAAACTAACTCTCAAACTTTCGAGTAATTGCACACCACTAGTAATAATATATAAATATCATTCTTATAAAACAATATATAAATGTAAGACAAAGAAGGGGTGGAGGGGAGTGTGTGTATTCCTTGAGTAGAATCCTAACAGTTAATAACAAATATATTTAACACCTTTTCTCAGAACCACAAACTCATTTCATTCAAAGAAACACCCCCTCTGATACCATATCGGCATACCAAAAACCATCTATCATTTGAAATGGCGACAAAGCTAGTGGGACAATTTGGGTAGTGTTATGTAAATTAAATAGAATTAAAAAATTCCCTTGATTAAGTTTTATGTAGACCCTTTATGAGGATCCTAAGCCCTATCCCCCTCTTTCCATTCCCCACTTTTCTATGCTCATGGGAACAAGCATACCTCCCCAACCCTTCCCAGCACTCAACAGTCTAGCTCAGGCATGTCAAACTCATTTGATCCTAAGGGCCAAATTGAACATTCAAAATACTCAGGGATGCACATTAAAAAAAACTGTATTCCAATTAACTTAATTAAACTCAGTTGAATATTATTACAAAAAGAGTAAACTCTCTATAGGCCTAATAAACAATAAAACTAATACTTTTTTTTTACCAACAATTTGAAACATTTTATTTCAAACAAAGATGTTTATATCAGACTTTAAATCTTATGCCGAAGTCGATTCCATAATATGACAAGTGTGTGTCCGTAAGGCGAGATTTATAGGGTGTTTAGTTTCATTTCACGTGAGAAAACAAGTGTTAACATATAGGTATGTGTTGCTAAACATTCCATATATTTGGTGTGAGAATTCAACCATTTTTGGGAATTGGTCCATGTCTAAGAAATAGTATAGATTTGGCAAACAAATTTCAAATACCAGAATTCACCAAGTTAAGCCAAACTTCCAAAACCACATCCCAAAATTATGTATTTTCTCGACGTTTATAAAGAAGAATAAGGTTGCATTGCACGATGGTTCATAATAAGTTCCATGGGCCGCACAAAATCATGGACATTCCTGGGCCGCATGGACAAGTTTGAAGTGCCCGGTGTCGCTTGAGAGAAAATGACGAAGGTAAATTTGAAGAGAATGGACCAGCATTTGTTTCAAAGAGAGAGGTATATAAGGTAGGTGATTTTGCCACAGAGAAAAGACTTAACTGTAAGTGAAATTTAAACTAAAAATAAATAAATTCTTGCATAGCAAGAAATCCTTTTAATATTTTTCTTTCCTTTATATATTTGAGGTATTTAATGTACATTTTTTGAACTGACTGATAATATCAGCAAATGAGAATTTCTATGAGCAAAAGGACCTACCCATTTTGCCGGGAAAGGTATTTTAACATAACTTGCAGAGTTATTTTACATGCCACAATTGAAACGGCTTTAACTCTCCTCCAAAATAAATTGTACAACGGATTTTTATCGCTAAAGATAAATCTGTCAACCTTGACTGGGTTTGAACCCATAAACATCAGGTCTTGAAGCAAGAGCACTTCACCCCAAGATCACCAAGCTCGGCAGCAAGAAGTTATTATTATTATTATTACTATTAGCACCGCGTCTTACTACCCATTCGGGTTATACGCACTTACGCTAATGTGTAATGATAGGGTGATTGTGAAATGAAATGGAGGACTTACAGTTTAACGTGGGATCCGAACCACGGTGGAGGCCTGGCATTCCACACATTCACAAGCTGTGATTAATACACGTCTTGTCAGAGGTGAAGGAAGGGGTTGGCAATCAGATAAATCTGTGCCAAGACCTAGGATTGAACCCCGAACCCTCAGCACAGAAGTCTGACACCTTACCCCTAGACCACCAGGTCACCGAAGCAAGAAGTTAACACAAAGAATTAACTTATAATATTGTAAATAAGACTTGGGATGAAATGTGTGAAGGATGACAAGGAGGTTGGAAAGAGCCTGGTCTCTAAGCTGTTCAATCAAGCTCTAGGTAACATTTTACTCTGACAGGTTCTAGCCATATTATTTTAATACTATTTCTTTCACAGCATCTCACTACCCATTTGGGTTATAAGTATAATATATTAATTAAGTTGTGTTAATGTGGTAAGAATGAGGAAGGTAGAATTTGGAGGAAATGTACCCACACTTGTGTGGAGGGGAAAGCAGAGCTCTATTCAAGGAAAAAAAAACCTTGATATAGCCAACCAGGATTTGAACCTCAATCTTCCCGTCAACGACAATCCAGTGTATTGTGGGTGTAATGTCTTACACCGTTCAAACACCAAAGCCGATTAAAATATAATTGAAATGTTCTTTTATAATATTGGTCAGGTACATAGCAACAGTTGACCTCAGTGGTCTTGGTGTAAAGTGCTTGCTTCAGGACCCGATATTTGTGGATTCAAACTCAATCAAGGTCAACAGATTTTCCTTGAGTGATAAAAAAATATTTAACGCAACTTACAGCGGAACAGAAGTAAACCATCTGTCCCATGTTGATTGTGGCATGTAAAAGAGCCCTGGAAGGTATGTGAAAATATCTTTCCGGCAAAATTGGTGGGCCCTTTCGCTCTCGCTTATGGAAATTCAGTGTGGAAAACAACAGCCACACTTCATGAACTCCCTTAATACATGAGATTTCTACCATATAGTGCAGGTAGCACTAGCCAGCTTAAGGGCTAAGTGCATCTTCAGCTCTGGATGTATGGAAATCACATTAAACCAACCTTCGGGTTGGTGACTTAAGAAGACATAGTAACAAGGATACTTGCAATAAAATGCTCTTAATGCGCTTGGAAGGTTTCTTTTGCGGAATCCTTCAGAATGCTACACATATCAGAAGACTTAAAAATAGTAGTGTAAAATTTTGTGTTTCACAAATGAGCTCTCTCTAAAACCATCTTATTAGTCTCTGTATTAAATCCAATGTGACACATTTACCATATTTTGCTTCTATCAGTCACAACAAACTGGTAAAATGTTGAAAGTCATAACAGTTTTTTTTAAACAGGTGTTTGGATGGAAAGCGAGAATGTAATGAGTAAAGAGAGATTACAGTATGGTAGCTGAATTAATTTACAATTAGTAACTGCTGCATTGCAGGGCCCTAAGAATATTTTACTGTGGTATGATAGGGTACAGCCAAATTTACTTAGAAAACTATTCTAAAATAAAAGATTGTGCGTGATTAAAGTTTTAAAATGTATATATATAATATATATATAGAATGGGTTTAACTTTTTTAGTTTATGTTTCATCATTTTTATGTTAAAGCAATGCTCCAAGACACACCCAAAATCATCCCTACACCTTAGGGGTGGGAGGTAGGGATTGGTGGGACAAGTTTTTCATATGATCACCCAAATACTAACCATCACAAATAATTTCTGGGTAATCATATATGGAAGCCCAATGTTTAAAATAAAGCTCTAATTTTCCTTATAATTTCCTGACACTTTCGGGAGGAGTTAGAGAGTGATATGTCTAGTCAAAGGAAAGTTGTTAAAATAAAATTATTATAATACATAATATGTAAATATTTAAAATAAAAGTAAAATAATCAGAGATTAAAAGTAAAAAAAAAAGAAAGTTTTATGGGAATTGGCTTTGGCCTACCTATCACTGCTGAAAAATTAGCACTTTGCCAGGTTCATGAAGTATTTTAAGATATTGTGGTTTTTAGTTTGAAAACAATATATATCTTCCCTTGTAAACCCACAGAGATTACATATTAAAATAGACTACTAAAATTTTAAATTGGATAATTTATGGCATAGACAGGAGTGACTGAAAGGTTCAGGGTGGCCCGGGACTACAAATAGGCGACACTTAAAATACTGAATTCATTAAGGTGGGAGTGTAGAGAACACAAGTTGAGAACAGTATTTATGAAGTTTTATATCAAAACTTTTTTTTGGAAAAAAATCAAATATTTCTCCAATATAAACATATAGTTTAATATTCTTCCCACAGTAATATCAACAGTTCTTTAATATCTCTCAAGGAAATCCAGGAATTTAATGATAACTTTTTCTGTTAATTTACTTTTTTTTATCTGATGTGCTATGCTCATGACAGATCCACCAACTGTTGAAATCACCATGTGAAGAAAATTAAACTATCTGGAGCAACAGGCCTATATAACATTTATTTTGACAAAAAAAAATGTTGCAATAAAACTGTAAAAACCTGCCCTTCACTCGCATTCCCTACATCCCCACCTTAATACCCTGAATCTATTTCAGTGTATGCTCAAATAATGAGTGATGTTTTTATATCTTTACTATTACTACATTAATTAATCCTTATGCCATTTCAGAAACATAATTTTTTTTAGCACTGAATTTTACTATTGTTAGGGCTATATAGCTTCTGTACTAATGTGTTCAGGATAAGGAAAGTTGAATTTCAAGAAAGTGTAACCACATTTGCGTGTTGAGAGTTGAAATACATTTAGGGGAAAAACACTCTCAGTACACCCAACCAAAATCAAACCCTGATCTCCCAGTCTTCGCAGTCTAGTTTTGTGAGAATAGTGACTTATACCATGCGGCCACTGAAGCAGGTAGCAACATTATTGATTATTATGTCGCTATTCAATCCACTTAAAAAAAGTGCTTTTACTTCTATTAAGATCAAAACAAAGCTTATAAATTATTTGACAAGAGCTAGGAGTTGTTCAATATATATATTTAAGTTCATCAAATGATTCACTCTCACTATTTGTGTAGATTACAAAGATGAGTCAGTATCCACTAAACAAGGGCTTTACGGTTGGCTTAAGAAATTGTTTTCAAACAACACATCAAACATGCCGGTTTTACATTAAATGCCATCATTTATCTTCACAAATGATGTATTCTCAGCACCATCAGACTACTTGCTGTAGTTTTTTTTTACTATAATTTAATGTACAGCCTTTATTTTGGTTTAAAGTAGTTGCTGCAGCAAATCAAATTGGCCCACCGTGATATCTCTCGGCGGCCCAGTCCACCCCTGTGAATCAATTGAATCGTAAAAAAAAAAGAGTAACCTATGCCTGTTGGTAAAGTTATAAAATGTTGTAATCGCAAAGTCTGGCCCAAGTAAGTGTTACTCGACCTTTTACATACAGCAACAATCTTTTTCTAACAATTTAGTTACTGTAGACCTATTAATTTTCTATAAATTTTACAAAGATAGAAGTATTTTTATTCATTAGAAAAATTTGTAATAAAAGGGGAGCTATTATTATTAATTCTTAAAAGATGCTGAAAGATGTTAAAATTAGGAGTTTTTCCATTTTTAATATAGGTACCATGTAGAAATGTATCCCTTGTCTATTTATAACGTAAGTTTAATTCAATGTTGTGTGGTGTGTACAATTTTACAACCTACAACTTTGAGCTTATTTATTTTTTGTACATTAAAAAAAAATTGTCTTTTGTGACTACAGATGACCTGAATTACTTTTCCTGAGGATTCCTTGTATTCCAGTATATATTTTTGTGCTGATGCCCTTAAGAGTTCTTGTTTTAGTTCAATTCACGAAGGAACAAATTACCTATTTAAAAACATGCAAAGTCCCTCAAAATAACCCCCTCTTACGGTACTGTAGTAAGAGATAAAAATGTAATGTTCACAAAAAAGGGTAGCATTGATTTTATTTAGTAGAAAGGCTAATGAATAAAGTGTGTGTGTGTGATGTATATATATATGTCGGGTACCTACCACCATTTTCGACATTTTATTAACAATACATAACTAAACTGATCGATATCCATGGGCCTAATTGGTAGGTTTTATAAGTGTTAATATTTCACTATACCTAGGACCTAAATATAAATAAAATAAAGCTTTAGTCGCATAAGTGATATTCTTGAAACATTAATAAATCATTCAACTCTATCATCTTTTCGCCAGTGCCCAGCTTTCCCCTAAATGAAACCATTTCCAATACAGGCCACAAACAGTACATCAGTCAAATGCACAAATGCATGAAATCATTCCTTCTTCTTCAATACTTGAAATAATATTCGAAAGTAGCTTGTAATTTGGAGCAAGATTAACTTTAATTATAATGCTAGAAATAATTGAATACTTATTGCACTAGGACTAATAAAAGTTGTAGGAATATTTGGAGCTTGTAAATTTTTTATAATAAGGCTATGACTCTATTTTAATAGTGTGGAAAAGTAAAGACGAAATATTGTTCTTAATACATGAGAAAATTTAAATGATGAGAGTAAGATTCACAAACAAATTTACCAACTTTTTAACACTTCATTTGCCAACACATTCGGCTTGTTATCATTAAATAGTAGAGATAAAAAATAAAACGGAGTTCTAATAACTACTAAACAAAAGCTTTAAATTAAATACACATCCAAACAGAGAAATAAAATTGTAAAGGCAAACATGCAATATCAAAATCAAAGTTGTAATTTTAAGATAACAGAAACTAAAGTTGCAGTAAACTATCAAATATTTTAAGTATAAAAAAATAGAAAGTATAAAAGCTTCCCTAAAATACAACCTTACTATTTGATTAATATGCACGCATTTAAAAGTATTGACAACTTACCTCTGACGGTGACATCGACGCCATTGTTTTCCTGCCGGACAGCTGATATCTTTTGTCAACAAAAGAAAGCTAAGAATATTTTTTTTAAAGATGGCTGTATGTTGCCAACTTAAACTATCTTATAGCCTTGTTTACTTTTTCTGTGTATACATACTTTAAAGCTTATTTCTGCAATAAATGTAAAGTGTTGTTAATAGTTTATTTGATAGAATAAATAAGAAAATAAGCTATGTAAATTAATTATAAGAAATAGGAGTGCTAGTTACTATCGGCATTGAAAATGTCACATACACACATTTGAAATTTGTAACCACTTGCACAAAACAAATAAAGTTAACATATTGTCTTCGTGGATTATATCTAGAATAATTAACGATGAATTTTGGTGGCACGATACGATTGAACCGTATAGGAGTGTGTATTATAATAGGAGTGTTCGTTTTATTTCTCTTGTACATGAGTAGCAACTCGTCCGGTGGCGACGCGAAAGTACCTGTAGTTAAGGATGTGTCTGACAATAACTCGATAAATTTGAGGAAACTGTTGATCGCTGCTATCCAGGTGGCTGAGAAGGGAGGAAAGGAAGTTGTCGCCGTAAAGAAAGACAACAATCTGGACGAAAAGACTAAAGGAAAGACCAAAGAAGGTGTCAATGATCCTGTGACAAAGGCAGACTACAAGTCTCACTGTGTCATGTACTACAGTCTCAAACATTGGTTCCCGACCCTCAAGGTGACCGGATCAACTAGATTTACCGCCGGTTTTATAATTCCCTTTGCCTGTGTTTTCCCACAGTTTTTTTTTAAATGATTTGTTACTTCTCTTTGAGCAGGTAATCTCGGAGGAACATTCATCTGAAAAAGACTGCAGCAATCTGCTGTTTCTAGATCTCGACTTAAACCCCAACACTGTGACATCCAGCTCTATCTCGCTACCTGACGAAATGATCCCACCAGAGGATATCACTGTATGGATAGACCCCCTCGATGCCACTAAGGAATATACTGGTATGAAACACAATTTGGGTACTGGTATGGCACAAGTGGCCTCTTTTAGGCTGTCAACTATACCTATAAATCATAAATTGCTTTGTCATTTCAAACAGTAAGTGTGTAGACAGGGGCAGATTCTTTTGCATTCACTGACTCCTCCTCACTCTTTTGTGTGCGAGATTGTGAAAAAAAGACATTTTCAACAGGTTTTTTATAAACAAATGTTTGTTTCTCAAATTTAACACCATACTGTCATTAGCGACTTATTTAAAGGGGTATAAATGAAGAGGGTAGATTAGAAAAAATGCACTCATATTAGCATGGTAAAAGGATGGGAAAATGACAATGCAAAAATCACATGGGGAAAATATTCCAAAGTGCACTTGGCTGAGATATGAACCTCGATTTCCCTTCACTGGCAATCCAGGCTGTATTTGAATAGTCTACTTATGCGGCGTCGCCTTGGTTCTTGGCCCTGATAGCTGCATTGGCAATCACGTGACCAAGTGTAGATCTGTTTGAATAGTCGCGGACGAGTCCGATGCAGTCTTCTCGATGTCTTCGGTAACCATGGATACGGAAGGCTACCATCCATGCGTCTTCTCACAGTGTTGGTTGCAGTGTTTGACTGGAAATTGTTTAGTGTTATCGTTTCGTCTGCTAGAGCACTGACTTAGTTTTTCGCCATTTTAAATACGGTTGTTGCCGTTCGAATAGTTTGATGCAGTCTTCCCTATGAACACTGTGAGAAGTGTATAAATCATCAAGTCTAAAACTATCAAGCCTGCATCAAGTCTAAAACTCAAGGGTTCGACTAGGGAGTCTTGGACTATTCGGATACAGCCCCAGTATTTTATGAGTTCGACACCATACACTGCAAAACCACCAATGGGGGTCAGAGAATGACCAGATCTGGTGGTAGGCACGGCAGTTGTCTGCTGTATCTTCATTTTAATTAAGTCAGAGATGTCTATATGTAAGTTGAAACTAGGAAAAACCACCTTCACTACACCTGACCAGGATTTGAACCCTGGTCTCCCTGTCATCAGCATTCCAGTCTATTACAAGAGTGACACCTTAACATACCTATTCTAATAGTTATCCAAGCGGGCCACTCCAAAAAATCATAATATTTAGTGGGTCAGACATTTCAATCTAACAGTAATTTGGAACATTATTAGATTATACTTTTGTAGTTTAAAGGAGGGAAGGGTGGGGGGAAGTTAAACATAATTTGATATTAGGCTATATATAATATTGATATATTTCAGTGAAATTAAAAAAATGTGAGAGTTAAGACAATTTTCATCATCAAGCTTCCTTTTCTTACTAGGCCTACTAAAAGTAGAAAGTGCATTCTAAAAAACTTACAATAAGACTAATTACAAGAAAAGCACTCCGCTATTACTATAAACAATAAGTCAGGCTGGCGAGACATCGGCTGCTGTTGGGTGGAGGTGAGGTGTGAGTCACTCAGCCACCCTGTTGACCGGCCACCTGCATTGTTCAAGGTCAAAGCAAGCCGTTATGGGGTGGTGCTTGGAGGAAGAGATACTGGTCTAGAGTAGGGAACACGCACCACTGGAGGGTAAGCTCGCACTCCCTTGTAATCACATGATGTTGGTGACGCCAAGGACCAAGTAACACTGGGCTTGCAGCTTCCTCCAACACTGATAAGAGACAAAGATCTCTCTGGCCATTCAAGGTCATACATACCGTCTGAACTATACGACACATCTCCAGTGATACATTAGTTGGACTTTCAATCTGCGGAGCTTGGCGGGCCGGATGTGGACTGTGGGCTGTCATTTGAATAGCACTGCCTTAGACCACTTGGTTACCGAAGCGCATGTTCAATCGTTGTTACACTCATATCAGGCTGTGCCTTTGTAAATAGTTGACATAAATTTAAAGTAGACCTACTGATATTTAGACTAATGTTACAGAGAACCTGCTTGAGTATGTGACGACGATGGTGTGTGTTGCCGTGAAAGGGAAACCAATTATTGGAGTTGTGCACAAGCCTTTTGGTGTTGAACCCAAGACTTCATGGGCTTGGTTTGCTGTTGCTCACACGCCCAACTTAAAACCTATCAACGAGGCAAGTAATAACATTTGTACGCCTACCTACTATAATATCAGGGAATTGAACCTAAATATTTATTGATTCTGGTTCCAATTCTTGTAATAAACATTTTAAAGTTCCAGTTATGGTTCAGGTTAGAGAAAAATAAAAGTACCTGCTCTCTTTGTTTCTTAATTTGGTTGAGGTTCTTTTAATCTAAATATCTATACTATCTTTATGCAATTCTAAAATAGAAAAATAGGCCTTTTAAAACTAATTTAAAACAAAATAAAAGTTATTTAGCTTATATAAAAAATTTAAAGATATAGCATAATTATTCATAAGCCAAATAATTGCACACTTTTTTTTATTGTTTATCGTTTAAAAAGGAGATTTTTTTAAATATTTATATCTGCCACATTGTAAAATAATAATCAAAATTGTTTTATCTTATTTTCAAAATAACAATGACACTTTTTTATATTTGTTGTTCAAATTGAGGAAAACATACAAATTGAATTATCTAGTTTTAGTTTGACAAAACCCGCCTCGGTGGCGTAGTTGGCTAACGTGCTAGTCGTGTTGAGCCCGACTGCCGAGGACGGGGAGATCAAGGTTCGAATCTCCGTCGGGTGAACTGGGGGTGGTTTTTCCTAAATGGTTTTCCACTCTCCCTCCACGCAAATGCGGGTTCACTTCCTCTATTCAACCTTCCCAATTCCTAATCCATTAGCGTAATTAGTACTTAAGCGTATAACCCGAACGGGTAGTAAGACGCGGTGCTAAATAATAATAATAATAATAAAAGTTTGACAAAGCCAATTAGGCCTACCTACTTGTAAAGATAAGGAAATTGTGAATATTAAATGATTTTAGTTGATTTGCTTATAAAAATGATAAAATTTGTCTTTCGGCAATGTTTATATAGGTACCGTACACAGATATTTTATGCTTGACTAATAAATAGTCTACTAAGATATTTGTATGGTAATAGGCATATTCCCAGTTTAAATTCAAATATTTATAATTTTATATGTTAATACTTTCTTGGAGTCTTTAATTTGTAGACACACCAAAAATAAGTAAATTAGTTTATAAGGTTAGAATATAATATATGCTTTACCTCAATAACCCTCCTCTCCTAATGTGAATGTTGATGTCAATGTCCTGATTGTATCTAAAGAAATTCTGCCATGGATAATATTAATTTCACCTTATATATTATATTATTTAAGTAATTAGCTATTAATTAAACAAAAAATAACTTCTGCACTGAACACAATGAACACATTCTTTGGACTACCTTTAACTCTGAGATTTGAAGGCAAGAGAGTGAAAAGATTTACTATTCGCGACCCTTAACCCCCACATTTTAATTCACCCTGTAAACTGGCCAGCCAACCACATCATAGATGTGGAAACATTTGTTATGTTATTTCTTCGTATTTAACTTGGACCATTTGTACAAATGGGGTGATTGTCATTTTTCAGTACCCCTTCCCCTTCCCTCTTAGATGTATTTTCTGTCACTCAAAGCTAAATACATCCTCTTCAGCTTTTGGCTTAGCGAGTAAAATTATAAAAGGCCTACACAATCTGCAGTCCTTCCTCATTAGTGCTTACTGCTAAGTGTTCCCCTTTGGAAAATAAATACATCCAACCTTGACAAAAAAAAATCCTGAGGAAAGGAAAAAATAAAGTATACTTCAAATTAAAATTAAGTAAGAAGGGCATAAAATTCAATTTTACAAAAGAATTATAAAAGCTTATAACCTTTAAGCACTGATAAGAACCTTTATTAACCTAAATTTATTTCAATTCCAATTCTGGTTCTGATTCTCAAGAAAATTATTTTTAAAGTTCTTGTTCTGGTATTTTAATGACAAATACCTCAAATATTCATTCATTTCTATTCATAAGTTTGTATCATTTAGTTCTCAAGAAAATTATTAATAAATTTCCTATCCTGGTATTTTAATGACAAATATCTCAAATATTCATTCATTTCTATTCATAAGTTTGTATCATTTAGTTTGTAATGACCCAGCTGTAGAGTTATACACTATAAAAATTATATTAAAAATTAATTTATGTCACTGGAAAATAATTAGTTAAAGAAGTACTGTATTAGAATTTAAATTAAGCACTTTTTTTTGGGTCTAAAAGCAGGTATTATTTTGTTCCTCTAGGGTGACCTAAGCAAAACACCAAAGATAATTGTGTCAATATCCCATGCTGGGCAAGTAAAAAACATATCCGAGCAAGCGTTTGGGAAGAACGTTGAAGTGATTTCAGCTGCTGGAGCAGGTTAGTTAATCTGAAATTTCAACACAACCTTATACCAGGCAGTGCGAGAGGAGATGGTTTGTTGAGTTTAATTTTAGGTGTTTTTCACTCACAAACCAATATCACCTAAAACTTAACATTAGGATTTACTAAGCTTTTCATTGTATTTACTATTCTTCTAATCCTTTGAGACCTTAATGACGTTGCCAACTTGTTGAAGTTATTTTGTGAAGCGGATTACATTTTAGCTTGACGCACCTAAGCACATTATGCACTATCACACTTAGACACTGATATGGGAAGAAGCTTAGCAGCTCACCATGCAAGTCCTCTTGTTAACCTGCTGATAACACTTCCCCTCTTCAGCTGACGAATATACACACTCACTCTACTATTTACCCCTGAACAACATTGACTTGCTTTTCAAAATATCCTTTTTCTTGTTTCCTTTTCCAGATAGACATTATGCTTCCTCAGACCATTTTTAATCAACATCCTTGCAGAAAGATTATCAATAAACCAAATATCCCTTTGTTGTAGACAATTTAAAAAGAAATACAAAAAAAACTACGTCAAGATCAAAAAGTTAATTTGGTGACTATGTAAGCTATTTTTTTTTAATTATTTAATAATTTATGTGTTTTTTTCAAGGTTATATCTTTAGAACTTAAATACATTAACATGGGAAATATTATTATGACTTGCCACCACTTCACAGATAGGCAATGTCCTTTAGAATATTCAAAATTATAAAATTAAAAAAATAAATAATAAGATTTGAGATAATAATTAAGTGTATTTAAAACTACAAACTTGAATTTTTTATTTTTTAAAAGATATTTTATGATGATTACTCTTACCCCATTTGTATAAAGTGTCGATAACCTGGATAGCCAGTAAGACGCATATCATGTAAAACAAGTTTTTAATTGAAATATGTATACGATACAGGCCTAACTGCTTTATAAACATTATAACACATTATTACAAACACTTAAATTTCGATGCCATATGGGATCCTCGGGAGGTATAAATATGGGACCACCCTTGTATCAGATCCTCATATCTTATTCTCTGACACGTATCTTAAACTCAAGGTGTTGACAGAACCTTGTTTCCTCGACGCAGTTGTGAGAGTGATAGGTACCTACACATTATCGGATCGCTGTGTCCCGCTACTCGTCTGTATTTCGCTGTGTCATCTAAGGGAGCAACAGGTGAGGAAGATAGGACATGTCCGGATGTGCTCCAAACCAAATACTGTCTTGGGTCAGAAACACACGAATGATGGGAATTATGGGTCTCATTAATAATTGTGGCAGAATGAGGATCAACTCGGCCGAAATTTATCACGGCTGTGTCTATGTGCATTGTCATCTGCTCCAACCCTGATCGCACCCTGGTCTTAGACTACTCTACTACTCCTACCTCCTGAGAAATATAGAAATAGGCTATTAAGGTTTTCTTTAAATATGTATTGTTGGGTTTTTTTGCTTAGTTTTTGTGTAACGCATATTACTACCTGTTCAGCCTATCCACATTTTATACTATTGGATTAAAAGTGAGGAAAGTAAAATAAAATAATTTGTTTTCTTCGCTTCTCACTACTCGTCTGGGTTGTACACATATATATTAATTAAGATAATGTGGTATGAATAAAGAAGGTAAAATTTAGAGAAATTATACCAGCATTTGTGTGAAAGGAGAGTGGGAAACCATTCAGGAAAAAACACCCTCAAGTACACCTGTCCGGGATTCAAGCCCCAATATCACCATCAACAGCAGTTCATTCAGTGACACTTTAATTGGTGTATTGTATAAAAATAAAAACATTTAACGAGGTTATCTTATTTTCTTTTACTGGCAATCAAAAGAGCACATTGATAATTAACACAAGTATTTTTGTTCAGGTTACAAGTCTCTAGAAGTGGCTACCGGCAACGTGACTGCGTATATTCACACAACGGCCATAAGAAGTGGGATGTATGTGCAGGAAATGCGATTGTCGAATCTCTTGGTGGCAAGATGACTACACTCACCAATGAACAGCTAAACTACTCAGACACCAACGTTGTGAACGAGAAGGGTTTGTTAGCGACGATGGCTAAGCATGATTGGTATCTCAACAGGTTGAGTCCAAGCAAGGTTAAAGTATGACTTGTTCATAAAGAAAGAAACACAAAGCAACAGCAATACGTGTTGATTTAATCTAACTATCAAACATCTAATGTTATAAAGAATTAGTTTGCCAAGTGATAAACATATTTTAGTATATCAATATTGATTATAAGTATGTATAGTTTTGAGGAAGAGATTAATATGCATGGTTTAGTTGTTGGAAAATATCACTGTTGCCACATCACCTGTTTCTTTAATACTTAGCCAATTTTAACATTGAGGGAGGACTGAAAGAGAACTATCAAATAGAATGCTTAATAGCTTTTCTGATGCCTGATCAATCGATAAATTATGCACACAATTATGCTATTACCAAAAATCCCATCCAAGTGCGGGTTTTCTGCATTCTTCACTCATCAACAAACAGCAAAATAAGGACTCAATGTATTAAGATAAATTAAATATTGATGCTATTATAGTTGTTAACTACGGCTATAGCTGCTTATAGATATCATTTGCTTCAGATTTAACAATTACACCTAGACACAGGAATCTAACCTGGGATTATTCAATCTCTTAGTTATAGCTGACGATTTTCCGCATGCCCGTCAAAGACTTTGCCTTAAAATCTGAGTGAAGAATGACCCTGAGCACAGGGTGACTCCTGAATAGCTTAGTGGTAAGAGCATTGGCATACTAAGCCAAAGGTCCAGAGTTCGATTCTTGTGTCCAGGTGTCATTTTTTAATTTAAGAATCAGTTTGATTGTTCCTTTAATTTAAAAATACTTAAGGTATTTTAAATTTTATGTAGGGCTTATTTAAAAAAACCTATTGGGAAATGGTGTCACTGGTCTCAATTCCATTGTTTTATATAGTAGAATACATAAAACCTCACCACGATGCAATGTCTTGTTCCAAGCTAGACGCTCTGCATGGGGTTGGATATGCTTTTGATTCTTATTAACTTGCTACATAACTTTGTTTGGTTTGTAACATCATTTCCCCCCTTTGGACTGGATAACATCCTTGATAAACTTTGTTCGATTCAGAGGGGTGACAATAGAATAGTGTTTAATCTGAAAGTACTATGATAATCTCTTCTTCTATCCTATGAACTGTATTTCAACAAAATATTCTCACAACTTACAAAGGATATTCTTAGCTGTAAATAATGAGAATCGAAAGGTGTTATTCGTTTGTAAACAACTCTTTAAGGTGGGAGTCTAGGACATTGGTTTTGCATTTGTTTATAGGAAAATCTGTTTTAGACAAAATAAATCAAATATTACTCCAGTAGAAATATAAAGTTAAATTTTCTTTGCATGGTGACCTCAACATTTCTCAAATGTCTGTCATGAGCATAACGGTATTAGATGACAAGCTTTTTAAATTAAGATAAAATGTTGTAATTAAATAAAAGAACATCATGACAGATGTTTGACGTGAAAGAAAATTAAACTCTGATGCTGTGTTTGAATAGTCTGTGCACTATACACTTGTGCATACTTTAATAAAACATGTTTCTGGTGCCCCTAAATGCATAGGTCACATAAAATTATTCGAACATCACAGTACACTTAGAGCTATCTAGTGGCCACCTATGAAAGTTCTGTTTCCCAGCAAGAATTGTATTGATAGTGTTTTGTCTATTTTGCATATGCACATTCTTTGGGGACTTTAATAATAGCTATATAATATATGTCAATGGTTATTTTCCTGTTATTAATCTTAGTTACATCAATAAAATATTATTCTCAATTATTCTTACACTCTTATAATTTCACTAAACATATTTATTGAACTAAAAATATATTTACTTTAAAATGAGATTTTGGTCTACTTGAGAATGTTTAGCCTATTGATAAATGTAAATTAACAAATTTCACAGCAAATATCTTTTTTATACAGGAATTTACATTTATTTATTCCATTTAAAATGCACTTTTAACTAAAGTGTGTGATAAGGGACACATTGTGTCGCCCCTTTAGTAAAGTGTGCTGTAAGGGGTGGATCAGCACCTTTAAGAGAATTCAAACACCATCAAAAATTACTTCCACCCTTTAAGTCGACGCCATTGTAATTTTAAAGCCAGTAAAATGCACAAGTGGGTAGCACACAGACTATGTTAACTATAACAAAATTTTAATTATTTTGGTAAAAAAAAATGTTGCTATAAAAACTATAAAAACACTGCCCTTAACTCGCATTTCCTACACTCCCACCTTAACAACAGTTCTTTAAATGTGTGTAATTTAAATTATATGTTGTCTCAAAAGTGATTTTTGTTTCTAAACAAGTTTTTTTATATATATTTTGTTACAGATAAGTATTTTTAAATACTTTTTTTGTTTGTTTTACACATAATGAACATAATACAAAAGTATTTTTTTTAGGTGGGATGGAAAGGGATGCTAGCTATGGTAAATAAAATAATGTTTCATTAGCAATACCTTGACTTTTACATTTCGAGTTTTGTTGCTTCACTCTTTCTCTGGTTTCAATTATAATGACTTTTAAAATTTCGTCACTTGCTTCGCTCTTTCATTGAATTTTTTCACCACCGTGCTCCATTTTGTTTATTTTGTCTTTCACTCTTTGAATAGAAGTAATTTGGTGTGCACTGATTTTTGAAACTCTTCACATTGAATCACTTAAATTTGTGACTAAACATTATTAATACTACATATTTATGTGATTAAAATAACCAAACTATTCATACTAGCCAACCTAAATGGTTTTGGGGTAAAGTGCTCACCTTAAGACCTGATGTTTGTGGGTTCAAACCCAGCCTGGGTTGACAGATATTTCTTGAGTGATAAAAATCCGTAGCACAACTTGCTTCGGAGGGGAAATAATGCTTTCAATCCCATGTTGATTCTGATATGTAAAAGAACCCTGGAAGGTATGTGAAAATACCTTTACCTCTCGCTCATATAAATTATGATGTGCTGATATAATCAGGGAGTTAAGAAAGTTCATGTTAAATACCTCAAATAAATAAATATTCATACTATATTAGTTTTGTGTCTATACCGTAAACAGTTCAGAGTTATTTTTGTACATCTGGTGCCTAGGCTGAGTTAATTTTGCATGCATTTGCAAGTGTTAAATAGTTAGTTATTTACATTTTTTGGTGGCCCAAATGCATTTGCAAGCTAATAAATGCTATACTTCGACTTTCGTCAGTGTTCCGGTCCCTAAACCATTGAAAGAGTGAAGTATTGCTGTATGATATTAGTTTTCTACACATAGTAATTCCAACAGTTTATATTTTTCATGAGTATTGCGGAATTTAAACAGGTATTTTTCTCTTCGTCTAAAAAGTTTCTGTTCAAATGCAACTATGCTCATGCCAGATATTTAAGAAGAACTGTTGAGATTATCATGTGTAAACATTATTGTACTGAACATTTTTACTGAAGCAATATCCTAACTATTTTGCCCAAAAATGTTTTTTAGCTACAAGAACCGTAAAAATACAAACCTTAACTCATGTTCCCTTCCATTCCCCCTTATAAAAGTTTGTTATAAAGCACCTTGGCTATTTACCCAACAACATAACTAATCTTATTTTTCAAACTGTTTTAAATTAATTTATTATTTTATTAAATCATCTTCAGGTGTATCTACTAGGTACCATTTTGTGAGATTTGTGTTTTATCATTATTATTATTATTATTATTATTATTATTATTATTATTATTATTATTATTATTATTATTAGCACCGCGTCTTACTACCCGTTCGGGTTATACGCACTTACGCTAATGTGTAATGGTAGGGTGATTGTGAGATGAAATGGAGGACCTACAGTTTAACGTGGGATCCGAACCACGGTAGAGGCCTGGCATTCCTCACATTCACAAGTTGTGATTAATACACGTCTTGTCAGAGGTGAAGGAAGGGTTTGGCAATCAGATAAATCTGTGCCGGGACCGAGGATTGAACCCTGGACCCTCAGCACAGAAGTCTGACACCTTACCCCTAGACCACCAAGTCACCAGGTTATTATTATTATTATTATTATTATTTTCATTTTCTGCTTGACAATGTTTCATAGAAATATCACATTACACATACTTTGTTCTCTAATTTTTGAAATATTTTAAGTATGATAAGTGTTGTTGATATTTCTTAAATAAGGAAAGAAAAAAAATTTAAAAAAATTTAGCAGCTACCACTGTGTTTCAACATTAAGTGGAGTAATTTATATTTGATTCAAATTAAATTTAAAATTAACAGGAAAGTTCAAATTTCTATAATAAGTGGAGATTTTTTTTTACCACTTATATAGTAGTGGAGCTGGTCAGAACTGAAACCTGGTCTTCTGGAGCCCACATTGTAAATATACAACTCATTATCTTGTAAGCGTCTGTTAAAATGTGTTATTTGTCATTTTAGTTTTTCTAGATAAGTTTGAATTATTATCGTGTTACGTTTAATGTTAATTTATGTGATTGAAAAAAAATGCTCTTCTTGGCCAAGATTCGTTGAAAATCAAAGGGAAGTGGAACACTAAAAAAACTTAGCCCTTCATATAGCACTTATTAAACAACACACCATAAAACATTTTGAGGAGTATATCATATTTTTTCTTTAACTAAGATAGGTAAATACAGTACTTCTGTGTTTTGTGTGGTGGTCTATTTTTATTAGCTTGCATTCTTTATTTGCAGATTCTGTCCTTTCTTTATTTTTGTTGTTTGTTTATGCATTAATGTGTTAAATTTTATTGGATGATTTGATACAAATGACATATTTTACACCATATCTTTAAAGTGTTGCCATCATTTATTTGTGTGTGTGTGTTTTAATATACTCACGATAGTGTCTTTATTTAATTCATGTTTATAATTATTTACTAATTAATTGCCTGTAATGACATTAGAAACTAACCTAGGCCTAGTTTGGAAACTAAATTCATAAGATCGAGGTAGTTGTATATAATGTTTATGTACCTAATTCATTTTCATTAGAACAAGTTTCATAACAGTAAGAGAAGCTGTTAAAGGTTAAATAATATTATCTGACACAATACATACATTTTTTTCTTTTCTATT
The DNA here is from genome assembly GCA_033556935.1 of Timema podura. Taxonomy (NCBI): domain Eukaryota; kingdom Metazoa; phylum Arthropoda; class Insecta; order Phasmatodea; family Timematidae; genus Timema; species Timema podura. Next base: position 36,809,490 of record JAVRXN010000005.1, read on the forward strand.
TTATAACCAAATATTTTTCATTTGCCCTATACCACAAACTACCACTATGCATTGAATAAATTCTTATATTTATTAAAATTCTTGTTGTTCTGCTCCAAATAATACCTTTAGTAGAGATGTGGACATTAAAATTTCCAGAATACCTCATTAACAGCCTTAGATTGTGCACAAAACATGTTTCTGAACATATAATAGCATGCTTGGATTGATCTGAGCTGGTTTCTGATAATGGCCATAGTTTTTAAATAAACTGCAGGTTTTTTTAATGGTTTGTTTTTAGCAAATACAATTGTTTTGTTTGTTTCTTTTTATAGTAAAATGACAAAAAAATATCTTGATTTTCATTAATTATACTGTACTTTCTCCTGACTCATTCTGATAACTTGAAATCTAAATATTGTATTCTTTAAATTGAAAAGTGAAGGTGGATGCGTTGTTTGAGAGCTTGTGATATTAATTGATCACTCATATGTAGTTGACAATTTTCGCACGTCTATTACAGACTTTGGCTTAAACTATGAGCGAAGAATGACCCTGGAAAAAAGACGACTCATGGATAACTCAGTGGTTAGAGCACAATGGCGTGTTAAGCCAAAGGTTACGGGTTTTGATTTCCATGTAAAGGTGTCTTTTTTCACTTTAAAGAATATTATATCTAGATGCGGCTATAGCCGTAATTAACAAATATAATATCTTGGCTAGTATATACAAATTGTTAGGTTTTTTATAAACCCTATGTTTCTACCATAGCCCATCTAATTGTTTCATAAATTAAAGTAATGCCATGATTGCCAAAAATGACTTGATGATTAAGTTTGTAATACATCTTTCACCAAACTATAAGATACTTTCAGATTTTACACATTACTAAAATAACTGCCTTTTAGTTCACTCACAAGCAGATACATTGTCAGTTTTAATGTACATATTTTGTATCATCTGGTAATTCAAGTGTTGGTACAGTTAGTTTATATAATAACCATGTTCAAAGTTAATCTTTTATTAATATATTATGTAATCAAAACGGTGACATTGATAGCTTGTTTAGTCAAAAGTTAGAAAAAAAAAACCCCTCATAATCGATTGATTATTAAAAATGGTATAAAGAAAAATATTTCAAATTAAAATGAGAAAATGTATGTTTACACATTTAACTGTTTGTCATGAAAATATCAACATGATTTATGCATACAAAGATACAATAATACAAATTAATCTATGAATTAATATTTACTCATCTTGTTTTAGCATAATACTCTGCTTAATATTTCATTTTTCTCCTCATCATTGTCTTACTAAGAATAATAAATGATCCTTTCACACTCATTATATGAAACACCAAATTTGGACAAACTTTAAATAAACAACCCACAAAAAATATCTACATGTTCTTCGCACAGCGAATATATAAAGTAGCTTTGTTATTTTTAGTATTGCTACCTCCTCAGGCACACTAGCTACCTCTTTAGGGGTCGTAGCTACTTCTGTCCTGATATTGTAAGATAGAGTACATGGACATAAAGGAGAAAGGTAGGTCTAAAGGCACAAGACTCTTCAAAAACAGTCAGCCAGTTATATTCTAAGTGGGCAGGTTATTAGACACATCAAAATATGAAATTAGCAAAGGATACAGGAATTGAATATATATAAATATTTTGGACAGATTGAAGTGAGGTCCTTCCATTAATATGCAATGACAAATAGAAATAGGATGCAGTTAAATGACTACCAAGTAGCCTTGGTGATTAACGTCAAGCGATTTGAATAATATAGCAATACAATCAATCACAAGAGAAACAAAATCTGTACCTTAGTATTAAAATATATGTATATGCCCTTAGTGGTAGATGGGATATTTGAACATAAGTGATCTGTAAGGTAACAATCCCACAAGGAGCTAATTGGTTAGCTCATACTATCAACTAGATCGTAAGGGCCTGAAACAGCAATATACTCATAATAAGAAAAATAGTCCAATCAGGACTACACAAGAAATAGGATTCTCCATTTAAGCTTGTTGTTCCCAACTAAAATCTTAAGCATACCAAGAGTCTATACTGCTAAAGTGACCACCACAAGGCCTGGTCAGTCAAAATCACCCACATAAAATCTGTTGAGCATAGGAATTGTTTTCTGAAAGGCTTTTTTCCTTATCAGAAATCTATTATATAGTAGAATATTGATAGGAAAAAAGACCTTTCAGAGAGTAATTCCTACCGTGAATGGAATATACCACTAGCGAACATTACTAGTAGATAAAACCTACATATGATAAGCTAAACTATACAATACCACCAGATGACACATGAAGCCATTATTGATACCCAACCACAAAATAAATTACGGTAATATCGTCTCGGACGTTTTGCTCTGCAATACTTATGTTGATGATTCCATATCTAGCAGACGCGTAGCTTGTCAGCTGACCAGCAGAAAAGACAGAACGCATTCTTCTGGTTTCTTGCTCGAAAATATATAGTTAGCCTATATATATATATAGCATATATATGATATATATCATATATATATCTCTATATATGATGTATATATAGTATATATAGTGTATATATATGATATATATACTATATATCATATATAGTGTATATATGATATATATATAGTATATAGTATAGTATATATTATATAGTATATATGCTATATATTATACTATATACTATATATATACTATATGTATATATATACTATATGTATATATACTATATGTATATATATAACTATATATAATATATACTATATATATAGTATATGTATAGTATATATAAATATATATAGTATATATACTATATATATTATACTATATATATAGTATATATACTATATATATTATATATACTATATATAGTATATAGTATAATATATATAGTATATATATATATATATAGTATATAGTATAATATATATACTATATATATATATACTATATATATAGTATATAGTATAATATATATATAGTATATATAATATATATAGTATATAGTATAATATATATAGTATATACTATATAATATATACTATACTATATACTATATATACTATACTATACTATATATATCATATATACACTATATATGATATATAGTATATATATCATATATATACACTATATATACTATATACTACATATATACTATATATAGTATATAGTATAATATATAGTATATATACTATATAATATATACTATACTATATACTATATATAGTATATATATAGTAGATTGCCAGGCTGGGTGGGGAGGAAGGGAGAACTCACTGGAACCTCCCAGAACCATATTCACGGGAAGGTTGCAGACCATGTGACGCTACGCCACTCCCCTTCAGCAAAGGCAGTCAGTCACTGGATAATCAGCGCACGTGTTGCCAAGTCCAATGTGCTGAAGATGATGGCTGGCTTTGTTATGGTGGCGTGAGCATTTTGTTTCTAGGAGTCTAATGGGATATGCTAACACAGCACTGCTCAAACAGAAGATATGACTTGTAAGTACCTACTCATATTTTGTGGATGTCATAACATACGTAAGGTACTAACTATAGCAATAACTATAGCCCTTGTATTGGGCTAAAAGCAGTTTTAGCACGGCACAGTATATAAAATAAACCGCAGAGGTCTGCATCTGAGGGAAGAATATGGTGGTCTTTTTGCTGGGACTGGAGGACCACTCCATGGCAGTAGTTACCAAATCTTAAGTTGTGTTTAAATATTACTCCTTTATTGGTTTGAATTGTGATACAAAACGTGAAAGTAGGTTGACTAATAATACACCATGTTGTACCTAGTCACCATTCCTCCTCACCTTCTCAACTATTCATCGGTCCACGGCAGTCAGTTTGTTTGTTGGTAGAGCATCTCGGGGTAATTTACTATTATGGTGGGGGTAGAGGACGTCGCAGATTAAAGAAATGGAACTTGTGAAGTAGAAGTTTTAATATGGAGAAACATTTAAGACATTGATACGAGTTTACTTAAGGTAAAGATGAAACAGTATATTTATTACATGAAAAGATGATAAAATAATTAATGCCGTAGGCCTTTAGCCACATGGCTTAGTCTTCCTCCAACCCATCTCTAAGCACGTATTAGAACTTTACAATTCCCGTCCTTTCTACTCGCGTGCTAATTAGGAAGTCTCCCAGCACGTCTTCACGACTCGCGTGTTGAACCGAAAGTGCCTTGCGTCTGACGCTTCCCTTCTACTTAGGGTCAAAAACAGACGCTTAATCGGGGATGCTGATTGGCTAGCAGTTCGCGCCAAACCTTCCCTTTCCACTGTGAGGCCACACGTGCAAGACACAGGTGCACCTCACAGCTTCCGGGTACTGATAAGATTAAAAAGCAAGTGAAAAGTAAAAGTAATAAATTTAGATGAAGCTAAGATTCCCACAAAGACTTTACGAAAATGAATAATACTAGATTTAAAAGTTAAAGGCCGAAAAATGAAGTTAATGATTTGAAATTTAAAACAAATATTGCTTACAACTTTAGTTAAGGTTTAGACCACTTATATTTAATATTAGACCCCACACTTAGATATGATTAAAACATTTGATTCTAACATATAGCTTAAATTAGGCCTAGACAAATGGAAAACAATAAGATGTTATAAATTTAGTACTTCAGTATGATCCTATTAACATGTAAATAATGTCAAACTAATTTAGTTATTTAAAAGAAATGGTCTAGAGACCTGACCACTTTACAGCCCCCTTTGCTTTAAAAAATGGGGAAAGTTTTCCAAAATTTCACCAGTATTGAAAGCAATCTATCTAAATTTTCCTCCAAAATGACAAAGTGTGACACAAAAAAAAATGAGCAGACTGTACAGTCTTTACAAGCATGTTACAAAAGTTTTACACTCCTAGCTAACAGAAAAAACTTATGAATCCACAGACTCCATAAATTAAGAGCTTAAGGCCAAAACCGCTATATGAGCATCTTCACAACTTCTATTTCACAAAAAAACTCTTTAAAAAGCTTAAGGCCAAACATGCTATATGAGCATCCTCACAACTTATCCTATATCACAAACAAAACTCTTTAAAAAGCTTAAGGCCAAACACGCTATATGAGCCTCTTCACATCCACCTTTATGAACCTAACGGTCAACTAAACATTGCTATATGAGCACTAACACTACCTAACCCAGGTGTCCTAACTAAAAAAACACATTTACTGAAAAATAGCTTAAGTTAACAAAAAAAAAATAATCCAAGAAAAAGAATAAACACAGCTAACCAGCTGAAAAAAAATATACAAGTATACTGTTTCACAACAGAGAAAAGGTAATAACTAGGGATCTAAAATCACCTAACCGTAGACTTATTTGGGAGGACACATAACCCCAAAATAAAACAAAAGGAAAAAGCTCAAGGCCGAACATCTCCACAGCACACAGACTCCAAATTTCCTCCACACAGAACCATGTTGTACACAACCTCGAACAAAACTTTAGTAGTTGAATGCAAACTCACATTTTGTAATATTATTATTAAGAATTATTATTATTATTGTAATCACTCCTCCAACAAAATTAATTTAAAAAAAAATCATTTTAAGCTTGTGGCATAATATGGACTTATATTTATAAACTCCCAGAGAGCACAATAAAAACAAACTCGATAAGGGCTAGCTCCCAAAAACTGGAACGTATCCTCAAAATACTTCCCGTCATACAGTGACCGACAATCCCTTTGCTTAGGCCTTCAAAACACACAAGAGGTATTCTCTTAACGGTCCAAACCTTGTCAAAATATCTGGCAACCACGGGCGGTCCAGAACTACTGCTGGCCCCCTGGTCCAGAAACACTCCCAAAACTCTCCTAACTCGGGTGGCCCAGGTCCCAATGCCTGCCCCCTAAAACTCTCCTAACTCGGGTGGCCCAGGTCTCAATGCCTGCCCCCTAAAACTCACAAGGTAGTTAGACCTCTGCGACAAAACCACTCTCTTGTCAAACGTCGAAGGCTCCAAGTCCTGACATTACAACACGCCACTGTATGGCCGAAATTCCCTGCCTCAACTCAACTCCTATCAAAAGTTTCCCTTAAATTACCTGCCTGTCCCTAACTTGCTCTCCAGGACACTAAAACTAAGTCCCGCATAAAAATCTATTCCCAAAAATATTCCAAAAAAATCTCTCAAAAATGGCAAAATCCCCTTTAGATGCCACAAGTCACTTGGAAAATTGTCGTTACTCGACCATGAAATTAGTTACATTATTAAATTAGAGTAATTTTACACACAACCATTTGATTAATTACCCCTAATTTTATATTTGATCCTAACGGTATTTATTATTAGCCCTAAACATTCTAATAAAAATATACAGGTTTATAATTCTTTTACACCTGGAAACTTTAATGTATAATTGGATATCTTTTATTATTATTTCATTATTTTTAATGATAACTTTTCAATATTATTATTAATTTGATGATAATTTTATATCAACTTTAGTCCTACATTATGCAAATTATTATTATCATCGATGATTTAAGTACTTATGAGGAGTGATACCTGACATATGAGATTGTGTACCACATCTATCTCCTTATGCGGACAGAAAAAGGACCATTGTGGCTCCAAGGATCCTTCCTCCTTGAGCACCGTCCACCTGCTCGGGTAAACTAGCTCCCCACTGGATATGCCTTTGAACTAGCTGCTGCTGGAGTAATCTGATTTTACTGTAAACAAACCACAACAGGATAATACTTGGTATTGTCATTGGCATACTTAGGCCTAACTCTGGTGGCCTACCTCTGCTCAGCGAGTTGGTGTACCCCGTACGCCACTCCTGGCTCCAAACAATTTTGACCACTTTCCAGAGAAACATGACAAGGTGGCCTACTTCCCTCTGATTGATGGGCATGCTTATCTTACAAGCCCACACACTGTCCCCTAAACTCACTCTCTCTTTATTTCACACTTGAGACTACCAGGCCTTCACCCCAATCTACCTGCATGTCCACAAAATTGGCATGGGCCCTTTGGCCCCCTACACAGTGAACCGTCCTGGTTGTGGATCCCACTTCACTTTCCACCATGACACCAATGTCACTAACTTGGTGGGCAATGGCCACCACAACATCAACACTGGGAACTGTGACATCCTCAACATCCTCACAATCACACCCTTGGGGCACAACCTCCTCCCAACTGTCCACTTGACTGGAGATGGTGACAATAGTGTCACAATCACCACTAACAATGTCACTAACTACATCCTCACAATCACTGACTTGAGGTACCCTAACCTCACTACATTCCTTAACATCACCGGCAATTCCACACTTATTAATGTCAACACTAACCTCACAATTAGTAACCTCAACCTCTTTCTCTGGTTTACTCCAAGCTAAGGCATTTACTACTTTGACCTCTAAGCTAGACATTTGAGTTGATAATTTAACATCCAGGTTATCAAATTTAGTGTCCATGTCAGCTTTCAGTTCACTAAATGCCGCCTTCTGTTCACTAGCTGCCGCCATAAGTTGTTGAAACATGTCTGCAAAATTAGGTTCAACCCTGGCATTGCTAACCTCACACGTCTCCATTATACTGGGCAACACAATATATTCTACCTCTAAATTCTCTGGTAATACCTCGAGTGAACGGGTTGCTATTTCTGTCTCGTTAATGCACTCAAGTTCCAATAAGGTCTCATCACCCAGACCCCTACTAGAAGGTTGATCTACATCACAAAACACTAGACAGTTTGACTCTAGGTCTAAAGAGCTTTTTATATCTTTAGATTCCATATTTAAAATTATGACCTACCAAAGTTGTAAGCAAACATAAATAAATAAGCCTAGCCAACCAGCGCATATTCCCTTCCACAATAGAAAATAAAACTTACATTTATATTAAACAATAACAAACCCAACAAAATAAACAAGCTCATCTTACCAACTTCACAATATAAAATGTTAATACAAATTGAATGAAAATTAAATTTAAAAATTTACTTGGTGTTTTCAAACCGAAATTAAAACAAACACAAAAAAAACAGAATATATAAATGTTATTTAACAGAAATTTAAAAAAATACGATACGTTGATGATTGATGAGATGATGTCGGTTGTTCCTCTCCATTCAGTCAGCTGTTTCTTCTGCTGGCGCGTGCGCGTTGGACCACTGTTCCCCTTGAACACATTTCAGCGCCGCTGGTGATGCGCAGTGGAGGTGGATCGTCCTCTATCCACATCTCGAGTCCCACGTTGTTGCGCCATTTTTGTACCTAGTCACCATTCCTCCTCACCTTCTCAACTATTCATCGGTCCACGGCAGTCAGTTTGTTTGTTGGTAGAGCATCTCGGGGTAATTTACTATTATGGTGGGGGTAGAGGACGTCGCAGATTAAAGAAATGGAACTTGTGAAGTAGAAGTTTTAATATGGAGAAACATTTAAGACATTGATACGAGTTTACTTAAGGTAAAGATGAAACAGTATATTTATTACATGAAAAGATGATAAAATAATTAATGCCGTAGGCCTTTAGCCACATGGCTTAGTCTTCCTCCAACCCATCTCTAAGCACGTATTAGAACTTTACAATTCCCGTCCTTTCTACTCGCGTGCTAATTAGGAAGTCTCCCAGCACGTCTTCACGACTCGCGTGTTGAACCGAAAGTGCCTTGCGTCTGACGCTTCCCTTCTACTTAGGGTCAAAAACAGACGCTTAATCGGGGATGCTGATTGGCTAGCAGTTCGCGCCAAACCTTCCCTTTCCACTGTGAGGCCACACGTGCAAGACACAGGTGCACCTCACAGCTTCCGGGTACTGATAAGATTAAAAAGCAAGTGAAAAGTAAAAGTAATAAATTTAGATGAAGCTAAGATTCCCACAAAGACTTTACGAAAATGAATAATACTAGATTTAAAAGTTAAAGGCCGAAAAATGAAGTTAATGATTTGAAATTTAAAACAAATATTGCTTACAACTTTAGTTAAGGTTTAGACCACTTATATTTAATATTAGACCCCACACTTAGATATGATTAAAACATTTGATTCTAACATATAGCTTAAATTAGGCCTAGACAAATGGAAAACAATAAGATGTTATAAATTTAGTACTTCAGTATGATCCTATTAACATGTAAATAATGTCAAACTAATTTAGTTATTTAAAAGAAATGGTCTAGAGACCTGACCACTTTACAATGTCAAAATAGAAATATAATCTGAACATGTTTTAAAAGTTGCTATTTCTTATGAAGATTAAGTTATAATTTCTCTATACACAATGCAATGAATTCCTGCCTGTTGGTGCTAGTAAAATTTTTTTTTAAATATAGCATTGGGTCGTACTACCCGTTCAGGATACACGCTTATGTACTATATAGATTAATGGGTTAGGAATCGGGAAGGTTGAATTTAGAGGAAGTTAACCCACATTTGTGTGGCGGAAGAGTGGAAAACCATTTTATAAAATACCACCCACAGTTCACCCAACCGATATTCAAACCTTGATCTCCCCATCCCCGGCAGTTTAGCTGAAAACAAAACTAACACGTTAGCCAACTATGCCGCCGAGGTGGGTAGTAGAAAAAAATAAAGAACAGTGTCACAGCATACCCTACAGCCTTCATAATTTACAGTTGTTTTTTTTACCCTACAACCTTCATACCATTTCTGAGCTTTTTTGTATTTTTTACATTAATTATCCAGCTTAGTCCCATAGAAATAGTATAGGGCGAAAAGATTAAACGTTCAAAGAGTTGTAAAGAGGGTTTCGGATATAAAGGTTAAGGGTAAAAAGGCTTACATGTAAAAAAATATAGTAATAAATAAAAGATATTTATTAGAAAAGTTTATTGTAGATGTACCCATAGATAATAGTAACAAATAGTGCAACAAGTTGCAGGACATGGCCCTCAACGTCTACAGTATATGTTGCAAGCAAAGTCAAGGGACAAAGACGCTCAGCATTTTATTTTTATTGTCCACACCAGTCAGTCTTCCTATCTATGTTGCCCGAGGAGGCAGTGTATATCTGTGCTGTTTACATATTCGTTCATATAGGTATTTTGAGTTGTAAAAGCAAGGAAAGGTGATGGATTCGAAACTACTTACTATGAAGAGAAAATAATTAAAATTTATTAAGCTATATTTGTATGTCTGACGGATCATTTGTAAATATTCCTGGAATGACAATAACCGATTTTGAAATACTCTTAGAAATGATTGGGCCATCCATAGCCAAAAAAAGACACCAAATTTTGAAATTATGTCTGCCCCCACTTCCGACTTGCCATAACGTTGAGATGCCTGTTAACTGAAGATGCATATGCTTCACTGCCGTATACTTTAAAAGTTTCAAAACAATGAGTCGAATTGTACCAGTAGTTTGCCAGGAATTGATAAATGCTTCGAAGAATGGCAATGGCTCCCTTTAGTAAAAATATTAATGGTTCATATGCGAACCAAGAACTCTTGTTGATAACATCATTTATTCCACTGCCTGTTGTGTTTGATGAATACTTTTTTTTTTCACTCTGGTAACTTTTAAGATTTTTGCAATATCTTCCCATGCACCTTCTTTTTTTTTTCTTTCGGTTAGAAGCATTCTATAGTAACTGATAGCTCTGATATAAATCAATCAGCTGTAAGACGATGTAAATTGGACCACACTACTGACATTGTTGCGGAACACGAAATACATCGTCTACACTCTGCGACAAATTACGCCAAACTGTTGCGGCCCACGTGTGCTCGCTCATGGTTCGAGAGCGAGCAACATGGCACAGGTCACTTAAAAATGTTGTAGAATCTACCAAGCAACATCAGGCAGAGTCACGTAAATCAAATAGATTCAATGTTGTGGAACAATAATTGTTCCCATATGAGTACGCGGTTTCTCTCCATGACAACCAAACTTCCATGGCCACCAAACTACATTACAAATGATTGTATGAAATGTATGGTAAAGCTTTCTCGCAACAATTATATTTCTTCATTTCTCCAGTTTTTAACTAATTAAAGAATTTTAGTCAAAAATTCAAAATTCTGGCTTCTAGGTGTACATGTTCATGCATAGGGGTTACTAATATTTAAATTTTAGACCTCTACATGCTGTAGATATTGCACAACGCTTAAGACAGACACACAAACTTTCATTTTATTAACAAAAGACAACAAAGTCTGGATTTGTTTTGCTTTTAAAACTGAACGCGGCTAGGGCTACACAAGTTGTTTTATTTTTGGGACAAAAAGGCTTTGAATAAAAATACTTTGTAATAGGCCTAGTTGTGCCACCAGGATGTAAGTGGGACCACCAGCTTTTTCCACTCATACAATTATATATTAAAATTTTTAACTGAATTTGTCAAAAAAGTTAATAAAGATAACCTTTTAAAAACTTGCACACCATTTTGATTTAAAATAACAAATGCATTCAACTAATTTGTGTTACTATTTCATGACTAAATTTTTTTATTAAAATGTTTTTTAAGCCCTTAACCCTCTCTGTCCTCTACATTATTTATATAGTTTAAGAAAACCCTGTAAAAAAGAAAGAAAACACCGCAAGTCATTTGTACTTTTTGGTTCAAAGCTTAGCCTGTATTTTCAAAAGGGTAATTCGCTCTCCTTTAAGTTTCTTATCTGTTATCTATTTTTGTAAAAACTAAATAAGCTTATAAACTAAACTAAAGTGCTATCTCAATTATTACAAGTGCTTACATCTATCTATCTTACGTTACTAGTGTAAATAACCAATTTTAACATGATCTGTATCTACTTTGTTTTTAAGTATAAAGTTGATTCTTTTAAAAAGAGCATTTGGCAGCACTGAAAATTATAGCAGACGACGGTTCACAAAACACATTTTGCCAGACAACGAACGTAACATTAGCTAATAGACATTAAGAACTAAGATAGGCTAACGATGCAAAAAATGTTCACTTTGGTCTCTTTCGAATTGTTAATAACTGAAGTTATTTAAGAAAATGCCAGTCAGTTGGTCGTCTTATGTTCAATAAGTACCTGTTCTGCACTAACGTTGGAATATCAATAACACTTTCTGGCGTCGGAGACGTCCTTCAACAGCACCACGAGATTTTGAATGGTGAACAAGACAAATGGAATAACGTGAGGACTTTCAACATGTCCATTTCTGGTTTCACCGTCGGTATTGTATGCCATAACACGTATCGCTACCTTGATTTGTTCTTTCCGGGCAGGACGTTTCGTGTCGTCATGAAGAAAGTGGTTTTGGACCAACTAGTGTGTTCCCCCTTGTACATATCTACATTCTTTGCGACGATGGCGTTTCTCGAAGACTCCAGTATCAAACAATTTGTGGACGAGATGAAGCAGAAAGCTTGGAAGCTCTATGTCGCGGAATGTGCCATATGGCCCCCTGCTCAAGTATTCAATTTTTACTTTTTATCTCCAAAGTTTAGAGTTTTATATGACAACACCATATCTCTTGGTTTCGATGTATACACATCTTATTTAAAACACTCCCCTTTAGAAGAAGAAGGAAACGTTGACAAAAAGAAGACGTAACATTGGACATTGTTAGACTTTAATTGTACTTTATTACTGATGGGAAGGTCAGGGTTTCAATACTGGTCAGGTCCACTAATGCTGGTTTGTCATATTTTTACACTTAAAAATTTATCTAAAAAAATTAATACTCCTAGAATAAAGCTTATTTTTTTTGTATCATGCTTTACTAACTGGACTATCCACATTTAATTTACACTAATGGGGTAAGGAGGGAAGGTATAAATTAGAGTAAATTAACCCACATTTAACTAACGCATTAGAGGGAAACTATTTACAAAAAACCACCATCAATACTCTAATACAGACCTCTCAAACACTGACAAACTAGATTGACATTTTTGTTTGCATATCCACCAACATAGGCATAAAAGTTGTTAGTCCAAATGTTAAATATACCACTAGCAATACATTTCATGACAGCCATGGTGTCAACCTAGCCTGGTTTGCTGGTGGTGGGTAGGTCAGAGTTTAAATTCTGGTTGGGTGTCTCGGTACAAACACTTCATCTAAATTATTTTCTCCTCATCCTGAAACGACTAGTATAAATTCTGGTTGGGTGTCTCAGTACAAACACTTCATCTAAATTATACTCTCCTCATCCTGAAACGACTAGTATAAATTCTGGTTGGGTGTCTCAGTACAAACACTTCATCTAAATTATACTCTCCTCATCCTGAAACGACTAGTATAAATTCTGGTTGGGTGTCTCGGTACAAACACTTCATCTAAATTATACTCTCCTCATCCTGAAACGACTAGTATAAATTCTGGTTGGGTGTCTCAGTACAAACACTTCATCTAAATTATACTCTCCTCATCCTGAAACGACTAGTATAAATTCTGGTTGGGTGTCTCGGTACAAACACTCCATCTAAATTATACTGTCCTCATCCTGAAACGACTAGTATAAATTTGCAGATAGCTTAGACAGGTAGCAAGACGAAGCTAAAAAAAAAAGCTAACTCTGCATTAATTGTTAATTATTACCAGCTGAGTGAATTAATAACAGTAAAATAAATCAATTAATAATGTAAGCATTTATTTATACTTTAAAATATGATTACAATTTACATTGTTTGGGATAGAGTATAATTGGCAATTCAACTTATCAATGTGACAAATTGAGCACTAACATTATGGGACCTACTATGGTATTGTGGTATATATTTATTTGAATTTTCAAGAATTATGTTTAATAATACTAGGAAGATACATTATAAGCCTATGCTTTATGCCAGCGATTTTCAACCTTTTTCAACTCTCAGAACACTCAGGCACATCATCACTTTTATAAGAAGAGATTTTATCATTATAAAATAACTAGTATTAAGAGTGGCTAAAAGTTCACTAACTAAAATTCTAATAATTGTGTTACTTTTATAAAAATGATAATTTTAATGTTATGGATTTGGAGCCCCAAAATCCTGCTGCCCACCAACTGGTTGAAAAACGCTGGGAAAGCCTACATAAGACAAGTTAAAACGTCTGTCCATAACTTTTGTAAAAGATAAAGTAGTATATTTATTCAAATACATTTTATATAGTCTTTATTTTGACAAAAGAAATGTTTTTAGTGTAAGCGAAGCTATCTTGAGTTAGTTATATCTACTTCTGTAAGTGCAGAAATTAAATTTCAAGTTCCTAATGCCATAGAGCATGTCTAAGTAAGCTGAACTTATAAAATGACTACTTATACCTGATTATTAACCTGTGTATATTTTATATGCAAATTTAAGAATTTCAAAAAAATTGTCAGGTTTATAGTTATATTGAGTGAAATTTTAATAAAAATAATGGTTTCACTTTTTGAACATAGTTGGAAAAATGATTCAATTGTCATGACCAATCAAGTGTTTCCCAAACTTTTGCCAGCCCTGTAAGTAACCATTTCTACAAATTTTCACTAAAGCTTCAGTGGTACTAAAGCTGTGACAGGGCAAAATGAGGGCTTATTAAAGTCCATAACAACATGTTTAAATAATGGTACCGGTACCTTACTCGCTTCAGTGGCTGAATGGTCTAAGTGTCACACTGGGGTTAAGACTGGCCTCTTAATGACTGGGAGATTGGTGTTTGAATCCTGGTTGGTTCTACAGAGTTCCCACACAAATACAGGTAGATTCCCTCTAAAATGCTTCCTCATGGTTACCCCATTAGAGTAATTATCATATATGTGTAAACTCTAACAGGTAGTAAGACTTGATAATTTTAAAAATTAAGACCTATGATTAAGATATATTTTATGACTAACAAAACTCAGCGGTGCATTGTACACCCCTGTGGGTATGTGATGTACAGTTTAACTGATTGCACTAAGGCCATATCTTATAAGCTATACCATAGTGAAATGTTAGACTTTTTTTATATGATGATTTATTTCATTACAAATCCACTTTGGGAAGGCTCTATTAATGCAAACTAATAAAACAAAACAATGATAATGCCAAATTAAAAAAAAAAGTACATCAAAATGTGTTTTTGAATTAATATTTATTTTGGTCACTGAACTTTCCTCAAGAATTTAATCTAAAAAGTTTTCATTAGATAGGGCTTTATTTTAGCATATTTAAAAATGTCTGGAAAATATTTTTTACTTGCAGCTATTCCTTAATTAACCACTTTATGTGAGAATAACAATAGGCTATGTTTCACCAAAGCTTTTCTTTTAGCACCCCGTCCTACTACCTGTTCAAAGTATATGCATATGAATTGCTAATGAGTTAAGGATGAAGATTAAATTTAAAGAAAGAGTAACAGCATTTTTGTTGAAGAAGAGTAGAAAACCATTTAGGTAAAACCTCCCTCAGTTCACCTGACTGGGATTTAAACCCTGATCTCCCTGTCATCGGCAGTTTAGTTTATTGTCAGAGTGACACCTTAGGCATTTGACAACAGAAGCAGGTTTCACCACAGCTAAGAAGATTTCTGTACAAGTCTGCCATATTTTAAAGTTAAAACTGCAAGATTTTCTATCCAAGCTATACTACTTTATGAATTCTGGCCACTGTTCTGTCACATTTGAAAATAAAATGGTAAATAATGTTACCGCTTGAATCAGAACAAATAAAAGGATGTTCATTTATTTCTTGGTTCTTTCTCAAATTAAAACCCTTTGACAAAACCACTAAATTAGGTAAAGAAACTGTAACTTTAGAATTATAAGATAATAGTATATTTTGAGACACCTTAAGGATGTATCGTACCAATAAAACTACAAGATTTGCACTAAGGATTTGGTTGGTTATAAAAATGTTGTTTTAATAGAGATGGATCAAATCCTTGAATTTTTTTAAATGTAAAATTTTAATTTTTTTATAATATTTAAAATTAAATTGATATTTAAAGACTTAGTACAACAAACATTATTTTGCTAGTGATATCTGTTGCATAAAAAAAACTTTGAGTAAATTTTTTTATATCAATACAATTTTGTCCTTTCTTGCGATTTTATTTTTTCAATTAAACAAGTTTTTTAATTAATATTACCAATTGATTAAAATTTGGATTTAAAGTAAAGGCTTCTATAAATTCAATTTGAGTTATCTTTTTAAGATTTTTATAAATTTCGAATACCATATGTTTCGAGGGATTTGAGAAATCGAGGATTCGAGCATCCCATCTCTAGTTTTTAATTCTCTTTTTCCCTGGCTACCAATCAGTCTCTCCCACAACCTCTGTGAGGCTTGCATTCATCTAACAAATCAAAAAGCACAAATTAAACCAACACAGCTTATTTAGAAAAAATCTCCCTAGAAAAAAACTAGTGTATCGAATTTTTAGAACACATACTTTCACTTATTTTTTGTTATAAAAATATGGGATTAAAAAAAAGTCAGTCATGTGAACATGTATTTGAGTGTAGAACTAGCAAAAATACTCCACACATGAACTAACCCTAGTCTATTTACACCAGTGGTTCTCAATCTTGGTTTTTGTTCACGGCGCACTAGTATTTATTGTGAGTCCTTATGGCACACTTGACATGTATGTTGGTAACGGAGGAAAAGCATATATATATATATATATCCTCTATTCAATCATGAATTGAACTTTTGTGTAAGAAACAAGACCAACTATTTGCTGGTATGCGATTCAATTCTCTGGAAGATAAATAATAAAGCTTTCAAAAAATATTCTCTTATTTCTTTTTAAAAATTAATATTGAATGAAACTACATTCAACTATATTTTTATCAACCATAACATAATTTCGAGAAATTCACGTCCCATCTGGTTAAATTATTGGTGCCTGGTGTGCCATGGCACCACCTGTGAGAATCACTGACTTCCACCATGAATGCCATGTCCTTTCTCTATAAGAGTTTGACGAGTGTCCCGATCTGTACTTAGTAAAACGCAGAGAATCAATCTCTAGGAAAGCACTAAAACAAGCCCTAAATACATAAATGGGATGTGGAGCGTCTTTAAGTACACAGAAACACTGCTGTAAAAAAAAAGAAGCTTACCAAAAATAACACAGTTTTTTTACATCCATACAGGGATACAGATTTTTATACACAAGACTTGAGAACAAAGTGGAAATAATCTAAGATATCTAAGCACATTGAGAATAATTTTATCGTCTATCACTGGTGAAGAGTAGCAGCAAATTATCCCCTTTGCAAAATTCCTCTTTTTAAAATATCAATAACTCTAGTATGTTGACTAGGCCTTACACAACCTAATTAATTTGAAGCTTATGTTTATAGCTTGAGTTGAATAAAATTAAATGATATTAAACATAAAACAGGGTATAAATGGATGTAACCATAGCTAGAAATATTTCAAAGTTGTAGAGAATCAGTCATAAAAGCATAATGTCACAGTAATGTGCTCCCACAATTTCTTCATAATTTTCACTAAAACCATATTGATAGTTGGGGGGGGGACTTGGTCTGATTGACACAATTAAATAACATTTAAAAACAAAATGGTTTACAGTAAGGATTACAATTAGGTGCGAATAAACATAATTAAAAATTTATACATATAAATGAATATCTTGTTGAACACTGCTTTTATTATCAAATGTCAAGATTCATTTTTTTTAATCATTCAATGAGCTTTTAAAAACTGTATATTTTAATCGCAAACTCTGGGGGAATAATTTCATCATCATTAATTTTATAATAATATTATGGTTTCACAGTTTAAGGATGTAAAACATAGACTTGTCAGGATAAACACAAGAGCAAAGAGAATGTGTTTAGAACGAGATATCTAAAGAAATGTATGTGGAAAAACTCGTATGGACAGAGTCAACAATGAATAGCTGCTGAAGGAGTGCGGTTTGAAAGAAAATCCAATAGGTAAATGTGAAAGAAGTGTCTTACGTTCGTTCGTTTAGGCATGTTGGGAGGATGAGTGTGTATCAAATGACAAAGCAAATATATGAAGGTAGAGTTTCACTTTTTACATCCATTACTGTTTCCAGCCTGTGAATTGGGTCAGTTTTTTATTCAAGTCATATATTTTCCAATACTGGCTTGCTAGGCCTCTCGTAGAAGGCATGTGTGGATCAAAAGGAAGGAGTAGGGCATCTAAGACGTTAAATGTTGTAGTTAGACGAATGTGTGAAAAAGAAAAACCTTAAGAGGGAATACACTTTACACAAACAATGAATTCCTTCATTTTTAATTTGTTTTTTTAACAGTTTCTTTTTGAATTCAAAATGGAGTAATCCAGTTTTGTCTTACCTCTTCTATTTTTATTTGTTAACAGCAAAAAAGCCTAAATATTACTCACTTTGTGTCTAAATGTGTGTGACTATTTCTACTTTAGAAGAGAGAAGAAATAAAAAAGATGTCACCTTTGTACATTGGATTCTTCCCACATTTTTTCTTTTTTGTTGGTTGTTTTATGGCTGAAAAAAAATAGTTTATTCTGGTTATTTATACACCATTATGCACTAAAATTACTTAAAATTGTTTTATTGCGTAATTGTGTATAATATTTCATTTTAATATGCTAAATTAAGTTATTACAATTTACAAGTCAATTCAGTTCTTTTCCAATTGAATATTAATTTGTAATGTATACAACAGCTCAGAATGGGATTAATTGGCTACACATTGAGTATTTTAGCCTTCAATATTTTTATTGGCAAAGCTTCGTAATTGTTGAAGCCAGAATTTTTTTTGTTTCAAAGCTTTGCACACTCCTATTACACTCATTGAAAAAATGATGGTTTTCACATCAAATATCTTTAACATCTCATAATAATGATGTGATGTTTTAGTTGCTAATTGATTCATAAACACCCAGCAACTTTTGAGTTGCCAAGCCTTGGTCAATTTCATATAAATCTTATAAACTTAGTGGAGTCTGCACAAGTTAATGATCAAATTGAGCAGTTTACATACAGTCAAATTTCCATATGAAGAACCTTATCTGACAGGTATATAAGTTACTAGAACAATTTTCCTGTACTCATACATTAAATCATGTGATCTAATATTAATTTATCACAGTTTTTGAACAGGTTAATACCTATAAGATATTAATATAGTAAAATGTTGGCAATGTTGACTGCATTTTTTATTTTATTTACTAAAAGGCCGTTATGAAAATTGCACTGTAATTATTTAAGTTTTACAAATAAAAGCAAGTCAAGAGGTCATCTTCATTATCTGAGCTTCTATAAGTTCCCAACACACATATCAATGTATGATTTGCTAATTAAATTAAGGGCAGTTATATTTAGTTCAGTGGTTATAAAGTAGGCCATACCTTTTTCCAAATTCTAACCTTTAAAAAGCCAAGAATTCTTCCCATGATACCTAACTAAAAATGGCCAATGAAATTAGATGGTAATACTTTCAATATAGAATAATTTAGTTTTTAAATGTGTTTCTTCAACTATTGATCATATTTATCAGCGCGTTTTAGTAGTTTCTTTGTTGAATTTACTTCAGAAATTACAACGTGGCTCATCACATAGCCAAAAGTGATACCAAGGAAGAGATAAGTAAAAGTTAAAAGATATTTACTTATAAATATTTTTTGTCTCCTTTCAAAATGATCCCATGTTATGTGCCTAAATAGTTTATTTTTGACAAATTGTAGGGCATAATATTAAAAACAATGAAATATACTTAAATATTTCAAAGCTTCATATGAACAAAACAAGATGCTTTATAGTTCAAACTAAACTTTGAAATATAAGCTATGATTAAATATTTTTATCTATGTTGAATAATAGTTTTTCTGGACATTTTTAAAGTATGTTAAGCCACACATTTACAAAAAGTGTTTAATTTGTTACTTAACTCACAAACTGACCATGACCTTCTTCATGTAGTGTTGATTAGATATCAATGATAAGGACAATCTAATTCTTCAATAAATATTATTTTTATAATTGGAAGCATTTTTTTATATTTGGAAAACAAAAGGCGTATAATCAGTGTCTGTTATTTGTTTCATTCAAAATAAAATAAATAAGCCTACCTTATATGTTTATCTTTGGCATGCTACATGGTAAACACAAAGTTGTATTGTAATAAAAAATTACTATGCTGACATAATTAGAAAACCTAGTTTATTGGGACTGTGCCAATGTATAAAATGTGACGAAATTACTTTAAATAAGCATTCTCTATAGAATGACACGGCATAAATTATTAAGTTAGTGAAACATATTTGGTCAACATAAACACTAAGTTCAAGTGTTATATTTTCGTGTACAAGTTGATTTAGCTGATGAAAATAAAATATATACAATTAATCAGGTTGATTCACAGTTAAGTTACAATTTTATGACAAGGGCTTGGATTTTGATGACATGACATATATTTTTTGGTACATCAGAAAATGTTCATGATCCAATGATATTGGAAACGATTTTTTATTGGTCATAATGAGTGAGAAGATAATATAGTCAATAAACTTTGTATCTTCTTTGCTTGTCTGGTTGTAAAATAAACATTCCTGTTAAGACAGAGCAACTAAGCTGGGGAAGATTGCATTGGCAGGGGGTAGCTATTACTTCTGAATCAGGTATTTGTAAATCAATATATAGAGCAGAATGCAAGAGTTTAGTTTTTAAAGACTTTTCATTTAATTTTATATTTTTAAAATGCTTGTTTGATTTAGTCATGTGTATTCTTTAAGAGATTTTTTTCCATATTTTTAGGTCTTCTTTTTTTGTTGATAAATTTGAAATAATTTTTTCAGAATTTGTATGTCATTATATAAAAAAAAGTTTTATACCGATTAGGTTACCAAAATCCAGACTCTACTCGTGACAAATTATTTAAATATTATTAATTAAATAATAGTAGTCAATATAGATAATATCTAGGCTAATTCACAATTTTAATTCACACAAAAATAATATTGAAATATGGTTGCAATTCGTAAACCCAAGCACTGATACATGACATGAAATATATATTCACCATTGGTGATCTCTATATTTATACAGTTTAAATAACCCAACTAAGCCTAAGGTTAGTTTTTAATTTATATATAAGCATGTCCCGGCAAGGAAAAAGCATAAATTTATGTTTATTTTGAGATCAATCGATGAACCAAACCACACGATTCGGGATAATCAATTAAAGTAATCTGAAACTTGCACTTTTTGATTAAACTTTATAATTAATTTTTACTTTTTCAGAGCAAAATGAATAAAATGATTTTATCATCACTGGCTAGCAACGTTTATGTTTCAGAGCCAAGCTGATCTTCAATGGCTCGTTAAACGATCTATTGGCATTTGAAAACCACTTGGTTCTAAAGAGCAATCAACTTAAGTTTCATAACCAAATAACTGGGAAATAATATACAAAACTACGCTCAGAACAGAAAACATATCTAGTTGCTATTTTATGCATTCTTCATCTAACAAAAGTGAAATTGGGATAAATTTAATATTAAAAAATTTTGAGATAGTTATTTTTAAATTGTCATATTTAAAAATAAATAAAGTAAAACTGTTTCACTGGGCTAAATTCCACTATTTTTTAAAGTTGAATACAGAAAATTGCACGATAATGGTGATGTCTTTTTTTCCTACCTAAGTTGGGTGTTATCCTTGGGGTGAAAAAAGCTAAGCAATATTACAAGGAGGGTGTACTGTAAAGACGATAATTCAATTTACTAATCAGAAAACTGCAAGAAACAGGAAAATATATTGAGAGTATCTGACGCTAATCTGACCAGCAATGCAGGAGGATGGATTGGCAATTACATGATCCAAGCTACAATGATCAAGAATGAATATTGGGTGTGTGCATGTTCTAACAGGCAACTACATGATCCAAGCTACAATGATCAAGATTTATTATTGGGTGCAAGCATGTTCTAACAGGCAACTACATGATCCAAGCTCCAATGATCAAGATTGAATATTGAGTGCAGGTATGTTTTTACAGCAACTAATGATCAACTACATGATCAAGATTAAATATCGAGTGCAGGTATGTTCTAACAGGCAATGAATGATCCAAGCTACAATAATTAAGGTTGAAAATTGGGTGCAGCCATGTTTCAACAGACAACTACAGGGTCCAAGCTGCAATGATCAATCTCAAGATGGTGTAATGTCCGACTATTTTATGATACACAAATTATATACTCTTGATGTGTGTGTATGTTATGTTAGAAAAAACCTGCAGTTTCACAGTATAAGTATGTAGATCTAACTAACCTTTATATTCTCCATTCATGTTCATTGAAACCAATTATTTAGTCACCTTTTTCTTTTGTTCTAACAAATTTATTTGATTATTTGACTATTAAAAGTCAAGTTTGATTCTGTATTTGATTAAATTAGCTCAGCTTGGCTTGTTTTTAATCTCACCTAGCTTGGGTTAAGAATTAATAGATCAACAACAGTAGAATACTACATAACACTCTAGTTTTTATATGCTACTATGGCTAATCATTGTGGCTATAGGCTATGCATTATATATATGCAACCACATTACTTGAAAACATATAAACACTCATAATAATCAAATTCAAGAATAATAATATGTTTCCTCGTGGAAGGTCGTCAAACATGTTTCTGAATTGACTATATATAACTACACTTTGTTATTATAACTGTCCTTAAAACTTCGAATAGGAATGACAAATGTGATTTTTACAAGTGCACATATAATTCATGTATACAGTATATACACACACACACACACACGCTCATGCACACACACACACACACACGCTCATGCACACACACACACACACACACACACACACACACACACACATACACACACACAGACTTCTATTATCTAAACATCTTTATAAATCACACATGGGCTTTCAAGTTTTAAACACATGTCTGAAACACAAATGCGCTGCAAGACAGTTTCACGTACTAATCATGTGAATAATGAGATCCCCAACTTGTTTGATTTCAACTAGGGATGT
The DNA here is from genome assembly GCA_033556935.1 of Timema podura. Classification (NCBI taxonomy): domain Eukaryota; kingdom Metazoa; phylum Arthropoda; class Insecta; order Phasmatodea; family Timematidae; genus Timema; species Timema podura. The sequence continues at coordinate 36,832,398 of JAVRXN010000005.1, forward strand.
GCGAAGTCCAGTTTTTAATTTTGAAGACAAGTCGAATCGAATATTATGAGAATCAAGGTTCGAAAAAAAGTTTAATATTGGTTAAAAATATGATACTTTGTGTAGCTATGTAAATTTAGGTATTATATATAATCTACAAAATGCTATATTCTAAACATATAATTGTCTTAAAATTATAAACTAAGCTAATTATCAAAAATGTAATTTAATTATTTTTGTACAAACTTTCAATTTCAGCAAAAGGGATCAGTGACCCGACGAGTCCATTGTGGAATATGTTGCTGTTTTGAGAGAGATGGCCAGCTGTTGTAACTATGGAACATTTACAAATCGGATTCTGCGTGATCGTTTAGTGCAGGGTGTCGCGGATGAGACAGTGCAAAGTGAAATGCTTTCTAAAAACGAAATATGTGTATGTGTAAGGACATAACACTATATATATATATAGTGACTCTTTATATATATATATATATATATATATATATATATATATAATATATATATATATATATATATACATATATATATATATATATATATATATATATATATATATATACATATATAGTGACTCTTTTTATATATATATAGTGAATATTTACATAATTTTAGCTAAACAGTAACGATTATTTGGTTATATTTGGAAGAAGGTACAGGAAAAGTGGATAGAAGCATATAAGAAGGAACAAACAAAATATGACTTTTACAAGGAAAAGAACAAAGTTAATACTTTACAGTGCTGCCAATGAACAAAGAGGTAATAGCTGCATCTCTAAGAAAATCAATAGTATCCGCCCAATCCCCTTACCTAGGTTTTTCATCGTCTTGGAACTCATCAGAAGGGAGTGGGATAAGAGCAACACCACTTCTTATAAGAGGGGGAAAATAAGCATAATATAGCTACAACAGTGTATATTTCGGTTTCTCTTTGAGGAAGATACGTTGCATGTTTCACACTCCCTCCAGACGAATATCAATAGAATGAAACCTAGGTAAGGGGAAGGTGGTAACGATCGATTTTCTTCACGAGACAGCAATTCTAGTGGCAGAAGTGTAGAGTGTGAACTGTATTCTTCTTTTAATTGTAAAAGCCATATTTTGTTAATTCCCTCATATTTTTTTACCCATCTTTCCTGTATCTTCGTCCAAATATAGCAAAATATCTCAAAAAGTTAAAATAGATTTTCCTTAAAGAGATTTATATCATTTAGAATTTTTTTTAAAGTGAAAAGTTGGTGTTATTATCACAACACATTTAATATTATTACTGAAGATTTTTTTCATAAGAAAACTAATTTTCAAGGTCCATAGTTACACAAATTGGCAAAAATTAAACAAAAATGTGTATTTTAGCAATCAATATTTTAATTGGCAAAGTCAGAATTTTTTTTCGGAACAAAGTCTAAGTTTTTGAAACTTCGCACATCCTTATTATTTATAAAAATTCATAACAAAATTTTGTGCACACAATACTACAATAAATAATCATCACTTTTATTTACATACTAATTCATGACTGAGCATAACGTTACTAAGCATCTAGAATGCCCAAGAAAAAGAGTTGACTTTTTTTTTTTTTTAGATTTTGATCTATAATGATCGCAGTCTTGTACGACTAGAACATTTTTACAAGGTTAGAAAAAAAGAGTTGTAGCGACATGCTCACTAAGTGTAAAGTGTTTCTTTAAATACCAATTTAAAGGAAAAATGGTGCCAAATGACTATTTTAAATTAAACATTGAAGAGAAGATAGAAGGAAAAGGCCTACACACTTACCAGTAAACTGTAGGTTTCAAATTTTACAATTAAAAACACAACAAAACACAGATTTATGAATTTTTTTGGGTACATCAGTCCCTTTCTTCAGACAAAGAGAGTAAAACACCAACTGGACTATGGCAGCATGGCTAGACCGCTAGCGGTATATCATGGTCACTTAGATACTGTTGTTGCCCGTTTCTCGATTAAAAATAAAGAGGATCTTTTTAAAAATCAAGAAAAAGACAACAACAGTATCTAAGTGACCTCTAGATAATGCTGCCAAGTCCAGGTGGTGTTTTACTGTCTTCTGCTGAAGAAAGGGACTGATGTACCCTGAAAACGTCATAATTATGTGTTTTGTTGTGTTTTTAAAAAGTGTGAACTTTGAGGAATAAAGTTTTCTGGTTAAGTGTGTAGACTTTGCCCTTCTATCTCCTTTTCAATGTTTAATATAAAATATACAATACAAAACTTATTGAATATTTAGGTGAAACCCGCTTATTCTTAAAAAAATGTTTTCTTATATCTACTTGAGATATTTTTATTTTATGTGCAGTAGTAATATTTATATTTTACTGGGACCTTATGCACATATAGGAATGCAAATTACATATTGTTAAAATCAAGCAAGAAGCGGCCTGTTACACTGTCTAGTTCAGGGGTTCTCAAACTTTTAGCACTCAAGCCTCACATTATCACATTAAAAGTAATTGTTAAGTCTCACTTTCTTGAAGAAAAAAAAAACGCTTTTAGACTAAAATTGAAACAAAAGTAAGCATGCACTATATCATTGATTACGATTTCCAACTAGTTGAAGTAATACCTGGCATTGCCTGGGAGAAATGTTTTTAGTTTAATGATACTACATGGAAAGTAACTTAAAAGTGCGTGCCTAGCCCTATGTTGCCTGGGGCCTTATATCGTATGGGCCGGTCTTTAATTAATTGAAAAACCATTGATCAAAATTTTAAAATTACAGTTACGAGGTGTAGGTGTTTGTGCATATGGACTATTGATTTTAAAACTTAAGAGCTCTGCGTGCCGTACATATCGTGTAATGCTCATAATAAACAAAAAAAAACTATTTTATTAGCAATGCTTTGCTTCAGCCTCATCAGAAATCTCCTCACGCTTCAAATTTGAGAAACCCTAGTCTAGTTTACTAAAAAAAGAAGCATTAAAAACAAACTTAGCATTGCTACCCAGTACTCATAATATAAATATAAAAAGCACTGTAATGATAGTTAACTTATTTTATGCTTCTAAAACCCTCCCTTCAATAAATAACTATCAAAATTCCATAAGCAGAGTCTAAGCAATAGCAGAAACTTGTTTTGAACCATACAGTTTAGAGTACAGTTGATTTCACTTGTTACAAGGAAACCTAGTCAGTAAAGAGAGTTTATTATGTTCGTTGCCCTGACCAGTGACTAGAACATGCCATCATGGATACCGATGGGTACCAACACGACAAGAAACAACACGGCGTTCCTTAGAACAAGTCTCCAGTCTTGGGGTACGGCAAACGGGAGCAGCGCATACGTTATCCGGTGCACGTCGTGTGAGAGACATATGAAGATAAAGGAGGTAATTATAGCGTTAAGGACAGGATACCCAGGGACTAGCACGAGGACTCCGTGGGTGTCCGCCGCCAAGAACACATGGTACTGGCAGATAAACAGCTCCAAGGAGATTCGACCAAACCAGGCAAAAAAACTGGAGTAGCGCGTCCGCAGTACACCTGAAATGTTGCGCAGGACAACATAGCCTACAATCTGCAACAAAGGGATATCATAGATCAAGTACATATATAAAGGAACAGACACAATATGGCTTTTACAATGAAAATACATACACAGTTCACAATTTACACTGCTGCCATTGGACATAAAGGTAAAGGCTGCCTCTTGAAAAAAAAATTAGTCATTGGTACTCAATACCTCGACATAGGTTTCATTGTATTAGAACTCATCAGAAGGAAATGTGAAACATGCAAAACAACTTGTTAAAGGAGGAAATCACAAAACACTTTGTGAAAGTCATTGTGTTTGTTCCCTAGTGTCTGTTTTTATTTATATTTCCTGTATCTTCTTTCATAACAAAACATACCTCAAAAAGTGAAAAGAAGCTTTTTTTAAAGAGTCAGATCAAGAACAAAATAGCAATATTTGTCAAATAAGACAAAATGAACATTCTGGTAGTCAAAAATAAACAAAATAAGTGGACTGTATAAAAATATGGATAATGTGGGACTCGCCTAAAGAACATACTGTATCTTTAACTTATGGTGGTAGCCTCTGTCTGCAAGAAAGCATCACTCGGTATCAGGCCCCACGGTTTAAAATACAATGGTCCGTGTCATTTTCAGGAACTATTTTTCTATTTTGTTATAGTTTATACTCTCATCCTTCACCTATAACCACCATTTGTCATGGCAATAAGGCATAAAATAAATACAAAACTTATTTCAAGGCAAGGCATACTGCTAGTTATCAAATATCCTAAATTTTTCTGTTGTGAGCCACTCAAAAATTTACCAATTTTTAAAGGAAGGCTAGATCTAGTGCCTCTTTTCATCAAAACTAGTCTCATAACTAAGAAAATATGCTTAAAATGATCTCATCTAAATTTTCACACTTTTTTTTATATTAATAAAATTCAAAATATAGGGTTGTAAATGAAAAAAAAACCTGTTGGAATCATTCAACTTTATTTTGGCGTGAACCATTTTTTGAAATACTGCATCTTAGAATTAACTATTGCGTTAAGAGCTGAACGTCTGCGCGGCAATTTATTTCTTACTGAGGCTGCCCCCGTAACCAAGAAAAGATGCTCATTTCCAAATTTATCTAAACACACCGCTACAACATTAAATTACAGCACTAATAGAACACAAATGACTAAATAAGGATCCACACCCTACAATCAAATTTTCATTTTTATGTAATAGGCCTACAAACATATTTTATGTGGAATTTCTAACTTGTTGAGAAATGTTTTATACCAAATTGACATAAAATAATTGAGTGAAAAAAATGTTGACCCAAAAACTATATTCACTATATATCGATTCCAGATTGTATTAAACAAATTTTTATCCAAGACAATAATTTACATTATTTTGTAAGTGGATCAACAATGCTCAATGCATGTGATATTTAGGAAGCATTTTCAAGATGAATTTCTATAAGAGATCGATGCATAAAACCATATACATAAACACACATTTTTAAGAACTTTTTTTTTGTGAAAAAATCTAAGCTCATAGAACTCAGGATTTTTAACTAAATTTAGTATAGCTGTAAAAGATATATTTTTAAACACAGACAAGGAAAAATTGAGGGACTTGTTATTCATTTATTCCTTAAAATTGAAGAAAATGAATCAAGCTAAAATTTTTGAGGAAAACTAAAAATACTTTCAAGTTGAGTTCAAACAACTATTAAAATTCAACTCAAATTTTAATTTGAGAGTAAATGTAATCCTGTATTTTAATTCATATTTCTAGATGAATCTTCTTATCTAATATAATTATCATAAGTTTTTTTAACTCTCACTACCTTCTCTATGTTTTGAAACTTTAAGTGGGTCAAGCCACTATTTTATGAATCTGAATCTCAAATTCGATTCTTCATTTTACCTGTGAATCCTGAATATTAAATTCCAGTCTAATTTAAAAAAAATTATAAACATAAGAGGAAATAGAACTATAATATAATAATAGAAAGTATAAATAATATCTTAATGTTGAGTGTTAAATTATTGGTCTGGGTTCTAATTTTTAGGTTTATCATATAATTATGTTCGGGCTAATCCACTAACAAGCAGTAAACAGCAATAACAATCTCTAAAAAGAATCGTAATCTAAAACTTTGAAAAAAAAAAAACTTTGTTTATTTTCTTTCAAATCTTGAATCTGATATTTTTCTGAAGTCTCGAATCTCAAATATCCTTAAGCATTTGAGGGTTTGAATAACCGAGGGTTGCTATTTCAAACTCATTCCAAGAAATGTAAGTGTAACTCACAGGCACAAAGACTGTGTAAGTGTGTATCTCATTGCACTCGAGTTTGTTACGACAGAGAAAGGAGAAGGTGGTGTAACTGCCGACAGCAATGAGTGACGCCAGTGTCACGGACAGAGCGATCCCAGGGGAGAAGAGGTTACTGTGATTGTTGTCATTCAGTAGATTGTACCTCTGAGCTAAGAGGTACACCACTGCAAACACCATTCCATACGAGATGCTAGAAAAATACAAACATTTCAGAGAAATATTACATTAAATGATGGCTAACTAATAATAACTATTAAAAAGAAGTAGGGATGTGTGAGTGCTCGAAAATTCAAATTTGGCGGGATCGAGTTTTGGAAGTTATTCAAACTCTGCCCAAATATATTTACAATGTTTATAATTAATAGGATTTAATTCTAGAATATTATACCATATCAAATAGTCTTTCAATATTTCCTTTTGTCTGATTTAATTTAATTTGTACAACTATTATAAATTTATTTGAAAATCCAAATTTGTGTGATAAGATTTTTTTTTTGTTTTCACAAAACAATATCATTCTTGAGAAAATAAGTTTGTATTTATGGTTTATGCATGAATCTATTAAACAAATTAAACTTGAAATATTTCTAGTATAAATATTGATATTTATTAACTGAACTTGAAAGAAAATCAAAATTTTCATTCAGATTATACTTATAATTTAATTGTTAAATCAAAAAACAAAGTTTTGAAATTAACATAAGATGAAACCATTTCAAATTTAAAAAAAACCTTTGAAATAACATTAATCTATTTAATAAAAGCCATGTAGTGTTTGTTGGTCCAGAGTTTTTCTCAAACTTCCCAATAAGCTATAAAGCTGAAACTTTCCACACTTTGTTGTAGCACAAGTGTTGTAGCTTAAAACTAAATCAAATTTAGTTGGGGGCCTAAGGGGTGAATCTTCACACCGTGATCAGAGGGCTGGAGTTATAGATATAGCTTTGCCATCTTTATGAGTAAAATATGAAACTTGAAAATAAAATAAAAAAATGTAATAGCCCGATAACCTGGAAGAGCCATAGACCCAAATCATGCTACCTCCTGTTTTTAAAAATCTAGAAATAGATTTAAAAAAAGGGAGAAACTTAGCGCAAAGCCTGTTGTAAATAGGCCTAACACTCTAGTATTTTCATAATGGGAATAACGTAAAAACAAAACATTTCACAAAAATCAATCTTTTGTATAGTATTGTTGTTATGCTATAGGTATTGATACTATCTATCAAAATTTACATCTGCAGATCTCATGACTTGACATATGAATACATGAAAGTAGATCGGTGTAACTTGTCTAGCTATCAGATAAGGAAGGGCCTTACAGTGTTGTTGCAGAACTCTTATGTAATACAAGTTATTTTTCGAAAAAAAAAAGTTATTGTTGTATTCCTGTATTATTATATCAGTTATCATTTTTGTTCTCACCTGTATCTGTCAAGCTTCCAACGGAACCACCACTCGTGGATGTCATCATCCGTCGTCACGAACAGCGCCTTCCAAGGTCGAGTCACAAACACCTTCTCAAAGAAAACCTGACACAAAGGGACCTTTGTTAGAACATATACTTAATCTTTTATATGCCAACTATGATCAATTATGTTGCTATTAATGATAATTAACAATATAAAAAATTTAGAAACTTTAATTCAGTAAGAGACAATATTTTTTGCCCTTTTTTGTACCAGATACTATATAGCCTATTATAATCTTCTTAATATTCCTATAACTGAACAAAATTTCCAGTCCAGAAAATTTATTTTCCTTCGTTGGTAAAGAAGTAAAATATCTGTTTTATCTGGCTATATGACAGTCAACCAGTGACCAATGGCAAATATTTCAAATATAAGTCAAATGGAAGCAATGTAAGGTGTGAACTGTGTTCTTCTTTTCATGGTAAAAGGCATATTGTAGTTTGTCCCTTTTATATGTTTCTAACCACATTTCCTATTTCTTCTTCCAAATATAATAAAATATAAGAAGAAATTTAATCGTGATTTTTTTATCCATAGCAAAGTTTGAATAACTTTTTTTCTACTATTCAATTATTAAATTTTTATTTAACAAATTCCAATCATTTTATTTACCACAAATCAGGGTATCTAAACATAAAACAAATTATAAATGATTTTAGTGTATAGCATTGAATAAATAACAATATGATATTTTTTAAAGCATAAAACAATCAATTTAAAATGTTCAAGCTTGATTTGCTTTCGAGATAATTTTATATAGTTGAGTCGATTTTACTTCAAACTGAAAAAGAACTTTGCTCGCCCCTATTTAAAATGTAAGATATTTCTGTTCTTGATGAAACACATTGAAATATAATCAACTTTTAACTTTAAAATACTTCCTTTTCAGCTTTCTTTTTGAGGATGATACAATTTGGCATTGAAAAATGTGTTTTGTGAATGAGTGGTCAGTGTCTTTACTGTAATTCGCTCTACATTTTTCTACAATTTATTCATGTGTATTTCATGTCATAGTTTTGTATATAGTTAACACAAGTATAGTTATTAGTGCCAAAAAAACCCGCGTATACCAGGCGCTATACTATAAAGATATATAGCCAACTTTAGTATAGAATGTAAATATATGGAAGAACGAAGACTGAATGGAAAAAAATAGCATGCTGTAAGTTTTAAAGCTCCACTACATAGCAGTCGTTTGACCATTGGCTATTTTTACAAAACATATTAGAGCTGGCGCATGGCACAGAATGCAAGTGTGACCACGTGCAACTTAACAACAGTGATCCTGTAAATGCCACTATGCAAATTTAAGTGTCTGTATAATTTCATCCTTTGCCATGGAAGGATTAATAGAGGAAGTAGGCCAGCATCCCTGCTTGTAGCAGTGACTACAAAGATGTGATCCTCAAATAAATGATGGAACTCTTCAATTTATTCTCTTCAAGTGACCCGCCTCGGTGGCGTAGTTGGCTAACGCGCTAGTCGTGTTGAGCCCGACTGCCGAGGACGGGGAGATCGAGGTTCGAATCTCGGTCGGGTGAACTGGGGGTGGTTTTTCCTAAATGGTTTTCCACTCTCCCTCCACGCAAATGCGGGTTCACTTCCTCTATTCAACCTTTCCAATTCCTAATCCATTAGCGTAATTAGTACTTAAGCGTATAACCCGTAAGGGTATAAAGCGGTGCTAAATAATAATAAATAATAAATAATCTCTTCAAGTGTTAATAATCATTCATTCATTTCAGCTAAGGCATCTGTATAGCAGGGGTCAGCAACTTTTTTGGGCCTTCATCAACTTATGAACTTTCCAAAGATCCTGTGATCACCCATAAATTCTTCCCTGTCCTTTTGCTTTTTTATTTGTCTAAACATCTTATTGGTCACACTCAAATATTATTTGAAAATACTTTATATGTTTGAGAGTTTAGAAGAATCAAATATTAACGTTTAATGATGTAGTTTTCTTATGTGATTGACTGAAAATTGCTGCGAGTTGCCGAACCCCGTTTTATTGTATAGGCTGATTTTGGTAGAAAGAACAGTGTCTGTTAGTTAATAAAGTTACTCAAACAATTTTTATATATCCATACATCAAGTTGAATGTGATATGTACCTGTCACTTTTGATAAATATTATCAATACACATAAAATAACACTAATAATATGGTAAAGTTTTTCTAAACTGTTATTCCAACCAAAATCAGGGTATAGCTAGTGTGTGCATGTTTATATATACTGCTAGCTGTAATAACGCAGCTAAACAGAGCACTATATAGTAGAGCGCCTGGTCTGCGCCGACCTTCAGACCACAATACAGTGAACTCTTGAATTATTTCTCCTGATTCAACACCTAAACAAATAATACATCTTAATTCCCGAGGGCAACACATCCGACTCTGGGAACGTTACCTCTGACATGTAGAGGATAGTGATGACACTGAAGAGCCCCACAAACTTGAGCACCAAGTAGAGGTACTGCAGGGGATTACTCTTGGACGAGGTGGCAGTGACTTGAGGGGAAGCGCCAGGACTAGGTACACCATGAGGAACCAGAATGATACCAGCGGCACAAAGTAATAGAACTGATACGGCCGGTTCATGCAAAGGCACAGAAGCACCGTTACGAAATTGAGTCGGAACAGGACCTGTTTGCACCAACAAGACAAAAAAAAACAAGTTTTTTTAAAATTGAGTCACAAATACAGTTTTAAAAGGGTTATTTGGAACAAAGCGTTGAGATGAATCTTGGTGTAAAGTAGGGAGGGTGGGTTGGCACCCTACATAAGAGATTCTGGAAAAAAATTGTTGATAAAATAGCAATAAATACAAAAAACACATTTTAACAACTATCTTTCACTGCCACAGGCAGCTTCTTTAGGTTCAGGGTGTAAACTGATGGATTATTGTTGTTTCGGTTAAACTGTAAGGTTGACTGTCAACATATATTTTTTAGAGTTGGGTCAAATCAACTAATTTTGCAAATCCAAATCTCCAATTTACCTTAAAATTCGAATCCGAATCTTGGAAAAAATTATGAACATAAGAGGAAATATAAATATATCAGAAAATAGAAATAGTAACTAAATGTTAACATTCTTTCTTAGGGCCAGTTTCAGAGTCAGTCTTAGTATGCCTCAAGTGCAGCGCTAGGGTAAATTAAATGCAAGACGACACTTACCTAGACAGGAATAGAATGGGCCAGTTTCATATGTGAAACTGGCCCGGCATTGTCATGAATTTAATGTAGCGCCAGACTTGAGGTGTACTAAGTCTGACTCTGAAACTGGCCTTATTAATCCATTCATCATTCATACATTCATTTGTGTTAAATTAATGGTTGTTAACCCATTCCCTGGCACATGTTTAGCCCAACTATCTACGCAGGCCCGGCAGCTATTTTTCTACTCATATACTCTGATTTGACAAATATTTTTGCTACTTATTTTCTCGTTCATTGCTTTATTCATGGTCATATTATAGTAATGATCTGGTAGCCCCATCTATTAACTGTAATATGAAGTATTCAGACTAGCTAAAAGTACAGTATTTAATCAATAGATAGCATTACAATAACTTATTGTAATGAAATACCAATTTGCGCCCTCGCCAGGGAACGTTCGGACAAACAAAGACATTGTTCAATGCCCACGCCAGGGAATGGGTTAAGTTCATCCTATAATTATTAATGGTTCTGAACCACCAATAAGCAGTATTAGAGCTCTAAAATAAATTACATTTAAGAAATTGAAAAAAGATTTTTTTTAAAAGGATTTGAGTCTCGAATCTGAAATTTTCTCAAATATCCTTAAGGATTAGAGGGTCCCATTCCTAAAATTTTTATTTCTCTGTTAAGATTGAACTATATAGATGGCAGCACTTGGGCTAGATAGACAGATATAAAAACTATAATTGTATGTATGTATATATATATACATACAAACTACATACAATTATAGTTTATATATACATACACACACATATACATATTAAACTTTGCATTAATTGAAATCCAACTAGTACCTTTTACATATTTATTCGACAAGTCATGTTATCTGCAGGTGTGACTTGTAATAGATATTTTCAATACCTATAAAATAAGACTAATAAATTGGTAAAATGTTATGAATGTTAAATACAAAATAAAGTCGTTTGTCCTAAAAAGTGCTCCAAATGTCCATTTGTAGTAAAATTAGTGTGGCTACAAAACTTAAATTATAAAATTACTTGACTTTCCCAGGTATTTTTGGTGAGAAACAATTTTTCTCTTTATTACAATTATCCCTTCTTTTTTTTTTTTTGGATAATGCTATCAGCTACATCAACCTTTAAAAGTTTTTTTTTATATTAAATGTTTATAAAACCTAACACACTACTCAGACTCTGGCTTTAAAATAAAAAACTTATAATACTATAACAATATATGCAAGCTCTAATTTAAGGGAGGGTGACTGGCTATCGCCTCTATAAAACAGAGGCCCCAACAACCAGTTGCAATTTTGATTTTAAAAATATATTTTATGTTCTATGGACCTAAGTAACATGAAGATTCAAGTGGTGATTAGATGCTGTGTGCTAACAATGACTTCAGGAAATTTGTAATTAAAATTTAATATACATTTACAATTTATGAAGGAGTCAGAATAAGAAAGTAGAAAAATAGAGGAGTCATAGTCAAAGACTTGGCAAACCAACTATACAGGTCTGGTTTTTTGGCCACATATTAAAGTTTTTGAGTTTTACTTACCTTTAATTAAATTCTCTGAAATTTTCATTTTCTCGAATATAGTGAGTTGTGTTACTGGATTAAATTTTGTTGTTTCAATGTGATACGGTTACAGATAAAATTTGATTGATACTAGTTTGGATTAAGGTCAAATAGTTATGGTATTTTTTTACATGATTAGTAAAATAATTTAAAAAGTATTAGCACTAATTGTTTTTTTCATTCCTTGTTATTACTTTGAATGCATGTTACCCTTGATAATTGTTATTAGGATCAGGTAAAAGTGATAGTAATTTACCTCCAACACTCTGCGGGCTCCACAGTTTTCCAAGCGCCAATAAGAGGCAAAATTGCGGCCTCTATTCTGCAAGAGAAGTTGGTAACACTGACCAGACATGTACTGTAAGGGGCGGTTTCTAAAGTGGCATGCATGGAGACAACAGAGAGAGGTGAACATCACTCAAAGGCGTATCAATAATTATATTGGTGGATTTGTGCATTTTAACTTTCTTAACTAAGTTTTGTAAAGATGCATGTCTGTACTTAACTGGCCAGGAGACAATGTTTTAATGTAAATTGAGACTTGTCAGGATGAATATATTACAGAGAAGGTTTTCACCTGAAAGAATCGGACAAGCCCCGCATCCCCTCGTTGCCAGAAGTAGCAAAAGTGTCCGTATCCGGACAGGAAAATGTATGCCGATACCAGAACCCGCACATGCATGTATATGGGCAGGATTCCACTGGCTCCTGTCATGTGGTAGATCAGAATTACCAACTGCATCCATCCTGCAAGTGTTAAAACTTTATTAACCCTTTAACTGGCTCAAGCGTTGAACTACACCTATATTTGCCCGAATGTTACCTGGTGCAGATGCAGGTGCAAATCAACGTTTTATTGCAATAAGTTATTGTAATGCCATCTACCAATGAGCCACTGGATCTTTAGCCAGTCTGAATACTTCATATTGAAGCTGAAAGATGGTGCTACCAGTTCAATGCTATAATATGACCATGAATAAAGTAATAAATGAGAAAAATAAATGAGTAGCGAAAATATCTGTCAGGTAAGATTATACAAATAGAAAGATGTTTGCCGAGCCTACACAGATAGCTATGCAGGCGTACCAGGGAATGAGTCAGTCTATTTAGTGAAAACCACTCCTGGCTTTTTGAGGTATTTTTGTTATATTTAGAAGCAAATTATAAAAAACAGGGATGGAAACATATGAAAGGGAACATACATAATATGGCTTTCAGAATGAAAAAAGAACACAGTTCACACTTTACAATGCTGCCATCAGACAAAAAGGTAATAGCTGCCTCTTGAAAAAAATTGATCTTCACTCTCAAATCCATACCTCGACCTAAGTTTTATTTTATCTTAACTCATCAGGAGGAAAGGTAAAACGCATAACGCAACTTTATAAAAGAGGAAACCATAAAACACAAGCGAGAGGGAAAGGAAATTGCTAAATAATAATATGACACTTGGAGAGGAACATGTAATAGATAATTATTTATTATTTGGTTTCAACCGTGCAAGAATATTTGTAGGTTTTCTCTCATCAATATTCACAAGTTACAGTCGACTTGTTAAATCACCTTTCCACTCCTCTGTCTGGTCTCGGTGTAGAACTTTGGTGAAGCGACTATCTTCTGTGAAGAAAAGACCGAGCGCCAAGATATATGCCAAAGGTAGCCAAAAGCTGATAGGAGAGTAGTATTTGTTTTCTTTCATGAAAAAACTGGTTCTGAAACATTCAAGACACACAAACTCTCTACACACAATCCAAGCATACATGTCTGCTAATCATAATACAGTTTGGGGGCCGTCCATAAACCATGTAACGGTTTGAGGGGGGGGAGGGAACTCTAATGTCTACACATGCTGTTACATGGGGGGAGGGTGGGGTACATCAAAGTGTTACGTAACACAGCTCTTAAACTCAAATTCTAATGTTAAAAAAACAATATTATTGTTCATGTTTTCACCTTTGATAAACATATTAATAGATAGCTTCCGAATATCGGTGGCGTTGAAAATACAAGTTTAGCACTTACTTTTTAGTTATCAATATTTCGAATGTGCTTAGGTGGCATTGTCTGCCCGAGACTATGAATGCCAAGCACATTTGAAAACATATATTTTCATGCGGATGACAGTGACATGTTTATACTCATAGCATTTGTTTAGATTTGTCCATCTACTGACCCCCTCTCGTGCTTTAAGTTGGATAACAGCTGTCAGTCGAAGCGGCCTTAATTTATAAGCATAGTTGAATTCTTTTACATAGGCTGTGAATAATCACTTGTGTTTGTACAAAACAAAAATAATTTCTTCAAAAAGAGGAGACGTGTTAGTTGCTTGCATAAAGAAAGCGATATCTAGAAAAAATAGTGGAAGAGTCTCAAAAATATGTTGTTGTGAAATGGAATGAAGCAAAAGTACAGAATTTATCTCGAGGCAAGTTTGAGGAGTCCATCAATAGTGTTATTTCTTCGTACCAGCAGCATGTTGTGAAAAGTAAAGCTTCAAATATCATTAATTATTTAAAAAAGGTAGGTGTATTTAAGCCTATACCTTGTCACTTCTGATAAAGCTAATGTTTATGTATATAAATGCAACTATTATACATACACTATTGTGGTTGCATTGTCTAAATTGTCATTCTCTCTGTAGACTAGATGGCCAATGTTGGGGAGGGTAGCCGGCGAGTTTATCGAATAGCAATTTTTCGAAAATCAAGTTTTTCAAAATCAGTTTTTCAAAATTCAATTATTCGAAGTTTAATTTTTCTAAAACCAATTTTTCGAAATAATAGTTTTTCAAAAATCAATTAGGCGAAAATAAATTTTTTGAAATTATTTTTTCAAAAATAAATTTTTCAAAATGCAGTTTTTTGAAAACAATTTTTTCGATTTAGAAATTCTTCGAATGAGAAGTTTTTTGATAACTTCTTTTTCGAAAATGAATTCACCTCAAATCTGTATTTCAAAATAAATGTTTCAAAAGGAGGTTTTCAAAAATAAATTTTTCAAACGATAAGTTCGACGTATAATAAAATTCAAGCTTAGGTTGGGTTAGGTTAGGGATAATCCTCCCTATAGGGGGGTGAGGATAGAGGTAGGTGATTCCAAGTCCTCAATAAAATAGCTTCCGGAAAACTTGCAGTTCGCTAAATTGATTTTCCAAAAAAAAAAAATTAGCTTGCATTTCACAAAATTGATTGTTCGAAAAATTCATTTTCGATTATTTAACTGTCGAACAATTGATTTTCGGTAAATTCACTTCGGGAAATAGATTTTCAAAAAATGTGGTTTCAACAAACATATCATTCAGAAAATTGATGGTTCGAAAAATTGATTTTCGACAAAATTACTTTTGATGATTTTGTATTCGGTAAATTGATCTTGATAAATTGATTTTCGAATAACTTGTTTTCGAAAAATTTAACTAGACCCGTTGGGGAGATGGGGTTTGAATACCAGTCAGGTCTACAAAGGGTTACTTTTCCTAAATGGTTTCCCACTCACCCTCTATGCAAATGCTGGTAAATTTTCTTTATAATTCGACTTTTTTAGTATACATTTTGTAGGGTGGTATAATAAAATTGTAGTTATTTTAATTATTTTTTATTATATTTATTTAATGAAGTAGAAATGAGAAAGGTAGAATTCTAGAGGTAATTTACCCATATTAATGTGGAGAGAGATTATAAAACCATTTAGGAAAAGCCACTCTTGAGTATACCCGACAGGTATTCGAACCCTGATCTCTGCTTCATTGGCCATTTAGTCTTTTTCAAGAGTGATAATATGACTATAATAAAAAGTGCACAATATTAAGAAAGATGTCTTCCCCCAGTGTCAAGCATTTGATGTGGGGACTTTAACATCATGTAGCGCTACTATACTATATTAGTCGGCATAATTAGTGCTCTTACTTCAGATTGCAAACCTGACATTCATAACATAAATATGGTAGAGGTTTTTTCTCATGAACCTGAGGAATTTGAACTCAATGTCTTTATGTCTGTACTTGTCTGTCTTATCTGTATGTGTAGCTATCCATAAATAATAATTCTCTCTGAAATCATTTGTGTTCAGGATTTAAAATGGATTTTAAGAAGTATTAATTCTGAATCCCTCCTTTAGTATCACAAAACTTCTCTATGAAATAATGACATTCATTCTTGGTGAGAAAAATTATGTAACAATGGAGGGGGGGAGGGGCAAAAAGGTCAGAAAAAAAGCGTTACGTGGTTTGTGGACGACCCCTTGACACATCAGCTATACCTCAGTTTTATCTTCTATGGTGCTAACTGACAGCTCACAGCTGACTTCTGACAGTCAACAGTTAGGTATATATCTAAATTTTGACTGTCAGAAGTGACAACTGCTAAAGACATGGTTTTTGCAGATCATATGGTTCGGCGTAGGGATACATAATTTGGTCTGGTAGCTTTTCAAAGCCGTCAGAAGTCAGCTGTGAGCTGTCAGTCAGCACCACATAAGCTAAAACTGAGGTATATGTTGATAGATCATCTAACTGCTGATTTAAGAGTTCCAAGTTCAATTCCTGGCAATGCCATTTTTATTTGTTTTAATATACAAGCACTGTTTGGTTGACATGATTTTAGGATAGTCAAGTTATGATAAATCACTGTTGGGAATCGAAAAGATCAAATAACAGCAAGTGTGCTAGTCAGAGAAGAAGAATGAAAGCAATTAAAGGAGAATTGAGGAAAGGAAAGAAGAAGATGGAAGCATTTTACTAAACTGGCCTGGCCACAGGCAGGAAATCGATGATTATATTGATGAGTCAGCACAATCACAGTGATGCAAGGAAAAATACAAAATTGTGATGTCTTAGCTATTATTTAAAGTGACTCAAGATGTATGTATAGTTTTGTATACCTGGAAAAAGTTATCTACACAATATGGCTTTCATAATGAAATGTAGAACATAAATACACATTTTACATTTCTGCCATTAGACAAAGAACAACATATTTCACAATTTACACTGCATATACTAAATATTAGGGATCCGCGAGAACCACTTTTTCAAATGAAGGCAATATCAAGATGAGAATATGAAAAACTATCAAGACGCAATAATGAGAGGAGAAAACTTCAGAAGCGCAAGAACCACTTTTTCAAATGAAGACAATATCAAGATGAGAATATGAAAAACTATCAAGACGCAAGAATGAGAGGAGAAAACTTCAGAAGCGCTAGAACCACTTTTTCAAATGAAAATTATATCAAGATGAGAATATGAAAAATATCAAGATGCAAGAACGAGATGAGAAAACTTTCTTTGAAAGCACAAAAATGTAATTTATGTTTATTAAGTTCATTTAAACTAGAGATGGGAAATTCGATTCGATTCCTTGATACCTATAAATTCTTAAGGGTATCGAGAGTATCGAGAATCGAGAAAATGCCTCGATTCCTAAAGATACGTGCAAATGATCGTGAATGCTTTATTAAGAGATTAATGAATATCGAAAATTAAAGGTCATTTGTAACAGATTCACTAATTATTCCATTTATTTGTATAGTAGAACTTATAAAAGCATTGATTAAATTTGAAAACCTAATGTTTTTGCTTCAATATATGAACATATTTACGTGGTAGCATAATTTATTCAAGAAAAAACACAAATAAACCTCCATATTAAAATATGCCAACCCTGTGTAAAATAATTACAATTTCTTTGTAAATTTACTGTCACAAATTAAATAATAATAATGATAATATAGGTAAAGTTTATTTCAAAATTTACAGCCAAATAAATCATGACTGTAATTTGTAAAGGCAAATGTTTTAAAGTCAAAAATAGAGACCTGCGTCAGGAGTAAGTGTCAGATTATGTGTCGGGTTCAATTCTCGGTCCCGGTACATATTAACTGATTGCAACTCCTTCACCTCTGACAAGACGTGTTTAATCACAAATGTGAATTGGATGCCAGCCTCCACCCTTTCGGTCATCCACTTAAATTGTAGTCCTCCATTTCACTACAATCCCCCCTACCATAAATTAGTGTAAGTGTATAACCTGAATCGGATACTAAGACGTGGTGCTAAATAATAATAATATAAAGTCTAATGAAATATTTAATAAGACGTTACTGTAAATTACAAATAAAAGTTTAAAATTGGATAAAATTGACCTATAAGGCAGACCATATTGGTTTCTATTAACATAAACCAATATGGCCGTTCCCACTTCATTTCAGGCCTATTCCAGTAAGAATCGGATCGAAAAACTGGCATCGTCCATCCCACTTCTAATTTAAACACTTAAAGATATATTTCAAACACATTTTAAATGCAATTAAAAAAATAGTGATAGTTGCAATGTATATCATTTATAATTTATTTTGTGGTATAACAATAAATAATGTCAAATTATGATATAAAAAAAAATATTTATAGCCAAAAATCTTTTAATAAAGGCTTATATTAAGGAAAAAGTGCACTCTCTCTCCGGATCTTTACGGTATTTTTATAAATAATAAATTATCAGTTTGGTTTGTAAATTCTTAGGCCAGTTATTTGCTTTTTAATTTTTTAATTTTTTTTTAATTTTTAATTTTTCAAATTTTCAAGATTTATTTTTAACTTTTAAGATGAGATAAGAGATACTTTTTTCTAGTCTCAATTAGAATATTTTCCACTATCACACATTCCTACTAAATAAAGAGAAAGAAGCAGCTCTTTATATTAATTTACAAATATTATTTTAAGTCTAACTGCCTCAAATAATTTTGAACAATTCTGAGAAAGAATTTACATGTCCAATACAGATTCATTATTAAGCTTAAAGAGAATGTAGTTCAGTCGGTTATTTAACCAACCTGTAGATGTATTACTAAAAAAAACTTTTATATCCAATACGCTAACTTTTTGATATATTATAATAAATACAAAATAGCATGGCATTATATTTTAGATAATTTGACCAAAGTGAGCTAAAGAAAGAAATAAAAAAACTTAATCAAAACCATTTATCCTGTGTGAAAGATTTGTGTATGTTTTATCAAGGAAGCAAAGGAGACTAAAACATTTAAACCTTTACTTTGCTATCTG
Source organism: Timema podura (assembly GCA_033556935.1). Taxonomy (NCBI): domain Eukaryota; kingdom Metazoa; phylum Arthropoda; class Insecta; order Phasmatodea; family Timematidae; genus Timema; species Timema podura. Next base: position 36,851,508 of record JAVRXN010000005.1, read on the forward strand.
ATAAAGCTTTCATTATTAGAGATGTTACAATTACTGTTTTTCTCAATTCATATTATTAAATTTTAACCACAATTTTCAACTCTATTTCGACTCCCTAACTTTTACAATTTCAATATTTTTCTTTACATCAAACTTCACACTATAAAAATAAAAATAATAACAAAGCGGTCTTTTTTGATTTGCGCAAGATCACCAGAATACACAGGTCATGTTGAGTTTATTTACGATTTGCTGGTACTAAAGTGAAATGGCAAAATAACTAATAATGGTCGCAATGGAAACTACCCAAATCTGAATATCGCCATTTCACTCTCTGGGATTTGAAAGCTAATAATCGAGGTATCAAAAATCTCAATATTAAAATCAATTCTTTATTATTTTGATGCCAGTAAAAATCAAGTGTGACTAGGAATCGAGTGTGACACCCCTATTCATTATTTTGCCCCACCAATTCTTTGATGTTGCGCATTTAGTTGTGTCTAGCTTATAGCCTGCTCTGCGGAAGTCAGCATTTTCTCACAATATTTTTATATATATATTTATACATATTTCAGAAAATAGTGCTACTTTAAAAAAAAAAGACACACATATTTTTGTTATTGCTTAATTTATATCTAATCATATATAACTTATATATATAATTTTGTAGTATAGTAAGAATTTAATTAATATATGGGTAAAATTATATAATCAATAAAATCATTTTAAAAATTAAAGGCCTAGTGACTAATAATATATACAAATGATGTGATATGAGAGTAAATATATAATAGAAAATTAATAGTTCTGAATATTATTTGATACATAACAACTATTGAAGATCTTGTCTTCATATCTTATGGTTGTCCATTTTGTTGCCGACCTTTCATAACCGATTTCTACTTATTATAAAGTGAATATAAATTATTAATAAAAACGTTATGATAAAAGCACTTGTAATTATTAATCCACATTTCTTACAAAAGTGTAACGAGTCACCATCTCTTGGAACATGGACGAGATGTATCCATACCCATCTACGGCTTCAAACTAAGTGGCCAAAAGACAATTTCCTTTGTATAAATCACTAACTCACACATTTTTTTTTATAATAATGGAAATTGATAAAAATAAGAAAAAGGAAAAATAAACTAATAAGAGTAAATTTAATGAAGAAAGCCAACCTAGGGAAAGAGGAAAATGTGGGAAGAATCCAATGCACAAAGGTGACATCTTCTTCCTTTCTTCTGTCTTCTATAGTCACACACACATTTAAACACAAATAGAGTAATATTTCAGCATTGTTGCCTTTATCAAACACAAAGATAGAAGAGGGAATACCATAAAGGAAAGTGTTCCATATTTGGTTCTCGAACAATTTATACTGACTCAAACAAACAATTTTTTTTTAATATAGAGAGACTCTACATAGGAGGCACTAGTATCAGAGTTTTAACAAGGGGGTGTATAACCTGAACGGGTAATAATATGCGATGCTAATAAATAAATTAAATAAATAATTTAATGAGTGAGTAAAAGATAGCCAGAAACAATATTTAAAGATAAAATATTTAAATAGATGGAGAGATAAAATATATATCATAACAATAAAAATATATTTAAAAAAAAACTTCATGGTGTGAGCTTGTAAGTAAGCTATACCAACTGAGCAGCCGCCACCGTTAGCAATGATAGTGCCAACATTTTTTGATAGAGTATGTCATGGGGTCAGCACAACGAGCTGTTAATATTAGTTTTCAGTGACGCAGCCGCTACTTATTTATTCCAGTAGCTCCTCATTTGTCCTCACGAAGTTGAGTTTGACCCCGTTCCAGACCCAATGCTTCACAGAAAAATTCTGGAATCGCCAGGAATCGAGCCTGAGACCCCAGGATCTGTAGCCAAGAACGCTGACCACTAGACCCCAGCGGCAATCTTAAAAGATATATACAAAAATGTGCTGCGACAGGCCTAGCAAGGCGGCAGTGGAAAATATATGGCTTGAATAAAAAAACTTATGGAGACCACAGGCTGTAAACAATGGATGTAAAAAAAATTAAATGTGGAAAAATAAAGTGTAACATTACAGTGTCTTGGATTTAATGGAGGAAACAGGTTCTAGCTTAGAGATATCATGGTTCAAAGGTGGAGAATGATATGTCAATAGCTTACAGATGTGACCCTACCTGTCACAGAGGAAGAAGTAGGCCATAATACACCCCATCCTGCCGAGAGAGCACACCAGTGTGTAGATGCTAGTCTCTGCAGCCTGCTTGCTTTGTTCATTCAAGGGGGAGAATTCAACCGAGGCTGTGCCTTGACACCGCTGACACTTCCGACGTACAAACATAGTCAAAGCTAGAACAGAGCTGTACCAAAACCCACAAACATGTCAAGATTAACATATCATTTTAATCTCACTGTATACAACCAGTGAACTCAAACATTATATTAATTATATGTATTTGGAAGAATTTACAGTAAAGGTGGATTGAAAACATATAAAAGGGAATGAAATGAACACATATAGCTTTTACAATGAAAAGAAGAATACAGTTCACACTTTACATTGATGCCACTGAACAAAGAGGTAAAGGGTTCCTCTTGAAGAAAATCTTTCATTACCATTCAATCCTTTTACCTATGTTTCATTCTATTGGAACGCATCAGGAGGGAGTGTGAAACACGCTATGCAACTTACTAAAAGAGGAAACCAAAAAACACTATAGGGAGAAAAAGAAAATTGGTAAAGAATCATAATACACTTAGAAAGAAACATGTAAAAGAAATTAATAACATGAAGGACAAACAAGAGGAATGGAAATTGGATCTGCATACATGATATAATGTATTAAACTTATATTGAAATATTCCTTGACTACCATATCACACTCCCTCCTGAAGAGTTTCGATAGAATGAAACCTAGGTCAGGGGTTTAACAATAACGATAGATTTTCTTCAAGAGGAAGCCATTATATTTTTGTCCATTGTAGCAATGTTAAGTATGAAACTATGTTCTTCTTTTCATTGTGAAAGCCATATTGAGTTTGTTCCCTTTTATATATTTCCCATCCATCTTTACTAACTTTCTTCCAAACACATAAAAAACTTATGTTAGAATATTTCCTGATTTTCCCATGTTTTCCAGAAAAACTTTTTAAAGTTTTATAGACCTAAACTTTTTACAGTTTTCCTTTGAGAATAATGATTTTCCTGTTCATTACATTGATCACATAAAAAATATAATGCTACCATTTAACAAACCTCAAAATATAAGCTACATTTTTCAGGTTTTTTAAGTACGTCTTACAACCAGTTCGGGTTGTACACGTATCTACTAACTACGCCAATGTGCTAGTGATGAGCAAAGTTTAATTTGAATGAAGTGTACCCACATTTGTATGGTGAGGGTGGGGAACCATTTAGGGAAAACCACTCTCAGTATATGCGACTGGTATTCAAACCACTATTTGCCTGCCGTTGACAGTCCAGTCTATAGTAAGAGTGCTGCCTTGGACAATTCGACCACCGAAGCGTTTTTTCCAGTTTTAAATGTTTCAGGTATCAGCTGTATACATGTGATAATGTGGTGTGTAAATAAATGCACTGTAAGGCCATTTCCAAGCAATGCATTTTGGTAACATACGAGAAACCAGATCACTTACTTTTGTTTTTTATATCTGTAAGGAAAACCTCTTTTTGCTTTATGAGATATTTTGTTATATTTGAAAGAAGGTACAGGAAAGGTGAAGAGAACAATATACAACTATTATCACCGCGTCTTAATACCCATTCAACATTGTATAAGGGAATGAATACAGTATGGCTTTTACAATGAAGAGAAGAACACAGTTGACAGTTTACATTAATACCATTGGACAAAGAGATTGAAGAAAATCAATTGTTACATCCCAATCCCCTGACCTAGGTTTAGTTCGTTTGTATTAGTGTTTAGGTACAAAATTAATTTGTTGTATATAGCCATGTTATAAAAATTCCTTGATTTTTACTTACTTTTAATTAAACTTTCTGACATTTCCCTGAATTTCCCATGTTTTCACCATCTATGGTCAAAATGACTTATCCCCCTTTTTAAATGGCTGTCTCTATTCAGGTCACTTTGTAACAAATATTGCATTAAAATGTGAGTTGGTAGATTATTTTAACGATATTTATGAAGGTGTTATAAAAAGATAACTTAAATCTAGGGATGTTCAAAGCCTCAAAGCATCAACTTTGCTTCAAATATTTATAAACTTTGAATTCGCTTTTTCTTTTTATTCACCTTTGGCAATTATGAAGTTTCACCATTAAAAATATACTTAGTGAAACTACACATATATATGTTAAATTTATTTTCATTTTCTTTTTACAACTGTTCATGTTTAAATGACTGCTCATAGGTGTTTAGTAAGACAAGTGTGAAAAATCCATATCAATAAAATGTTTACCCACTTCAGTGGCCGCATAATCTAAGGAGTCACTCTTACAATAGACTAGACTGCTGATGATGAGGAGATCAGGACTCGATCCCGGTCGAGTGTACTGAGGGTGGTTTTTCCAAAATGGTTTTACACTTTCCCTTCACAAAAATGTGGGTACACTTTTAAAATTCAACCTCCCTAGTCTCTAGCACATTAGAATAATTAATACATAGGTGTATAACTCAATAGGTAGTAAGCCATGACCCTAAAAGAGATATATGATTCAAATTACAGTAGCCCCATGGCTTCTTTGGTGCTGACTGACAGCTCACAGCTGACTTCTGACAGTCAAAATTTAGGTATATACCTAAATTTTGACTGTCAGAAGTGACAACTGCTAAAGATATGTTTTTTGCAGATCATATGGTTCAGCGTAGGGATACATAATTTGGTCTGGTAGCTTTTCAAAGCCGTCAGAAGTCAGCTGTGAGCTGTCAGTCAGCACCACAGAAGCTAAAACTGAGGTATACATATAGTTGACATCAGAAAACAAAATGAATAGACCATACAATTAAAGAGTGCTACCAACCTGACGCCAAGAATAGAGAAGGTGACCACTTGCAGAGTGGTGTAAGGCTCGGAGCTGCTGCAGCAAGTCCCGTCATTGAAGTTCATGTGATCATTGCAGTACATGTTGAGCAGTATCTGAGTGTCGTGTTTCAATGCCAGAGGACTCATGTGCAGACCGTCTGGAGACTCATTTAGGGTCCCCTGGGCCACAAGACGGGAGCTGGACCACAACAGGGCCGCACTGTGCTGCAAAATCTGCATAGGGAAGCAAGAGGGATTGTATATTTCTATATGCAGGGGGTTGTTTTTAGGTTAGGTATAATATTTTGTTGCTGGGCTTTGGTCAAATTTTCAAGATTTTACCAGATTTTAATGTAGGCCCTATTCATGTGTAAAGTCATGTGATCTGCAGCTGTCACTTTTGATAGATATTAGCAATACCTATAAAATTACACTAATAATATAGTAAATATTATCAATGTTAACTGCAAAAAATATGTTTATAGTTTCTAAATAACCCTTCCTAAGAAAATTAGACTGTAGTTGTGTTCTTGTCAGGCAAAATATTTACTTCTCAAGTTGTATTCAATTGTGCGTTTAGAAGGATTAAAGTCAAAACTTGGTAAAGAACTACTGTGGAACAATTTACAAACACAAAATAAGATAGGATTTTTTTAAAGGTTTACTGTTCTGCATGTAAACAATTATGTTTAATGTTTTATCCAATGAAATAACGATTGCAAAATGTCAGCATTCAGTGACCAATGAAAGGATAGAAGGGAAAGTCTACAAGATAAAAAATTAAAGATCAAGATTCAAAAGGTTCACTTGGTAAAACCACACCTCTGGGTAGTTTTTGGGGTACATCACACGCCGTATTCACGCCCTGTATTCAACAAAAGTTGGCAGAGAACTGACCTGAAGCTCTAATCTAGCTAATGTTCTAGACATAATGAGTACAAATGTTGGAATATGCTGAGGGAGAAGGTACTCAAATTTTCAAGCACAAGCTAAGCTTTTAACATATGCGCTGGCTCAAGAAATTCATGGACTCACATTTCACTAACCACAGGCAGCAATATTACAAACAATCCGGTGTGCTCAATTTTCCTTACTTTACTATAAATTAAGGACGGGACCCTTACATTCTTAACTCTTTTAGTGCCACGCCTATTCCAGGATTTGCGTGCGAAGAGTATCAGAGGCCTCTAAGGTTTTGTGTGTGAAGAATGCCACAGCTATTTCCTCATTTTTGTAAGGATTTGCAAGAAAATTCACCAAGCCTTTATTTATAAAGCAATTATTTTGATTTTTCTATCATTTTAATCCACATGTACTGTTCCTTAATAATATTGATAATAAATCAATACAGTTTAATTAAAATTATTTAATTTCTAATTTTTTTTATTTTTTTCAAATCTAAGGCTAATTAACATATTTAAACAAAAAATTATATATACATCTCACAATTATTTTGTTGAAGTGCATTTAGTTTTATACAAGAAAGTAAAGTTTTGAATATATATATGATTATAAATAGGAGTTACAGGAATTTTTATTTGATATCCTACATTAGATATTTTTGGGCCGTTATTGCTTACCTTACAGCAAGATTTATTATATTGCTTACCTAATGAATAAACATTTAGGCCTACACATAATGAATGTGTTTTTCAAAAAACCTTTTATAATGAATAATTTCACTTTTTTTTTTACATTATATAGATTTATAAAGTTATTACACCTATCTACTTACATTGGTAAATAAATCTTTTCATTCTCATGACATAACATGAAAATCTAAATAGTATATTTTTCTAAGAACAAAACAATTAAACCCATATATTTGAAAACTGTTTACAAAACTATTTACATCAGTATGAATGTTAGCAACACTTATGTTTTTCAATGCAGCTCGTATGTAAACCGGTGTTGCACTTAGCATATTGAGTATGTGACCGTCCACCATTATAAATGTACTAAACCTCCAGTTCCAATAACAAGTATTTATGGTTGATTTATGTTGCCAACCTTATATAAAATAATAAAGGGAACTGTTCTCTTTATAGTGATATATGACACTACTACACTATCTATGAGGTAAAGCGAGAACTAGCACAAATCTAGAGAGTCAACCTTATCGGCTCTGGCACTTTTAATGGTAGTAGGCGGAGGCGATCGGATAGGGGCACTTTTAGCGATAATAGGTGGAGCCGATCAGATCGGATTGGGGAACTTTTAGTGATAGTAGGCGGAGCCAACCAGATCAGCTCGTGGCACTAAAAGGGTTAAGGATATTCTAGATTCAAGAATTTGAAAAAATTACACATTCGAGACTCAAATACTTTAAACTATTTTTATTTAAATTTTTCAAGTGAAATTTGTTTTAGAGCTCTAATACTGCTTATTGGTGCCTCAAAACCATTTATAATTATAGGATGAACCTAACAATCAGTCCCAAGACCAATAATTTAACACCTAACCTAATGTATTAAAGTTATAATGAATGTATAATATGAAAGAATGTTTAACATTTAGTTACTATTTGTAATTTTTATTATTTTACTATATTTATATTTCCTCCTAGGTTCATAATTTTTTCCCAGATTCAGATTCGAAGGTAAATTGGAGATTCAAATTTGTAATATAGTGGATTCGATCCATCTCTACTATGAATAACAAATCATGTCAAAAGATATTGAAAATAGCCCACAGTGGTGAAACGAGCTGTTAATAGGTATTATTGATTCAGCCTTAGCTGAGACCTGATGTAAACAAAGCCACGTGGAAGTCTATGCTCTGGTTTGCTACCGAATAGACTTCATTGGTATCCTTTCACTAAATAGTCTCGCCTATGTTTTGTATTAAACTTGTTTTAAAATAACATTAGAAAATTATTATAATTAAAATGATCCCTTCATTTGATTTATAAATTCTACTTTAAGCTTTGCAAGCGCTATTTGAATATCAACAAACTCCTGACTCAGCAGTGAGAGACTCCATGGTACAGTCCTTAACACATGTTAATGTCAAGTCAGCAACGGTCAGTCGACAGTTCATCTCAGCAGTGTTATGTGACGGTTGTGAGTGTTAAGTGCTTCGCGTCTATTTAAGGCATTTGCCGAGTCTGGCCTGAGTTTTGCTAAACATAAGACAGGAAATTTAAAAAACATTAAAAAATACAAAAATTTGTTGTGAACTACCTTGTTATGGTACTGACTATACATGGTTGCGCCTGTTTTTAATATTCCACTGGTGTTCCACCAATCATGTAGGTCCTACGTTTAGTGATATGGGAATGTTTGTTTGCTTCAGGTCTCAGATTAGGCTGAATCAATAATAGTAAGAAAACATGTCTTTTTGCACCTGAATGGCTGCCTGGTTGTACTTGTTGAGCTGCTCATTGGTAATCATGGTCCGACTTGGGTGCAGTTTCTTTTCATCCACAGGCTCCTGGAGAGTCCATAAGACTTTGCTCTTCTTAGCCACAATACCGTCAATGGCCTTTGACAAAAAGACTTTAAGGAGAACATTCAAATATAAAGACTCATATCCTATGTCGCTGGCCGTGTAAATACCATAACAGATGTGCAAACAATTGAGGAAGATTTTGAAAGATCATAGAGGGGTGCGAAGATCACTTTTTAAATGGTAGGGCAAAGTTTGAAACAAGCAAAACAAAGCCGAAGATATGGTTTTTTTTACTGTCATATAAATGACACTTTTAATTTTTAAACTACCCATTTAGCGCATCTAGATAAAGAGAAAGGTTTACAGGGGGGAAAAAAAGGCACAAAATATTTTTTTTTAGATCTGATATATATGAATTTATCTAAGCTTACATTATGGATGTAATTTAATGAAGATTCAGTATTCAGTGTTAAAATAATGTTTTGTGGATATTCTAAAAATGAATTTATGTTTAAATATATATTATTTAGTGAAATATTTTCAATCCATACATGATATATCAAATAGTTCTTCCTTCAAAATGTTTCGAAAGTGCTAAGGTTATTATTGTGGCTGTCAAAGATAATGCAAAGGAGATTTATTGTTTGACTTCAAAATTTTGAAGCTTCGCACAACCCTAATCAAAAAAAAATTAATTCCTTTAAAAATTTTAACATTTAAAAATGATGCTCATAGTAAATATTTTGAGGACAGAATTTGGATTAAATAAAAATATTTTGACTTGTAGACTTAAAATGGCACCCAGATTTTATAAGTGACCAACACCTGCCCGTTGTGACTTGATGTCCTAATTGAAACCATGTACTCTAGCGTCAGATCTCACCTGCACTAATCGTGTGAGGTTTGTAGAGTATTCCTTAACAGAGTGAAGGGAAGCATTTGACTCTTTGATGGACCAGGTGGCACTACCTGCGACTATCACACTGGGGGGCTCCTTTTCACTCTGAAAAATAATTAGGCTAGTACACTTTAAGGAACTTTAGAGAAAAAAATGTTAAGTGAAAAATGTCGGTGAAAATATATAATTTATATAAAATTTTATAGCTAGATTTAATTATATTTAAATGTTCTAGTCATGTCTTACATTTAGCGTTGTGGGCCTAGCAAAATACTATGTTGTGAAATAAAGTATATAATACGAGAAAACAAATGCATATTTTTGTATGATACATTTAACACCCAGGTTACTAATGACATAATATATGGGGTAGGAATGGATAGGTTAATTTAGAGTGACACCCACAATAAATTTTTAACTACCGCATTTTACTAACCATTCGGGTTATATGTCTACGTACTAATTATGCTAATGGGTTAGGGATGATGAAGGTTGAATTTAGAGTTAGTGTACCCGCATTCGCAATGGAGCAATTGGGGGAAACCATTTAGGGAAAACAACCCAAAGTACACTTGACCGGGATCTCCCCGTCATCAGCCTATTCTAATGAGAAAGTGACACCTTAGACCAGGCAAACACTAAAGCATGTTACATCAATATTAAAAAGAGATGAAACATCCCCTCTCTCCCACTACCCAAGTGTACAGGAATTATTTGAACAAGTCAGTCTTATGTCAGCCTTAAAAAACGTGACCCCCCAAATCAGGTTACAAACTCAATGTGAGCATTTAGGCAGTAGATTATATTACTTTTAAGTGGAGCTTAAATTAGAGAAATTATTCTATTAAACAGGAGAGAAGTAAATACAGATATATTTGTTCAAATCATTATTGTTTATTTCATGAGTCAATGACTACCTTTGTGATCTAATGGCAAGAGTTTACGGGTACAGATCCAGAGGTCCAGGGTTTGATCCCAGAATCTTCCAGATTTTTCTGTGAAGCAGCGGGTCTAGAACGAGGTCAACTTAGCTTCGTGAGGATCAATGAAGATCTACTTGAATGAAAAAGCAGAGGCTCTGGTATAGAAAACTGAATTAACGGCTGGAGTCCAATGTGTTGACTACATGACACCGCAGAAGTTGTAACTATCTTCGTCAACAGAAGGCAGCCGCTCGATTGGTATGGCTCAATTATGGATTGACGCCATGGAGTTTTATATGAGTCATTAATGATATTAACTCTAGTGAGTAGAGAATCAACAGTAAATTGCTTGATAAATATCTACTCACTTGTGTTTGAGCACTCAGAAACTGATGTTTCACAAATGACTCCACGAAGGGAAATGACCCTTGTGGAATCTCTCACTCTAGATAAGACCTCACCTTCCACTGGTTGAAATGCTGCACCATGTGTGGAGATACATAAGGGCTCCAGATGAAGTCAACTTTGATTCTAAGTTTGCTATTTATGTAGTTTAGGTCAGAGTGCTGGTTGTCGGGGCCCGTGGTTGAAGTGGGGTCTCCCTGATCTCGATGATCCAAGTGTTCCAGCAGCCCTGTGTACAGTTGCCGGATGCGAGAGTCGCCAATGAACACAAAATGATTGTGTTGCTTCAAGTACACCAAGTAGAGCAGACATCTTTTTGTGTCTCTGTAGAGAGAGGAAATTTAATGAACAAGAGATAAATAAAGCCGACAATTGTGCAAGCAAATACATATATTGGTTTATCTTATAAATTACCAGTCCATCATCATTCAGGTAAGTGTGCTGAACTGCCCTCCTAATTTAAACAATTATTTAACTTATTGCTTTATTAAAATTAATAAATTAATATTTTAGAATGTTCTGAAATAATAGCCTTTTGATAAATTTAATGCGATTTGTATAGAACTTGATTAGTCTAACAGTTTGTAATAACTGTGAGGACATCTGCCACCACATGAGAATTGAACCCAGGATGCAAATTTAGCGCAGCAATGCTCTACCACCGAACTATCCAGAATTATTACTGGGTAATTCATCCCTCATACACAAACACACAGGCTAGCTCTGCTAAGAAAATCTTGCTTACCACATATTAGCCAGCCTTTGTCTAGGCCAGTGTTTCTCAAACTGTGGTACACTTACCCACGGAGGAAATTTACCTGCATTTGTGTGAAAGGAGAATGGGAAACCATTAAGGAAATACCACAATCAGTAGACATGGGAGGGATTCAAATCACGATCTCCCAGTCATTAGCAAGCCAGTTCAACATAAGAGTGAGGCCTTAGATCGTTTGGCCGCTGAGGTGAGAAACTATTTAACACAGAATCTGATGTGATGTAACTAACTTTTTACAAGCCTTTATTTCCCTCTGTCACGGCTTTGTAAATAGTTAACCACTAAAGCTTTATCTAAATTTGGAATAACTATTTATAATATTTTATAAAACAGCAAGTGTGTTTCCATTTTATTTAATGAGCTATGTATGTTAGACCATGATCCCAAAAGGGATACAAGACTTGCAAAAGTTTGGGAAACACTGGTTAAACAAATAAATAATTAATAATAATTTTGAAAGAAGTTTTTTGATCAACTTTAAAGCAATTTTTAATCAACTTGGGAGGTATTTATTTAAACCAGAAGGAATGTAAGAGCCATGCCATATGAGGATGTGCTGTGATTGGTCCACAAAATCTGAACTGGGATCCCAACTTACATTTGGCTGTAGTGATGCATCATGCACCCATATGGTTGCCATTCTTGATCTCCCTGGTACCGGCCGTCTGAGAGCAACCATTTGCATGAGTCTATTCCTGCATACAAACAACATTTGAAAATGATGTCGGAATCTTTACTTACTAATATATTAGAAAGTAGGGCCTAGCTCTACTTAGCAGCGAACAACACTATGTTTTAAGTGAACGGGTGTTGATTTAAAGTATAGTTCAGGTTAAGGAGAAAGAGGTGGGAAACGAGGAAGTGGGCTCAGAGAATCCTTCATTCTGAAATTCTTTAAATTTGTAGCAAGGGAATTGACTTCAAAAAACCTTTCCTTTAGTGTTTTACAAAGTTAAAATATCAAACTTTAGAAAAACTATATTGCTCTTATTTTTAATTTAACACGAAAATACATGTCTTAACATTCTGGATGAGTCACCAGTGTCTAAAGAACTTATATTTAATGCTGCACTTAACAAGTGTTCAACTATTAAGTGAGGTTAGACCATCTGACATTTAATCAAGTTTAAATTACCATATTTCAAATGAAGCATTCCATGGTAGAATACGAAACCTATAACTAATGTGAATGCCACTATCTTTGCATTTTTAACGTTTATTTGTTGAATAATCTCTGCCGCAGACTTTCCTTGTTTACTAGGGGTATCATTTATACTACTGTCCGCCATTTTGACAGCCCCAAGCTGAGCTCTTTCGAGGATTAAGTCAACTATTAATTGCTCTCCAATATAATCATTGTATAAATCGTCTTAGATAGATTCTTAGATTGAGAATCCTTGTATTATGTTTCTCCTCCTCTCTAACCCGGAAACCCTGATAAAGAATCATAATAGTATTGGGAAAATTGTTCATAGTGCACACAGTCATATTTTATTTTACATTAATTAATTAATTTTTTAATTGAAATTGACAAATATGAATGTATAAAAAAATCTTAATATTCAATAAAGATGTGTTTATTAGTGTTAGTTTTTTGCAATAAAAAGGCACTTTTGGTTTCACAATTATTAGAGTTTATTCAAAACGTTGTTTAACGATAGGAAGCGATACATTTTAGTGTGTGTGGTTGTTTACTTACAGTTGCCTTAGGGATTTTGATTTAACCATTGTTGGGGTGCTGCGTTAGCAAAGGATGAGAGATAAAAATTAAAAGTTATCAAATAATATAAAAAGATGTTAAAATACATCAACACTCTCCCTTATTTTATAACTTGTAAACTCCCATTTTGTTACATAAAAATTTAAAACGAACTGAAAACAATGGTTTTGTAAAAATGTCCGCGAGCTGATTTTGAGTGTCAACTTTTAAAATGTTGATTTCCCCATCGGTGACCAATTCGCGAACAAAGAAGTGTCTGATCCGAATGTGTTTTGTTCTTCGATGAAACTCAGGATTTTGTGCAAGCCGGATGGCTGCTTCGTTGTCAACTTGCAGAGTAGGTGTCGACTTCAGATGGCCAAGTTCGCTCAGAAGCCGCTTGGTCCACAGCATCTCTCTCGCAGCTTCACTGGCAGCTACGATTTCAGCTTCGGTTGTGGATATGGCAACAGAGGCTTGTCGCTGACTCATCCACGAAATAGGTGCCCCAGAGTACAGGCAGAGCACTCCTGAGGTAGAGCGTCCTGTAGTTAGGCAGCCACCATGATCTGCATCGCTGAAACAATCAAATACACCTTTTTCCAGGTTGGATTTGTAGACCAGTCCGTAGTCTGTCGTTCCTCTCAGATACCGCAGAATCCTTTTTACTTTCTGAACATCACGGTTGGTTGGATTTTCGAGGTTTCTGGACACCACGCTGACAGCATATGCGATGTCTGGTCGTGTGCCGCACATCAAGAACATAAGTGCTCCAACAGCTTGTCTGTAGGGGAAGTCAGGATTTGGAGGACTTTCTTCTGCATCGTTGTCCTTGATAATTGGAGTAGATACAGTTTTGCAGTTGGTCATTTCAAATCTCTCGAGTATGGTCTCCGTGTAGTGTTTCTGGCTCACACTAATTGATCCGTCCTTTTCTCGGCTGATTTCCAATCCTAGAAAATAAGACGCCGGCATGGAGGTGATTTTGAACTCCTTTTTCAGATCGTTGATGAACTTCTGAAGTTCTTGCTCATCTTCAGCTGCAATCAGTCCGTCGTCAACGTAAAGAACGAAAAACATCTTCTTCTGTCCTTTTCGTCTCACGAACAGACAGGGATCCGCTTTACTTCGCTTGAATCCCAAGCTGACGATGTAGTTGCTGAACTTTTTGTTCCAGCATCGAGGAGCTTGCTTCAGTCCATATAAGCTTTTCTTCAGGCAGCAAACCCGGTTGGATCCATCACTATGTCCTTCAGGTTGCTGCATGTAGATGGTTTCCTGGAGGTCACCATAGAGGAATGCTGTTGAGACGTCAATTTGTGCTAGTCTCATCTTCTCGTTGGCAGCAACACTGAGTAAAGTTCTTATAGTTGATGTTCTTGCAACTGGACTGAAGGTTTGATCGTAGTCCACTCCTTTCCGCTGTGAAAAGCCTTTGATGACCAGTCTGGCTTTGTATTTATCAATCGATCCATCGGCGTTGGTTTTGATCCGGTAGACCCATTTATTCGAGATTGCTCTTTTTCCTGGGGGTAGATCAACCAGTTCCCAAGTCTTGTTCTCTTCAAGAGCTTTCATCTCACGACTCATAGCTTCTTTCCAACGATCTTGCTGATCCGATCGCATGGCTTCTTTGTAGGATCCAGGTTCCTGAAGAGGGCTAGAGAGAAGCATCACGAAGTCCTGATATTTCTCTGGAGGTTTGAGCGACGAACGATTACGAAGGCGCTTGACGATGGCTTCTTCATCTGGACTTGGAGCACTATCTGGAACTTGTTCATCTAGACCTTCTTCTTCATCAGCAGTACTCATATCCCAGAATTCATCATCATTTTCTTCGCTTTGCGTTTTGTCATCATCTTCTTGACTTTCTTCAGAAGTTGAATCCACTGGTTCAGCAGCAGAGTCGAGACTTTCCGGAAGATAGTTGTCGATTTTATGCTCTAGCACCTTTTCCTCGAAGATGACATCTCTTGATCTGATGAGTTTTCCTTCCTCTTCACAGAAGATCCTGTAGCCGTCGTCTTTGTCGTATCCGATGAGAATTCCTTTGATTGCTTTTGGATCCATCTTCTTCCTTTGTTGTTTTGGAATGTGTGGATAGCAGGTAGATCCGATCACCCGAAGATGTTTCAGACCTGGTTTACTGCCATGCCACAACTCGTAGGGAGATTTTCCATCAACTCGGGAAGGTCCTGTCCTGTTGAGAACATAGGCTGCTGTGTTGATCATCTCGGCCCAAAGCATCTGAGGCAGCTTTCCATGAGCATACATCATTGCTCGAGCAGTTTCAACCACGGTGCGGTTCTCTCTTTCACTGGAGCCATTCTGCTCTGGAGTGTAGGGCATCGTAATGCGTTGAACAATTCCTTCCTTTTGTAGGATTTTTCTGACATGCTTGTTGTCGAATTCCTTGCCACCGTCGCTTAGCAGCTCTTTGATGTTGTGTCCAAGAGTCTTGACTTCCGCAACGAATTGAGCCAACTTCTCTGCAACTTCGGACTTCTCTTTCAAAAAGTAGATGGTCCTGAACTTCGTGTAGTCATCCTTGAAGAGGACGAAGTACAAGTATCCTGACATGGACTCTTTGAATGGACCGCAAACATCTGTGTGGATCCGCTCTCCCGGTTCCGTTGTCTTAGACCTCGTACCGAAAGGCAGACGATGAGCTTTGCCATAGACGCAGCCTTCACAAAGTTCACTGTCCAAGTTGACATGAATTCCCAGCTTGTCCAGAAGGGATTTCACGTGTCGCTTGTTCTGATGTCCGAATCGTTCATGGTAAAGTTGGAGAAGATTGTTTGCTTCTGTTGCGTTGACTTCATTGGATGGAATGTCGTTCACGTTCTTCACGTTCAGCCTGTAGAGTCCACCAAACCGCTCACGAACTCCAGTCAGTTTCACTTCGCCGTTGACGATGAAGTTGCAAACCTCTGGAGACGAGATGAACCTGCTTTCCTTGTTCTTATCCTGCGCTGCAAGGACTGAGAATAGATTTCTCTGGATCCCGGGAACACACCATACATCAGCCAACGTGAGCTTGTGCATCTTGCCGTTGACTTCTGCTTCGATGTCAATGTCGCCTTTACCAATAGCCGCAACCTTCACGCCATTTGCTGTGATCACTGTGTGGTTTGTAGAAAAAGACTCGAACGTCCTAAAAATATTTTTGTTATTAGAAACATGACTTGTTGCTCCATTATCTACATACCAGAACTTGGAGTTGCACTCCAAGTTCATCACAGTCGAGGCTACCGTAGTCAGGATCATATTTGCACCCTTTTCCGGATTTTCCGAGTTGCTGGCTTTGTTGCCAAGTGCTTCATCCGCGATTCGCTTCCTGCATACCTTTGCTAGGTGATTTTTCTTCTTGCAGTAGGTGCAGAATTTCTTTTTGTCACCCTTTTGCTGATTCTTGTGCGAGTTGTTTGGCTGCTTTGACGAATTAACATAGAGGGCTTCTTGTTGAGATGACTCTTGTTTGCCTTTCAGTGCATTCTCGTAGGCACACAGCTGGTTCGTCAAATTGTCGATTGTCCTGTCAGCTTTTGACATCAGCATCCAGCTCGACTTGAATGAAAAGTAATCTTCAGGCAACGTACCTAAAATTTTACAGATCATAAATAAATCTGGCAAATTTGAGGTTAGCTCGGCGTCGTTACTCATTTCCTGCTTTAGTTCGCTCCACAAATTCTTTAATTTTGAGACATGCGTAGCGATATCATCTTCAACGGCTTTTTCATAACTAAAGAACTTAAGGCATAAATTGTAAACCTTGTCTTCGGAGACGCCGTCGAAGAGTTTGTGCAGTTCGAGCCACACCTCCGGGCTGACTTGAGACGCATTATTTTCTGAAGTGTCTCTTCCGTCATATTTGCGGTTAAAACGATCAACGCATGGCTGTCTGCCTTATTAAAAGCGTCGAGCGATGTCTGGTACTCCGCTCTTTGTGCCGCGGTCGCTTCATCAGACAACGCCCTTGGTTTGACTAACCTGCCTTCAATTACGTCTGTCGCTCCGGGGATACCTCGTAAACAAATGCTCAGTTTGTATCGCCATGTATTCCAGTTTCCTTTTCCTTCCAGAAGTCCAACGTTGATAATCTTCGTCGAGTCCATTGTGAGCGTGGCGGCGTCGTCCTAACCTCAAAATGTCTCGTCGGATTTTCTCCAAAAATATCGCACCAAGTGAATTTATTTTAACAAAAATCAATCACGCACTAATGTCGTTACGTGCCTGAGCCCATAACCTGTTAGTTTTTTGCAATAAAAAGGCACTTTTGGTTTCACAATTATTAGAGTTTATTCAAAACGTTGTTTAACGATAGGAAGCGATACATTTTAGTGTGTGTGGTTGTTTACTTACAGTTGCCTTAGGGATTTTGATTTAACCATTGTTGGGGTGCTGCGTTAGCAAAGGATGAGAGATAAAAATTAAAAGTTATCAAATAATATAAAAAGATGTTAAAATACATCAACAATTAGTATAAAGTAAAAAAGTTTTCAAAATAGTTTTAAATTTAACTAAATAATTGAAGCTATTTTATAGCAAGGAATTTTTGTTTGTTTTGAAAGTGGCTCTTTGATTTTAAACTAGTTTTTTTTAACTTTCCCTTCTTACTCTACTTATTTTCCGTGCTATGGTAAATATTTTCTGATTATTAAATAATATATTTATAATATTAGAATCCCTTTGTTTATTATTGTAATTTTTCGGTTGTGTAGGCCTATTATTATCTCTTGTTTAAAATATTATTTGAATTTGTATAGAACTAAATTATTTCAGTATTTTATAGTGGGTTCACAATCTTGCTTCGCTCAGCAGATAATTAGTGTATAATGTCAAACATTATTCACACCTATTCAGTGGAACGCCATTTGAATCTTCCAAGATGAATCTTGGCTTGACGTTTTTCCGATTTCCAAGAACTAATATTCCAAGGTAACTATTTTTAAGTTTATAATTTTTCATTAACTGTTGGATCTAGTAAGCTTACACCTAGCTATATTTTTATATTTGGTAGAAATGTTGTTCAGAAAATAAAATGCGCAGACTTAATTTAGGTATAGCTATTATTGTATTTTATAAAATACAATAGACCTCAGCTGTATCCGAATTTTGTCCTTGTGCGTTGTTACTTTAATATGTAGGTACTCTTGACATTTGTATTGGAAATTGCATGACAAAGTGTAGATCCGACTGAATTGCCACCAAGAATACCGACGCACCCCTCATTCCCTTAAGTCCAAGGACAGAAGCAATACATTGTCAAATCGTCCTTGATGTGGTGTTTTGACTGGAAACTGTTTTTCTAATCTCTTTTTGTCTGCTATGGCTCAAAATTTTGTTGCTCGCCATTTTAATGCCTAAGACTACGAGTTGCTAAAGCAGACTTGTTTTATAATATTAAGAATTTGGTTATTTCAAAAAGTTGATTAGGCTAATCAATCTACTCCTACAATTTATTTTCACCAAAAATTAGAAAAATTGTTTATTGCCATGCTTTAAATTTAATAAAACAATGTGAAAATGGTTGACACAAACACAAAAATGGTCTAATTTTAACTCGCCATGGGCTATTTATTTTCATTAGGTCTGATTGATAGCGTTTGATATAATTTCTAAGATCATTTGTAGGTATTAGTAGGCCCTACTGCTGCCCCATGGCTGTAGCAAGGCTTGTTGCCGTTGGCTTATGCAGTTTTAGATATGAAGTGTGTGAGGAGTGTGAATTAATCAAGTCTAGGCCTAT
The DNA here is from genome assembly GCA_033556935.1 of Timema podura. Taxonomy (NCBI): domain Eukaryota; kingdom Metazoa; phylum Arthropoda; class Insecta; order Phasmatodea; family Timematidae; genus Timema; species Timema podura. The sequence goes on from JAVRXN010000005.1 coordinate 36,870,345, forward strand.
AATTTAGCTCAAGGATCCTTTCTAGTATCATCGAGACTATTTCAGATACAGTCATGATAGTCTACAATAGGCCTATTAGCTAGGAAACGTGGGAATGTTTGACTTGAAATAATTTTATTATTTAAGTATGTGCAAATATAAACACAATATATTTATTGTATTTATTTAACTTTCTAGATATCACAAATGGATACCTAGATTTCTCTAGAAATCCACGCTTGATGACCTGCCGAGAAAGCCTGTCCATGCTTGATCTCCCCATTGTCTGCAAGATGATTTAACATGAGCGTGACACTTTAAGCACCTCGGCCACGCAAGCAGGTCATAAATAGTTAATAAATTAAATTAATTAAAAATTATCATTGGTTTATAAAAGGGCAAGGCTTTCGTGGACACATAAAGTGGTGTGTGTTATGTTATGTTCATTAAATATTCATTTGTAATATTTAGAGATAACAGTTCAAAATGACAATGATGGAACATAATTATAGTATTGTAGCTGTCAATATTTTTATTGGTAAAGCTCCATAATTGTTGAAGTGATAGTTTTTTTCAAAACCAAGTCGAAGTTTTGAAGCTTCGTACACCCATAGCTTGTAATCATTTTTTTATTTGTTATATATTTGGGGAAAATTTGTGTATTACAGTTTACAGATGTGTTGTAAATAGTTCATATCTAGATGGCATAGTTAATTAGTACCAATTGAATGCTTAGATGACAAAACAATTCTCTTACTAAAATCCTTAATTTTTTAAAGTATTGTAGTGATTCTGTTTTGGACCACTCTCGTACTTTCGGGGAGTCATGGATGAAGTGTATTTTTGTTAGGGTGCTGTATGTGAAGTTTCCTTTTGGTGCTTCATCCATGTAGAATTGCGCGTTTTCGGAAGTGGTGTCAATGTATTTCACTTCGGAACCTTTATTTTTCTTTGAAAGACCAACTCCGTTGTGTTAGAAGGATCTTGTGTCACGCTGGCTCCCTCTACCCAGTGTGAGGCTGGCTTTCGCAACATACGGCTGCCAAGAGCTTTTATGTTGGTTAGTTTTGACATTGCAGACAGGGGTCCGGGTGACAGGGGGTGGGTCGTGTATGGGCAGCTTGTTCGTATGAATACACACAGTGCCAGTAACATATATCTACAGTGCCAGCCATATACTAACAGAAGAGAGTAATACACAGTAAACAGTGCCGGTAAAATAAAAAGTGCTAGTAATTTAAATTCATAGAATACACAGTACTATATTAAAGAGTAAAATCACAGAAAAACAATCTGTAACTTAACAAAAACTGTATCACTTAATATCACATCTTAAGTGCCGAAGGTGTAATCATCTAAATAAATCGTGTGCAACATTGATAGTCTAACTCATTTTATAAGAATAAAAATCAGAAATAATTAGATCACATAACCACGTGCAAGTGCGCAATAAGGCATGCTTGCATCGACATCATCTTAAAACCCTATATCGTTATAATTGGTGCTCAATTACAGGGCAATGTATTAATAACAAAATCCCGTATCGCAATAATTGGCTCCCATCGCGGCCCGTATCACTTTAATTGGTGCCCATTGCGGACCTATATCACCATAATTGGCTCCCAATCGCGTGGCATATTCTCCGTATCAATTTAGTATACATCATTTTTAACCAAATGTTTTGGTGGTTACATACCTAAAGTTAACAGTATTTCTCCGTGATTCATATTTTATTAATAACAATTACTTTGTTTTACGTTTTTCACCTTATATGTCATAATAAATTACCATTCATTATAAGCATAGTCCTTAGCTCAGTCAGCGACATGCCTGCCTACTGAGCAAAGAGTCCCGGGTCAATTCCTGGCATAGCCGAAAAATTTATCATTATGGAATTGTAGGTTTTCCATTTCACAGCACTTAGAGAATGAACGGCCAAGGGCTGGGTGGTGTGGGTTGTTCTAGATATAATATTATAACATCACTAGCAAGCTGGTAGTGGAAAATATAATATTGACTCGGCTATAGGCAGAAAACAGTAAGGGATAAGATGATATTGTGAGCATAACTATGAACTTGATCTATTTAATTACTATGCTTAAATTTGTATTTGTTTTAAATAGATTCAAAGTTTACTATCTAGGAAGTATATTATCACTCCTTCATCACAAACATTTGGACATTTAAGTACAATTTTTGAAGATTTTTTTATCTAGTTTTCCCCAATGCTATTCTAATTATTAGGTTCTTTGATTATCGTCCATTAAAATACAAAATATTTGTATATTTAATACGTTTTCATTTTCGAGTAACACAAAAGCATGTTTTTTTAGTAAATTTGAAATGATATCCCATCCTAATATTAATATTAACAAATACTCTCTCAATCAAATGATTCCTATATAAGTTTCTTTTTCAACATGTAAAAACAATCAAATAAGAATAGGCCTATAAAATAAATTAGATTTAAAGCAGTATTCCTCAACCTGGGGGGCATGGAAAAATTAGGAAATGTTAAAATTCAGCTAAGAATTGAAGAATTTTTTATTTCAATACCTTTTCCAAAGGATGTAAGATAATATTTTCTTGCGTTATTGTAGTAATTCTTCTTTTTCTTAATATTTTTAACATAAAACCACGTAAACAAAATTTTAACTGTATTTCTTGTGAAGCTAGCCGGTAAATTACATTTTATAGCATTATGTATTATATATTTTAAGGCAAGTGTATATTGTCAGTATGGGTCTGTATTAACCAACGCTAACACATTTTTTAAAGATCATATATAGGCCACGCTAATCGATATTTTTACATTGACTAGGACAGCGTTTCCCAAAAGGTGTTCCGCGGAACCCTGGGGTTCCGTGGAAAGGTCAGAGGGGTTCCGAGTTCTGTCTGAGAATTAATTAAAACGTTCGTAGAAAACAGTCATAACATAGCCGCGCCGCTGTAAGTATATCTAGTATCAAACAGCACGGGCGGAGCGGGGTGGTGGGGCGGTGCACCTGTCGAGACAGCCTAATTTTAGTGCTATTATAAGTAAATATGTGAAAAAATTTCATTCTTCACATTAAATAGTTACTTTTTTTGGTACGATAAATGTTTTATAATAATTATGATAATAATTTTTTATTTATAATTATTTTTTCTTTTCATGTCAAACATGAAAATATTCAAACTACACTACAAGGTACAATCACTTTTGTTATTATCAAAATGGGGTTCCGCCAAAAAAATTATGATCAATTAGGGTTCCGTGGCCAAAAAAAATTGGGAACCTCTGGACTAGGATATTATTGTTAAAATTGAATATAATAATAATAATTACTTTACCACACTAATTATTCAATTTAAGCCAAAGCCTCTATATAACCTAGTTTTTTCAATTATTTATAATATTTACAATTAATAATTTTAAAAGGCTTATATTAAGTTACCGGTACACTTTTAGGAGTTGTGAGAAGTTCCGACACACTCAATTTTCCACAATAAACTTGTACAGTTGGTTGTTTATTTTAAATATACATTTTTATATCATATACACTATTTTTTATCAAACTGGATTGTATCCACCCCTTCACTTCTTCATTACTCGTACTTTTGTGATTGCATTAACAACCTTTATACAAAAATTAATACAGCTTACATTATTTTTTATTTTTTTAGCACAGCATTTTACTACTAATTTGGACTATACGCTAGCTTACATTATTGAATTCATATAAATAAAAAGACACATGATCCACTGCCTACTTCCCCTACTCACCAATCTCACCTGATTGCGCCACTGCTATATTAGGAGGGCTTATAATCACTAATCAATCAAAATATTATAATTAGTTAATTTTTAAAACAGGCTCACATCAAGATTGTTCAACATCTTGACACAATCTATGATAAAGGAATATTAGTAGGAGGATTTTTACAACATATCTATCTTGTGGTCAGATTTCCTGGCCTGGTACAATATCCAGAAGTCCCAGGTTAGATCCCCAGAGCTTTCAGATTTTTCTGTGAAGCATTGGGTCTGAAATAGAGTCAAACTTGGCCTCGTGAGGACAAACAAAGAGATACTTGAATAAAGAAGTAGCGGTTCTGGTTTAGAGAACTGAGACTAAAGTCCGGGGAGCTTGTGCTAACCACACAATACTCTATATCAAAAATGTTCTGCAATATCTTCGCCAACACACGGCGACGCTCGGTCGGTACGACTCGATTCTGGGCTCACGTCATTGAGTTTTTTTAATCCATCAAAACATTACAATGAGTATGCAGGCCTACTTGAGTATTTTGAAAAAATTCACAATAAAGGTACCGTGGAATATATTATTACTATTTTATTTAAAGGGCAAACTCACTTGTAATATCAACCATGCTTAGTGATATTAGTCCAATTAAGTGAAAAATGTCAACCTGGACATGGGAATGACACTCTGAATCTTTGGCTTTGTGTGCCAACATCCTACCACTGATCCATCTCACTTGATCCGTATCCAGTACTATCTTGCAGTAGTAGTCGTATCGAGTCTAATTGTAGTAACCGGTGAAAGTATCAACCACTTAGAGCTATCCACGACGATTCTTAGCTGACAGCATGCTGCCAAAAAATGAATAGGCCTATCTATATACAGTGAACTCTTGGACTTCGGATAATTAGGACAAAATTTTTCGAAAATAAAATTTTATATAGTAAAACGCCAGCCGCATGCTGTTAGGTTAAAAATGTTATATAAGAAGTGTAATCCCGGGGTCTGGTGGAGATCTTGCAACAAAGCGCTACTACCCCATCCTAATTCGCCCCCGTAAATACAGTACAGTACCTAGATACATGTCAAGTACTATAGGCGTATTGTAATCTCAACCTTTCCCATTCCAGTATTTAACTGTGTTATTTGTATATGTCTCTTATCCAAGGCCGTAGTCGGGGGGGGGGGGGGGGGGGAGTTTCGGGGTTCAAACCCTCCCCGAAATTTTATGAACAAAATATATATGGCTTTATTAATGGTTCAAACAATATCAATATTAAGGTACAAGTACAAATTAGGGGGCTGTGTTACCATAAAAAGCAGATAGCTTCTAGAAGAGGTGGTTAATATTTATAATTTTTTCTAGCCTCCGTCAGTTGGGGGATGAGCCCACCAAAACCCCCCCCCCCCCCTGAAATTATTGGTTGGCTACGGCCTTGCAAGATTGATGTGTATTGTTTACCTCGTCAAATCAAAGTATAATATTACTTTAGATAAAGTATTAGTTTTTCATTCCTTAGGCACAGCTTTATTTCCCCTCTATAATATGGACTTTTCGTAATTAGGACAGACCCCGCCCTCTTTAATACGAGTTATCGAGAGTTGACTGTATTTAAAAGACTGACTAGCTACTGGATATGAGATGGGCCGAAATGTCTCAGTAGTAGAACATTGGAGAGCAAAGCCAAAGTTGCTGGGTTCACTTCTTGTGTCCATGTTTTCATTTTTACCTAACTTAATGTGATTCAACTATTAGGACTGATCTTGTGGACACTCACCACGTATCAGTTTTGTACAAGCCTACACTTTTTTTTAAAAAACTTGGCGAGCTTTAACTAAATAGTCCAAGCTATGATCAAATGCGTACAACATGACTAATACTTTGAACTGATTTGTATAAGTAAAAGTAATAATAACTATTGAGCCAGTGAGTCCGCTCATTTAAACTTCACAAGTACTGATAAAACTCTCTAGAAAGCAGCCTTTTAGGAAAAACATCATACAACAAATTCAACATGGACTTAACAGATCTTTCGTGCTAACTTGATTTGGGCTGTTTTAGCTGGATCATTTATTTATATAATATAATCGACATACACATTGTCAAGGACCAAAGCGTGACGCTCAAATTTATCGTCTGCTACAATGTAGGGGGACAGATTTAACGGTTTCTTTCAATGTTCTTATGCGAAAACAGGTATCTGATGAATTGAAGTGTTATTGCTTGAAAATAGTGAATATAACACACTTTCTTGAAGAAACATTTGCATTAAAGGATATACAATTCAGTTTTACAGGTAATACTGTACAAATACGAATAAAATCTTTAACATATTTAAATATGTAGTTATCATTAATGTTGTTTACAGTCTGCCAAGACTACATTTATATTTAAAATTTGTTATTAGCTTGTATATTGGTTTCATAAACCATATTATATTGAAAATTTGATAAATATAAGGAATAAGGTATCTTAAAACTTGATTACATTTATTTGAATGACAAAATTTGTGCAGTTGCCATACATTCAACTTATCACTTAGGTTATAGAAAGTATTATTATGTTACAATTTAGTTTAAAGTTGGCTCATATCTTGTATATTGCTTTCAGAAACCATATTATGTTGAAAGTTCGATAACTATAGTGAAACAAGTTAGCTAAAAACTGTATTACATTTGTTTGGATGATATACTTTGTGTAGAAATCCTACGTTCAAATTATAATTTAGGTTATAGGCTTAACGGAAGTACAGTATCTACTAAACCCTGAATTTACTAATAATCCCTATCAGTAAGGCTTTATTTTGTACCAGAATATTATCATATATATTTTTTGGTAGTATAAACGTCCATTAAAAACGAAAGGTCTTTTATCCTAACTAAACACAAATACAGGGTAGGATTCTGGTACGAAATAAAGCCTTAAAAGCGAGCTTCCTCTAATAATCATTGTATATATTAGGCAACATCAACTTATTCAAAGAAAAAACTAACCAGTTTTGAACTTTGATATGTGCTTCACAGCTTTTAATAACATATTATTTCATTTAACTAATCACACATTGATGTTTCTAATATATTCAATCAAATTAATGAACGATGTCAAAATGCCACCTTGCCTTGTATGGGTGTAAGAGAGAAACATATACCTGAAAGTTTCTTTCTCTCTTTCACAATTGTATGCAACAATAGCAAGAGAATTTCAGCCACAGATGTCCATCGAGTTATATTATAGAGATCAACGGATATTTCACGCAATTAGTTTCCATGTGAGGCACTAGATGGGAGTAGATTTAACTTATTCAAAGAGCATATAGTTACACTTTAGTCATCTATGAACTTCTTTCAAATCCAAATTCAAAATTTCTAGAATAACTTACTTTGCTTATTATTTTGGTGACGCGTGAGCTAAGAGTTTTATTAAGTATTAATTAGAAAGTTTAAATTATTTAAAATGACTCAACTATATGTTTAACATCCTCATTATTTTTGTGATAATCTAACCTAAAACATAAATAATAATTGGTTGAATGAATAAAAATACAAATTTTCAAAATGCCTTATGTGGTTGTCAGAGGTAACCTTGGAATGGCAAATACAAAAGTGTATGGTTTGGCAGTTAATGAAGCAGAAAAAATGAATGAACGTTTGAGACCTGGACCAAAAAATCAGAATAAAGATGAACTTACGTTTTACAACTCAACCGTGTATGTGTTGAACCAGCTAGAATATTTCTTCGGCTATCGAGTGATCACTTGTGCTTGCCAAGGAGACTCTGGACAGCCTATATTTACAATGGCTAGGCCATTCTGAAATAATTTTAGTCGGCTACATTGTAAAAATAGATTATCTCTTGATAATCGTAAAGAAATATTGCAATTGATATTCAAACTTGGTGTGACATGACATCCATCAACTTCCATGTATATCAATTGAACAGCTAATAGAAGTAATTATGTTATTTTTGCTGGCACTTTAGTTGCAATGGTTGCTCTGGTAGTATATAAATATTGTAACAGTTATAGTAGCAGATTGTAACCTACCTTTTTTACACCTGCTAAAACAGTCAGTGACCCATTCTCTACCCTGAAATAGACTTATTGTTGTCAGTAATTTCAATATAGCCCTAGCCTATTTTTATCATTTGTAGGCCTATAGGTTACAGTAAAATGTAATTAACTTAAAAAAAAGCTTCGAACTTAAAAAAATAAAAATACAATTTCCACCATGACACATACCGTGACTAATCAATCTTTTCGAACCTTACAGGCAAAGAACATCTCTGTTCCCTTTTGAGAAAATAGTTTTTACTAAAAAAATAAAAAATCTTAAGTTATTGAAATACACACGACCAATATGCATGGAAATAACTAGTCTTCAAATGTATTAATACATCCAAAATGGTATTTTAATTGAATTTAATAGACTTGGAAGTTTAGGTTAAGCTTGCTTTTTTTAAATTATAAGCATAACATTATTTTTATCGAATTTATCATCAACTATTTCCAGCCCGTGGCCGGATCAGTTTAGTAAAATGCCTCCATATTTCCACCACTCTCTTCTAATTTCTTCCATTCTTCTCCCTCATTTCAATTGTACACTTTCTGTCATCTGCTCCTGTCTCTTACTTGGCCTCTGTTTCAACATACTTCATTTCCAGCATTTTCTTTGGCATCCTCTCTTTTCCATCCTTATTACATGTCCATACCACCTCAATCTTGCTTCCTCTTCTATTCATGTACTCCCTATACCCCCACTCTTTCCTGGATAACTTTATTCCTAATCTTGTTTTTTCGTGACAGCTTATATGCTCCTTATAATCTTTATTCTCATGGCCTCCACTTTCCTAGTCCCTCTTACATTCATTGTCCATGTTTCTGCTGCATATGTGACAATGGGTACAAAGTACACCCTCTGCAACACCTCCTTACACTTCAAGCGCATTTCTCTTCTTCGTAGCAGGTCACTTATACACCGATAGAACAACTCTCTCTGCTGTCCTCTCCTCATTACATCCTCACTACTTCCACCTTTCACCTCAATCACGCTTCCAAGGTATCTTACATTTTGCACTTTGCTCAGCTCGTCTCCATCCAAATTTATAGCTTTACTAGGCCTTATCCTCTTCCTAGCCATTACCATCACTTCACACTTTACCATGCTAAATTTCATTCCACACTCTTTCACCTCCTCATTCCATTCTTTTAGTCCTATACTTCCTCTTCTACCTCCATACCATCAAGTCATCAGCATCAGCAAACATCATAACTTTCATTCTTTCCTCCCTGAGCTCTCCTGCCGCTTTGTTCATAACCATTTCCATTACCATTACAAATAGAAATGGTGAAAGGGCATGCACCTGATTCACTCCAGTTTTTATTTGGAACCACTCCTTCCTCCCACTCTCTGTCTTAACACAACTCCTGTTATCCTCATACATGCTTTTCACTCTTATTACAACTCCGCTTTCCAAACTCTATTTCTATCCACGCTATCATATGCCTTCTCCACATCCATAAATACCATTACCAAGTCTTTCCCATATTCATTCATACGTACCTTCTTTCCATCAGGTGTCATATGGCAAAGGGTAAGTCTTTTATAGAACTCTGTTCCCTAAATCCATGCTGTTCCTTTCATTTAATTTCTTATTCTCTTTTCTAGTAACTTCTCAAATATTTTTGTAGTGGCACATCAGCATTATCCTCCCATAATTTGTACACCTCTTCCTGTCTCCTTTCTTGAAAATAAGTATAGGGTAATAACAGCCTTTTTCCAGTCTTCCGGTTCTTGTTCTCCTTCCAAATCACTCGACGCCCTGTATAACTATTGAATATCTACTTCACCTGCAGCTCTTTATCATTTCCAGTCAGTTCGTCCACACCTGTTGCTTTTACTCGTTTCATCCTCTTTAGTGTGTCCTCCACCTTTTTACATGTAGGACCTCTTTCATTTTTATTTTGGCTCCTTTGTTTCACTTGCATCCCTTTCTTCTTTAGGGTTGAACACCTCAAAATATCGCATCCATAGTTCCTTTTATTCCTCTGTCTTCAACGTTCTTCCTTCCCATCTATCATTCTAACTTCTTGTCTTTTCTCTCTCCTCCATTTCTTACTTGGCTATATAACACCTTCTAACTTCCTTCCACATCCTGTTTCAGCATTTCTGTCCATTTTTGCATCCAATCCTTCTTGACTTCCTGTACCACTCACTTTACTCTTTTCTTCTTCTCCCTATATTAATTTTTTTTCTCCCTCATTCCCATTCTTAAAACTCCTTCTGAATCTAATTATTATTATTAAACATTAGGATGTTTTAAGATGGCAATTCTGTAGCTATATTAATCTTTTTTTTTTTATTATTGCGTGATAACCTAATTGAATTTTTGAGAGGTATTTTGAGAGTTTGAATAATGTTACTTCACTAAAATATCTCCAATCTGTGTTTGATAAAGAGAATTTGCTACAGAAAAAAAGGAACATGCATGGTTGTTGTAAACCTTGGCGTTTTGCGATACACTGTGAGATAGGCGAGTCAAGCAAATATTTTCTACATCATTAATTAAATAATCTTAGTATGTGGATGGCTGACATTTTCTTGTGTCTCGTATAATTAATAATGCTGTAAGGTAAGGTGTTTTTTATAAGAAAAATATTTCTCAATAAGGAACCATAAACGTTCATGACTTAACCTTATATCTGTCAGTAAACTTAGGTAATTTGTCTAAGACTCTAAATAATCATATATTTGCCTATCAAGTTTAAAAATGTAAAATTCTATGAGGGTTTGTTTTTATCAAACATATTTTCATATGGCTGCATTTGTAACTCAAAATAGTGAAAGTTAAGACAATCTTACTTGCTTTTTATTAAAGTTTTCCTTTGAATTTGCTTCATGTGTGACAATGTGGCTTTCATGTACCTGTAATGTAAACTTGAAAATTATGTTTTTAGTAAAGATTAAAACAAGGATGGAAAACATATGATAAATATTAATAGCGATCAAGAACTGTAATTTTGTATGTTTTTTTCATTTTATAAAATTGTATAAGCTCCTAATTTATTTGAAAAACAAGAGTTTTGTGAACTGTGTTTGAAAGAATCTAATGTTACTAATTTAAAGGTAACATTTTACATCCATGTTTTAACTAAGTACCAACTCTCTTGACATTAAGATGTGATAAGACTGAATAAAACACAAATTCCAATGGTTTTTAAGTTTTATTTGTAGACCAATAATATAATATAGCTTTATTTTCAATAACATGTTCAACAGATATCAGATTATTTTTTCTTTGTCTTCTCACTATAAACATTCTGTACGGTTGGTTCATCTTTCAACAGACAATGGGTAGTAATACAAACTTGTGTTTATTAAGATGTCAAAAATATACTGTATGTATATTTAATAACTACTTTTTTGCTAAAAAAAAAAAAATTTGGTATATTTGGGATGATGCTAACAGATGACTTTTAAATATTCTTGTTACCATAATTTTGTTTTAAACATGTTTTTAATTCTATATTATAGGATATTATAATGAATATTTAAAAAAATAATTTTTTTAAAATTAAACTAATATTTGACTATATTCAAATTTAAAAAAAATGAGGTGTTTAGAAGTTTTTGTCACTAATCCTTGACTACATGACCCTGTACAATGTCACTCAACTTTCATCCCCATTCAAATCAAATGTTAATGTAATTTGTAAAGAGGACTTCACTGGAAGACATTTTGTTCGGTCTTGAACCAATAAAGTTATTTGAACACTCCTGGTGTGCAATAATTGCATAGAAAATTAATCATTGGGCACAAAAAACAAATATGTACAATGAAAATAACTGAGTAATACAAGTCGTGCTTAACATTGCGTTACAACACAAAAAAAAAACCTAATAAACTTACTAAATGAAAAAAAAGCTACATAAAAATGTTGCAATGTCGTGACTTGATTTATTTTTAATTTATGGACTTTCTCTTACAATAATACTTGTACCGTACCCAAAAATATAAATCAAAATTTGGTGGGCAAACATCAAGAAAATCATATCATAAAGAACTGGACTCAAAGTTGTGAATTTTCATTAGTTTAAGATATTTTAGTAACCATTCATAGTTATCAAAGCTTTATTTTTTTCACACAAATTAGAACTCTCAAAATAAGTGTAGAATACAATCATTAACAACTTGTGCTTATCGAGCAGTTGATAAATGTTTAGTTTCTTAAGACATTTTACATAAGCCACGGGTCACTAGACCAAGGACCCCATTTGTAGTAGATTCTGAATCACGTGTATCGCTGCCCAGGTACAATAAATCAAGGCAAAACATTACACTACAAACCAGTTACTACACCATTTTCTATAGAGCATGGTGCAAACTATGCATATATGATAATAATTTAAAAATAAAATAACAGGAATACTTAGTAATCTAAAATACATTCTTTTTTCACTGGTGACAAATTTGCAGACAGTTCAGTTTCTCTATAAACAGTCTACATTCGTCGCTTAGAAATGAAGACAAAACATAAATCTATACTTTATAAATTGAATAAGTCACATTCCCAGCCTTATTGCTGGCAATGAACCTAAATAATTGTAATACAATTGCAATAATAATAATACACACTAACATAGCAACACAACCGCAACAATATATCATACATTTTATACACACAAATGCACTGGAATGTTTAAGAACAATCTTTATCACAATAATATATATTTGTAGAGTAATAATTCTTTAAGTACTTCTTGACACAATAGAGTGAAATAATAAGTTCATTGCGACGAAAAAGTCGTCCCATATTATAAGTTTAATATACTCTTAAAAGCATAATTAAAGATTAATAGAAACTTAAGATATCTACAATGCAATTAATGTACATATTTGAACTTATTATATAAATGATATAATACAATAGGTACTATGCACACTGATGATAATGATGATAAAAATATACCATTTATTGCACGATTTGAGTTTCTTCACAGAGCTTAAGAAGGTGGGGGGGCTAAATGTGAGAATAAATTAACCCTGAAAATGTTATTTATCGACTGAACAACTTAAGACACACGTTAAGATTTGCGTGGGTCTTATGCTGGGATCACGATCAACTTAACATTCACTTAAGATTAACTTAACGTTCTAGAATTTTTAAATGGAAGCGATCACGATGCAGTTGAGTTGCAGTTAACTTAACCTAAGAGATGTCCTGGGAGGTCTTTAATTTTAAGTGAACGTTACTTGAAGGGTATCACATGATCTAGCCAGCCAATCATCATGCGAGTGGCATCAACAGGGCTATTTAGCAATTCATTTGTTGGTTTTCATGACCAACTATAATATACAATATATTTCACAACTCACGGTATCATTAAGCTAAAGTAGATTCAAGATTAAACTTAAATAGGAAAGATAAATTTATCGAAAAAGTTTAATGATAAATAGTTATTATATTGATAGAAAACATTCACAGATCATAACCACTTTACAAATAGAGTAGTACAAATCACAGATCAAAATACATACTCTAGAATGCAGATGTTTGGGTCAAATTGTTACGTTAAGTTAAAGTCAAGTTTATCATGATCCCGGCATTAGTCTAGCATGTTTTTGATGATTGTTGAAAGTGGACTATTTGTTGATGTTGGCAGATTAAACTAGAATAATAACATGCTACACGAATCCATAGAGAATAGATTTAAATGGTGAGGTCGAGTATTTTCTCTTCAAGGACTTTACTTTAGATATAATTGTTTTGTAACACAAACATTATTATTTAGATATTACAAATTGTATAGTGATCAAAGGATACTCTGTTAGCTAATTATTTATTTTAAGTGTGCAGGCTGCACTTTAAAATGGTTTTGGATCTTAATAATAGTAATACTGGAATCACTTAAAATTCCACTAATTTTTATTAGAACTTAAATTTTAAGTTAAAATGGTTTAAATTTAATTGTAGGACGAGAAGACCCTATAGAGTTTTAGCTACTGATAATTTTAAATAAAGTGAACTAAACTTACTAATAGGTTAAGATTAATTTACTTTACTACTCTTATCGATTGGTTTTGACAATAATTTCACTAACTAATTTGTTCTAATAGCATATAAATGGGGAAAATGTTACTAATAGATATTGTAAAAATGGAGGGATACAAATGCAATAAATTTCAACATGTAATTGAGCCCACTGTTAGTTTAATTCACAAGACCCACAAATTTTGTTCAACTTTGATAAATTATTTCTAAACACAATTTTTTAAGATATAACTTATAATGCCGATGTAACATTCTTTTATCTAAAGTAAATAAAAATAACATTTCTCAAATAATCACTAAAGTAGGCAATGAGAACTAAAATGTGAATATGGTCTACTAATCTATTAAATAATGTGTTTGTTAAATCTGTACTCGACCCCTAACAAGTGTCAATAGAAATGTCTTTGTTAAAAGCAAACATTTGTTAAAGATTATCAAGAGTAGGCTTCGACAGAATTACAAAATGCTCTCCAAGAGAACTCTTTGAGGATTAAAAAAAAACTTTTTATGGGTTATTGTATTGCCTATATCTTGAAAGAAAAAAATAGTTGAATACACTACACCTTCTTTATAATTTTTATTTTATTAACTTATTTATGTTTACTTATTCTTAAGGGAATCGAGTTATCTCTTTCACACTCCCTCATAAAAAGTTCTGAGAGGAGTTCAAGGGAGAGAGAAAAAGCTTTTTTTCTTTGTCGTGCGACAGTTGTTTGCCTGTATTCGATTCCCTGATATATACAAACATAAAAAAACTCGTAGCTGAATTGTCACAAAGCTATAGCAGGATCTCCCAAATAAAACTGGCCCCAACACACAGTATTTCAAAGTCTATGTTTGAAATGTGTGCCACCAGCTGTTACGTATATCCTTCACGCATTTATTTATTGAAACTATGCATAACAGCTGGTGGTGCACATTTTGAACATAAGACTTTAAAATACTGTGCGTTTGGAGCCAGTTTTATTAGTATTGAATTATATAATAGAATGTGTTATGCTTATATAATTAATTTCACTTTTTACTATGTGACAAAGCAACTAGAACATTTGACTCTCATGTCCACACGTCAACAAAATAATTGAAGCTAAAAACCTTTAACTTCCTGAAAATGTACCTCAATAATACTTTCAGCTAATTCTGGCAATAACATTGATATGATGAATAGTTTGGAACCCATCCTGCGGCGATTAACCTGAGAAATTAAATAGAAGATTATGCTCAATCCAGAAAACATATCGAACTGTGGTTTTCTATATCCTTCATTTGACAACAAAAGAATTGGAAACATGCTAAAATTTTTGTTTTAAATTTGAAGATATTAATTTAAAATTTTGTTGTATTTTATTTATCATATGATTAAACAATTTAAGGCCAACTCTGTGGTCTATGGCCTAATGAGTTTCTGGCTACAGATCCAGAGGTCCTGGGTTTGATTTCTGGTGCTGCCAGATTTTTCTGTGAAGCATTGGGTCTGGAACAGGGTCAACTCATAACCTCATGAGGACAAATGGGGAACTACTTGAATAAAGATTAGCGGCTCCAGTCTAGAAAACTTAAATTAACGGCCAGAGGGTTCGTTGTGCTGACCACATGACACCCTCTATCCAAAAATGTTGGAACCATCTTCACCAACATGCGGCGGCTGCTCGGTTGGTACAACTTACTTGGAAGCTGATGCCATGGAGCTTCTTTTTGTTTGTTTTTACCAAAAAGTTTCACTGGCCTCAATTCTAATGGTTTTTTTTAAGGTAGAATACATAAAAGTGTCCATGATATGTATGTTTCGAACCATATTACCTTCTAGAGTTGAATGTTACTTTGGAGCGAAACACGACTCTTAAGAGTAATCACAAAATTGGAAACTTGAATTTAATCTAAATCAAAGAATTTACTATGGGAATATTTCACAATTGGCCCCAGGATATCTTTAAACACTGCATGTGAATTTAGGAACAGAAAAAAATAATCAATAATATACAAAATATTATCCACAGTAATTTGAAGATTAAAAAAAAAAACAATGTTACTTAAGTACGTACATAGGAAACCATTTTAGTTACAACCAAAAAGTATTGGTTAAAAATAGTTTAAATCTTAAAAACTGACAAGTAGATATCTAAAATGTTAAAACATTCTAAAATTAAGCTTGTTAAAAACCGTACTCAACACAAAACTAAACGTGATTGAATATTTCGATATTAACTATTTTCAAAATGTCCATGCATTAATTATAAAATTAATGTGGTTATAAATACTTCATTCAAAAACAATGTGTGAGCAAATTCTACAGACACATGTATTTTAGTTCAAATAAAAGGAATAATTATACAATATAATCAAAATTATAACTACTCAACATAAAATTATACAATGATAAGTATAATAATTCACAGGCACTTAAATTACAAACATTTTTATTTTAGGAAGATTTTAAAGGAATTAAACCCTAATTTAGTGATATGGATTTAGGCCATATTAGTTAGTTTATGAGCAGTAAATTAGACATATTTAGTGTTTATCTTCAGAAAGAATAGATATCTATATATTATATTTGTGAAATACAGAACAAAAAAAAACTATTTTTTAGTATGTTGTACCACATAAAAATAAAAGTGAACTTTTTTCTTTACATAAATAAAACGATAGTACTTGAATGTTCATAATTCATAAATATGATGCAAAATTAAGTGTATTTTCTATTCTGTATTTTATACACAGAAATAGGCTAAACCACAAAATTATAAAATGTATGATTATTTTTAATGTAAAGAATATTTTATTCAATTGAAACAGAGATGAGTAAATTTAGAAAGCTAATATTTATCTAAGCAATCGTGGTTTTATCTAAGATTCTTTTTAGAGCATTTAGTTATTTTTAGGATGATCAGGAGATGATTTAATCAACTATTTTTAATAAAGATCTTAAAATATGTTTCACAAATTTATGAGAATCTATAGGCTAGGCTAGTATTGTGTGTATATTTGAAATGTCAAATTATACAACTTTCTAGAAAATGTGGTCCAAATGTCTAGTTTATAATAACCTCATCCCCATTTTTGATAAAATATCCTGCTGGTGAGGTTAGACATATAACTTTTAAAAGCACGCAGGGGTAAAACCGCGTTTGTCAATGCACCAACAACTGTTAAATCGGGGAATAAGGCCTGGACCTGGGGTCTGTCCAAAAACATTCCCTTATAGTTTAGTTTGTTCTACAATCTGAGAGCACAGAAGAGGGCTAGTGGTAAATATGTTTTCTATATCAAGGTTACACTATTTTCTCACAATAAAATTCCCTGTTCCAGGTTTTCCAGAAGGAATTCCCATTTTTTAAGACAATTTAGTTTGAAGTTTAGGACAGGTAGATTTAAATTTGATGTGTAAATATATGGGGTTATTAAACCCAGTGTTTCAGGAGGGAGGATAGGACTTGTTTGAATCAATCAAAATGCTTAGATTTTCGGATCACTTTTCCTTCTATACAAATTTAACTAGTGCTTGTTACACTTAAATGTTCCAAATTCACAAATATTACAGTATATTTGAGAAATTCCCTGTGACTACTAAGTTTTATAGACACAAAAATGTCGCTGTGTTTTCCCCATGCGTTGCAATCATGCTGTGTGTTAGTAGTGACACATTTCTCTATTCCAGCGGTTCCCAAACAGTGGTTCGTGAACCCATCTTCCAAGGGGTTCACCAAAATATTTATGTAATGAGGGATTTTTGCAGCACTTTCTGAGGAAAGGGGAAGCATTTACAACTGTTTATCATCTCACACTTAAGTCAGGTGGTTATCTCGAGGTAGAACTCTTATAAGTTTGTTTGAACTTCAATATGAAGTTTTTGTTTTTCTTACCAACCATCCGTTTGATAAAGCAAAGTCCATGCAAGATCAAATGTGGCTCAAGGCTTTGGCCTATTTGGCAGAAATTTTCTAAAAAATGAACAGTTCTAACCACTCTTAAGGGATCAAATACTAATGTTTTACTGTGCAAACCATATCGAGTCGTTTATAAGAAAAAAAAAAGTTTGGAACGTGTTTAGTTTGCAATCAAACGGAGTGCTTGATACTCTTCACAACTCATGTAAAAATCACTTTCTTGTACAAAAATATAGAGAACGTGTATAGAACACTTAAAGGACTTGGAAAAACTCAGAGAATATTCCAAGCCATGTTCAATAATAACAATTGGATTCGCAATCCTCTGGAAGAAACAGTTTTGAATTATCCACATTAAGCGTTAGTGAAAAAGAGCATATCCTTGAAATTTCCACCGATTTTGAATGAAAGACAAGCGATAAATTTTTGTCATTAATTGGGTTCTCGTTGAGTTTAAGGAAGCGTTCTCATTATTAGAGAATAAAGTTATTGCAGCTTTGTTACCATTTTCTTTGAAGTATTTGAGCGATAAATTTTTTCTTCATATGCCTATCTAAAAATAAATACAGAAACAGGCTCAATGCTAAAAGTGACTTGAGACTTTATTTATCGTCTGTGGTTCCTGACTTTGAAGCTCTGTGCCATCCAAAGCAAGCGCATCATTCTCACTAAGTTCAGTGAATAGTTGAGTAGCTGTTAAAACCTGTTAACAATTTTGAAACTTAAATCAGCATGGAA
Organism: Timema podura; assembly: GCA_033556935.1. Lineage (NCBI taxonomy): Eukaryota > Metazoa > Arthropoda > Insecta > Phasmatodea > Timematidae > Timema > Timema podura. The sequence continues at coordinate 36,888,744 of JAVRXN010000005.1, forward strand.
TGTTGTGATTGTAGGAGGGTATTTCAGTTATGTCAAAGCAGCAATTTCCAATACCACTTTAAAAAAAAAAAGTGAAATGTGATATTTTGACAGTAAAGATAAAAAATGTTATTACAGTACTTTGCTTATTTAATTTAAGTTTTAATTTAATTTTAATTTTAGTAGTTTCAATATTATTTAATTATATTTGGTAGGATATCCCAAAGTACCTACTGAGCTATATTAAGTTAATTTAAACGTATTAAACATTTTGACTACAATTGATAATTAAATTAATAAAAATTAGGTATAAAATTGAGTGGCTATGGATATTTACCAGGGGTTTGTGCAACTCAGATGTTTGTGAAAGGGGTTCGCAAGTCGAGAAAGTTTGTGAACTGCTGATCTATTCTATACCCCTACAATACTCCCCTCCCTCATGCCACCATGCTCGGCAGTCCCTTGCTAGACTTGAGATTAAGATGTAAACTACAGGAAACATACAAGTTACAAGAATATATTGCACATAAAATGGAACACTAACTTGACAAATGTACAAGAAGTATTACGGCACAAACTCGGTTCAAAGTCAAAATAGTTTAAATCAACTAATAGCCTAATATGTGAAAGTGCAAATTGAGAGTAAATTCACTATTTCCTCATTTAAATACTCAACACAGTACTCTCTTATTATAACGATACTTTGGAAAGGGATATTACGTTACGTAATGGGATCAACTGTTTTGTAAACTCGAAACCGAGACAAATTGTTGGTAACATTGGCTTTCTTTCTCTTATCTTCTTCAGCAGAGATGCTAATCCCAAGTCATACATCACTTTTTTAGGGGTGATATTTCAGGATTTTTAGAACATTACCAAAATAACAAAGAAAAGACACGACACACGAAAATTTCCAGCAATGATTTACCATAGTGTGGTACCCTAGTGAATAAGATAGGATAAAGAAAGTTACAACCATTTTGTGTTGGAGTCGAACCTATGCAGTTGGGCTTCATTCTATTGTGGTCACCCCTATCTTTTAGCACCCAATGTGCCCCTGCTCTTGTTCCTATTATTTAGCACCTGATTTGACCCCTGCTCTTGTTATGAATCATAGTAGTACCCAAACAAAGGGAGGGGACTTTGATAATATTTGCTGTTTGTTTAGCTTCGTCTCTTAAATACAACTCAACTTTAAGTCAAGAAGAACCTGCTTCGGTGGCCACATGGTCTCTAAGGCGTCACTTTCGTAAAAGACTAGACTGTTGGTGACAGCAAGTTCGGGGTTCGATTCCTGGTCAGGTGTAGTGAGGTTTTTTCCTAAATGGTTTTCCACTCTCTACCCATTCAAATGCAGGCACACTTCCTCTAAATTTAACCTTCTGCATTCCTAAAACATTTGCACAATTAGTGTATAGGCATATAACCTGAATAAATGGTAAGATGCGATGAAAAAAAACCTCTCCTTTTTCCTCTAGCTTATAATTTGATAAAAATAATCTGCTATTTGATGGATACTAGACAATGAAGAACATTGGCGAGAATTCACACGATGGCCATCAACAATGAATCATTTAGTTACTACTGGTGTCATAATGTGGAGTGTGTGTTGACAGAAATAAGTAGGTGCACAAGCGTGCAGCCTGACCAAACTAGGAAGAGCAATCTCACCTCTGTATGGAAACGAATGGAGAAATATGACAACAGCGCAATATACTTTAATCGACTTGCAATAATGTTGCAAAACTCTGACATTCTGATTTCTCTACACCTAATATATATATATTAAAAATCTTTTTTAAAATAAGCTTTTAACATTATTTATAGTTTTAAAAATATTTCTTTCGTTTCGCTAAGCAACAATTCCGACACATAGATTCTCACAATATATAATATGTTGTTAACACTTCACACATTTCAATGAGAGCAGCTTTTAAAAAATATACTTTCAACAAATCAACCCTTTGCTGAAAAAAGTAATTCAGCTTTTACTCAATAAGCATAATTGCAACAATATTAGTCAATACAACAGCAATAATATTAGTCAACAAATTTTGCAGAACGCAAAAGGAATGTATAACTTTGTTATGTACATTTTTAAAGACAATGACCATGCAACTCAACACTCATAGCAACACAAAATGTTCTTGTGTTATTTTGTTTATATTCTCTAATAAGCGATTTTGTTTAAACACATATAATTTTTATCTGAATTCCTAAAAAGTGACAAAGATTTTAGTAAAGACTAAAATTTTGTCAGATGTGTATTGAGTGAATAAAATAATCATGATTTATACTACCTTAATTTAAAGGCGTTTGAATTAAAAATGAGTATAAATGACAACAAAATGATATAGACTAAAATATAAATTGACCAGTTCATGTATATATTTTAAAAACAATACTTTTTTTTTGGTCTTTCATTAAAAAGAAACAACATAGTAAAGTAAAAAATAATTTATGGAATAAAAATACAAAAATAATTTATGAGCAGTAGCATAAATTAACAAGCATGCTTAATAAAATACAACGATTAACGGAGGGCGAGATTTCCAATTTTTTCCAGCACTATCAAATAATTGACAAAATTGTTTCAGTAAATCTTATCTTTAGACTACCGGTACAAGATATAAACAAAATTGAATATTTTTTATCTGTCATACATTTTTGATTTTGATAAAAGCTTTCAATAACTTCAAATTTTATCTACACATTTTAATTGACTTAAATAAATTTATTAGCAGTTAAGGGAAAAACAGAAATATAACAATATCAGGTTAAAAATGTTTCTTCAAATAGGGAAAAATGGAGCCAAATCAAATTAACATTGAAAGGAAAACGGAAACGCAAAGCCTAGACCTATACATAGACACACCAACATTTCGCAAGGCATGTTTTTTGAACTTTTACTTTAAACATTAACATTACTAATATGATAAAAAGTTACTTGTAGCCAATTTACAATTATAATACTTTTAGTGAAATAAAATACTTGGCCCTTTAAATGCGAATTAGGGTCAATTTTGCAGATTTAAATGTGATTTAACAATAAACAAAACTATACATATTTTTTATCAGTGCCTGAGATCAGAGAAAAAAGTACTAACTGCATTGTTGCAGTTTTCTCCCTAACATTAAAATAAATAATAGGAGTGTGTGAAGCTTTGAAACTTAAAACTTTGCTTTGAAACAAATGTCAGCTTCGACTTCGCTCCAAAAAAATTCTCGTTTCGACAATTACAAAGCCTTGCCAATAAAAATATTGAGAGATGAAATATAAATTTATAGTATTCCCATTCTGAGCTGCTGTATATATTACAATTTAATATTCATATAGAAAAAAACCCTGGAGTAATTGACTTGTAAGTTGTGTTGGTATCTTAATTTATCATATCAAAAGAAAATATTATAAACAATCGTGCAATAAAACAATTTAAAGTAATTTTAGTGCATAAATCTATAAATAAATAACCCCAATATCATATTTTTTCAATTATACAATCAACAAAAAAATATTCAAACTTCGATTTGGCTTCAAGAATATTTCATATATTTGATTTGAGTTTTCTAAAATTGAAAAGTGGACTTCGCACCCCCCCCCCCCCCCCCACCCCAATAAACCACTTAGTCCAAGGAACTTATTTTCTTCAATCAAAGATAATTTGTAAAATAAGTGTTTAAACTGGCTACTATAGTTATTATTTTGAATAAAGGTCTATAGCCATTATTTTTATATTTTTAGCCTTATATTTATATTAATCTTTAATTTTTAGCATAACAAATTTATACAGATTTTTTAAATGCCGAAATCTTAAAATTTCTATTAAAAAAATTACCACAAATTAAGGTCACTTATCAGAAAATAATTGTAAATCCCAAAATTCAAATTTAAAACACAGTGTGCCACAGAAATTATTGAGAAAACAACCACCCATTTTTTCAAAAGTTGATAAAATAGATGATGCGGCTTGAAAATTACCCGTTGTATGTTTTATTTAAAATTTGAAATTATGGATCTACAGTTTCCTGGTAAGTTTATAGACTTTGCTTTTCCATCTTTACTTTCAACGCTCAACCAAACAAATAAGTTTTCATCAAACAGGGTGGCTGTACAATTTAGCAGAGCGGAATAGAATTTCTCATGTTTTTTTTCTGATCCAAAAATCCAAATTTCCTTGACTAAAACCGTATCAAAATGATAAGATTGTTAAAAAAAATTTTTTTGGAGAGAACTAAGAAAATATACAGACTTAATCAAAAACAGTGATTGACTTTTGTAAAAAAAAAAAAAAGTTCTTTCCCCTACAAGGCCTAATACACCATTTTCCCTAACTAACTACAAAATTTCCTGATTTTCCTTACATTTTAAATTCCCTGACACATATTTACCCTAATTTAAGCAACCCTAAACTTATTTTGCAAATATAACAACGATTCAGCTGTTGAACTATAATATTATCAACAAAATTATTTCTATACATCTTTAAAACTCCAATAACCTCTATTTAATCAAGTACAAGTCTACATTAAATTTGGACTGCAATTTATTAAACGACATTAAATGCAATATAGGAGGCCTGGGAAAGATGGGAAAAAGTCCCAGGGGAAGGCCAAGACTGAGATGGTTGGAGTTAATTCAAGCCCCGACCTGGCAGAAAAAACGATAAGGGGCTGTCCATAGCCTACATACGCTAATTTTGGGTTTTATGGCACCCTCCCCCCCGCCTTGTCACAATTTTGTGAACCCCCCTTCTAATACTATGTTACATTATCAAACCCTCTCCATCCCTATTTAAATAGTATTTTTGTAAAGACTATACAACTTTTTTATTTAAATGTGTTCGCCAAGCTCGACGATCACAAAATTGATGAGTTGACTGTTGTTTGTTTACGTGGTCAGAGTCAGGTTTATTAACAAAAAATGCTGCTCGATACTCTTAATTGAAATGTGACAACAGCATATGACTCAAAAATGTGCTCGAACTCTTATTGAATTGACAACAAGCATTATATGACTCCCCCTCGTCAGACTTGGTATGTGTAACAATATGTAATCTAAGGACAGTCCCTAAAAGGAAATGAAGATGATGGTAGGAAGCCTTTTGATATATTTGAAACATTCACAATATATAGTGACCTCACATTAAAATCATTTTGTAATTCTTTGTAACACACCTTTGTAAAATAAGAAAATTCACCAGTGAGTAAATATAATTTGTACTTCAAAACTATTGTGGAGTTTTGGATGAAATGTGAATTTTGTAAGATTAAAATAAATAAAACAAAAATATAAATGAGCAAACAAATACACTTAATAATTAAGCTCAAAAATTTCAAGTTGACTTTGTACTAATGAAACTTGTATAACCTTTAGGAATTTAGGATTTAAAGGGTGCATCCCTAATTATAACTAATGATATACCAATGTAAGCCAATATATAACACTATTGAAGTGATCTTGTTTCTAAAACAATTGTAGTCATATTTTTAATCATTGTGTTTGATCAAAGGTTACGCATGCCCGCATGCTCAGCCTAAACTTATGGATGAAATCAACAACATATTATCTTGAAACGATACAATACACAATCATATAAAAGGCTTGATATGCCAGATATGTGTAGAGGCCATTATAAATAAATGGAAGAGCTTGCTCAACATAGATTTAAGGGTGCGTGTGTTGCATATTAAAATTACCATGCAAAGAAGATAAGAGTTTGAAAATGCAACCGCAGCTTGTAAAACAAATCAAACAACTCTTATGAATCTTGGGCACCACTAATGGTATTATTCATGTTGAAAGATAAGGCAACAGCCGAAAACAAAAAGTATGGAATAATAATATGTTGAAAAATCCGGGGGTAAATTATGAGTGCGCAAGAGCACAATTGGAATAGAATTAAAGGAAATGACAGAGTAATTATTATAAAGTAGTAAATGCTTCAGCAATCTCACAAATATCAATGAAACTCCCTCGTGGCTATGGTGCAGACCTTCACACAGAAGACTGACAAAATACCTCTGCGATGCCTCACTTTGCAAGACGTGTAAACCTTCTCAGAACATTCGAGTCCCTGCTCACGAGACAACGCAGCACCTCTTGTTTGAAGACTCCACCATCATATCTTCCGTGTCCCCGCGGAACCTCCGAACTGCTGGGACCGGGCTCCCTTGAATTTCGGAGCTCGCCACAGAGGAGAGGGGGGAAAAGTTGGCCGTCACATCGGGGCTGCTGTTACGGTTCTGGGCCCGCTGCTTCTTCAGGTCGGCCAGGGTACCTGCGTTAATGGTCACGGACACGTGGATGTTGATGTTGCCGTTGCCCTCACTCACATAGCTTGTGTTTGTCGGCAGATCTGGAGACACACCCAAAATGCACTGGTTTAGATTCAAGTCTTTAATCCACCCTGGGCCACCTTTAGTAGACATGGGAACCTGGGAAAACTTTGTATGTGGGGCCCCTAAATATCTCCCTGTACCTTTTTCCAAATATAACAAAACACCTCAAAAAGTGATGTGGATTTCCTTGAAGATAGATAAAACTTTTATTATCGAAATTACCTCCCTTCTCATTTCCCTAGTACGCCTGATCACTGATGCCTAGGCTTTACAGGTAATGGTAGAACTGTTGAGGGTCAAACCAACCTTAGGGTTGAGAACTATATTGAAGTTTACTTTACTTTACATCCATTACTGTTTCTAGCCTTTGGCCTGGGTCAGGGTTTTTTTTCCCCAAGTCATATATTTTTCCACTTTCAGCTATGCTAGGCCCGTCTAGCCATATTATAATATATAAATATAACTTTTTTTAGTGAAATAAAATAATTTCATTTAACATGAATCAAAATCTCTAATCATCACCAAAAATATGTTATGATTATTCAAACCCAGTGGTATGTCATGATGTACATGCTGAAATTCTATGTGTAACTCAGTTTGGTTAACACTTAGCTTATAAGTATAGTCTTACTTGTATACTGCAGGAGGAAAGTGGAAGAAACATAAGAGAAATCAATTGAGAGAGGGAAGGCAAGCAGAAGCTCTTTTTCAGAAATGTGGGAAGTATAATTTGGAGCAGGGATATGTCGAGGAAGTATAAAGGAGTGATCTACAGGACGTGCTATGTACCAATATTTACATAAGCAGCGGAAATGTGGGTAATGAAGGAGCAGGATGGAAGCACAATTCAAGCCTGTGAAATGAAATTTCTGAGAAGTACGAGAGAAGTGACAAGAATGGATAAGATGAGAAATAAGATGAATAGTTAAGGAGGAGTCAGGACAGGATAGATAAAGCATGATTAAGGTAATACGGTTAAGTGAGGAGAATGAAGGAAAATAAGATACCAAAGCAGATGATGGATATTGAAGTGGGGCGCATGAGGCCAAGAGGAAGACCAGTAGACAGGTAGTTGAAGAAAGTGCAAATACATGTGGAGAAGAGAGGAGAAGACTAGGTCATTGTGGAAGAGTAGAGGTGGCGAGGAGAAAATATATATTGGAGAAGCTTAGGTTCCAAACAGACCTGAACAGTGGCTGGAAACTGTTCATTATGATGATACTACATGCGTTCACTTGATATCTTAAAGACAAAACTTATATTTGTAGGTTTATGGAGGTATTCTACCCTAAACTGACCTGGACACAGGCTGTAAACATTTGATGACGATAAGTTTACTTCCATCTTGGGAAGCTGCAAAGACCTGAGAATCAACTCCAGAAACAAAGAAGAAGAAATAAAATCTTATTTTCAGGTCACAAACTCACCGAGGAGTGAGTCCTTGTAGTTGTCCGTCCTCAACTCAGAGTCGTAAGTGTCGTTATCCTTCCCTTCCGGTTCCCTCCTTTCCGTGGCAAGTGCCACCACCATATCCTCGGCGGTTAGCACCTCTCCGTTCTCCCGCGGAGGGTTGGGTAAGTCTGGGAGTGAGGGGAGGGGTGAGGAGTCAGTCTTGCTGTCGGGCGTGACAGCGGGTGTGGGAGGAGACACAAACACCTGTAGAATAAAACAAATAGTTTGATCTCTACTTTTCCAGGATTCAATTATAAGTACATTTTTAACTCAAATTTTACAATATTAGAACTAAGAAAATATTATAGATGGGAAACTTGAATCGATTCTCTTGAATCAAATGATATTCAAAAGATTAGTAAAATTCTCAAAAAAGTTTCATGGATACAATAATTATGAAGACCTTGACTTAAAATAATTTCAAGCAATTGGTAAAAGGAATTATATAGCCTTGTGTAGTGGGAAAGTAATGAAATTACAAATAAGGGACAAAATTGTATTATTAGAATTTACTAAATAAAGTACTCTCTTTAATAGTTTATGACATTATAGACATGATAAAACAAAACAGCATTTGTCAATGACACCAAGCCTTAAAAACCTTCTTTTGATTCAATTTTGAATATTTCATCTTTAAGATTTAACCCTTTTAAGAATTCAAGGGATTTTAATTTGAATTCAAGATTCGAAAGAAAATTTCAGATTCGAGAAATATAGGATTCACCGGTCTCTATAAAATGTATTTAATGTATAGATTCGCTTCAATATTGGAAGTATGGCAACATTCAAGTACAGCGCTGTTCATAAGTCATCCAGCTCAAATTAGAACATTTTTAAAAGCTAGCCAGTTGTTATGATGAAAGGACTTACCTCCTGAGCCTGTATCCTGAGTCTGGCCTCTTCCACTGCATCTTTCTTGGTGATGTTGATCTTGTCCCTGATGGAAGTCCTCCGGACAGACTGGGTGCGAGTGTTGGACTGGTGCGGTTCACTCGGCGACCCTTGGTCTCCTGCAGTCTCTTTGTCTCCTGCTCGCTGCGTAGCTGGACGATTCTTTCGACGCAGTTCGGGATCTTCACAGATGTCTGTAAACAAACAACCATAATATTTTATAATCACAAATGTCGTATTTCAAGGATGTCAAACTTAATTCTTTTATATTCTCGAATCTTAATAGTGTCTAAATAATCGTGAATCGATCTTAATATACTTGATTAATGCCTCAATTCCTAGCTCTCAAATTCCTCAAAAGTTTGCGTATCCAAAAGTTATGGTATCCAAAACAAACGCCAAAATTGAGGGATTTTTTTATTGTGTTACTTATTTTTTGCTATTTTCACTGTATTGGTATCTGTTCAGGTTGTGTGCATACATTTACTATGGATTGGTGTGGCATTTGCATGAAGGGAGATTGAGAAACCATTTAGAAAAGATTTATCCTCATACACTCACTGGTATCCGAACCCTGAGCTCCCCATCACATAATATAGTCTAACACAAGACTGACGGCTTGTATAGCGTAAAGCACCAATGTGGGTCTTCATTGGTTTATTTGATATTTAATATAGGTGCTGAAAAATTGTAAATATACTCAACATTACCTGTATGTTGTATTGCAATCATGTATGGCTGCTTTTGTTGAGTTTTATTTTTAATATTTAAACTTTTTATTTTATAATTCTAGCAAAACATTATAGTACATTCTATAAGTAAATAACATTTTTAGGATTTTGGAAAAATATTTAAACTATAAACGTTATGGAAACAAATTTCGAATAATCAAAATTGAGACATAAATAAAGAAAAGTAGGAATCTTGATATTCAATATAATTTTTTAGTTGTTTGTTTTGAATAAAATTGAGTTATCACCATCATTATCATCATTCTCTGTTTCAAGACCTATGGGCAGGTCAGTTTAGGAAATATCTCCATCTTCTCTACCTTCCCATCATTCTTTCTCCATTAATCACCCTCTTCTCTCACTCACACACACTTTTTGTTATCTCTATTCCAAGTTCTTTTTTGGTCTCCTTTTCGGTATTTTCCTAAATACTTCATCTCTATCATTCCTTCCTTTTCCATCCTCATTACATTCCCATACCATCTCGGTCTTGATTCCTTTAGTATAATGTTTTCAAACCTTTCACAGTGGCGGTACTTAGAAGCGTGTAATTAATGTGGAGCACCCCCTTAATATACCGTTATTTAGTTTAGTATTCACTTTTACACTTATGGTACAAAATATGACGATAAGAAATGCGAGCACACTTATAAAGAAAGCTATTTTATTGTAAGCTAGTCAACTGTCCATTGTATTTAGATTGAATGTGTACATTTGTCAAATTTACAAAAATTTAAATATATAAAAAAATAGTTTTAAATAAATATAAATAAAATTAATCATGAACAATAAAAAGATAGAACATTGTCTCAAATTTTTTCACATCAATGTGTCATGATCTCAATTCTCCCTGTCCCTTTGTTAATTAAAACTAATATTAACGTAATTATATTTAGTTTCTTATTTTAGAGTTTAATATTTTTTATTCATATTAGTCAAAACAACCAAATTTCTCTTTTGTTGGCACTGCCAAAGTCATATTCATTTTCTGGTTGAACAATATGAAACAGGTGCATTTAGATCCACTCCTTTATTTGTTTTTCCCACTTTCTTAAAATGTATAGTTGGTGGAAGAAAAGAAATATAGATGATTTTGAGTTGAGGCTCAAGGATCTACGGGGTTTATGCCAGGAACACGATCAACTTAATGTTAACTTAAAGTTAACTTAATGTAACATAATGTAAAGGATCTCCTTGTGTGTTTCAAATGGAAGCGATCATGATGCAGTTGACTTGCAGTTAACTTAACGTAGAGATGTCCTGGAGGTCTTTTACTTTGAGTGAACGATACTTGAAGGGTATCACGTGATCTAGCCAGCCAATCATTATGCGAGTGGGTCAACAGGACTATTTAGTAATTTATTTGTTGGTTTTAAGACCAAGTATACTTTTTAGCTAGTTCTAGTGATCGAACATTAATAAGGCATAGTATCATATCATTATAGAATGTTATAAAACAGACTACAATAAATATTGTAAAGAAGTTAAAACACAAAGCTTTTATTATATAAAATTATTATTGCTTTCAAAAAAGATCCTTATTTTTGGAAATATAAATCAACTAACTTAATCATGATTGTAAAAGATATTAAAACCTGCTCAAAAAAGTTTAATGATAATCTCCATAATGTCGGTAGAAAATCAGTAAACATTCACAGATCATAAACACTAATACAAATAGTACAAATCACAGATCAAAACACATACTCTAAAATGGAGATGTTTGGTTCGAGTTGTTACGTTAAGTCATGTGAATCTGATCACATATGTTTTCTTAAGTTAAGTTAATTTTAAGTGATAAAGTTAACGTTTGATCGTGATCCCGGCATTACCCAGACAGATTCATAAGAAGTGGTGTGGTTTTGGTAACTTCAACTCATCGCGTTCTATTTATTGTGGAGTTAATGTTAATGTGTATACATTACTCCAAGATGTAACCTAGTAATTTATATTTTCATTGAGTTCATATTTAATGAGATAATCATAATTATATTTTCATAACATAATAAAAAATAATCTATATTTTTATTGGCTTCATATTTAATATATCATTATAATTATGATTGTGTCGCATTGACTAATGTCACCCTTCCACAGGACAATTAATTCATTTTCACTATGTAATAAATGGAGCAGAATGGTGCTGTTTCTGATCTTTCACAAGCTTACAAAATTCCAGTTTGATGGCAGATAATTTGAGTCATAGGTCGTGTTCCACATTCAAATTTTTCATTTCTATAAGAGTAGAAAATCCAACTTCACAATTATAAGTTAAGTAGTTGTATCTCAATAAGGAAAACCTTGCTTCACTTTATGAGGCAGGTGCATTATATTTGGAAGAAGGTACAGGAAAGGTAGATAAAAACATATAAAAGGGACGAACACAACATGGCTTTTACAAAGAACACAGTTCACACTTCACATTGCTGCCAATGGACAAAGAGCTAATGGTTGCCTCTTAAAGAAAATCGATCGTCACCGCCCAATCCCCCGATAGAATGAAACCTAGGTCGGGGGATACACTACTTAGTTTATCCACTTAAGGTCATGGAAATTATTGTTACTGGCCTCGTCAGTGTCGTGAAGAAATCGTTTTATCTCATCTCAGCTCAAAGACTCTTGTAAGCACCTTTCCTCTTGAGAGCCAGCGTACTTCTGTGTGGAAAATAAAATTCCTAAACATTGTTCCTTACTCCACACATTGCGGCCACTCCATCAGTACTTATCCCAACGCACCTTTTCCAATTTATATCATATGTTACGAAATTATCTTTTATCAAACAAAAAATATCCTTCCCTGTGCTGAGCATTTTAAGGAATTGACAGAAAAAAAAATCGTCAAACACTTCATATTTATAAATATACCTCACTTATGTCAAAAGTTGGCACATACCTTGCACGCAAGTGGTTTCTTCCAACCATAAAGCAAAATACTTGCTAGTGTGTGCTAGTGTGTGCCTCTTCCACATTGTGCACCATGAATTTTAATCGATGTTGCACTCTCATTCGATAAAAGAATATTGTTGAATTCTTGTTCTGCCTTTTCTCTGAGCATAATATTTTTCACCAGTTTTGCTGCTGGCTTTACATGTTTCTCAGCAATGATATGACTTTTACAAGTTTTTGACATTATCAAAGCAAATTTGAATAATGATTTTGAAGCTTTCCTAGTTTTTCTTACAGTTAATGAATAAAGTTGAGGGTGACTTGGTGGTCTAGGGGTAAGGTGTTGGACTTCCGTGCTAGGGGTCCGGGGTTCAATCCTCGGTCCTGGCATAGATTTATCTGATTGCCAAACCCTTCCTTCACCTCTGACAAGATGTGTATTAATCACAACTTGTGAATGTGAGGAATGCCAGGCCTCCACCGTGGTTCGGATTCCACGTTAAACTGTAGGTCCTCCATTTCATCTCACAATCTCCCTACCATTGCACATTAGCGTAAGTGCGTATAACCCGAACGGGTAGTAAGACGCGGTGCTAATAATAATAATAATAATAATAAAGTTGAGTATTAGTAGTTATTTATTGATGCACTCTAATGTTAATATCAGCTAATAGCAACTAAATCCAGCTTAGACAAAATCTATGAAAAAAGCAACTGTTAAAGAAATGCACAAGTGTTCGCCTGGAAGGAATATAGAAAGCAATTTGTTGAAAGAAAGGAGAGGGAAGGGACGGGGGAGGAACGGTTCTCAAGGTAGCTATTTAGGATTATTATTATTATTATTATTATTATTAGCACCGCGTCTTACTACCCGTTCGGGTTATACGCACTTACGCTAATGTGCAATGATAGGGTGATTGTGAGATGAAATGGAGGACCTACAGTTTAACGTGGAATCCGAACCACGGTGGAGACCTGGCATTCCTCACATTAACAAGTTGTGATTAATACACATCTTGTCAGAGGTGAAGGAAGGGTTTGGAAATCAGATAAATCTGTGCCGGGACCGAGGATTGAACCCCGGACCCCCAGCACAGAAGTCTGACACCTTACCCCTAGACCACCAGGTCACCTATTTAGGATTAAACTTTGGTTTAGAATGAGGTGTGCTAGCTGATTATCTTGTCTTTCCAGTAATTTAGGGATTCAACAAACCCTTTTGATCACATAGTTAATTTTACTTATAGCTATAGATGTCAACATTGATGGGTTTTTTTCAAATAAGCTTTTGTTACATGTTACAAATGTGGTTAGCAATTAACTAATTATGATACACAATTACTCTCAAAGAGACTCCACCCATACTGCCCACTTACACGTTCCTGTCCGACTGACAAGAGTGTCAGGGGTCAGCGTGGTGTCTCATGCCATATTATGTCAAGTTTCACGCGACGAAGGCCTGAGAGCCCAGTGGGAAGTTGTAGAAACGTCATTAGTATTCCACGACTAGAATCATCTGGGCCAGCACCAGGTGTTCCATCGGTTCTACGCATGCGCCATATTCCCCTTCCTTTATTCATTTCTGCCCTCCTTTGCATTCCCCTCGATCCATCTCTGGGATCATGTTGTGATTTTTAGGGCTATAAATTAACATGTTATGTCTCTATTGTTACTCTTACTTAAGCAGCGCTATCCAGGGTAGACTTGGTCCACACATATTCAAAATTCTCTTTCAGCCTTCAATCTTTGTCTAATATTTTCCAAATTATCTTTTCGGCTAAAATATTTGTTTAGTTGGAAATGGTTACTAATATTATTGAATCACATCCTCTTGTTTATTTATGAGGTCACTGTCATAACTTAAAATTGGTTTGTTTGTCTCAATGCCACTAGATGGCGTTGTTTAATAGCCGTGTAAAGTAACTTCGTTTCAAGGCCGCTAGTCTAATAATCAATTGTAAACTAGCTAATCCCTGGGCCACTAGATGGCATTATCAATTATTTATTTCTAAATTACTTTGTCTTGAGACCACCAAAGGGCAAGGTCATATATTCTAAGGTGAGACTCCTTGTCTTGAGGCCGCTAGATGACTAGTCTGATATTTATTTGTACATCATTTAGTCTCTTGGCCAATTATTGACAAATATTAGTTGATAGTAAATAGTCGATAGTAATAGTATGAAAAAATCTAAACAAAAGTCAAGTTTGATTTGCTCAATATCACTAGAGCACAAAAGTCGTGTTAAGTATATTTACAGTTTTCCAGCATTAAAGTAAAACTGCAAAAGAACTAATAAAGCTCTCAATGAAAGATCATTAAAATCTGAATTCTGCCATTTTGTTTGCCTTTTCTGGGATTTGAGAGCTAAGAATCAAAGTATAGCGAAAATTGTGATAGTGATTCTTTAAATACCAGTAAGGATTGAGGATATCAACCAGCCGACCTCTTGATAAAAAAAACAAATATGTGTTTTACAGTCAAGACTAACCTGCAGGAGTCTCATCATGTTTGGTCTTGGCGTTGAGGTCAGCGCCGTGATGCACCAACAACTCCAGTACTTCCAGCTGAAACATGCACAAAACACTGATGTGACTATCTGGACCCAGCAGCATGGCTTTAAACCAACTCGAGATAATATTTTTTAGCACCGTATATTACTAGGGGTGTGCGAGTACTTGAAATTCCAGTTTGAGTTAAGTTTTAGTTGTTGTTCAAACTTGACTAGATTTTTACAAAACTCAAAAAATTTGAGTACTCAGAATTTTTTTATTTTGGCTGGAAAATTCCAAGTTAAATTAATTTGATTCATTTTAAAGCTACTGTTTCATAGAAAATACAGTCCCTCAATATTTCCTTTTTTCTTATTTTTTTAAATTACTTGAACAACTGTATTAAATTTATTTTAAAATCCAAATTTTAATGATTTTTTAATTACTTGAACAACTGTATTAAATTTATTTTAAAATCAAAATTTTAATGATCATAACTTTAATGGACAAAAAATTTCATTCTTAAAAAAATTATTTGTATTTATTTATTATTTATGTATGAATCTGTTACAAAAATTCAGAATGAAATATTTTCAGTACCTACAAATATTTCTCCATATTATTTGAACTAAAAAAAAACTTGGTTTTCATTCAAACTCGACTCAAAGTGAAAAATACCTATTCACACACCCCTATATAATACTACCTATTTAAGTTGTACAGATATATATACTAATTACATTTAACGTGTTAAAGATAAGGAAGATTAAATTTATAGAAAATGTACCCACATTTGCATGGAGGGAAAGTGGAAAACCCTTTAGGAAAAACCTCTCTCTCCCAATAATCAGCAGTCAAGTTTATTATGATAGTGACACCTTAGCCCCTTCGACCCCTGCAGCGGGTCTGGAGATTTAAAATATTATTAGATGTTTACCCAACCATTACAAAAGGCCACAAAACTTAATACCCTGAATAGGTATGCTATGTGAAAATATATAATGTAAGTGCTAGGGAAGGAAACTAACATGAGAGAAGATTTAGGTAAGGCCTTAATGAAAACAATTAAGCTTCACTCCTCATTTCTTCACACGAATCATGTCATATTTCATATTAACAAAGGAAAAATGACACCAAACAGCTGTATTATATTAAGAAAGACATAAAAACACAGAGCTACATAAAAAAAAATGGCAGATACATATTTTATCTTTTCAAATATGTAGCTGCCAATCATTTATTTTTTTCTGTGTTATTCTGATGCATTCGTTACTAGTTCTATTTTCTAATATATTTCTATTTCCTCTTTTTTCCAAGACTCGGATTTGATTTCAAGATTTATATGTAAAATTGTGATTCGAATTGGTGAAAATAGTGGATTCGAAACTAATATAATTAAAATGTATATAAGGTAGTAGTGAGCAAGTGTACATACATGCCCCCAGCACGCGGCCGCATGAACAGGTTGCCAGTCGTCATCATCTCGAACATTTGTGTGAACGTTTTGTTCCAACAGGAACTCCACCACTCTGAGGTAACCGTTGGCTGCTGCTATGTGAAGCTGCAAATATAAATTACCATTTTATTACTGGAGGTGGATGTTTATAGAAAATACTAATTCAATTATTAAAGATAATGTTTCTATTCCTAACATAAAACTATCATAAGAAACAACATATACATGAAGAAATGTGGCAGAGTATTGATGGAATATTAATAAATTCAACAACTTTGAGAATAAACCATTGCAACCACCCAAGTCAAAAAGTAAGAGATAAAATCTTAGATACCCTTAATTAATTATGTAGAGTATATATTATACCATTTTTGTACTTGGTTTAAAACTGTTAGGAAGTAATTATGAAATTGAGTTTCAAACTTTGGATGAGCGAATATTAGAAAACTTCGACTTCGCTTTGAATATTTGTCAATATTGTTTTCAATTCAAAAGTAAAATTCCAGATTTAATTACTACAAAGCTTTTCTAATAAAAATATTTAAAGTTAAAATAAGCAATTGTGTTCGATTGTTTTACTTCTATGCTGTTATTTATACCACAAATTAATGTTCATATAACAACAATCTAAAATAATTAAAGTACATGTTGTGATAGAATCTTAATTTATAACTTTATTATGAACAATGTTAATCTTGCAACATTATACTTTGTTCTAGCATTAAACTTTTTTTTAATAATATTCAAACTTCTATTGGGCCTCGGAATATTTCATGTTGTTGAATTCGACTTCATTTAGAGTTGAAAAAGTGGATTTTGCACACCCCTAATTAAACCTATAAAAATATCTCATTAACATACTCACTAATGTTCAAAAATCATGATTAAAATGAATGTCGAGTATATGTTCATTAACACACTCGAGCTAAATATAAATAATTCAATAATTGTTGGGCTCTAGCTAGAATGGGAGAGATGCAACATGTAATCTTATGAAAACATAGGACTTTTTGCTGTTCATTAAATTTACCACTTATCCAACACCTTAACTCAGTCGGTAGCGTGTCTGTCTACTGAGCTAAGGCTCCCGGGTT
This sequence comes from Timema podura, assembly GCA_033556935.1. Taxonomy (NCBI): domain Eukaryota; kingdom Metazoa; phylum Arthropoda; class Insecta; order Phasmatodea; family Timematidae; genus Timema; species Timema podura. Next base: position 36,906,063 of record JAVRXN010000005.1, read on the forward strand.
CGATTCCTGGCATGACCAAAAAATTTATCATTGATGAAATGTGGGTTTACTCTTTTACAGTAATGAATTAACAGCTGGGGACTGGATGTTGTGCCTGTCCTAGTCTTAAGTTAGATTAAGACATATGAAGCTATTACAGCCCTAGTAAGATGGTAGTGGAAAAATATGTGACTTGAATAAAAAAAACTGACTCAGGCCACAGGCTGGAAACAGTGAACTATGTAAAAAAAAAGTTTGCCACTAATGTATTACAGTAGACTATTATCCAGGGTGGTTGGGGAAAAAAAATGTGAACTGGATTTTAAAAAAACTGATAAATCCAGATATGCATGTTGCCTCAAAAATAATCAGTGAATAAGTACATTCAAATAACATTCAGTCATCATTTTTTGTTATGAGCATATGTCACCACTTCCATCTTCACAATCTCACCAGTTTTATTCTCTCTTTTGTACAGTCAAATGCAATATTATGTTTACATTGTATGTTAGATTTTTTCATCCATACATTCAATTATACTGGCCTGTACATCACCAGAAAGTTATATCATAGCATGTAGGGCGAATTTTTAGTTGAAATTTTATTAAGTAATGAAAACTTACCACCCAAATTAATGTGACCATGGATAATCGAGAGTCTATTGCATGTATATTGAATGGGTGTAGGAATAAGCTATACTAAAGTGAACAGTTACAATATTTTTTTAATGGTTGAAAATGACACCTTGAAACAGGAATGGAACAGAGACCTTCAGTTTAACAGATAATGGCCTTGGTTTCAATTTGTGTATTCAGGTGTCAATTTTTTAATTAAAGTAGAGTCTCAATAATTCAAAATAGGGATACGCTCAATGCACATCCTTTTAAATTGGATAAACAATGTGTAGTTACATAGTAAAACAACCACAAATTAAAAAAAATAGAAAAAAGCTTTTTTTCCAGATTATAATATGTTCTGTTGACACTGAAAGATAATGTGGCACAGCTTATAAGATAGGGCCATTGTATAATTCATCAAGATAAGACTGCTACTCCTCACAGTAAACAAAGAGTACATATGTTTATATTTATGAAACTATTTTTACATTATGTAATTTTAAAATATGTATTAAGGGATTTCCATATTTCAAATATAAGAGTATTTTCATTTTTTCCGGCTAGTCTGTATTGTTCTATTTTTCGATATTTTGAGATGGGCTTGGTCTGATTCAGCTTGAACTGTCGACTCTACTATAGGCCTATATTAAATATAAATTACTGTGAAAATCTGTTAATCCTTTACTGATGATAGTTTCCCCCAAATGAGTTATACTAATTATTTGGAAGAAGGTACAGGAAAGATGGATAAAAGATCATATAAAAGGGAACAAACACAATATCGCTTTAACAATGAAAAGAACACAGTTTACACTTTACATTGATGCTACTGGACAAAGAGGTAATGGCTACCTCTTCAAGAAAATTGATTCTTACTGCCCAATCAGATGACCTAGGTTTCATTCTATCGGAACTTATCAAGAGGGAATGTGAAACATGTAACGCAACTTCCTAAAAGAGGAAACCAAAATAACATGAAAGGGAGAAAAAGAAATTGGTAAAAGAAAATTGGTAAATAAAAATGGGACACTTAGATAGGAACATGTACCTTCTTCTGAATAGCGAATTCTTATAGAAAATACCTCAAAAATGCTAAAAGAGGTTCCTTAAAGAGCTATAATAAAACATTATACATGAAACAAAGTGCACTAAGTAATAAGTATTATATAATATATCATTAAATAAATATGATAGTGTAGTTAGTTGTCAGCAGGTATTTGAACGCAGAAGTGTCGATATGTGTTTTAGTAAGGGTGAGCAAGAAAATGTCACATACCTACAGCACATGAACTCGAGGAGGAATACGCTTAGCTGGAAGTTTCAGTTTAGTCCGTGAGCGGTCTTTATTGGGAGTTAAGAGAGTGTAGCCACAGGCTGTTTTCCGGGTTCACCCATGTTTGGTGATCATGTAAGAATGAAGGGCATATAGGCCAGGGAAGGGCTCATGAGACTGTAAGATGGGACAGCGGTTAGCTTGAAGTGTATATGATTAATTCTTATACATCTTGTGAATACTTTTTATCCATACTCTTTTTTGATAATAAAAAGTCACAAAAACAGAACCCATTGTCTTTACCATCTCTTAAGACCTTACTATATCTATCAATCCCTATCCTGGGGTTAGGGCTAGCAAACATCATAAGTTCAAGCTCGGGCAGTGACAATATAACTGTAGAAAATGAAGCACAAATAAAAGTAAAAAAAACACTATCATACATATTTGTGTGTCTCAGTAATAATACAATATATAATATTAGATAAAACAGGTTAGTTTTCTATCTATTTAATCCAGCATTACCAACTATACAGTGTGTTTTGCTATTGGTTCGGGTTATACGCATATGTACTAACTACGCTAATGTGTTAGGGAAAAGGAAGGTTGAACTTAAAAGATGTTTACCTGAATTTGTATGGAAGAAGATTGGATAAACCATTTAGGAAAAACCACCTTCAGTATACATGACCAGGATTCGAACCTCGATTTCCTTGTTGTCAGGAGTCCGGTTTATTGCGGTATGCCTTAGACCATTTTACTACTGAAGCGAGTTATCTTCCATCCTCTTTTGAGACAAATCCTGGTGCTTTCCCTTAATATACCTCTTCCTCATGTCTTAAGTTAAATAGTTCTAAGTTTACAGCATTGGCAATATAAATAAGAACTGACCGGCGTGGCCCCTTGATGGTCGGGGACCTCCAAGTCGCGGTTGAGTGCCGCCGCCTGTTGAGAATCTTGCAACATCTTGGTCTCGGTGGAGGACCGGGTTTCATCTATCAGCTCCTGCGTCACACCCTTCCGCGCCATCTCGCCCTCGATGTAGTCTAGCGCTGACTCATCCTCGCAGATGTCATAAGGCATGTTACCGTCGGCGTTTACTGCCAACAGGTTGGCGCCTCTGCACATATGTACACAAATCGATAGTTTTTCCAATTATATTATTTGACATAAACGTTCAGAGTGCAGGTTCATACTTACAAACTAACTTAATTTGGAAAGTACAGCCAACACTAAATGGTGGCAAACATAAAACCAGCCATGACCACAACACACAGTTTTCAGGTTATACTTTGTATTTCCACGCAGAACACTATTTTATGCATGCGCATATGAGTTCGGTTCAGCAAAATTAGTTCAATTTCTATTAGAATCATGCTGTATTCAAATGAACAACACGTGTTTATTCACACATAATCTTGCAGGAGCAATATGAAGCAAAATATTCTGGTGCCAATGTGCCTGCAAAAACAAAGATCCAAGATTTATTGAAGAAATGGCATCAAATTGGCTCTGTACTTAACTCTAAGAGAGTGAAACAATGAACTGTATATACACCGGAAGCTCTCACCAATGCAGGGAATCGTATTGAAATGAGCTGCAATAAGTCAACACAGCATTTAGCCCGGCAGACAGCCATTAACCGTAGGTCTATTCAGTGCATACTGTATGATTTGAAACTGAGACCTTATCATGTGAGTATTGTTCATAAAATAAAATAACTTGACTAAGGGAAAACGTGTTCATTACTGTCAGTGGCTCTTTGAGCTGGTTTCTATAGGGCTGTTAAACCATTTATTTACATTACTGTCAGTGGCTCTTAGAGCTGGTTTCTGAAGGACTGCTAAACCAATTTATTTTCATTTCTTCAGATGTAACCTTGATGTGTCACCTTTCGAGGTATATCAATTCGAAGAACACACAACAATAGGCTGCTGAAAATCCACACGAGTTACACCAGAAATCACATTATGATTTAAAAGTTTTTGGTGTGGTGTGTCAGGGCAACGAATCACCGGACCCATTTTTCTTTCGAGGAGAAGTTTACTTACAGATTTATGACGAGTTTGATTTTCCATACCCCTTATCATTTACTTGTTTAAATTCACAGTGACTGTTCTCATAAAAAGACAATCGAAATAATCTATGTAGAGAAGTGAGCCGGAAAATTTTCCTACCGTTTTGGAAAATTCTCCCTATATTACTCTGTAAAATAATTTCAACTGATTAAATGGAACTATAATGTAATCGAGATATGGATATCCCAAATGTCAATGCTTATACTTAAGATTGGTTTCTCCAGAGGGCATTAACACCAGAAACATCATCAAATAAGCTTTGGTGGCCGCAAAGTATAACCGCCTACTCTCGCAATAGACTAGACTGCCAATAACAGAGAGATTGGTTTTCTATACCAGTTGGTTGTACTGAGAGTGGTTTTTCCTAATAGTTTTCCACTTTCACGGGTGCAATTCCTCTAAATTCAACCTTCCTCATCCCTAACACATTAGCATAATTAGTACATAGGCATACAAATCGAACAGGTAGTAACACTTGGTGCTATAAAAAGTGGTAAGGAAACAAATGAATGTAAACCTTTGTCAACCTGCTATGTTCATAAATCATACTTCAATTATTTATCATTAATAAGTTAATTAAAATAATTTTAAGGTTGGCCCGAAATTTGTATCCCTCCCAACCCCCCTTTCCTCCATGGTTCCTATCTTCCTATCTACACCATCTCTTTCATCTCTTTAACACACTATATTTTGAAGTATAATAGGCTCTAGGTGCCACCTCAAAAATTTAACCCCTCCACCGCAAGCTGTCACTGAGAAAAATTTTCCAATTCAAAATTTTCACCCTAAATCTATGGCCACCCGCTCTCCTGATTTATCACTGTGTGGCTTTTACTTCTGGGGCTCGCTAAAATGGAAAGTCTACTTCAACAACCCCCAAACATTGGCAGAATTGAAAACCAACATAAAGCAAGAGATTGCTTCCATTACAGTCGCTGTCTTGGAGGGAGTTTTTCCAGAACCTGCTTCGGCGAGGGAAAAAATAAACATCGAGGCTAGTGGCGACCACTTCCAACATATACTTTGAAAAGGTGACAATGAAAGGGTAAGAATGAAGATCTTACACCAACGAACATAAATGTGTAGCTCAAATGTACAGCACATTACCAAATAAAACCATTAAACTGTGTGTTGCAGTCAGGGCCAGTTTTATGTGTGCCACCATGTAGTATTAAGGAATTAATATAATAATATAATAGGATTAACACACAAACAAATACTCATGATGGGACCTTGGAATCCCAAGATCCTTAGTAATACTTGTGATTCGAGGAAATATAAAATTCAAAATTTAAAAACATAAATATAATTTTCTCTTTTTTTGATGATAGAACAAAAATAATAACCAGACCCCAGATTTTTTTAGTAGCACATCTCACTACCAGTTACAAGCATACATACTAATTATGCTAATGTGTTAGGAATGAGGGTGACCTGGTGGTCTAGGGGTACGGTGTCAGACTTCCGTGCCAAACCCTTCCTTCACCTCTGACAAGATGTGTATTAATCACAACTTGTGAATGTGTGGAATGCCAGGCCTCCACCGTGGTTCGGATTCCATGTTAAATTGTAGGTCCTCCATTTCTTCTCACAACACCCTACCATTACACATTAGCGTAAGTGCGTACAACCCGAACGGGTAGTAAGACGCGGTGCTAATAATAATAATAATAATAATGTTAGGAATGAGGAAGGTTGAATTTAGAGTAGGTGCACCCATATTTGTGTGGAGGGAGAGTGGAAAACCATTTAGGAAAAAAACCACCTCAGTACACCTGACCGGGACTTGAATGTCTATTACTACCATCGAAGCAAGTCTCAGGTCATTAATCTATATAACTTACTCTATGGCATTAGGAACTCAAAAAGTCCATTGCCACACTATCAAAAGTATGTTACCTATCCCTATCATATCCCAAGAACAGCCATGGCAAACATTTGAGTGTTTCTGATGGGATGTTTATTTTTAAGTAGGAGTTCATCATGCCCAAACCCAACCCCCAAGCTGGAGGACCATTCCTCCTATTGACTGCCCGCGGCTATTTATTCAATATATTCGCAGCTACCCTTTATACCTGAAAGTTGTATCCTCTATCCACAATCTGAGGACGTGGTGTGATGTGGACGATAAACACCCACGGAACAGCCAATAATCTACCACTTAACTGAATGTATTATTTAAAAAAAAAGTACCCACATTGGTGGTTACAAGGTTTAACGCATTACTTTCATGTTGGACTGAATTGCCAGTGACGGGGTTTGGTGGTTGAATCCAAGTCGAATGTACTGAGGGTGGTTTGCCCTAAATAGCTTCCCACTTTCCCGCCATGCAAATACGGATAAATTTATCTTAAATTCTACCTTCCTTATCCATAATCCATTAGGGTGCAGGCCTACACGGGTACTAAGACGCAGTGAAAAAATGTTATCATTTAGTTACTATTTTTATTTCTATAGAAACTCAAGAATTAAGTAAGTATACCTACTTCGGTGGCAACATGGTCTAAGGTGTCACTCTTGCAATAGACTAGACTGGCAGTGATAGGAAGATAGGGGTTTGAATTCTAGTCAAGTGTAATGAAGGTGGTTTTTATTAGATGGTTTTACATTCTCCCTCCATACAAATATGGGTACAACTACTCTAAATTCAACCTTCCTCATCCCTTAAATTATTATAATAATTAATACATATATGTATAACCTGAACATGTAGTGAGGCGCGGTGATAAAAATAAACTAAGTATTGTAAACCTGTTATCGTTAACATGTTACTAAGATTCAAGATGTAAAATGAATTTTTGGATTCATAAATTAGTTAATTCAGCCCATCTCGAACAAATATTAAATTATTTTTAAGTCAGATACCTTATCAAAATCTTTTAAACCAGCCCCAAAAATCAAACACTAAGATGGGACACTGTGACGCTAACATCAATGCCATGGTCAAGTGCACGAAGTCTCTTATCAGAAATGTGGACGCACTCACCTAGAAATGAGAAATCGCACCAAGTGGAGGTGCCCACAGGTAGCTGCAGCGTGTAGCGGAGTCCACTTTTCACTGTCCTCTGCATTGACATCCGCGCCGTATTCAATCAGCAGCTTCATCATCTCTTCGTTATTGTCGATACAACACTAGCCACACACAAAGTGATGTCGAAATTGGAGAATATTTATCAAACTTTGGAATTGGTTTCACACAAGTCATTTTGAACAATTTTAAGAAATAAATCTAAACATATGTGTTCAAATTTATAGCTTGGAAAGAAACAACAAAAGTAATAAAAATGTAATACACTGATTAAAAAAAATGTGTTAAGGTTTTCAAAGAATGCAAACTACTCAGAAATTATTTTATTATGGTTATTTATATTAAAAATAAGTTGTTTGGTTATTGTAGTCTCAAAATATGATTTTATTAAGTACTAGTACAAATCTTAAAGTCATACCAGAATTTTGAAGGGGATTGCTAACAATATGATTAAATAATTACTATTATTGTTTGTTAAGTGCATTTTTGAGAGTTATTTTATTCTCAAACATTCTGACCAACAAAAAATTCTCGCAACTTGATTGACTGGCAGGAATATGTGGTACATTTAATTTTTAACTAACCTAACGTGAAAGTTCTCCCCTGGACAACTCTAACGTTAAAGTAATGTCACGTTAAGTTAAGTGCATTGTGGTGGCTTCCATTTAATAAGAACGAGGAGAGCCTTTACGTTAAGTGAATGTTAAGTTGATCGCCATCCCACCATAAGAGTATGTGCCGCACCTGATGTAGTGCAGTAAGTCCGTCCTCATTAGTGGAGTCAGGGTTAACATCTTTGATCAACAACCTCCGCACTGCACAGACAGAACAATCAACTGACACCTTGTCCCCCATGCACCTCACCCCTCACAACAGCAGGGGGTGGGTACAAATGTTATACATGTTGATTAGTTATACATGTACACTCTGTTACCCTGAAAGGTAGCAGTTATTTCTTGACGGATTACGCTGTATAGCCCTATCTGTGCCGGATTTACATATGTGGGGTCCCCCATTAAGCCATATAAATTACATCATAACCTGTTTGAGAAAAGGTAAATCTAGGCAACTTTTGATTTTACACACATGATATAGTAACAAAGTAAAAGGAATTAGACTTGAGAGTTACTAGGGTGAGAACTTGTAAATAATAAATGGGGACTTTTCTTATAAATCTTTAAAGTGTCAGTCGGATTGTTATTGTTTATTTAACCTTAACAAAATTTGTTTTCACCTAATTAATTCATGCAGGAAGAACATGATTGTAGACACAAAACAAGAAAGCATATACAAGAGAAAATTAGAGTTAGTGTATTCTTTCTTGTGGTGGTTTGTGGATGCCCCCCCCCCCTTGAATCCGGCAATGGGCCCTATCTAATAAGCTACACCATAGTGGAAATGTGCAAGGTAAGCTTGCTATCTTCCAGGATAAAACGTAGTGTACATGAAATAAATATGTTAAAAGAATAAATTAGATTATGTATTTAAATTGTATGGACTTAGTTATTTTTTCAGCTCCATGTCTTATTACACAATTATGTACTAATTATACAATAATGTGTTAGGGACTAGGCAAGTTGAATTAAGAGGAAGTGTACCTACAATTATGTAAAGGGAAGGTGGTAAACTATTTAAGAAAACCTACCTCAGTACACCCGACCAGAGCTCGAACCCTTATCTCTCAGTCATAGGCAGTCCAGTCTATTGCGAGTGTGATGCCTTAGACCATTCAATCACCAAAGCAGGTGGAGTATAACTTATAGACTTAATTGGATAAACAAATAAAAAGAGGAGGGCAGTTAATGCACCTACATTTGTCTGGCGAAAGGGTGAGGAAAACCACAGTGAAACTCACAACTAATGTACCCAGCTGGGGTTCAAACCAAAGCTAAATCTCAACCTACCAAGTAAATCAGGAGCACAAACCACTATACACCCAATAGGTCTCTGCCAAAATTAACAACTTAAATTATGAAAGGACAGCTAGGCGCACAGGATTATGGGGTCACTTTTTAAAATAAATACATAAAAGATGGGAAAAAACATTTAAAATAAACAAAAGAAAACAAGAGTTGGGGAATAAGCCCAGACTCAAGCGTACTAATAACTCCCGAAACTGGGTCAGTCTTGATTATTTTCATCCCTTGTAAAATTATTAGTTTAATGGCACATTCAGGTGTTGTGTGTAAAGCATTAAGGCCCCATAAATCAGTGTATGTATGAATTGGCAGTGAACTCAGACTTGTAGTGTGCAAGCAGTTATTATTGATGTTAATGCAATCTGCACCCAGTTATTATTAATGTTAATGCAGTCTGCACACAGTTATTATTGATGTTAATGCAGTCTGCACACAGTTATTATTGATGTTAATGCAGTCTGCACACAGTTATTATTGATGTTAATGCAGTCTGCTCTAATTTGGTTATTAATAACGATTTTCTAAAAAATTACCCTTGGCTATTACGTAGATACTCATCATATAAAGCATAAATTATAATATTTATTTACTAAAATATCAATATTTTATGTTTGTGTTCAAAACCAAATTAATACAGCAAATCATTCAAAGACTAACCTTACAAAATTATATTTATATATCATTTTTGAAACAAGCTAATATTTATAAATGTATTACTATGGTAGTCATTGTACCTGGCTAACTTAACCTAACATCACATGCTTAAGATTCGGATGGACATCTCCAAGTTTTGCAAATCTCTCGTCCAAGTAGTTCCATGTATTATCACCTCACTAGAGGTGCGCTGCTGTAGTTATGGCAGTCACCTCACCGACCCCTCTCACCACCTCTATTTTAACCCCTTTTCAGAGTGTCCTTACATTCCACAGGCAGACCCCCCCCCCCCCCCCCAAGCACCAATCCTTTCAACTTTTGTTACTTGCTACTCAACAAAAGACAATCTATCCCCGTTATTATTTCCATGATGCCGGGTTTTTAGCCGATATCTCGGGGTCTGTAGAATGACGTCCAAAGTCATAGGACTAGGGCTCGAATCCCTGTCAAAGTATAATGTTTCTGAGCTACCTTGGGAAATCATTATCTACAGTAAATTGTTACATTTTTATTTAGTTTATCTATTACTGTAGGAATATATAAATATATATTTTCTTCCCTATACTAAAAAATATATAGCCATTTCTTTTTGTTTTTTTCAATGACATAGTTTTAACGGTCACTACTTACGCTAATTATTTAAAAACATGATATAAGGAGGTTAGAATTACAATAAGTGCACCACAATTTGTTTGTACAGAAGATATAAAAACCAAAGTGAAAACCATACTTTCTTCCAGGTGATTGCCTGATAAAAAAAATTGAAATATCTTTAAAAAAATTAATGAGTTAGAAAAAGGTGGCCAAAGGTGGTGAAAAATTGTAATTTTTAAATTTTTATTTCAATTAAATATAATTTACGTACTATACGCCTACTTCACTTTACAAATAGGCCCTATTGTTAAATTTTTTCGAACACCCTACTAACAAGAACATTGTATTTTATGATCTTAAAAAAATCAAAATTAAATAAAGCTCACTAAACCATGTTTCCATTTAAAATTATTAATTTATTACTATAATATGATTATAACCCGTCCAAAACCAAGTCTTTTATTTTTTATTGCTACGTTCAGAACACATGTTATTAACGGCTTAATCTGATTGGTAGAGATGAGGAAGGTAGCTAAGAGGAAGTGAACCCGCATTTGCATGGAGTAAAGATGGGAAAACCAGAGTGATATATCACTTGTGGAAAACCGTTAAAGATATATATATACATTTAACGGTAAAACCATCTCCAGTTCACGCAGATGAGATTCGAACCATGACCTCCCCATCAATGGCGATCAAACCAACGGCAAGCAACGGCTGTGGGTAACTAAACTTTGTAAACTAATATTTACTTTGTCTCGACACCTTGGAGTGAAAATATTGTGATCGTCAAAAATTCGAAACAGAGATTTTGAAAAATGTTGACGTTTCATAGCCCCCTGAAACAAAAAGTTGTTTCCGCAAGGCCATCTGACTGTTTGTAGCTTAGTTTGGGCTAGAACCGAAACCATCTTACCGTTTGGGCTACAACTTTGTATCTGGGGTTTAAATAAGCCCCCCCCCCCCCCCCCGTCCCCGAGGGATTTTTGAAATTAGATATCTAACCCTAAATTTAAGGCTAGTTTATTGAAAGGCAAAAAGAGATAAATCTATTTTATCGAAATTCACTCTAATGGTTTTGATTAAATTTGATATCTAAACATAGTTTATCATTATAAACAAGATGGACATTTTCATTTTCTCATGAACATGACTTTGAGGGTACTTTACATAGGACAGATTTTCAAATTTTCATCATTTCTCCGTAACTATTTGAGACTCGTAATATCTTATTATTTTAAAGTTGTAGTATATTATGAAATGTAAAAATATTTTTTTTTATAAAACCAATAAATTTTGAGCTATAAACAAATATATATATATATATATACTTTTTAATCAGGGATGTAGTGGAGTGGGATCCCTGGTGAACGCCGTTCTGGCACTGCTTTTCGTGGCAAAATATTTTTTTTAATGTTTAGTAAAGTTTTATACTTTGCAATTTCAAGTTAACTAATTGATTTTATATCAATATTATGTTAAAACTTTTTTCATACTATTAATCAATAAATTCTGATGAAATTAACAGTGCTCTATGCGAATTCCTGGAATTTTAGGGGAAGTGCGTTAAGTAAATTTCTGGCTTAGTAATCATTAAAAGATGCTCCAAATAGCTTTTAGATGCAATTATGTTTGTGCAATTCTTTCGTCTACGGTGGTTGGGGGTCCCAAAACCCCACTTCAACTTTGGGGTTGCTACGACCTTGCGTTTCGGCACTGCTAAATTTACGACTACACCATTGTTTTTAATACAGGTTTTTGAAAATAAATTTGATTCTTATGCTCTTTAGTTGACAAAGATGTTTCTTTTTTCCTCATTTTTTCTGTAACAGTGCTCCTTGTTCCTAAAGCCATAGAGTCAGGAGCGGCCTAAGGTAAATTTCGCACCCAGGCGGTATTGCTTTTTGGCACCTATTTACGTAACCGGTGGATAATATAATCCATTCACCATAGGAGTGTAGGTAACTAACAGCTAGCAAAAGTTAGCAGATCAAATCTCATGTATCAATTTGCCAAACCATATTATCTGCAATGGCCATAATACTATGTTGATTTATTGTAATTTTTGGCAGTCAAAACTTTCACAAAAACAATTTTATTTTTAATTTGGTTTTTATTTTGACAGTTCTTAAATCTTCTGCTAGCTGCCAGCTATCACATTTCTCATGGTGATTGTACTCTCGGAAAATATGAAAATAGTCCATAATAAAATAATAACGTGGCTTGGGCGTGATAGGAAATCAATCCCCAAACCTAACGACTCAAAACCTAACGTAGCCTGGGTGTGATAGGAAAATAATCCACAAACCTAACAACTTCAAACCTAATGTAGCCTGGACGTGATAGGAAAATAATTGAAGGGTAAACTCCACAAATGTTAAACATACGTTAAACGTTTCACTTAGAGATTGTACAAAAACTGTTAGGATTGCAAATAAAACTATAAGAACCTGTTTTGTAGACAATGTCATCCTCTATTTTTTATTATAAGTTTAACAAACACTTTGACATTATGAATGGTTTGTGTTATAATTGCAAAAAAAAAAAGTTTAATTGTGCCATTATTTCAAGCTGGAAAATATAAAATATATTTTTAAGAGTGACATTAGATTCTATTTTACTAACCACAAATTTAAAGAAATGTGTAAAATTTCATGTTAGTATAAAAAATTGAATGATTGTTAAGCTTAGCAACTCCACTATCACCCCCTGTCTACGTTATGTTTGGAGTTGTTAGGTTTGGGGACTATTTTCATATCACGCCCAGGCTACGTTAGGTTAGAAGTTAGCCGCCCGGTTCGCACGGCCCTTGAGCCACCCTTGCATAGAGTAAGTAACAGTGTATATTATTTCATTTCACAAATCCTAACGAGTTTTTAGTAAATGTATATTTCAAGATAAAAGCAAAAGGAAGTCTGTGTGGTGCACCGTACCATTTATTTTTTATTACTAAAATACAAAATTACCTTTACCTCTATGTGAGTAGGTTTGTAGACCTAGAGTTTCCAAGACACTTTTATTTGTATTATAATTATTATTTGAGTTTACCGACGTATTGGCACAACTAGAGGTCATGTAACATCATTAAAATCATTCCACACATGTTAATGTGTACAACAAGATCCATAATTTCTGAACCCCTTTTTTTAACAACCTGTATATACGCGTGTGTGTGTAATTACTCTAAAATAAAAGATGTATTAAACTAAAATAATTTAATGAATATTTTCAGGGGATATAAATAATAGCTATGACACACATACGCACCCTCCCCTAAGTAAACTCCTGGATGCGCCACTGAATCTTAATATCTTCAAAATTAAGTCTGCTATAAGTGGGAAAAGTTCTTGTTCGTCTATAAAACATGAATAAAACTATTTAGAGAAATCCTTTTCACCTCTCTCTTCTTACAAAACCAACGTTATACAAATAGGTTTTATATAATCAAGGAAACACTGTTTATGCAAATTATTTATAAGGTAAACATAATCAAGTTTACTCTATAAAAACTTTTATCCTAGATCATACAAATACATCATAGGGAACATTCTCAATAGCTCAGGTTTGGAGGTGGCAGACAATTAGTGTCCAGTCAAGGGTTTTACCTGACTGAACAGGATATAAATAGTTCGATGGAAGGGGGAGTAGCGGGGTTTACATGGGGAAAAAAGATGGTAAGAAAGAGAATGCCAAAAGGGGGTTTGGGGAGGAGAGGGAGAGGTGCTTCCGAAGACAGAGCACTCTACCAAGAATCTGCTGAACTTTTTCAACAGTTTAGACATGATTTAATTTGAAAATAACAAATTTTGTACCCGTTATTGTACTATAAATATATGTCGTGTATGATAGAACATTATCTTATTCTTTATAATAATATGATAAATTCAAAACTATATTCTTGTATTTCATGTTTTATTTCATTTAAATTTAATTGAAATTACGTCTTATTGCAAAAAAGTAAATAGTAACTTGTAACTTTTTTTATTAATATAGTTCATTTTAAATTTACAAGTTTAATGCAATGCAAAAAACCGCATGTTGTTACTATGCATATTTTTTAAGCAATAGCGGGCACAACTTTATCGTTCTTATATAGTAGGTGTCCATCCGAATCTTAAATGAATTAAAATGTCAACTAATATTGATAAAATTAACAATTTAGAACCTCACCAAATCATTTTTAGATGACATTGTAGATATTGAAATGCGCAGGACAAAAAAAAAACCACAGATCACAATAGCATGGCTATAAATATGCATGTGCCTCTGTGATTATGGAGAGTTTTATTTTAATTGGATGGCTATACAAACTTTAAAATATTTATAAAACTAATACTTTTCGACTCATCTTCTTAAGTGTGTAATAATACTTAAAAATAAAATAGACACATACAAATTAAGCATTGTAACAAAGAAAATAATTTTTAAATGCTCTATATGAATTGTACTATAGCCAAATACCCTGCAATTCCTACATTTTTTCCTACAATTAATTTCCATGTACCGTAGTCTAACACAAAGTTTTGAGATGTGACTTAAAAAATGTTTACCTTCTTCAATGTCATTTCTTGCTGCCGCCTCCAACAGCATCACGCTATCACTAAAATATATGCTTCGTTTTTTCGAGTTGTTCACAGGATTTTGATTATTCTTATGTCTCTTGTACCATTCCTTTTCCCGCTGGGTCCACACTTTGAGTTGTTGCAGCCGCCTCCTTCGGGCCAGGTTGAGTCTTTCTTGGGTGCTAAGGTGCTCCACATGGGGCATTTCTGCCACCAAGTCCGAGTGCTCCATGAGTGATAAACTGGAAACTTTCTCATAAACTTTAGTTAAAACACTAGGGCAAAAACTAACACATTTTCGCTATGTAACTTTAGAACATATACATTATAGGAAAATAGAAATGATATAAACGTTACGACCACTGACATACAAATGAAGATAAGTATTTAGTTTAGATAGAATAACTGATAAGCTGTGAACATATGACAAGGTTGAACCAAAATCTTATCTGGATTTAGAAGAAGTGTCAAAATTGTACACTTAAGAATAATGATAATATGATTATATTTTAAGATAGTTCTAAAACTAAAGTGCATAAACTAAGCACCATTCCACGACGGATCATTGATAATTAGTTTTTAGTCTACCTCTTAAGACTCACCTGTGGCCTAAAAAAGGCCTTGAAAAGTTTCTCCTGTGTGAAAACTGTGTTTACATTATATCTTTGTATCCAAAGCAGTTTCATTGATGATCTTCATTTTGTACATCACTAAATACATAGACATAATAAACAATTTCATCTTTGTAGCTCACTACACATCACCATGCCTGAAAGATCACCAGATATTTGCACATTTTTCTCTTTGACTTTTCCCATAAATTTTACCTGTTGTTACAGTAGAAAGCGGTCATAAAAAAACAACCGGGTGTCATTTCTCACAGCCTCCCTAAGAAAAATAATATGAGAAATATACAGCGTGGACGTCCAGATTATTAATAATATTTTTCTCTTCCATGAACTTGTATCTAAAATAAGTGCTAATTTAATTTAATTTCCTTATATTTACAACTAATTTTTTACTAAACTGTAGAATTTTTAAACAAATAAGATTAATAATTTTTATGAATGAAATTATAGAGTTTCTGCTCCTAAATCTTTCATCATACAACTGGCGTCACAGGTTTGTAATCTTTTCCATAGGTAGCGTTACAATAGTAACATCAAAATAATGTCGTCTGCTACTTTGATGGGCGTGTTTATCAAGGCTTAGTACAATTAATTATGTAATTATTACGTATGTGTTTATTTACTTTCTGTTGCCAAATATGACGGAAAAGTTAAGTCGTCAGGCTGTGTATGCTTTTTCAGCAGGAATTTGTGCAGCGGCTTCAAGTGTATTTAATAAACTTTTTACATCTGACTTGAGGTTTGAAGATGAATCTTCAACCATGGTTTTGTTTCGTGTAAGATTTAATTTTGATAATACAGCATCACTATAGGGATCTCGTACACTTTGATTACTTTCTAGCAGAAGGGTTAGTATCCTGCGTTGCCTTGGGTGCGCAATGAATTGCGTGGTTACCCTGGGCAACGCTTTTCTTTGCTTCAAACGACAAAAAAAAAATCTTGGTTTATTTTTTACGACCCAAATTTTTATGTATTTAAAAACAATTTTAGTCAGAAATTTAAAATTCCAGTCGCGAGGTGCACATATTTGTGCACAGGGGCTACTAATTTTGAAATTTACCTGTCTCAGTGGCGTAGTTGACTAACGCGCTAGTTTCGTGTTGAGCCAGACTGCCAAGGACGGGGAGATCGAGGTTCGAATCTCGGTCGGGTGAACTAGGTGTGGTTTTCCCTAAATGGTTTTCCACTCTCCCTGCACGCAAATGCGGGTTCACTTAATTCAACCTTCCCCATTCTTAATCCATTAGTATAATTAGTACCTAAGCGTATTAGTAACCCAAACTGGTAGTAAGATGCGTGCTAAATAAAAAAAATAAAAAAAATTTGGCCTTCCATTCCAATTGACAAGTTTGGCAACACTGACAATGTGCTTGACTTAAAAATTATTATTTTTTTAATCCTCGAGCCTATCATAGATTATTGTATCTATTTTTTTTCAGATATCAACATTAATAAGAGTGGCCTGCCTTGCCTTGACGTTCATTTTTAATGCTGCAGTGTGGACATTTTTTATGAAAGCGCTCCAGTTTTCAAAGTCCTCTTTACCGGCCACTGTTACAAGTGCTGCCACCAACTACATTTGCTCGGTCAGTTTATACCAAAGCGTGTAATAAAACTACATATCATAGCTATCATATAAAGTGTAAAGTCTCATCACACTCTAGTGCCAATGCTGGCAATCGGCAACTTAGCTGACTTTGAAAGGATAGGACCAGAAGGGACATTTTAGGCAAATGCACCAACACAAGTTTAGAGAAAGTGAGAAGAACAAACTGAAAAATAAACACCTCCAGTTGGCCCATTTGGGAGTTGAACCCTGGCTTTCATGTGTGTGAGAGTATCTGACTAGTAACACCTGATATATATGTATGTATGTATATGCGTGTCTGGGCGACATCACTCGTAGCCCAGTGCGAAGATTAGACAGTATTAGTAAACTGTTGTCCAGGGGACGCCCAATGTACTATTTGTACATTCTTTCTGTGGAGGTTTTTCCATGTTTCAATGAGATGGTGATGGTGATAGTGAGAATGAGTGTGTGGAACCAGGGGAAAACTCTTAACCTAACTTAAGCCTAACTAACCAAACCCTCTGACCATTGGGATAATTCCCCCTTTGGGAAAAATACCCCTGGTACCAGCAGGGAATTGAACCCGAGACCCCTAGGTTGGTAGCCAGGTATGTTGACCACTATAGCAAAGGGCTGGTTAGTACACACTTTGTGACTTAGTAAGTCACTTCTAGAGTGATAATGGTTTGTCTTAAAACACACTTCTGTGTGTAAACACCTACAGACACTGTAACTTGCTAATAATTAATAATGGTGCGTTCACAGATTAAGTGTTTAACTCGCAAAATACTATCCTCACTTGTAAACTTTGTTTACTCTGAAAGGTAGTAAGTAGTCTTACCTTGACCGATTACAATATCGCTCCATCTTATAAACTGCCCCATGGTGTTTTCCAACAAGGTATACTTGCTATCTTTCAGGGTAAACAATTAAGTCTGGGGGACGAGGGGGGGGGGGGGGGGCAAGTTGAACTGTTAACATAACACCCATAACAGATATTTCATTTAATCCAAATAATTTATCTGACAATTTAGCAAAATCTATGTACCAGTAGCCTGAAATTTTAGCTTTAAATAGTAAAAAAGTTTTTGCATAATCATGAAAACTTATTTTATTCTTATGCATTATTTTAACTATGTATACTTGAATTATATCCATAGTAAAATAAGGTTAGGCCTGGATGGATACATTGCTTAGGTTGGTAATACTATAATATATAAAAATTATTTTGAATTTTGAAACCCCCACTCTCCCGCTGGTATTATGTAATTTTGACCTCTCTTCCCCAGGCTGTGGTGGGCTCCTTGTTATTTGACGAGGTCACGTCATGGCTGGGTTGGCTCGGACTGTTCCTTGTTCTTTTGGACTGGTCATTGTTACCAGGCCACAGGAGACGCAACAACTTGGCAAGAATGACTGAACAACCTTCAACAATATAGTACATTAATGCTTGCTGGGAAAAAAACAATATTTTTTATAAATAATCACTATTTTGAAGAGAAAAAATGTAAATGAACCTAATTACTTCACACTTGTTGGTATCACTTTTAATCTATGAACCAGCCTTTGTATGAATAGATATCTTAATAAGTATTCAATTTGTGGTCAAGAAACATTGTTTAATGCACAAAATGTGTTACACAGTTAAAGTCTGATTTTGATACGAATAAACTATTTTTACAGTTAAAAATGTACTTCAAATCTTTTCTTATATTTATATGTCACATCCCATTACCTTCAACTGTCACTTAACAAGATAACATCAATACCTATAAAATAAAACTAACAATATGGTAAAATAATATCATTGTTGTCTGCATAAAATAAGTTTGTATTCTCTTAACGTTTATTCCTACAAGAATTCTAGTACAGCTTGTTTTGCATAAGATTAGGCAAAATTGCTACAAGGATAATGTGTCAGATAGAGGCTACTTAATTTATATATATATATATATATATATAATTTGAGGTATTTAATGTGCATCGGTGGTGTTTTCCCCTTTTGAGGCCATTGTTTGGCCAACGTACTGCTTCCAGTGATTCACTATCTTAATAAAATAGTTTCCAATATTTTAAAAATAAATTTATACTTTTATCTTTATACTTCTATTATAGGCCCTAGGGCATAAGCCCCCTGTCACCCTCCCTTAGATCCATGGGTACCAGAACTAGAATGGCTATGGGTACATTGCACCCTTCCCCCCCCCCCCCCCCCCCCCCCAGCATTTCCTTCTGCCCATTCTCTGGCTGGTCGCGGAGGGAAAGTTTCAGGAAAAATTATGCAACGATTTAATCTTGATTTTTTTGACCAGTAACATTCATTGAAAAAGCTTGAATAGTCTCATCTTTTATTTGCATGACTTAATATTTCATGATTATTCCACAATGTGTTGTATTATATTGTAGCTATGTAGGAGAAAGGAAAATAAGTGTAGCCTATTTTTAAGTAAACCTTAATTCAAACACATTCTGATGTTTTGATCAATCAAATAATGACTATATTGAAATAATGAATTAATAAAGAGCAATAATGCTGAAATAGTGAGACTGTAGAGTTATGATGTTCATGAAATTTGAATTTTATTGGTTTATAAATAAAGCTTTGCTAAGGCTGGGATTGACAAATTTTCTTTACTTAGTTTTTACATTTCTTCAACTTTTTTTCAAATTTCTTATTTTCTTAAGTCAACAACCTGAAGGTTGATTCAATGTGATTTATTTCCATCCATAGCTGGGCATGCACTCATCCCTTTGGCTGGTTAATGCTGCCCACACCATCTGATGGAAATCCTATTTACTAGGGGTGGTCTGAAAGTGTGATGGTTCCCCGTTGGCTTCCACACTGAATTTCTATGAGCAAGTATGAAAGAGCCTACCGATTTTGCCAGAAAGGTATTTTCACATACATTCCAGGGTTATTTCACATGCCACAATCCACTGGGACCACCGGCTTTATTTCCCCTCCGAAGGAAGGTGCTGCCTGGATTTTTATCACTCAAGAAAGATTTGTTGACCTCAGGTGGATTTGGACCAACGATCATCGGGTGCTGAGGTGACCACTTTACCCCAAGCCCATAGAAAACACACTTGTGTGCTGACAAAAATTGCACACATTTGGTGCGCAGATTTAACCATTTTTGGAAATCGATCTTTGGTTAGTAATAAGTAAAATTTGGTACTTCAACCTTACTTGCTAGATTTCACCAAATAATGACCAACTAACTTCCAAATGTCATGATTTCAAATGTAGTGCTACTACAACGTTTATAAAAAGATGAATTAGACCACACTGTTTGTTGGTTCATCAAAAGGTCCTCGGGTCACACAGAATCATGTATCGGACCACATTGTTTGTTGGTTCATTAAAAGGTACTCGGGCCGCACAGAATTATGGATCGGGCCACATTGTTTGTTTGTTCATCAAAATGTCCTCGGCCGCACAGAATCATGGATCGGGCCATATTGTTTGTTGGTTCATCAAAAGGTCCTCGGGTCGCACAAAATCACGGATCAGGTTATATTGTTTGTTGGTTCATCAAAAGGTCCTCGGCCACACAGAATCATGGATCGGGCCATATTGTTTGTTGGTTCATCAAAAGTTCCTCGGGACGCACAGAATCATCAGAATCACAGAAGCAAGTTGTAAATGCCTGGAGTAGGGTATAACTTATTAAGAGTGTATACCTCAGTTTTAGCTTATGTGGTGCTGACTGACAGTTCACAGCTGACTTCTGACAGTCAACATTTAGGTATATACCTAAATTTTGAATGTCAGAAGTGACAACTGCTAAAGACATGTTTTTTGCAGATCATATGGTTCGGCGTAGGGATACATAATTTGGTCTGGTAGCTTTTCAAAGCCGTCAGAAGTCAGCTGTGAGCTGTCAGTCAGCACCACATAAGCTAAAACTGAGGTATAGCTTAAAAAAGGGTTAAAATGTTAACATGTAAAAAAGTTTTAATCAGGGTTGTTATAATTTAACCCAGCCCAAATAAACCCACCAGAGTTTTATTTTTAAAAACAAAACAAAAAACTCCACTCATTATATTTTGCATACAAAGCAATCGTATAATTAATTTTTGAAAATGTTCAGTCATTCTGTTGAAAACCTTTTGGGTCAAACACAATAATAATACAATGATTTGTGTATGGTGTTATACACAAGTTTTGAAATTACAGATTTTATACTATAGACTAAGATATAAAATGTGTTTTAATTGGTTGAACAAAATAATATGTTCAACTCATTTGGGGATATATGGTTTTAATGTACCTACACTGTATTAAGGCTAGACCCTAGAAATAATGCATTGTCAAAAAAGTAAATGAGATAACAAAAGTTCTTAACTTTTATCTTTTAGTAATTAAAACAGCTTTACCAGCTCCAGTATATTGTCTTCAAGCTTCATTGCTTAACACACTAATACATTCAAGTAAAAAAGCAACAAATCAATTCTGGAGTTGGCTTGCCAGTAATTTGATGCATGGTCTCCCCTCCCCTCTTATCTCTTTCTATCTACTTCTACATAAATATTCTTTTTTACTTTCTCTCTATCTTACAGGTATGGTGATCGTCAAAAAAATCGAACTCGAGAGTTTGATGAATCTTGACGTTTCATGACTCCCTGAATCCGAAAAAGTGGTTTTTGAATTTCCGTCTGTCTGTTTGTCTGTCTGTCTGTACCTCCAACTAGAGCCTAAACTATTTTACCGATTGAGATAAAACTTGATATCTAGGGTTTTCATAGGGTTGTCCCGAGGGGTTTTTGGAATTGGATATCTACCCCTAAAATTAAGGGTAGTTTACTGACGGGCAAAAAGAGAAAAAGTCGATTTTCTCAAAATCGGCTCTAACGATTTTGATTAAGTTTCATTTATAAACATTAATAAATATTCCAAACAAAATGGCTACTCTCAATATTTCGGCAAAATGGCTTCAATGGCTTCGGTCTGATGCGTAAATTAACGTTTTTTATAATAGCTCCGAAACTATTTGAGATATGAAACCACTTAGCATTACAAATATGTATATATATTTATAATAAAAATATTTTATTCGAAATATATTTTTATAAAATCAATAACTTTCAATCTATACGCAATTATATATATATTTTTTAACTTTTTGGACATTAAAGTTTAAGTATTGCGACAGTAAAAAAAACTAACCTAAAATGTTGATGGATGTCGACTTCTCATGACCCCCCGAACCCTAAAAAATAGTCTTTGCAATGCCGTCTGTCTGTGTGTCTATTAAAACTTAAAATTAAGAGTAGTTTTATAAAGGGCGAAAAGAGAAAAAATAGGTTTTCTCAAAATCTGCTCAAACAATTTTGATTAAAATTCGTATCTAGGCGTTGATTAAGATTATAAATAAACTGGCTATTTTCATTTTCCTATGAAAATGATTTTTAGGGTACTTTACAGAAGCGTTAATTTTCGTATCCCCACAACTATTTGAGAAACTAAACAACTTATCATTGCAAAATTGTAGGACTATTAGAAATAAAAAACTTTTATTTGATATATATTTTTATAAAAGCAACAGTTTCTGAGATATTTGCAAATATATTAATACAATTTTGTGAGCTTTAGTCCGGAAACACACGAGCGTTGTATTAACGGACGTTGTAACGTCCGTTGAAACGTCCGTTGTTGTATCGTATTGAATTAAATGCAGCCAGTCACACGAATAACGTCCGTACAATTTAACGTCCGCACAACGCTCTTGACGGACGAGACATGCTACAACGTACGTTGAACAGTGACACAGGACGTTGTAGCATAATATGTGACAGTACTGATCCAGACACACGACCGTCAATTTGACGTCCGTTGAGATCATTTTGAGAGGTAACATTTTTGAAGTATATTGTTATAATGGATATAGAACGTTTGATATCGGAGATTGAAAAGCGTCCTGTTGTGTGGGATGTAACTAGCAGCGAGTATAAAGACCGTAATAAAAATATGAAGAGTGGTTGAATATTTCCGAAGCAGTAACCGAAGGTTTCAAGAGTAAAACTCAAACGGAAAGAAAAGTAATTGGTAAGTATAAAATAATATGAAAATAGGCCTGTTTATTTTATAAAACTATTTATAATTGTCTTAATTATGACAGCTATTACAAAGTGTTTCAGTTATTTCAATGGTTACGATTATTAAAATGATTACAAATATTTTAAATTTTTTCGTTTTGCCATGGTACTTGTCCAATATCACTAACAAAATATTTGGTTAGGGCATATTTAAATATGTTTGCAGACCTATTAGCATGTAACATCCATTCCATTTACTGTTAGGGTATCCTCGAAGCTGAATCCATCACGTTCACGTACAAAATTGTGCAACACACAACAGCATTTCACAATATCCACGGAAAATTCTATACCCACGTCGATAGGTATATGGAATATTCGCCACTTATTGGCTAAGATTCCAAAAGAGCACTCCACATATCTCCTAGCTCGTGACAGCCTGTAGTTAAATATCCGTTTCTCCCTTTGTAAATATTTACCTGCATAAGGTCTAAGCATGTTTGATGACAGCCCAAAAGCTTCGTCACCTATGAATGCATAAGGCAAAGGTCAAAAAACTCCTGATATCACACTTTGTGTTGGGATATCAATATATTTGTTTTGCAATCCCTGCCATAAGGAGGAGTTTCTAAAAATAGTTGAGTCCGAGTCTTTTCCAAAAGATCCAACGTCAACGTATGTGAAGTGGTAGTTAGAATTTACAACGGCCAGTAGAACCACAGAGAAATAATGTTTGTGATTAAAATATAAGGATTCACTTCCTCCAGGTTTGATAACTATAACGTGTTTGCCATCGATAGCAATGTGGAAAATTTGCCTTCTGTTGAAAACCGTCTACTATTGTTTTCCAATTTTCTTTACTAGGTATTGGTATGCATTCCTCATGCAATACTTCCCCCAAATTTGTTTACAAACTGTCTGTATAATTTGGCTAAGAGTGAATAGTCCTATTCGATAATGATAGTGTAAATCACTAAGGTTGTTTGTACTGCCCAAAATCTGAAATCAATGAAAACATAATTAAAATGTTGATAAAATGATTACTGAGTCTAGTAAGCCAACCATTAATCCAAAAGAATAAATAAACATTGCTAATTATTACCTTAGCCACATAAAAACCTATTACGTTATAAACTGACCTAACATAACCTTATCTTTCGACTCCGCTAAGTTATTAATTGAGAAAAATATTGTTTATCTCATTAAAATAATTTTTTAATAATTTGTTTTTATACTTGAACCTGATTATTAATAATTATAGATAACTTTATTTTATTTATTAAACCATTCTTTTATGTTTTAGTGCAAGAAGTCATCAACAAGTGGAGAGCTGTTCGGGACAATTATGTCCGTAGTAAAAAAACAAACAACGAAAATATAAAATCTGGTTCTGCTTCAAAAAATGTAACAAGATATGTGTGTGGGGAACAATTAGCATTTTTAAATAAAATGCCAAGAACCACGACCCACTGCTAGCAGTATTCAAGTGGAAATAGAGGAAACAACAGACCTAGAAGCTCAACATACAGGTACTGTTGACGTGGAGTGCAATAAGAGAAAAAATGATAATGTAAGCTCTGAAAAACAAAATGTTACCAATTTTAAATGTCCACCACAAAAAATAAAAATAAATTTTATTTTGAAGAAAAACTTGCTTCTTTCATTTATTCGTGGCAAGGAAGTTCAAATGATGATGACGAGGATTTATCATTTTACAAGTCTACGCTGCCGATAGTAAAATACTTCACAATGGATGAAAAAATGCATTTCAATATTAAAGTTATGGAACTACTACAAAATATTGAACGATCTAAACAAACCATTGTCCCTAGTATTTCTTCTGTTGTAACGCCATATTATCGTACTCATAACATCGTGCACAAAGAGCCCATCAACAACAGCTACCAGCCACAGTATATAAATCAACATTGCTCAACAATACCATCAACGTCATACTTCACCCAGTTTTCTCCTGTTGGTGATGATTCACTATTAAGTGCGTCAACGAACGTCACTGACTATTCAATTGACTCATTTAATGATTATTAATCAAATACTATTTAAAACATAATAATAAATACTGAATAAGGAATTTTTATGCTTAGTGTTTATTAATAAAGTAGTCAGAAAAATAAGTATAAACGAAATTAAATGTTTCTTTATTTTCTTTCTAATAATAGAGAAGTTCCACAAAGTACGTGTATAAATTGACTATAAATTTATATAATTTCCTAATGTGTGTGTGTGTGTGTGTGTGTGTGTGTGTGTGTGTGTGTGTGTGTGTGTGTGTGTGTGTCTTTTCACACCCTCAATGGGACAGAACCTAGTGGAGCCAAATTTTAATTATTAGTCACAATAAGGTCCTACTTACCTTAAAGCAACAGCCAGCATCTCTTCCGCTGGTATTGCAAGTCTCATATTAGTATTTTGATGCGTAATCCTTTGTTTTATTTTGCCAAACAATACATCAAAGGATGATTGGGACATACGAAAATAATTGAAAAACATTTCTTCATCATCTCGAAGACGCCCATATAGTGTATAAAATGCACTTTGTAATAGTCTTTCACTGTTTATGGGATGCACCCACCATTTTCTTTGTTTTCGTTTTTTATTTAGCATTCTGAATGTAGCATAAACGATAACCGCGGCTTCAACATCATCCATTTTTCTTTTCTATCGGTGTTTCGGCGTATACTAACGTTCTGTGTGACTAAGGTAATAACGTCAGTCAAAAATAACGTCCGTTGATACAACGCTCGTGTGTTCCCGGCCTAAGTTGTAAACATGTAAAGCAGATCCGAGTTTCCAAGCTGTCAGCAAATGGTTCAAATACCATTTTATTAAGGTCTTTAAAACATTAAACTGTTTGAAATGCTCTTAGGTGGACAAAGATGCGCCTCTTTTCTCATTGATTCTATATCATTGTATATTATTTTATGCGTGTTCTTATGTGGAGTGGTGATGATACAATGTACATTATTCCGTTCAGAAATCTTACGAGTTTATAGAAAGAGAGAGAAAGTCTGTGCGGTGCGCCGTACCATTTATTTTTCAACCTGCTAGCTTATACAGTATTGTTGCCAAGAATTACATTATTGCATTATTTTTTTTCTTTTATTATGTTTCTTGATACTCCTTTCCTTACTATATTAAAATTAAAACAGCTTTCTCTGGATCCCGAATAATTAATATATTTGAATGATTGGTTAAATCAGATAACATACATAATATCTTTGACTAAATCACAAAAAACCCAATTAAAACAATTAAAACAAAACAAAAAACACAATAAAACCCAATATGACCCAACTGTTTTTTTTTAATGATCCGGGTTTTTTTCGACCCTGGTTTTAATACATATAAATAAATCACAACATTTAACAAATTGATATATCCTGGCGACATGAGAAGAAGAATTAGGTTTCTTTCACACGAAGCGGGCCCGCTCAAAGTAGAGGCTGGTAGTTTAAATGCATCCTTTCGCACAAGGTGGACGCGGGAACTTGTTTGCGCGGGACCTCCTCAACTCAACCTAACTTAGCATGGACACAAGCGGATTTACACTATAGGCCCACTAGGCAAGGGTCTAGCGGGGGCGGCACATTTTAGATAACGTTATTTTAATTTTAATATTTTGTTTTTAATAATTACGTTTAAAAATTATTGACTAACATTATCAAAATAGTTCAAGTTAAAGTCAGAATTACAATATTTATTTTTAAATAACTGTACTTTGCCATTACTTTGTAATTGACGTCAGTCTCCCCTTCTTCATAATGTTAACTAAAGCTACTGTAGGGCATATACATGCTTGATTTTCTTTCGTAGAAATCTTTGCTCGAATACTAATTTCCCCCCCTCACCCCAAATACCTCTTTCCTCTGAAACCTCCTAAAACTCTAAGGTGGAAAGGGGGGGGGGGTGTGCATATTATAAGGCGCAATTTTTTTTTTAAATCCGCCACTATATTGACATAACGTCATTTTGCGCCCCCCTATTAAAAAAAACACATTCCGGCATCTCTACTTAAATCCGGCCCTGTTATTTTACTTCGTTAAATAGGAGTGAGGGAGAGCAGATAAGATATAGCCGGTGTGACAGGATAGCTTGATTCAGTGGTTTCATACCCGTAAATAGAGCTAATCTATACCGCTCTCCCCCCTCATTCATTAGTCAATGCCACAGCAACTTTAGAACACGGCGCTGAACCGTTTGATATTGACCAGTTTGTTGTTTCGCCAGTTGAGAGTTGCGACAGCAGCCCTGGGGCTCTTTCAAGGCGATAACAACACACTGTCTGATACATTATAGTACACGCTTACACCGGCCGAGTTTAGAACTGGTAGTTATCTCCGACAAGGGCGTTTTCACATTTGAGAAGGGTGTTTCTTATATCTCAAGTTTTAACCAGACCAAATTTAATATCCCGACGAGCTCGCTGTTCTGACCACTACATCCTCTACCCGCAGAGTTGACACTATCTTCGCTAACAGATGGTGACCGCTCAGTTGCGCTTGGTTCTATGGTGTTGTTTTTTTATTAACTTTTAGTTGGTACATTTAACAGACGGGCTATTAACTTTTTTTTTCACCGTGTTTTATACTTGTTCAGCTTATACGCATATGTATAGTTACTCAAATGGAGTAGGGATGAGGAAGGTTGGATTTAGAGGAGCGTGCCCGCATGTGCTTGGAGGGAGAGTAGAAAACTATTTAGGAAAACCCACCCTCAATACATCCGACTGGGTTTGAACCCCAACTTCCTCGTTTCGGGCAGGGATGACCAGGCTAGACCTGTCCGCGCTCCCAACGTACAAACCATTCTCGCTGATCAAGAAGACGATGACCCCCACCCGCATCGGTGGTCGCATTGTCCAAGACGTCATTCTCGTAAAAGACTGGATTGCTGGTGATATTCCAAATAGCTGTTAGAACGTGGTGCTTAGAAAAAATCAAGAACTATTGTACGGGAAAGTGTAAAAATACAGTCCAATTTTAATGGGCAGGACCTTATCTGACGGTTATAAAATTTACTAGATCTACTTTCACGTATTCATACGTCAAGTCGTGTGATCAGCAGCTGTCATTTTGACAGATGTTGTAAATAGTATAAAATAACCCTAATAAAACATTAACCCTCCTTCGGTGGCCGCATGGTCTAAGGCGCTAATCTCACAATGGACTAGACTGCCGAAGACGGGAAGATCGGGGTTCGATCACGGTCCGGTGTATTGAGGGTGATTTTTCATAAATGGTTTTCCAATCTCCCTCCACGCGAATGCGTGTACATTTACTCTAAAATTAAACCTTTAAAATCCCTAACACAGTGTAATTAGTACATAGGCGTATAATCCGGCCGGGTAGTAAGAAGTGATGCTAAAAAATAATTTAAAAAATTTACCAATGTTAACAAGAAGCAAAATATGTTTGTATTTCTAAAAGTCTTTTCCAATCAAAATTGGACTATAGTTGCTAGATTATCAATACCTCGAATCCATTTAAGTGACCTTGATCCATACAATATGTATTATCTGTTTGAAAACAATTATTGGAAAGGCACGAACTTAAGTTAGCCTTAACCGAACAATCTCTTTGATTGCAATCTTTGACCGAAGATTTAAGCCTTCACAAATGAACAACAGGTTTTTCTTATTCTCATTCTAGATTAGTGCTTGTTTTGTTTTTTTTTCTTTAAAAATTGACCCTGAAGATTTTGCCTGCAGGTGAAAGAAATCATTTTACGTTAGAATAATATCGATACTACATTTTACTAGCATCAATAGGTCGATGAGCACGCAACTAAAGTCGAACTGGTCTAGTTTATTTTAGCCACTGACAGGAATCTTTATTGAAGTATTTTTTCTTGAATGGATTTCCCTCTCTTCTTTCACGCAAATGAGGCTACATTTACGCTCAACTTTACACTCCTCATTCATACCCAAATTTGTGTGATCACCCGAACAAATATTTAGACTCAAAGCAAATTAAAAAAAAAATTGTTCAATATCTGGTGGACATCACGAATACAAATTTAACTATGTGCTAAATGTTAGCATAAATTTAAAATTTATAACGTATAAATATTAATATTTATTCTAGCTTGGACAAAATATACAACCATAGTCAGTGTTTTAGCAGTTTTTTCATAAAAACTTTTTTTGGTCAAAAGAAATAAAATATGTATTTGTTAAAAGCATAAGTTTAATTTTATTCACATGACGGTATCAACAATTCTTGAAAATCGGTAAGAGTTTCCTGGAATTTAATGACAACTTTTATCTTCATTTAAAAAGTTTCTCATCTAATTTCACTATGCTCATGACAGATATTAAACAACTATTGACATCATCACGTGAAGAAAATTAAATTATGTTTCTACTGAAGAAATATTTTATTTATTTTGACCAAATAAATTTTTCGTTAAAAAAACTGCAAAAACACTCCCCTTAATTCGGTTTCCCCACACTCCCACCTTAATGAATATCTGCCAAGATCATATGTATGTATATTTATTATATACATACAACAGTAAAACTTCGGTAAACAAGACTGGATTAGGCTTAGGTGGGGATATAATGCTATTACGAACTAAGCCGGTTAACAAATGTTCGGATTAACGAAATTATCAGATAAATTATAAAGATATTTTAAAAAAAGTAGATATTGTACAGTCCATGAAGTAGATTATTATTAATTATTATTATTTTATTTATTATTATTATTTAAGCGTCACGTCTTACTACCCGTTTGTGTTATACGCACTTACTATGTAATGGTAGGGTGGTTGTGAGATGAAATGGAGGACCTACAGTTTAACGTGGAATCAGAACCACGGTTGAAGTCTGGCATTCCACACATCCACAAGTTGTGAATAATATATCTCTTGTCAGAGGGAAGTAATGGTTTGACATTCAGGTAAATCTGTGCTGGGACCGAGGATTGAACCCCGACCCCCAGCACAGAAGTCCGACACCTTAATACCTAGATCGCAAGGTCACCTATACACGCAGTAGAGAAATATAATGTATTTGTTGGGTAATAAAGTGCGTTACTTTTTAAAAAATTGATACGATTTAAAAATCAATTAAACCAGAAGTAAACTAGAATTAAACTAGACACTCCTAGATCTGTTGAAAATAAATAACCTAAAAAGGTGGACAGATTTGAAAAAAGTTTCGATTTTCATTTGCAAACTTTTGGTACTCATTTATTTTACTATAAGGCTTGATTTTGATTTGGCTGCCTATATACAGTAATGGGTATAAAAAACACGAGCCCATAGTTTTTCTTCAAAAATATTTTAGTTGTTGTAATTATTACGCCCTAAAAGATTTATTAACGGCTTATTCTAATGGGTAAAAGTTGAGACTGTTTAGAAGAAGTGCACTCGCATTGGTGTGGGAAGAGGATTAGAAAACCAGAGTGACTTACACACCTCCAGTGTTACCGGCCAGATTATAAATGTGAGAGTGGACAATTTTCAGTTTTGGATTATTTTCATTATTATTATAATTAGTAGTAGAAGTATTTTTTTATTTTTTATTGTATCAGAGTACATATTTTTAATCAATAAACATGGTCCAGCTAAGCACAATGTGCTTGTCAGCTGGTGCCTCACCATAAATGTCATTCATACATACATGTAATAGTGTAAATATGTAATAAATACATTTCATTCCTTTAAGTCTATTCTTACAACTAACATAATTCTAATACTTAATTTAGTTCCTTAAATCTATTACATTTTATATTTTATCTAATATTCGAAAACCAGTCTCGAGTCCATTTCAAAGCTTATTTGTCATATTAGTCAATCTAGTATTATTAGTTCATTAAGTCTGTGAGCCAATTAGCCAATTTTTATTTCTCTTTTAACGTTTGATATTTTATCTATTCCCAAAAGGGTATCCGGTATCATGTTAAAAAGTGTTGGTATTGTTATTTTCATGTGTTGTTTTCCGTATTTATTTATAAATAAAGGTAATTTGTGCCGTCGTTTTCTGGTGTTGTGACTAGTAGTAGTAGTAGTAGTGTAGTAGTAGTAGTAATAGTAGTAATAGTAGTAGAAATATATAGTAGTAGTAGTAGTAATAGTAGTAGTAGTAGTAGTAGTAGTAGAGTATAGTAGTAATAGTAGTAATAATAGTAGTAGTAGTAGTAATAGTAGTAGTATAGTAGTAGTAGTGGGTAGTAGTAGTAGTAGTAGTAAAGAAACTAATGAATGCAAGTCTTTGTAGACCCGCTATGGTTATACTTCAATTTGTCATCAATAAGTTAATTAAAATAATGTTAAGACTAGACCGAGTACTTGCTAACAACATTTGTTTCTCCCTACCCCAACGTACCTCCTATATACCCCCGTACCCACTATCTCCCCCTACTTCTTATCAACCAATCGGCCCTTAACATACCATTTGATGTGTATATGTATTATATAATAGGCTCTTAGGCGCTACCTCCACAACTCAACTTCTCCACCGCAAGCCACCACCACGGAAAATGTTCCTATTCAAAATTGTCATCTCCAGCCGAGATACAAACCTCTATCTCCATGGCAAAGGCAAACCAGGTGCCTTAGACAGCGTGACCACTGTTGTGGGTGTAATATAAACACTTAGTTGACTTTTTTTATATGAGAGATGATGAGACGAGAGAGAGGGAAAGAGGTTTAAAAAAATAAAAAAATAGCAACGTTAACGCAAGAGCAACCTCAGTGTTTGTGTAACTACCCCCTCGGTGGTCATCACAACCCCCACCCCTTCCACGCGTGATATAAAGCGGATGCGAACTTGGGGCCCGGGGGTTGTCCCCCCCAACCCCACATTATCGATCAGGACAGACGTGGTGCCGCCTGGCGGTGAAACCTCCACCAGGGTGGAAGGGGGCTTTGGGGCAGAACAAGTGAAGTGACAGTCGCGATGTGAGTGCCCCGGTGGATGGGAGCTCAACCAGGCTGACCTCCGACATGGGGAATGGCATGAACAAGGTAGGGGACAACTTTTTCTCTCCTTTATTTACCCCTGTTGTGGAGAGTTACAGGAAACCCCGCGAGCCACACAGTTGAGGTTATGTTTGACTCTGTTGTGTATGTTTGAGGAGGGTGGGAGTGTACAATGTCCCCGCATTGCAGAGAGAGGGGGCGTGCCCTCTGGATCTAGTCCCGTGTTGCCCGGACACGCTGATCTAAGAGGCGTGTCCGGTAAAGGGCTTTGGTTCGATCCCAGGCAGAGCCCAATGAGTTAGTATCTAGAGTGGTTCCCTGTACCCTGTGGGGTATACGGCATATTTATCAGGGGTACGCAGACACAATTGAGCAATGGCGGGCTTTGTTTTGCTCCATGTTAACCTAATTTGAACATAACACCAAACAAACCGTGATCTTTGAAACCAATCTACTGCCCTCATTAGCTATGTACAGTCTGTTTACCATAGGATGCCCTTTATTTGGAAAATTGGGAACTCATGTTGTCACAATGTCGTAAATAAAAATATTACAGTTGTATTTATAGTCTTAGCCTGGTTAGTTAGTAGTTTAAAGATCTATTATACAGTAAACCATAAGGAAGTATTATTGGAAGCTTTTGATAACTTTGTAAAAGAACCTTTTTATTTAATCACTCAAATAAAACATAGCCTATTAGTAAATAATAAATTTTAGTGACTTTCTATCTATGTTGGTAGTCGAGAATGGGCTTCCTATAAAAATAAGGGATTATCTTTTGTATTTTCATTCAAATATGAATTTTGTATACGAATTAATATATACCCTTTATTATTTTTATATATCTATAGAATATATTATTCTCTATGTTTGAGGTTTAAATGTGTTGTCTAAGCTTAAGCAGGTTTCTCAAAGTATGTGTTAAAATAATCCTCAATTTTTAAATGTTATTTTTCTAAACCACAAAATATAAACTAAATGCTGTTGCAATCATGGATTTAAAGAAAGCTACGTTTTAAAAAGTATTTTCTAATATAAACGAAGTGTAGAGAGATGAATTTGATTATTAAACAAATGAATTTCAGTATTTTAAAGCATATGTCTATTGTCTTTATAGAAGAGGAAACCAGAAAAATATAATTTTGAAATGCTAATCAATGCTTTTCAGGTGTAAATAATAGAGTGAGTGTTTATACTCGTCACTTTAGGAGGGAAAGTGTTAATTAGCAAATAAACGAAAGGCCTCTTTTGATAAACTGCTCATTTTCTTCCCTCTCTTTCTATTTCGTACATTGGTGTCTAAGT
The DNA here is from genome assembly GCA_033556935.1 of Timema podura. Lineage (NCBI taxonomy): Eukaryota > Metazoa > Arthropoda > Insecta > Phasmatodea > Timematidae > Timema > Timema podura. Next base: position 36,939,253 of record JAVRXN010000005.1, read on the forward strand.
GTGATAGTGCTTACAGGGTTTAGGGGAGTCGAGTCAAGATGCAACCCGCTTCACAAAATAACTTAGAATTCACCAAGTAGGCAAAGTCAGTGGTAGAACGTTGGTTATCAGTTGATCAACCTTGAAAAGTGTTCTCAAGAGTAGGGCCACCCTGGGACAAAGAGCACAGTTTACCCCAGGCGCCCACTTGATGGGGGGTCCCCCAATCACCTAAACATTTTTCTTTTAGAACAGTAAAAATATTTGTTTGATTACATTACTGCTTTCCTAGCCCCAAATGGTTATCTTACAACATTAGCCCAATAGCTGAGGCTTTTAGAGTAGGGTACCGCATGTCACTTGCTGGCATTTGCAATTAAAGAGGAAGGGAAAGCTAAACTCTAAACTGCGATTATTTTTTATTTTATTTCTACTTCAAATATTGAGTAAGGCGTAGCAGTGGGGTGAATTGGTGTGTCAAGTAGAGAGGCTTGTTTGTACAAGTATAATAGTTTCATTTTTTTGTACTGTGTAATTAGTAATTTGCTGGAAGGACCAAGGAAGTGTAATAAGTTTTAGTAGACATACAAGTTTACCTCAAACCCTAGGCCGTAGCCAGAACAAAATCAAGGGGGAGAGGGGGGGAACAATGTTTAGAGGCTAAGAAAATTTAAAGAAAAGTATAGCATTAATTTAGGGCAGTCCTCAAGCATTGTAATTACGTTAAAGCTTTGTGGGACCCATGCTATGAAAACCAGTGTAGAGGTGAAAACCTTCGTCAAACGAATTATGGCAGAGAAGACTTATGCTGACTATATTTTTGGTTCTCTAGGGTGTTAATTCAAATTGCAGAAGTTTATTCCTACACCATTATATCTACTCTTGTCTGAATTACGTAGAATGTCTTAAAGAATTATAAATATTTTCAGTTTTGTTCTCGCCTCTTTTGAACCTAGCCGATAATTTGGACACCTCAACTATAGCTATTTATCTCGAAGTTTTAAAACGACGACCTTAAAGGAAAAAAAAATCAAGGTTTTTACAAAATACGGAAAGAATCGAACTTTTGTGTTGGTGGAAATGTGAGCTCTGCACTTTAAAGGTTTAGTTGTTTATTTATAAAAGGTTTAGCAATAGTTTTTCCAGAAATTTTAATTTGTTTAATGCTTCTACTAATGTTACCAGTGCCAGTAGCATTGGGGGAACGTGCTTTCGGTAAGCTATTTATGATTAAAAACCGCTTGAATTTGGCCACCGGTGTGGATAGACTTTAGTCTTAAACTGTTTTCTAAGTTTGAGCATTGAATATGATATTGTCAAGGAAATAAGTTTTGAGGATATTAGTGATAAATTCGCTTCAATGAAGGCTAGGAAAATTGTTCTCGGATAATGTGAATATGAACTTATCAAAGTATTTAAGTGAAAAGAATAATTTAGTTTAATAATCGAAAGAAACTTTTTGTATAACGTTTCTCAGAAACCAACTTCTAATTTTTTTATAACAGCTCGAGTTACAAGAAATTTGTTTCTAATTGACGGAGTCACAATTGTAACTTTAATCACAAAATTGAAATGATTCATCATGATGATAACATTAAAATGTATTTATTAAACTTGACTTAACAACGGTATTTAGGTTTTACCCTTCAGATGATGATTTCTGAGATTGTTTGGTTCGAATCCCAAAGTGGTATTTTTTTAAAACTTAATCTTTGCATAGTGGAGTCACCAATGGTAACGTATTATTATATTATTTTTATTTTATAGGTATCGATAATATATGTCAAAAGTGACGGCTGCAGATCACATAACTTGACGTATGAATAAATTAAAGTAGATCTAATAGCTTTATTATCTGTAAGATAAAGTTCTTCCTATAAAAAAAATTGGACTCTACACGTGCTTTGGAGGCAAATAATAATAATAGTGATTCTAGGAACTAGCTTTTTTAATGGTTTTAATTGATTCGTTCAACTAAAGTATCAAAGAATAGGTCTGAGAAGGGACATTTAGATTAAATTAAACCAAATAAGCTTTGACGATGAATGGAAAAATTGTGGTTAAAATCACATTGCTTAAAACTTCGCAAGGTTCATTCGACCGGGGGTAACGTCTGAGATCACTCGATCACTGCTGAGGTACCATCAATATTAGGTACCTGTGAGATAAATAATCGCAATAATAATAAATAGGGGTATGCGAAGCTTTGAAAACTTCGACCTCGATTCGAAAGTAAAATTCTGGATTTGACATTTATTACAAAGCTCCGCCAAATTTTATTTATTTATTAAAACACACTTTTTTATGCTGCTATTTTTATCACAAATTAGTGTTCGTTTAAAAAAATCTAAAATAATTAAATTACAATGTTGTGATAATAACTTAATTTATCATTTAAGACGAAATATATTAATTATGTTTGGAACATAGCACATTGTAAATTAAATTTAATACATACATTTACTTACTAAAGCAAAGTATAATATTTGTATCCAACATAAAACTTTTTTTTAATATTCTAGCTTTGATTTGGTTTCGGGAATATTTAACTTTATTCGATTCGACTTCGCTTCAAATTTAAAAAAATGGACTTCACACATCCTAATAATAAACATGTGTGTGACTGTGTTATACACAGTAAGCTGCGTCTTTGTAATAAAAACCAAACTACTGTCATTAATGTCACTTTGCTAATTTTATCTTTACAGTCAACAATTACAGTTGCTGGCCGCATGGTATCAGTAGAAATTTTTTTAAATGTACATCACTGTGCCTTGCTACCTGTCCAGATTATACGTTTATATGATAACTGCTCTAAAAGGGTAGGGATGAGGAAGGAAGCATTTTAATGGTAATCTACCAGCATTTGCGTGGAAGGAGAGTGGGAAACCATTAAGGAAAATCCGCCTTCAGTAGACCCGACTGGTATTTGAACCCCGATCTCCTCGTCTTAATCAGGCCAATCTAACACGACAGTGATGTCTTAGAGCTTAGAGTTAGGCCATTCAGCCACTGAAGCTGAAGCTAACGTTCAGAACTGACACGAAAGGTTGAAACTATCCGTGGCTAGAGTATAGATCCAACAAAGTCGCCCGCCTCAATCAAAGTTCGAGTGGTTGATACCGCTATCTTGTATTTTTATTGTAACACCTATCAAGGACTCTTAACGCCCCCCCTCCCCCCCCCCCCCCCGAATCAAGTCTGTCCCTTGTTTGTGGTCGCTTCAAGTGGCTGTCAGAAAATCTGAGAAAGGCGATAAGAGTTCGGTGGTTAGTAGTTTCTACCCTTTAAAGAAAAAATGAAGCGAACGATCTATCATTCCCTTATCAACTGCAGCGTTCAACAGAGTAACTTTGATCTAGATTTTTTTTATAAAACTATTCATGATTGATTAAACATGTTTAACATCTCATGACTTCAAATTGATACATTTTTTTTATTCCGTCAATAAAGATGTTTTGCGTCATCGAGATACTACAAAATCTCATTCACGTGTAGTTGGATTTTATAAATATCTGTTTAATATGTCACGTGGAGTCGTGGACACCAGAATCGAACTTGGGATCTTTTACTTAGCGCACCAATTATCTAAGACTGGGCTAGCTACGTAATTTTTTTGCACCGCATATTACTACCCGTTCGAGTTATAGGCCTACTCATATTTACTTACTATTCACACTAATGCGCTAAGGATGAAGAAGGTAGAATTTAGAGGAAGTGTACCAGCATATACATGGTGGGAGAGTGAAAACCAATTTAGGAAAAATAACCTCAGTACATCTAACCGTGGGATCCGGTAGCCATGTGGCGCGTACGTGCGATGACAGGCGTGTACACAACATTTTAGTTGGGAAACCTTAACATACAAGACAACACCTTACAAGGTCGAGACGTCGATAGGAGGGTAGTGAGAGGGGAGGGTAGTAAGAGAGGAGGGTAGTGAGAGGAGGAGGTTTGAAGGAGATTGTGTGTCAGGATAGGATTGAATGGCAAGCTTACGTTATGGCGGTCATGAACTTTGAGATAATTAAGGACAGAATGTTTTTTTTTTTAATTTGTTTGAGAAATGTAAGGTGGACTTTCTAAACTGACTGATTATATCAGCACATTAATCATAAACTAATTTAAATATAGAACAAACACAACACCCAGCCCTCTGGCCGTTAATTCATCACTGTGAAAGGTGAAACCCACGTTTACCTATTACATTTTTAGACCATACCGGGGAATCGAATCCGGAAGCCTCACCTCAGTATGAAAAAGTGCGGCATATTGAAATAATCTGTCTGACAGTCAGTAGGTTTATATTCAGTTTTGTCTTATCACCGAATATTATAATTCCTGAAACAAGTGTGTTCGATACCTTAGTTTGTATGTTGTATTTTGACTATCCTCTATTTAGAAAGTGTGCTTTAAATACTTCAACAAAGTAAATCAAAACTAATCCTAAGAGTTATTCGTTTACTGCAGAAGGAGTGAGTGGAAATAAACCTGAATAAAAGTGTAGGTTGCTTATGACACACATTAAAATGCCCCGTCATAGTAGTTGCACTATGTCCCTGAAAATATGCATTAGGTAAAACATACATAAATAATGTATGCATACATACCTACACACATACATACATACATACATACATACATACATACATACATACATACATACATACATACATACACACATACATACATACATACATACATACAACACACATACATACATACATATATACATATATACATACATCCATACATACATACATACATGCATACATACATACATACATACATACATACATACATACATACATACATACATACATACATACATACATACATACATATACATACATACATACATACATAGATACATACATACATACATACATACATACATACATACACACATACATACATACACACATACATACATACACACATACATACATACATACATACATACATACACACATACATACATACATCCATACATACATACACACACATACATACATACAACAACATCCATACATCGATTCATACATGCACTTTTGTTCTTTACCTCTCAATTTTTCTATTTTTCACACATTCGTCTACAACATTTAGCAATGTAATATATGACCTTCACCTTTATTTTGATCCACACAATCTACTTTCATATATTTGTTTCGTCCCTCAATCCACACTCATCCTCTCAACATGGTCTAGGACAACTGGCGCCGCCATCTGGGCCAAACTGGGTTCTGACTGGGTGCCAGTGTGAAAACGTAATGATTGTTTTTTACGTAAATATTCATTTTTGTAGTTGTTTAAATAAAAATCATAACAGAGGAACCTTAATTTGTTTGTATTTATAAAGTTAGACTACTTGATGTTTTAAAATGAAAAAACTAAACCCGTAAAAACATGAAAAATCTACTCTAACCAACCTAATTTTAGTGTTTTTACCATTAAAACACACATTTTTCGGGTTTTTTTTTTACAAATAAACACACATTTTTAAGGCCGCGTTCAGTTGGCGACGCCCAGTTGTCCGGATCCACTCTCAACATGCCCAAACCAACCAACCTTTCACCTTGACTTATTGGATTCCCTTTCAAACCGTACACCTTTAGCACTAGCTTTGTCCATACGAGTTTTTCCACATATACATTTCTTAGATATTCCATTCCACCCATATTCACCTTGCTCTTGTGTTTCTCCTGACAAACCAACGTTTCATACATATAAAATAATGCATGTTTTACTTCCATCATACACTGCCATAAGTGCATTTACTAGCCACGCATCTACACCATACTTTAGCAGAAGATTCTAAAACATATTCCTATTCACCCAATTGTACGCCTTCTCCAGATCAACGAATACACAAAAAAACTTTCTTCCTTACTTCCATACATTTCTCAATCACTTGTTGCAACGAAAATAGCTGATCTATTCAAATTCTAACTCTACCACACTACACACCCCAAATCTTGTCCGCAGTTTTTTCACACACCTTTAAATTAAAACTTTCCCAAAAGCTTTGCTTGGAAAACTAAACAAATTAATTGCCCTATAATTTTTACATTCATTATTACTGCCTTTGTCTTTGTACAAAGAAACAGTGACAGCAATCTTTCAGTCATAAGGAACATTCGAAATCCCAGCACACAAATTTAAAAACTCACACACTCTGGCAAGTAGCACGCCCCCACACTGAAGCATTCCACTTGGGATTCAATCGAAACCCACAGCTTTGCCATAAACAAATTAATAACTATGAAACACATAATAACTAGCCAAATATTTAAAGCCGTCACAAAAATATTCATTATTAATACAATTGACAATACCAATCAATGTCTACGTTACACGTGTCACTTAAGTCATCACTGTTTCCCACGCACGACACACTGCGTTGACCCGCGTTACACGAAAACTAGACTAGCTAATTAACTCATTGGACACGTTGACCCGTTCGCTAGACACGCTGGCCCACTCGCTGTACACTGGCCCACTCGCTGGATAATCTAGCCCACACACCGGACACTCTAGCCCCCACACTTGACACGCTAGCCCCACACACGGACACTCTGGTCCACACACTTGACACGCTAGCCCATACACTGGACACTCTAGCTCATTCACTGGTCACGTTGCCCACTCCCGAGCAAGCTAGCCCAGACACGCTGTTCCACTCACTTGGCTAGCTTTGACTCGGACTGAAGATCCTTCGCTGACTACCAATCCTGTGTACATAGGAGTCACAATTAAGAGTTGGGAGTCCTCCAATTCTAGACTACTCTACTGGATTCGAAGAAAACGAACCCAGACTCTTCTAAACGTGTCCCTTTTGTTCAATTACGCCTCATCCCTGTCCCCTGGCAGTGAGGTTGGCTGCACACCTGTTAAATAAGGATGGAGATAGAGCGTACATAGAGGGTCAACAAATGACAAGCGTGTCGGCCCCGCACTCGGACATTAATCTCGTTACAAAAATATAGCCCGAGAAACGTCCGTTCATTTCGACGCTACCAGTCCCTGGTTGTCAGTTTGCCTGCGTAGCTTTTCTGTAAAACAAATGGCAGAACCTTTCAGGCGCTACTTCTAGGATAGTTCGAAAACTGTCAATCTAGGGTAAGTTCGGGTTACCCTGACCATTACTAATCTAAGGTATGTCAAGGTTAGCTAGAGTATTGATTATCTAGAGTGTGTCTAGGCTAGACAGATCATTGTTTGTCTAGTATACGTATAAAATAGATAGACCATAGTTTGTATAAGGTGCGTCTAGAATAGCTAGATCATAGTTTGTATATGGTGCGTTTAGGATATCTAAATCATTGTTTGTTTAGGGTGCGTCCAGCATAGCTAGATCATTATTTGTCTAAGATACGTCCAGGATAGCTCGAACCAGTGATGACTGAAAAAAGGACTCCAGGGTATCTTAACCACAACCGCAAAGTATGTAGACGCTACCTGGCATCGAACTAAGGTATTGACATTATGAAGCTGAAACGGGGATACGTGAGGAAGACACGAAGCAGAGCTATGTGTAAATCCACTGAAAATATTTCTCCTGTTGACCCTCAACAAATATTATTGGAGGAGAGATGATTCCTGGCAAATATGTTTCATCATTGGTTCACTTATGTTTTAAAAAAACCAACAGTACGGTAACTACTTTCTGAAAACACTGTTGGTTGTCGAGAGCTGCGCATTAATGAGCCTTTGTTGACACGGTGGATGAGGACTAATGACGTCAGTCGTGTCACGTGACACCCGCGTTACCATGGTAACCAGGTGTACTCCAAGGGGTACTGTTCACTAATTTTAATATTGGTCAATTAAGATGGAAGGCACCAGAGAAAACATAGGAGAGAGATGTGAATAATTAGTGGTGGGAAGAGGGAATGTTTTGTATACAATCTGTTCCAACAAAATCTTTACGCTTAAGGTGGGAATGTAGGGAACGCGAGAAAAGGACAGTGTTTTTGCTGTTTTTATAGCAAAACCTTTTTTGGCCAAAATTAATAAAATATTTCTTCTAATGGAAACACAGATTTTAATTGTCTTCACATGATGATATCAACAGTTGTTGAATATCTATCATGAGCATAGTGGCATTAGATGACAAACTTTTTAAATGAAGAGAAAAATTTGTCATTAAATTCCAGGACACCCTCGACAGATATCCAAGAAATGTTGAGGTCAACATGTGAATACAATTATACTATGTGTTTATACTGAAGCAAAATTTAATTTATTTTGACCAAAAAATGTTTTAATATAAAAACTGCAAAAACACTGGTCTTAACTCGCGTACCCTGCACACCCACTTTAAGGGTGCTACATTATGTTCACCATAGCTTTTTACCCTAATGACAGTTGAAAAATTATATGTTTGGGTTTAGGGCTGCCAACGCTTGTAAAAGATTACCTTTTTGTTAAAATTGATAAGTTTTTTAATTACATGTATATTTTACATTTAAAATAACGTAAACTTAAGTTTCCCACACTATTTCATTACTTTTAATTTAAAAAAATGACCCAATACGAAACAAAATTGTAAACATAATTAAAAGTACTTATTCTTCTTTACGGAATGTTATCGATAGTGTATAATATAGCGCATACATTAATACTTTTTTATATAGGCATCGTATTTACTTTAAACAGAGAAAATACTTATCATCTTTTAAATGTATAGTAAATTATTTTATGATTATTTTATAATATTTCGAAATATTTATCTGAATAAAAAAATACCCACTGTGTGGGTGCACCATTATTAAGAACTTATTTGCGTCAAGATCGATCACATGGTTTAAATTCATCGATAGCCGCCTTGGTAGCGTAGTTAGCTAACGTGTTAGTTTCGTGTTGAGGTAGATTGCCTAGGACGGGGAGATCGAGGTTCAAATCTCAGTTGGGTGAACTGGGGGCTGCTTTTCCTAAATAGTTTTCCACTTTCCCTCCACACAAATGCAGGCTCGCTTCCTCTAAGTTCAACCTTCCATAATTCCTAACCTATCAGTGTAATTAGTACTTAAGTGTACAGCCCGAACGAGTAGTAAGACGCGGTTCTGAATAAAATTAAAAATAAATTCGACAATCACTATTTTAAAGCAATATTTGTTAGACCTTTGGTGAAAGTACTGTCAATACATATTTTTTTAAAGTGAAATAAAACTATAAATAAGCTCTAATAAATATATAAATAATATTGGCCTAAATTACTGTGGTTAACTATCACATTCATACATTACCATGTTTTCATTATAGTTAACCAAAGTGACAGATGTCAGCTGTTGGCGTAGGGATACATTAGGGACTTTTTCTAGTAACTTTTTGAGCTGTCATCCAAGTAAACTTGGATGGTGAATGTACTTTACATGTGAGAACACTGATAAGTGTTGCAGACGTTTAAAAATCCCGGATTATTTATCAAGTGCTTGGATAATTTTTAAATAATGTTTTCACCAAAATGAAGGTGAAAGTTATGAGCCATTAAAAAGTTTAAATTTTAAGTCTAAAGTGCTATTTTTTAAAATATGTGATAACTTACATAAAACCCTATAAAAACAATCTCAAATGATCTTAAAATGTTCTGTTGTGACCCTATCAAAATATTACTCTATTTGATAGAGGAAGGTTAGATCTAAGTTTCCAACCTTTTGCTTTAATCTCAGAGGTACACATTTTCGTGTGAGCCGTCATTCTCACCAAAATTTTTTTTGAAAGCGATATTAAAAAAATATTAAACCACTTCTTAACTAATGCGGGATTTCTAAACGTCTGCAACGTCTCAGTGCTCTCTCAAGTATCCTTTAACACGTGTTTCGTTGATGTTTTTAGCGCACACTTTCTAAACATACATGTTATATAAGTACCCAACTTACCAACTAATTTAGGCTTGAACAGTACGTTTAATATTTACAGAACAAACCAATATAAAATATTACATAATCTTCTCCTGCCCTGTCCGGAATCGAACCAGAGTACCCTAGACTTGTGCTCGAATCCTCTAGTAATAATACTACTACTACTACTACTAACTACTACTACTAATAATAATAATAATAATAATAATAATAATAATAATAATAATAATAATAACTTATTTATTTAGACGAAGCCATGGGCAGAGCTTACTCTTGACCATCTATTTAACATGTAAGTTATAAACATAATAATACTTTTGTACTATTAATATAGTAAGTTTAAACTTATTAATGATAAAATATCTACAAAAGTACCAAACACATATTTATAAAATTGAGTTAATTTACAAACATATTAATTAAAATATAAATATATGTAAACAAAATAGAAAAGGTATTTTTCAACTCAACACAATCATAAACCCGTCATATTATGCCAAATGTACTCTTGGTTTAAACTAAACGATAGCAACCTTATCTTGCATTATTCCACTATGGTGTAGAATTGAGATGGGGTCATAGCGTAGTCCATCAATGTTATAATGCTACCTTTGGGTGAACGAGGTGTACAATGTAAATATATCTAGAATATTTACACATTATGGAGGCATCAAATAATCTAACAAGGTAACATTACTGATAATAACATTTGGTAATTATATAGGTAGACTAAATAACATTCTTTTAACTAATAATAAAAATAATAATTATCATTTAATTTCCCACGCACATTCCTACTGTACATTCCTACTATTCATTAAACTGGGAACGAGGCCTCTTGTTTGTTATTTATTTAGCACCACGTCTTACTACCCGTTCGGGTTACGCCAATGGGTTAGGAATTGGGAAGCTTGAATTTAGAGGAAGTGAACCCGTATTTGCAAGGAGGGAGAGTGGAAAACCATTTAGGAAAAAACTCCCCCAGTTCACCCAACCGAGATTCGAACATCGATCTCCCCGTCCTCGGCAGTCTAGATCAACATGAAACTAGCACGTTAACTAACTGACCGCAACAGAATTCGAATTGGTCAGTGGTAGCGTAGCCGGTGAGAGTATGGGGGCATTGCACCCCTCTTGAATAAATTGACCCCCTCTATATTTATTTCCTTCTCCTCTGATTTTTTTGAATATTTAGCTGAAATATAGCCTTATGTCAAACCCCAAATAACTTTTAGAGGCATATTCTTTATTTATTTATTGTCTAATTCTGGAAGAAGATCACTTCAAATAACGTCTAGAAAAATCTAATTTTCAAAATAATTCCAGCTGAGGACCACTCCAATCGACTCTTAAGGGTATCAAAGTTTCAAAAAAATAATTCTGGTGGAGGACCACCCCAAATAGCTACTAGGGAAGTTTAATTTTAAAAATATTTTCCAGACTTGGACCACTCGTTTAATGGCTTCTAATGGCATTAAATTTTTAAACATTTCCTGGAATAGAGTTCCCGGACTCCTCTTTATCTTGGAAAGAGGGTGAGAGGGGTGCAAAATATATCAAAAGTTTTTTTTTTCTTGTTTCCCTCTTTATTCAAATATTGTTCCACCAACATTGTTTCTTACACACGAGCTCATATTCCTAAATGTTCCACGCGTTGAGCCGATACTTTCCTCTTGGCGGCAACTTTCTCCCACCTGACTGACTGCCCTGCCAATGAACTTTGACCCTGGGTCGACCCATGGAGACGCAATCAATGAGTCAGTCACTCTACTACCGGTACAACTCTCACCCGGCCTTTTCAACATTATAGTTACTATTTATCAACGGTGGACTTTACACTTTCTAAACACATACCTATATCATAGCGTGACCCACTAGCCTAACCTAACCTGGAAACCAATATTTATAATAATACCTGGCTGTAACTAGTGGTGCAATAAACTATAGTTACAGTCATACCATAATTATTAATATGGTTTGACTGTAACTATATTTTGGACTAATGGCGCTTGGATTTAGTAATGTGTTGGTATAATAGGAACCTGGCTGTAGCTAGATGTTGATCTAATTGGACTTGGCTGTAACCATGAGTGTTGAACTAATATGGCAGATGATTAACTGAATGTTGGTCTAGTTGAGCCTGGTTGTAACCATGTGTTCTAATAGAACAGAATAATATCCCTATGTTGGTCTAGTTGTGCTTGGTTGTAACCATGTGTTAGTCTAATAGAGCAGAATAGTAACCTATGTTGGTCTAGTTGTGCTTGGTTGTAACCATGTGTTAGTCTAATAGAGCAGAATAGTAACCCTATGTTGGTCTAGTTGTGCTTGGTTGTAACCATGTGTTAGTCTAATAGAGCAGAATAGTAACCCTATGTTGGTCTAGTTGTGCTTGGTTGTAACCATGTGTTCTAATAGAACAGAATAATATCCCTATGTTGGTCTAGTTGTGCTTGGTTGTAACCATGTGTTAGTCTAATAGAGCAGAATAGTAACCCTATGTTGGTCTAGTTGAGCCTGGTTGTAACCATGTGTTCTAATAGAACAGAATAATACCCTATGTTGGTCTAGTTGTACCTGGTTGTAACCATGTGTTAGTCTAATAGAGTAGAATAGTAACCCTATGTTGGTCTAGTTGAGCCTGGTTGTAACCATGTGTTTCTAATAGAACAGAATAAATTCCTATGTTGGTCTAGTTGTGCTGGTTGTAACCATGTGTTAGTCTAATAGAGCAGAATAGTAACCCTATGTTGGTCTAGTTGTGCTTGGTTGTAACCATGTGTTAGTCTAATAGAGTAGAATAGTAACCCTATGTTGGTCTAGTTGTGCTTGGTTGTAACCATGTGTTTCTAATAGAACATAATAATATCCCTATGTTGGTCTAGTTGTACCTGGTTGTAACCATGTGTTAGTCTAATAGAGTAGAATAGTAACCCTATGTTGGTCTAGTTGTGCTTGGTTGTAACCATGTGTTAGTCTAATAGAGCAGAATAGTAACCCTATGTTGGTCTAGTTGTGCTTGGTTGTAACCATGTGTTAGTCTAATAGAGCAGAATAGTAACCCTATGTTGGTCTAGTTGTGCTTGGTTGTAACCATGTGTTCTAATAGACAGAATAATATCCCTATGTTGGTCTAGTTGTGCTTGGTTGTAACCATGTGTTAGTCTAATAGAGCAGAATAGTAACCCTATGTTGGTCTAGTTGTGCTTGGTTGTAACCATGTGTTCTAATAGACAAATAATACCCTATGTTGGTCTAGTTGTACCTGGTTGTAACCATGTGTTAGTCTAATAGAGTAGAATAGTAACCCTATGTTGGTCTAGTTGTGCTTGGTTGTAACCATGTGTTAGTCTAATAGAGCAGAATAGTAACCTATGTTGGTCTAGTTGTGCTGGTTGTAACCATGTGTTGTTCTAATAGAACAGAATAGTAGCCCTATGTTGGTCTAGTTGTGCCCGGTTGTAGCCATGTGTTGTTCTAATAGAGCAGAATAGTAACCCTATGTTGGTCTAGTTGAGCCGGTTGTAACCATGTGTTCTAATAGAACAGAATAATATCCCTATGTTGGTCTAGTTGAGCCTGGTTGTAACCATGTGTTCTAATAGAACAGAATAATATCCCTATGTTGGTCTAGTTGTACCTGGTTGTAACCATGTGTTAGTCTAATAGAGTAGAATAGTAACCCTATGTTGGTCTAGTTATGCCAGTTGTAACCACGTGTTAGTCTAATAGGCTCTTTTCTTGTCCGTGACAGTTTCACATCGCAGTAGATCGATTCTAAGCGCGGAACGACACAACGATATTTTTGTGACATGGTAAAGCTATTGTATAGCTGATATTATTATTATTGTTACTATTGATCTCATGAAAGGCTGTACAGGCTAGGAGTAGTTTCCAAGTTACATTACATCGACAACCCACACAGATGGACGTGAGGACAAAGTCATCTGTCTCGTCTAATTTTGTTTACTGTTCATGGATAGCTTGTGGTCTGAATCCCAGATTCATGGAATGAAGTTGAACGCTTTGCCCTTAAACCCTAAATATGGTTTTCAAATTTCCCTTTACTCAAATTTTATTTCCTTTAAAATTCCAGCTTACTCATCTCTCAAATGAACTAATTACGTTAGTGTGTTAGGGATGAAGAAGGCTGAATTTAAAGGAAGTGCACCCACATTTGCGTAAAGAGAGTGTGGGAAAATTATTTAGGATAAAAACTCAATACACCTGACCGGGATTTGAACCTTATTCTCGGTGTTATCGGCAGTCCAGTCTAGTGTGAGGGTGATACTGGCTTAGAGTCTTAGACCATTGTCGACCTCGGTGATCTTGGGGTAAAGTGCTTGCCTCAGGGCCCGATGTTCATGGGTTCAAACCCAGCAGTGTTCGACGGATTTTTCTTGATCAACTTCCTTCGGAGCGGAAATAAAGCCGTTGGTTCCATGTTGATTGTTGTATGTAAAATAACCCTGGAAGGTATGTGAAGATACATAATTGGTAGGCCCTTTTGCTCTCACTCATAGAAATTCTCGTGTGATGGTATAATAATTCTGTTCATAAAGTGCACGTTAAATACCTCAAATAAAATTTAAAACAATTGGACCATTCGACCATCGAAATGGTTGTGAGTGACAGCTGCAGACACATGGCTGGTCGTATTAATATATGACAATAGTTTTAATAACTATCGTAAATGTCAAAAAAGTTTCTTCCTATCTGAATCTGACTTTATCTAGCAGCCGCTGTGAATTTATTAAGATTCACTAAGGTTACCGATCTCCCTCCACGCAAATGCAGGTAAATATAATCTTAATTCTACCTACTTCATCCTTATCACATTAATCATAAAAAATATGTACGCGTAAAACTTTAACGGCCAGTGAGATGAGTTGCATATATATACATATATATATACTGCATATATATATATATATACATGCAACTCATCTCACTATATATATATAATATATATATATATATATATATATATATATATACCTGCATAATATATATATTATATGCAATCATCTCACTATATATATTAATATATATATATAATATATATATATAAATATAATATATAATAGTGAGTGAGTTGCATATATAATATATATGCAGGTATATATATATATATACCTGTACTGTACACATACAATCTTGCGTCAGTTATAAAATCCTGGGCTCTAGTCTCGGTATGGCCAAAAAATATAGGCCTAGTGTAATAATTGGTGAAATGTGGGTTTCCTTTCACAGTGATGAATTATTGGCCGGTTTTTTTCTAAGCACCACGTCTTACTACCCATTCGGGCTTACTCCTATGTACTTATTACACTAATGTGTTAGGCATAAGAAAGATTTAATTTGGAGGAAGTGCACCCGCATTTATGTAGAGGGGGATTGGAAAAACACTTAGGGGAAACCACCCTCATTGCATCCAACCGAGATTGAACCCTGATCTACCCAACTTCGGTAGTCTAGTTTATTACGAGAGTAGCACCTTAGACCATGCGTGCGGCCACTGAAGCGTGTTGTTCTAGATTCAGTTAGTATAAAAGTCGTGTACTGAAATAATCAGTCGGTTTTAGAGAGTGTACGTTTTATACCTAGAATAAAATATTGAAATAAAACATGCCTATACTAAGAAGTCAAATGGCGCAGTTCTGGGTATTAACAGTACAGCCTCTAGCTGTGATGGCAAACCCCCGTATAAACTCTTTTAACTTCAAGGAGGTTGCTAGTAGTGTAAAGGCGGAGGTACACTTGCGTCATTCGCCAACTGTCAAACATTCACCTCCTCGCGAACTACTTGCCAAACTGATTGTCGAATGACGAGCGCAATCTACACACATGAGCCTATTTTTCTAATCTCTGAGTCAAGAAGTTATCTGTCGGGAACGGAGAACATTAGTTTGAACATGGAAGATGAACTTGACAATAATTGTGACCCACAAATGGCTGGAGCTTTTCTTTAGATTTATTTAGACATGTTCTAAACATTTCCGTTAAAATAACAATCTTTATATTCTTTTTAAGGCCGTTAATAGAACAATTTACGCTAAATTGTAACTGAGCACGCTTCCATCCATCACATATCTGATGCCTATTTTTAATGTACAATTTTATGCGCTGTATTATTTTTAGTATACATTTTTCCTAAAGGTCCGAAATTTGCAAGATCAAGTTTTTGGGCCCCTCCATTTCCACAATAAACACGAGAGACTTCTGATAAATCTAGGCACGAATGTGTGGACGGGGAATACTATTCGCGATAAGACGAACGTTCCTGCCCTTTTATATGTGATAGATTATCGACCACCGACTGAAAATGTTTGCAGTTCGGCAAATACAGAATATTCGTCGCAACAAGTGCGTGAGAAAGCTATGAGCCCGCCTTTGACTTGTGATTTTTTTTAAAAAAGACAAAAAATGTCGAGTGATTTGTTATTTGGCAAGTATCTATATGTATTGACGAGTACCCCCAAATGACCATCTCACACCATGGTCATCGCTCACATTTGTCAAGTAGTGTGGGACCGTCTACAAGGTATTTGCAGAATGACAAACATTTGCTACTCGGGATTCGCAGAACGCCGCATGTATAGCGCCACCTTAACGTCGCCGAGAGAAACACCTCCCCCACACCCTTCCCTCTAATGACTAGTTAATGTTTGAGTTGGCGGTGGTGATTAAAACCTAGAACAAGTGTGTGTGAATGTGTGTGTACGTGTGATGTACCTTGGAGCTATCACGGTGATCAAATGAGGCGGACTTTATGAGTTGTTTATGGTCCGTGAAATTACTGCCTGCATTTTACCCAATGTTTCATGAGATAGAGGGGGAGTTTTGAAGGGGGGTCTAGGGGTACCGAGTGCTCGTAAAATATGATAATCATAGCAAGGGTAGCAACTTGGAATGTCTGTGTAGGTGAGGGATGAGGTGAAGGGGGGAAATAGTGTGAAAAAGAGACCTCATTTTTTTTTTATTGTTGCATTTCCATCCCATTTCGTAGAACTATTTTTGATTTTCCTCTAATATTTCCAAAATACAGCTTTTAACATATATTTTTGTATTTTACCTTTAAGGTAAGAGTATCGATCTGCCAAGTCAAAGGTCTTATTGGTTCTTGTTTCCCGTGTCCAAATGTTCTTTTTTGGGATGTGTGATGTGGTTTATCTAATTTTATTATTCTTTGCCCTCCTCCTCAGATATCCCCCTTCATCCAAAGACCATCTTTCACACACACACACACACACACAAAACAAAATATCTTTGAACTAGATCTTTAACATGTTTTCGTCAAATGCTTCAAAGGTAAGAACTTTGGCACAAGACCTAAACCATGGCAAAGACTTCTTTCAGCGCTAATGGCCTAGTCTTGTTAACAATACATTAAAAAATATAATAATTAACATATCTATAATTATATTACCTCTTTTTTTGATAGGTAAAAAGTCTCAGTATCTTTTCTTTTTATTCTTTTTGCATTAAAAAACTGACTGTAGCCTTGCAAGTTGTTTTTCCTCGGTTCAACATTCTCTCTCTCCTCCCTCTTCAGCTCTCCCATAATGGACGTGCATTCGGTCAACCAACACTAGGCAGCAGCACTAGTTGGGCCCAATCATTCTAATTTAGCTTATATCTAAAGTTTTTGTTGATAACAGGATTTTAGCATGAAATATTTATCGGATATCCTCATAGCTTGGACCCAATAGTTTTAATTTAGTTTAGTTTTGCATATTCCTCTTGGCAAATTAAGATGATTTTTGACAATTGACTTTTTTTTTCCCCCGTTGCTGATAAAAAACTAAAAAAACTAGATTAAATCCAAGAAACACTCTTAAAACTGTTGAAGTTTTTTTTATTGAACGTAATCTTATTAATTGTTGATAAATTATATCAATAAGGAGTCATCCATAAACCATGTAACGCTTTGAGGGAGGGGAAGGGGGAAGTTCTAATGTCTACACATGCTGTTACATGGGTGGAGGGTGGGGTACATCAAAGTGTTACGTAACACAGGTCTTAAACTCAAATTCTAATGTTGGAAAACAATATTATTGTTCATGTTTCCACCTTTGATAAACATACTTATGGAGAACTTCCGAATATCTTGAAAATGCAAGCTTAGCACTTACTGTTTGTTTATCAATATTTCGAATGCGCTTAGGTGGATTTGTCTGCTCGATACTATGGACGCACATTCGCAAACACATATTTTCATGCGGATGACAGTGACATGTTTATACTCACGGCATTTGTTTAGATTTGTCCAGCTACTGATCCCCTCACGTGATTTTAGTAGGAAGCCAGATGTCAGTCGAAGCGGTCTTAATAGTTGAGTTTTAGTATAATTTATATTCCTACTGCACATTCTTTTACATAGGCCGGGAATAATCACTTGTGTTCTACAAAAACAATAATCATTTCTTCAAAAAGAGGAGACTTTTCATTGCTTGCGTATAAAAAGCTATACCCAGAAAAAATTGTGGAAGAGTCTCAAAAAGATGTAGTGAAATGGAAAGAAGCAAAAGTCTCGAGTCAAGTTCTAGGAGTCCATCAATAGTGTTATTTCTTCATACCAGCAGCATGTTATGAAAAGTAAAGCTTCAAATATCATTAATTATTCATAAAAGGTAGTTGTATTTATGCCTATACCTTTTCCCTTCTGATAAATCTAATATATATATATATATATATATATATATATACAACTATTATACATATGCTATGGTGGCTGCATTGTCTAAATAGTCATTTTCTCAGTAGATTAGACGTCCAATGTTGGGGAGATGGGGTTCAAATACCAGTCAGGTCTACTAAGGGTTGCTTTTCCTATGGTGTCCCACTCACCCTCCATGCAAATGCTGGTAGATTTTCTTTAAAATTCTACCTTTTTAGTATATATTTTATAGGGTGGTGTAGTCAAATTGTAATTATTGTAATTATTTTTTATTATATTTATCTAATGGAGTAGAAATGAGGAAGGTAGGATTCTAGAGGTAATCTACCCTCATTAACGCGGAGAGAGATTATAAAACCATTTAGGAAAAGCCACTCTGAATACACACGACAGGTATTCGAACCCCGATATCCACTTCATTAGTCATCTAGTCTTTTTTCGAGAGTGAAGCCAGCATCCAGGAACGATGTTGGAGTGAAACATAAGTCCAGGTATTGATAAGTTAATTAAAATAACGTTGTAGTTTAATCCAATAATAATTTAGAAAAGTTGTGTACCTAGAATTCTTTAAATAGCTTTATATATGATAATATGACTATCATACAAAGTGCACACTACTAAGAAAGATGTCTTCCCCCAGTGTCAAGCATCTGATGTGGGCACTTTAACATCATCATGTAGCGCTTCTATAGGAAAGGGCCATCCTAGTCAGCATAATTAGTGCTCTTACTCAGATCGCAAACCTGACATTCATAACATAAATATAGGAGAGGTTTTTCCTCATGAACCTGAGGAGTTTGAGCTCGACGTCTTTATGTCTGTACTTGTCTGTCTTATGTGTTTGTGTATGTAGCTGTCCATGAATAATAATACTCTCTGAAATCATATATGTTCAGTATTTAAAATGGGTTTTAAGAAGTATTAATTCTGAATCCCTCCTTTAGTATCATAAAACTTCCCTATGAAATGATGACATTCATTCTTGGTGAGAAAATTTACGTAACACAGTTAAGGGGAAGGGGGCTAGGCTAAATGTCTACATGGTGTTACATGGTGGGCTAAAAAGGTAAGAAAAAAGCGTTATGTGGTTTATGGACGATCCCTAAGACATACCTACATGTTTCGGTATCTCATTAGGGTACTAGGGAGGCCTTATAAAAACAAGGTCCAGATTTATACTCTACAGATATTTGAATTTTATTAGTTAAACTTAAGTAAGTCCACTTATAATGAACTTGTAAAGAAATATAATTATCTCCTATTTTGAAGTCCCTAGCGCCCCTTAACTAACTAATTAAATACTAATTATGAGTTAAGTGTCAACTTTTATTCTAATATGCTTAAATTATTATTTTAATTCCCATTTTGAACATTATTTTACAATTAGTATTATCATTTCATATCTTTATCTAAGTGAAGAAAACACATTTTGATAAGAGTAGCTTTTTCTTGCACCGCGTCTTACCACCCGTTTGGGTTATACGCTTAAGTACTCATTACGCTAGTGGGTTAGGGATAGGGAAGGTTGGATTTTAGAGGAAGTGAACCAGCATTTGCGTGGAGGGAGAGTGGAAAGCCATTTAGGAAAAACCACCCCCAGTTCACCCGACCAAGATTCGAACCTCGATCTCCCTGTACTCGGCAGTCTGGCTCAACACGATACTAGCGCGTTAGCTAACTACGCCACTGAGGTGAGTTAGAGTAGCTAAAGGACCGATTGATTAGAAGGATGTTGTTTGTAAAATAATAGGTTTCCCTCACCTTACTAACACAAACGTCGGGAAACCTTAATATTTATTTGATCTTTTTTCAAACTTTTGGACACTCTTGTGTCTGTAATAGTGGTCATGGAGGAGGATAAATAAATGGCACGGTGCACCGCACAGACTTTCTCTGTCCTTTATCATTATACTCATAGCTAGTAAGATATGAAAAACGAAATAATATACGTTGTTAAAGAAACATGATTCCATCAAAGAGCATACATTAAATAATATGCACTGTTACAGAAACATTATTTGTTCAGTACATTTTCAGCTCCAAATTTCGCAAAGCTCTATTTTTTTTAAATCCAATAACTAGGAAAATATTGATTTTTACAAAATATTATTTCAAATAATAGTTTTATACATTTAACAATCCTACAGCTTAGCAACGTTAAGTTGTTTCGTGTCTCGAAGAGTTGCGGAATTATGAATAATATCGGATATTTTTGTATACGTAAAGTATCGTCTAAGTAATTTTCCTTGAGAAAGTGAAATGTGTCATTTTGTTTTTCATGCCAATCGGTGCTTGGATACGAATTTTAATCAAAATATTTAAAGCCAATGTTGAGAAAATCGATTCTTCCTCTTTTAGCCTTGAAATAGTTTATGCTTGATTTTAGAGGAGGCTTATGGAAGCCCTGGATATTATGTTTTAGCCTGATCGGTAAAATGGTGTCGGCTCTAGGCCGAGAGACAGACATATGACATTTGCAAAAATCACTCTTTCGGGCTCAGGGTGGAATGAAACGTCGACAATCTCGAATACGATTTTTTTTTCACGATCACAATACGTCCTCTCTTTGAGGAGTCGTGAGAAAGTACAAAACAAAACCCTAGGCTTACAGATATTAATGTCAAAAATTTTTCAAAAGTTAAAAGTGACATGCACACAAATTTAGGCTTACATGACTGAAATTAGTATGTTTTTAGTACAAAAAAATATTGAAGATAAAATAAAATAAATATATCAGTTTATGGTTCTTTTATCGGGCTATTAATATATTTTACATTTTTTTATCTGGGGCATTTAACGTGCACTTTATGAATAGATTAATCATATTCACACACACACGTCTTATATATATATATATATTAGCATCGCGTCTTACTAACCGTTTGGTTTATACGCTTAAGTACTAATTACGCTAATGGGCTAGGAACTGGGAAAGTTGAATTTAGAGGTAGTGAACACGCATTTGCGTGGAGGAAGAGTGGAAAACCATTTAAGAAAAACACCCCCAGTTCACCCAACCGAGATCCGAACCTCGATCTCCCCGTCCTCGGCAGTCTATCTCAACATGAAACTAGCGCGTTAGCTAACTACGCCACCAAGGCGGGTCACGACTTATAAACTAACTTAAATATAGAAAAGACACGACATCCAGCCGCCCGGCCGTTGATTCTCCACTGTGAAAGGGAACACCCACATTTCACCAATGCCAAGTCAGGAATTGAAGCCGGGACCCTTATCTCAATAATATTTTACACCAATGGAGTAGGAATGAGAAAGATATAAGTTAGAGAAAATGTACTCGCATTCAGGTGGCGAAAGAATAGAAAAAATCTTCAGGGAAAATAACTTCGCAACACCTCACCGGAACTCAAACCCCAACCTTTCTCTAACAAGCTACCAAGATAAGATGAGCATGACGCCTTACCCCACGTATCCACCAACGCGAGCTATGTAATTTCACCCTGGAACCAATCTGAGTTCCCTCTCTCCCCCTACCTCCATTCATAGGTGACAGCGAAAGTGATATCAGAATCTCAGTGGAACGAGGGGAACAGTATGGTATTCAATCTCCACGAGTATAAGAGCTATCTGGGGACCGAACCCCGACCCATATATCCTCTATCTCCCTGACTGTTGTCATAATGTATGAGCTGATGGCATCCATCTTCATGTGCGTCACGCCATGTTTTATTCAGGAGGGCTGTGGATAGCCACTTTCATAGCTTCATGCTTGGAGGTGCGGAGTTAGCCATTACCCAGACAAGGAGGATATTACTGAGGGGGAGATATGGCTGACTGGAGAGGCACTCTGACTGGAGGGGACATACATGTTGAAAGAGGATATAAATAATTGTTTGAAAAGGACATAGCTTTTTGAAGAAGATAGATTTGTTGGGTGAGGACATAACTGTTTGGAGAGGACATAACTCTTAAGAGAGGACATAACTGTTGGAGAGAACATTGCTGTTGGGAGAGGACATAGCTGTTAGGAGAGGACATAACTATTTGGAGAGGACATAACTGTTGGAGAGAACATAGCTGTTGGGAGAGGACATAGCTCTTAGGAGAGGACATAACTGTTGGGAGAGGACGTAACTGTTGGGAGAGGACTAACTCTTAGGAGAGGGCATAACTGTTGGGAGAGGACATAGCTCTTAGGAGAGGACTAACTCTTAGGAGAGGGCATAGTAACCAGAAGTTTGAATTAAGAATGAATAAGGACTTCTCTTAATTATTTAAAATTATTTACATTTTTTCAAGTAGGTAAAAATAAAAATGAGAAAACTTCATGAACATTGCAGAGGAAGTTGCCCCCTTTAATAATCCCAAATACCACTTTCGTTCTGTAAACAAACTAGCTCAAGTCCACACCCTGCTAAGGGTTCCTCTAAAACCACCTTCCTAGTTCCTATCCCGTAGCTTGAGTATCTAATATCGAGGGGGGGATGAACTTTTTTTTTACTCATAATTTGTACGAACGGAAATAGTCGTGGTTTATCAAGCACACACCCTTCTTATTTTGTCCTAGATTATCTAGTGCAGTGTTTTCAAAACTTTCACCAGTAACGTACTCCCTATCGGGGCCATGACCCAACCAATGAGCCCTTCATCATAAAAAAAAGAACACAAATATCTGATGTTTTGTAAATTATAGCAGTTCAAAATTTTAATTTTAATTTAGTAGAAAACTGAGCAAAGCCATGACAGAGATAAGGCTTATTAAAGGTTATTACATCACGTCAGAAGGTGCATTAATTGGTTCATCAGACTTTCTGTTATAAAAAAGTATATAATTTATAGAGATGAATCGATGTATCGAATCCATTATTTTACAAATCCAAATCTCAAATTTTAAGCTTTGTTTTACCTTAGAATCCCAAATCTCTAATTCGAATCAGAATCTTGGAAAAATTATGAACAAAAGTGGAGATAGGAATATGACAGAATAGTTATGAATAGTAACATTTTTTGCTAAAATGTATTTATTATAGCAATTCATAAATTTAGATAGGTGATAGGTTTTTACCCACGTTTGGGTTATACGCTTATGTACTAATTACTATGTATTAGGGATTAGAAAGATAACTTAGAGAAATTGTACCCGCATTTGTGTGGAGGGATGGAGGAAAACCATTTAAGAAAAAACACCCCAAGTGCACCCGACCAGGATCTAACCTCAATCTCTCCATCATCAGCAAATATTCTATTGCAAGAGTGACGCCTTAGACTGTGCGGCCACCGAATAGTGTAAGTTATAACTTAATGGTTGGGGTATGGTTTTTAGGTTTGTTCTATAATTGAACTGCGGATGAAACACCAATAAGCAGCGTTAGATCTCTAAAATATCCAAATCCATATTCTTGAAATAAACCTCATTTTTTTAATTTTTTTCAAATGTTGAATCCGAAATTTTCTCTAAGCTTTGAATTTAGAATACCTTTAAGGATCTAAGGGTTCTAGAATTTGAGGATTATATCCTTATTATTTTATAACTAAAGAAAACTAATTGGTAATATCGCATCGCATACCCACTGAAATTCTTCGCGTCCCCCAGAGAGTACGTGTACCCCAGTTTGAGAAACACTGATCAAATTTAAAACTACTGCTAGTTGGGTTTTGGCACTGGATCATGCTTCTCAAATAATAAAAAAGAACCCGCCTCGGTGGCGTAGTTGGCTAACGCGCCAGTCGTGTTGAGCTCTACCGCTGAGGACGGGGAGATCGAGGTTCGAATCTCGGTCGGGTGAACTGGGGGTGGTTTTTCCTAAATGGTTTTCCACTCTCCCTCCACGCAAATGCGGGTTCACTTCCTTTAAATTCAACCTTCCCCATTCCTAATCCATTAGCGTAATTAGTACTTAGGCGTATAACCCGAACGGGTAGTAAGACGCGGTGCTAAATATTATTATTATTATTATTAATAAAAAAGAGATTTTGAAGTAATTGTGGCTTGCTCGGCTGCTAAGTCGGGCCTACACATACACGCAGTAATTGAACCGGGGACTACGGAAAGGGCCGACGCTGATCGATGATCGGCCGGAGATTGGCCCTGGGCTGCCCGGAATGTGTCTCGACGAGATCTACTTCTCTTTTCTTATGGACCGGTCTCCAAGGGGGGGAGGTTTTCATCTGACGCAGCCAACATCTTTTAGCACCCTTCTTACGAAAAAAACGTGACATCTGTTATTAATCGTTTTTTGTGTTTCTCTTTGCAGACTTTTTAGCACCCCAGGATCTCTTGATTATATAAGACTCCGAACCACTCATGTTCTTAGCGGTAAATATAATAACGCAGCTTCAGCCCAAGGGTTGGCCCTGTGATGTGCTTCCCATACATTCGGAGCTGGGTATGCACTCAGCCCT
This sequence comes from Timema podura, assembly GCA_033556935.1. Lineage (NCBI taxonomy): Eukaryota > Metazoa > Arthropoda > Insecta > Phasmatodea > Timematidae > Timema > Timema podura. Next base: position 36,964,138 of record JAVRXN010000005.1, read on the forward strand.
TCCACCAGTTAGTGCTGCCCGCACCATCTGACAGAATGCACATGTCCTAGGGAAGTCCTGAAGATGCGATAGTCACCCTTTGCTTTCCCCACAGAATTTAAGCGAGCGATCGAGAAAGAGCCTACACATTTTGTTGCAAAGGAAATCTTACATAACTTCCAGGGATCTTTTACCTGCCACAATCGACATAGGACCGACGGCTTTACTTCCCCTCCGAAGGAAGTTGGGGGTTGCGGATTTTTAATTGTTCAGTAAAAATCCTTTAACCTCTGTTGGGTTTAAACCCACGAACATCGGGTCTTGAGACTAACACCTTACCCAAGATCACCGACACCAACTAACAGTAAATAGTACAATTTTATCTTATCACCGCGTCTTACTACCTCTTAGGGTTATACGTATATAAACTAATTACGCTAATATGTTCAGGATGGGTAAATATGAATTTAAAGGATATTTACCCGCAATTGCGTTGATATATATATAGAGTGGGGAAAACAAGGAAAAAACAATATAACTTCACCTGACCGGGATTTGATCCATGATCTACTCTTCATCACCATTCCAGTCAGCTGTGTTTCCAACAGGCGCAATAATTCCGGATCGATTTTCATGCAAATTGGACTCAATTTGCACTTTGCGTCCACCATTTTAGAATGTTAACGTTTCGAATTGTTTTCATAAAGACGGCTGATTGTGTGGTGTTCATTTAATAAATTCTGCTCTCTAGGACTCATATATATATATTGCGTCTGCCATCTTGGACACGCCATCTTGTATTTTTATTTTAAAGATGCCATGCTCCATTGCGTTCATAAAAATTTCAGCTCTCTAGGGTATCAGAGAAGTGGGAGTAAGCTCCCTTGAAGATCAGACAAACACCTCATTGATTTTAGATGATATGTAGATTCACACCACGGTTAACTAAGAATGGTTGGTATAAATAATTGACTCTAAGCTGATAGTTGACGCGCATGCGCAGTGCAATAACAGATCGAACAATTATGTGGTAAATCACGGCTATCAAGATCCCTGTGTCTGCCGAGACCAATATAGCCAGTAAATCACTTGGAATGAGTGGTAACGTCTTTAAAATCGCTCGATGAGCCCACTGTTCACTGATTGAAAAATATGCATAGACGCGGGGATTTCAAACAGAAAATATCCGCTTTCCGCATCAGTGGACACGCGGATTAAATGTAAAGCCCATATAACCTGGTTTGCCAGTGACCTCTCCCCGTAAAATGCCTCACGCGTGTAACCACGTGCCCATAGGTACGAGGTTTATCTCTCGATAGTGACTTAATGTAAATGTGTTAATTAAAAAAATATGTTATCGGCATTTACACCATCGATAAAAAGTCACAACTGTGATATCAATATATTCACTTTGACACAGCAAATTAACTAACGTCGCATACTTGTTTATCAATAATAATAATAATAATAATAATAATAATAATAATAATAATAATAATAATAATAATAATAATAATATATTATATTATTATTATTATTCATAGTATATTAAACTAAATTTGTTTTCACATAGGCCTAATCATGTGATTTTCTGCAGTAGGCCTACTAGTAATGAAAAAACTTACAATCGACTTATTTTATTAAATTTGTATAGGAACAAAACATATTAGAATGTTTTGCTTCACTTACATATTTTAAAACCCATATATAAAAATATGAATGTGAAAATGACTTTTAAATTACAATAAAAACAAAGATTTATCTGACGAAAATTCGGCACATTATATAAAGCCATCGTAATCTATATTTGAAAAAAATTAATCGTAGAAATGACAGTCGAGATCAACGATCATAGAATTAAAACATCAAGTCTGTGAACAATTCAAGATTTTAAATTTCGAATGGATCCGGAACTTTGCTTAGCAAGTCAAATCAAATATTTTAAAATGAAATTGTTTCGAGTTGAATATCTTAAAATGAAGATGTTTCGAATTGATTATTTTAAAATGAAGATGTTTCGAATCGAATATTTTAAAATAAAGATTTTTTTGAACCGAAGATTTTTCGAATAAAATATTTTGTAGTGAAAATATATTTTCGAATCAAAGCTGAAATTATATATATTGGAATTGAGTTCAGTAAAAAAATAAGGTCACTCCCTAAACCATGTTTAAATAATGAATATGCTTAGATATGATGGAATTCTCAACTTTCTATGATGATTTCAAGTAATGAATCTATTCTGATTTTTAAAAAAAGTTAAATTAGTCAATAACTAGTAGAAGTACCTGGAGTTGGCCGGCGACGCTTTACTTTGCTCCAAACAAACGGGGAAAAAATCTCTTCATTTTATTTATTCCTAATTTTTTACTAAACTTAAAAATTCAAAAGCAAATTTAAAAATCCGTCTTAGACGTGCACACGTTTTTGTACAAGAGTTACTAATTTTTAGATTTCATTCCTCAGCGTTTGGTAGATATCGCGCAAAGCTCATCACGGACAAATACACAAACTCTTCATTTTATTAATATAGATTTGACACTTAGATTCGTATTTCAACATAAACTACGTCAAATCTCTAAACGGGATCGATTTGGATAGGAAATTTATAATCCTATTAGAATCTTTAAAATAACGGAGATTCGTAACTTAGAATCGTAAAACGAATCTTCTGCGAGGTTCAGATTCTGATTCAAAACTTTCGAAACTTACACATATGCTTGGAAAAATTTATAATAAATATAAAATTCTTTGTTTGAGGTCGAGACCATGGATTTGGGTGGTCGGGGTGGAGGGGTAATGATAGTATTGTTCTACCCTCAGAGCACAGGTTTGTCATAATCGCGGTTTGTAAATCACTGTCAGCAAAGAAGAGGGAGGGGGGATTGCGTGGAACCTGGTGTCACTGTAATCTGGGGATGAAGGCCACCCCAACTTTGGATCAGCTTCGCTCCCCCCGTCCCCCCCCCCCCCAATACCTCACCAAACTTTGTAAGTGGGAGCGGTAAGAAAACGGGAACTTGCTAAATCGTCTATCCGGGGACTACCAAACTGGGCGAGACAGCACGGGGCCCCTCCCTATTTACTCCCGGGGTTCGCCTTTGATAGCAACTCCTTATGACAGGAAAAGCTATCGCAAATTTACATTTAATCATACGTCAAGTCATATGATCTATAGCTGTCACTTTTGATAAATATTGTCAATACCGATAAAATAACACAAATAATATTGTAAACTGTTAGCAATGTTGGCAGAAAAAAGTTTTTTTTTATAAAATAATTTAGAGAAAAATGTATGTACCTGCATTGTTGTGAAGGGAGAATGGATACCCATTACAAGGTGGACTGGATAGAACTAGCTCAAGACAGGGATAGGGTATAATGATATGGACTGGATAGAACTAGCTCAAGACATGGATAGGGTGTAATGAGGTGGACTGGATAGAACTATTCCAAGACAGGGATAGGGTGTAATTAAGTAGACTGTATATAACTAGTTCAAGATAGGGATGTGGTGTAATGAGGTGGACTGGATAGAACTAGCTCAAGATAGGGATAGGTGTAATTAAGTAGACTGTATATAACTAGCTCAAGATAGGGATGTGGTGTAATGAAGTGGACTGGATAGAACTATTCCAAGACAGGGATAGGGTGTAATTAAGTAGACTGTATATAACTAGCTCAAGATAAAGATGTGGTGTAATGAGGTGGACTGGATAGAACTATTCCAAGACAGGGATAGGGTGTAATTGAGGAGACAGTATATAACTAGCTCAAGATAGGGATGTGGTGTAATAAGGTGGACTGGATAGAACTATTCCAAGACAGGGAATGGTGTAATTAAGTAGACTATATATAACTAGTTCAAGATAGGGATGTGGTGTAATGAGGTGGACTGGATAGAAATAGCTCAAGATAGGGATAGGGTGTAATTAAGTAGACAGTATATAACTAGTTCAAGATAGGGATGTGGTGTAATGAGGTAGACTGGATAGAACTATCCAAGACAGGGATAGGGTGTAATTAAGTAGACTGTATATAACTAATTCAAGATAGGGATGTGGTGTAATGAAGTGGACTGGATAGAACTATTCCAAGACAGGGATAGGGTGTAATTAAGTAGACTGTATATAACTAGCTCAAGATAAAGATGTGGTGTAATGAGGTGGACTGGATAGAACTATCCCAAGACAGGGATATGGTGTAATTAAGTAGACTGTATATAACTAGCTCAAGATAGGGATGTGGTGTAATGAAGTGGACTGGATAGAACTATTCCAAGACAGGGATAGGGTGTAATTAAGTAGACTGTATATAACTAGCTCAAGATAAAGATGTGGTGTAATGAGGTGGACTGAATAGAACTATACCAAGATAGGGATGTGGTGTAATGAGGTGGACTGGATGGAACTATTCCAAGACACGGATAGTGTGTAATTAAGTAGAATGTATATAACTAGTTCAAGATAGGGATAGGGGGCGTACATTTGTTAGTGCGGTAGTGAACTTTCAAGTTACTAACGCCATAGAGTAGGTAAGTAAGTAAATGTCGGTGATTGATGGAAAGAGAAAGTTAGTATTTGAAATAGGCCCATGGGGGCTCTAGATATAAATACAGATGTTATTGAGCCTCGTAGCAACCATCAGGGTGTGGCCGGTGAACGGTAACCGCCACAGTAGGTAAGCGGTGCTCCCTACTCGCAGTTCACTTGGAATGCCTGCAATTCTACAACCGGACCTAGTGGACGAGTTATGAATGTCTGCATGCAATATCTGGGCGGCGGACAGATTGCATCACCGCTTGGAGGACGGGGAGGAGGAGGCTACTCCCTGCAGAGAGTGATGGGGGAGACCAGCTGACGGACAAATAATGCCGTACTGCAGGGGTGCGGAAACTCATGGTGATCCTAGGGCCAGATTTGGCAGACAAGTTCCTAAACTTCGGGGCAGCAAACTACATATAGCGCTCTATGCGGGTATAGATATTCGGAGAAAATATCAATGAGAATAAAAATTGGAAAAAAGAATGTGCTGATAGCCCATCGGATAAATTTACAAGCAACAACCTTTTGATTTTACTAGTTTATGTTTTATAACATTTAGATATAATCGCCTCTGTGGTCTAGTGGTGATTCCTGGCAACGGATCCTGAGATCCCGGGCTCAATCATCCCCAGCGCTTACAAATTTTTCTGTGAAGAAGTGGTCAACTCAACCTCATGAGGACAAATGAGGAAATACTTGACTGAAAAAGTAACGGCTACGGTGTAGAAAACTGAGATTAACATCTGTTGTGCTGACCGCATGACATCCTGTATCCGCAGAGGTTCCACTCTAACTCCAGACAAATGCTCATACATATTCCTCTAGACTCCTTTATAAAATACGAACTATTTTTTGAGGTCAACATTGATAATATTTTATTATATAACCCGCCTCGGTGGTGTAGTTAGCTAACGCGCTAGTTTCGTGTTGAGATAGACTGCCAAGGACGGGGAGATCACGGTTTGAATCTCGGTTGGGTGAACTGGGGTGGTTTTTCCTAAATGGTTTTCCACTCTCCCCCATGCAAATGTGGATTCACTTCTTCTAAAGCTAACCTTCCCAATTCCTAACCCACTAGCGTAAGTAGTACTTAAGCGTATAACCCGAACGGGTAGTAAGACGCGGTGCTAATTAATTAATTATATTAATATTGTTATTCTATCTAGTTATATTATATATACACAGTTATGTTAGCTATCAAAAGTGATAACTTCAGATCACATGATTTGACATATGAATACATAAAAATTGTTTTTGTCACTTTTTTAAATGTAAAAAAAAAGCCTAATTAAATAGGATTTTATTTGTATAAGTGAGATAATCAATGAAGTGTCTGTAACAAACTTTGCGGTAAAAAAATGACACATCAAGTCGGTAAAACTGTTGTCCACACATGGCCCTTTGTTCACCCCTGTTGTAAAATCCTCGTGAGGGGACTAAAGGGTGGAGTTAATCAATCTAATATTTCCTGCAGCCCCACCAGGATACGAAGATGGATTGTCTTAAAGCAGAGGCAGAGGAATAGAAAATGATTATGGCAGCGGGGGGGGGGGGGGGGGCAGGTGAGGGGGGAAGGCACAGTACCAAATTATGAATGGCCGTGAGACAAACAACAACTCAGTCCTGCCAACAAGAGGGCTCCACTGTCCCTTATCGAACATTGTCAAGAGTGTTCCAATCACACAGGTCTCCATTGGTGGGTTTCAGCCCCATTGAACTTCCTTCCAAAGCAGACAATGACTTTTTTAAATTTAGCACCCCGTCTTACTACCCGTTCGGGTTGTACGCTTGACAATGGCTAGAGATTAACATTTTCCGCGGTGGCGGTTTGAGTTCTACAAAACATATTTTTTTATCACCGCGTCTTACTACCTGTTCAGGTTATACGCATATATGATAATAATTACTATTCTGGGGTAGGGATGAGGAAGGAAGCGTTTTAAAGGTAATATACCCGCATTTGTGTGGAAAGAGGTGGTGTTAAATAATAGTGTTGAAGTGTTAACATATTATCTGGTCTATATGTCAGACCCGACTTTAGTTACAGATTCAACCACCAAGCGCTGTAGTTGTAGAGCAAGGAGAGAACTGTGTCCGCTGTTATTTTATTGCGACTCATTTGATAATTTTTCTGGTGTTGACGTTCTTGGGATAAATTAGGCTATGGCTTTGGATTGTTATATTTAAATATCGGGATTTGTTTTTTTTCCAAAGAAAATTTTCTTTGGAAAATGTCCTTGAAAAATTTAAGGTAAAATTTTCCGGTACATTTTTCGTAACGGAAAATTTTCCCCTCTCATATCTCTAAGGGTGTTATTATTACACTGTCATATTTCTTTTATATAAAAAAAATTATTTTATAAAATATATGGTAAGAGATTTTACATCACTTTTGATCAAATATTTGCTATCACATTACATCATATTTTCTTCAAAGTTTGTACAATGTAACACATGTTTACAAAAATGGACACCAATCATGTCAAGAATATTTACTAATGGACCTTAAAACTTTTTAAAATGTGGTCAGAAAATGTGCCAACTAATTAAAGAAAAAACTCTCTTTGATAGCCGCATGATCAAAGCCGCTACTATCGCTATAGATTAGACTGCCACAGATGGAGAAACCGGGGTTCGATACCGATCGGGTGTACTGAGAGAATTTTTCCTAAATAGTTTTCCACTCTCCCTCCAAGCAAATGCGTGTACACTTTCTCTAAATTCAACCTTCCTAATCTCTAACACATTAGTGTAATTAGTACATAAGCATATCACTCAAACAGGTAGTAAGACACGATGCTAAAAAACACAAAAAATCTCTTATGCTATACCCTAAGTGTGGAGTTTGTACCTTTATAATGTATAATAATTATTACATTTTGAATAGTTTTGATTGTATAGATTAAACTTTCAGAAATCTCCATTTTCTTTGATAAAATCATATAAGTCATCTGTGAATACAACCCTATCAAGGGCGTAGAAAGGGTGGGAATCAAGTGGTTACGGACCACCCCTGTAATTTGTTAGACCCCTCACCCCTCCCCCCACCTTGAGGGATCTAGGTGTAAAGCTTTTATTGGGCCATTTTCTAGCGAAGCACCCTAGAAAAAAATAAATGTTTACGCCCATGACTCCTATGTTTGGACAATGTAAGTATATAAGATCAGTATTTATAGTATAGTATCGGGAGTCAACCAATCTGCCGGTATTCGAATAACAAAAAGTTCAGGTCGAATGGGGGATTGTGTGACGTCCGAATATCGACTATATTATACATAAGGCTCTAAAACTCCAACAACAAAACCAGATGGTTCTACTGGAGTTGATCTATAAACAACACACACGCTGTTGCAAGCTTGGACATGATGGTGCAATAAAGCATAGTTAAAAGCGGGTCCGGGAACGTAGGGGGAAGGAGGGGAACTAAATAAATTGCGAGGAAGAAAATGCACATAAGAATGGTAACAACTCTTCTGTCAGGCAGAGATAACAAGAGAGAAGTAAAATTTGAAAAAAGTAGAGAAAATAACTTTGAATTTCGTGACCCCCTTTGGCTCACGATTTCTTCAAATTCAATTAGCAAGTTACTACAGTTCTCTTTCATGAGTTTCGTTCACATACTTTGCCAGACACTTTAAATTGACATAATTGACAACTTTAAGATAGAAAAATACCCTTCATGTACTGTACTTCCTATTGAAAAATAATTTACCTTTTTGTTACCTTTGTGTTAGGGTTTGTTTAGTCATTTGTTCATACCAAACGACACATAGTTTTACTATACTGTATTTTGAGAGTAATAACAAGCCTAGGACGCGTTTTGCTGATCGCATGTTCTAAAGCCTGATTTTGGTAAGACGTACGTTCTGAAAGGCCTTATTTAGTACCCGAACCCTATTGGATAGTAGTAGTTTTGTGGCCTTCCATAACGGACTTCCTATCAAAATCAGGGTATACTTTAATCCACGGCCCACATGTCTTCTAAGGATTCGCGGTCTTTCAAATAATAATAGACAAATATGTCACTGACTATATTAGCACTGGCGTAACTTAAAATATTATATAGAAAGTGGGACTAGATCTTTTTATTTTAATCAATCAAAATTTTCAGAATAAAATTTCTCATGATATATTTTTTAATTCGTCATTTACATAGTGTATTTAAATTTTAAAAATTTCGACCTCGATGTTATGATGGAGTTGGACGGTTAGTTTCCTAGTTCACTAAATATGACTCACTAAAACATTTAATCATTTTTATAACAGCTTCTAAACCTTTTTTTAACACCGACTAGTGATTAAATTATATATATATACAGTAACGTAATCAAAGATAAATTCAGATATGTCGGCTTAAAATAATAGCGTGTGTTTTGTTTTTGTTCTTTAGACCTTTTACAAATATTCTCTTAGTGGACAATATAAAAATTAAAAGTTGCTGTTATGTCACTTATGTGACAGCAAAGATTTTCGTAGACTTTAAACTTTGCTTCACGCGTTTCAAGCTTCGCTTTTAAAAAGTGATAATCGCCAACCCTTGCATTTAAATTTTCGGTTTAGTAAATGTAACACCTGAACACGAGAACCAAATCTTGGACGACCGATGTTTTTGTTTAGGTGTCATTTTTTTATCACATTATATTAAATGTATATTTTCCAACGGCCACTATAGGCTATACTCTTTAAATTTTTAATTTTTCACCGCGTATTACTATTCGTGTGAATTATACGCATATGTACTAATTACGTTGATGGATTAGGGATTAGAGAGGTTTAATTTAGAGGACGTGTACCCTAATTTGCATAGGGGAGAGTGGTGAACCATTTAGGATCAAAGGAATCCTCAGTACACCCGGCCGGGATTCTAACCCCGAATTCCCCGTCATCAGAAGTCCAGTCTATTGCGAGAGTGACGCCTTGGAGCCTAGCCCATGTGGCCTATGAAGCGGGTGGCAACTGTATTGCTTATCTGAATAAACAAAGAAGAGGTAGATGGGTTGCGTACAGGAAGGAGATATCCCAGACAAAGGAAACCCGCTGAGGTGTGGAAATAAAATCAATCTATCGATCTGGTGGCCGCAGAAACACAGATATGAACTCAGGTGGAGGGAGATCTCGAACACAACAAACGAAAGGCACCAAAGAGGAATAAAGAAGATAAATGGGGGTAGCATTGTGGCATGGTTCTAGCTCGATTCCCGAGCATGTGTTTACCGGACGAGTGTCTGTTAAAATTCCACGGGGACTTGGGTCCGAAAATCAATGACTTGCGTCAGTGTATGTCGAGATAAAATAAGTAGGGGGCTTGTTTTTAAAAGAGATTTCAGCCCAATAAGGAGTGGACAGGGCTGCCGGGACATCTTGATAGCTCCCTGTGGTCCGGTTTTATTTGGACTGCCGCAACTACTTTAAACTAGAATAAAGCTATCCATTCAATTCTAAATGATTGTTTCTATGAAATTGTAATAAAATGAGTCCGTGAGTAAGTTCTAGGACAACCAGAATACATCATTTGTGAAGAAATACGATGGCATTAAATGTTAAAGCATTCCATTTATTGTTTCTTTGTGTTGTTTGTAAACAATTTCCTTTAGCTATTAATAAAAGCATTTGTCTATTGATTAATGGCTGTCACTAGTTACACAAACAGCGGGTGTAGGATCATTCCACAAACTTAAATATACCAAAAATATAATCCTAGCTATTATCAAGCAATTTATATAAAAAAAAATTATCGTGTCAATATAAAAAAGAAACTGGTGTTTTAATGGACTGAATAGTGACATAATCCTCGATAATATGGCTGAAATGTACTCGTGTTTAAATTGACTAACAATACAACGACACATACTTCCCCTCACCACTACAGCTCACAGTGAAACAAAGCTTCAGTGGTATTTACGAATGTTTGATTAGAGCAGTCAATCCCTAAACAGTACACTACTGGGTTCAACTCTAACTTAGGTAGGATTCTGGTCGGAAGGAACTTTTAGAGAACAAAAACATTTTTTCGGTCAACATTGATAACATTTGACTATATTATCAACATTATTTAACATGTATTTAGAGTACAAATTACTATAGGAAGTAACTTATCTGACAGCATTAGCCTCTCAGTTTCCATGTAGTGGTGTGTATACGATATCGTATGTTGTATAGGTTATACCTTTGTTCGATGATAGCACTATCTAGCGGGATGTGAGGATAACCGATCCCTGGAGGGGAGACTACACGCAATACAATATCTTCCCCTTGCCAGGATACACTTTATCGCTCCCTTGGATTGTGTAAACAAAATATATTCTAGAAACTACGTGAAGAAATTTCCGGTAGTGTTATTCCAACAATGTTAGTTTTCACAACAACATTAGTGGAGAAGGTTTAATTTAAAGGAAGTGTACCGGAATTTGCTTGGTGAGGGATAAACCCCCCCTCAATACACCTCACCGAGGTTTGAACACCAATATCTACGCTATCGGCAGTCCCATTATATTACGAGAGGAACGCCTTAGACCATGCAGCCACTGAAGTTGGTAAAGTCGTTTATTCGGCACCTTTATCACTAAGCAAGGAGTGAAGGGTTCAGTTCACCATACTTCCTGGGGATTGTTTCCTGTTGATGTCCAACCACCATCAAGAAAGAGATTTTGGTCCGAATCCCAGTTGGGCCGAAGCTCCAGTCCACGAAATCCGGCCATATGATTCAAAGACTCCTATAAGTGCGGGTAATTCACTAATGAACTTTAATTATGAGTTAATCACTATTCCAAAACATACTTGACCTTTTTCTAACAATAGAAAGATTCAACAAAACACAATTTTTATTGTTGTCAAATATAAAATATTGGTCTTCAATTTACAGATTGTAACCAATCCCAATGGTCAAGTGAATAGAGTGTATAGGATACCTTGGTCAGATTCTGGGAGGGGGGATGACGATTATATTTACTATTTGTTTACGTGTTCGTTCCGTTGTACGAAATTAGAAAATGTTGAAGGGCTGGGTGTGTAGTAAGTACTAAGCTACCGTCCCAGGTTAAGTTTGTTTGTAAGTTGAGTGCTGATATAATGCATGTGTTTGAAAAATGTACGTAAACTATAATCTCAGTTAAAACAAATTATTTAATCTTGATGTAATATTTCATTTCTGTGTATAACAGGATCTAAATAATTGTTTCCTTAGTATTTTTTAATATATATATTTGTTGGTGACCGCTGCCGCGTCTACTTTTGTTTGTCTTTTATAATCCTTCTACGAGACCCGCGATTGTGACCAACTTCCCTCCACACTCCGTACCCCTTGCCTAGCTCTCCTTTCCACACTAGGGACACCAGACAAATATATTCTCTGACGTCACCAGGTTTGTTTGCTACCAGGATGAAGTCAGGGTTCCATATAACTAGCAATGACCTAGAGAGAAAAGAAAACATTCATTTTAAAAAAACAAGAAAGCAACACTATATAATGATAGTATTTCCTAGCTGACTTACTCATTGATTGACCTAGCTGTAAACTGTTGTACTTGTAGAAATAGAAGATGGCGTGGAATTTGGTAAAAAAAGAATGAGAGCTATACCTTGATTTTGGTTGGTGGAAGAACAGTTTACAAAGTTCAAACTGATTTATTTGAGGCCAAATATCCTATCATTTTACTATGTTATTTGTGTTATTTTATAGATATTGATAGTAAATATTAAACGTAACAGCTGCATACAACATGACCTAATGCATGAATAATGAATATATTAGAATAATTTTAGTGACTTTTTATTCCTCAAAAATCAGCCTATTGTTTGGAAAATACATTTTTAAATGTGTGTGGGTGTAGGTTAAATTAATTAGAAAGACTTTGAAAATATAAATAGAGTATAGTTTTTGTTTGTACATAGTCATAAAGTAAATTAACAGCCCCATAGATATTTTTTGTTTCGAACTTAATTAAATTGTAACTAATAGATATAAATTGAACTACATACTAAAACTATCATACACATATACATACTAAAATTAACTCACACAACACACCACAAACAAAACTCAAAACTCAACTCATACTACATACATAAAACTACAAAAATACTACATACATCACTAACATCAATAAATAATACTAAATAACTAAATACTCCACTAAACATACAACAATCTATACATACATCATCATATAACATCAACTAAACTACATACATACATACATCATAAACACAATAATACTAATCATAATATACACATACATCTACAACATACACACAACTATAATATACCAAATACAACATACATCATATAACATACTCAAAACTCATCTAAATACTCAACATAATAACAAATATAAATACAATAAACTACAACATACATCATACTACTACATAACTATAATCATACACATACATATATAAAAATACAATAAATAATAATACATAATAATACATATTCTATACAATACAATTAAACATACATACATAACATACATACAATACAACTACATACATACATACATACATACATACATACAACATACATACATACATACATACATACATACATACATACATACATACTGTACATACATGTACATACTGTACATACGTACATACTGTACATACATACTGTACATACTGTACATACTGTACATACATACTGTACATACTGTACATACATACATACATACTGTACATACTGTACATACTGTACATACTGTACATACTGTACATACATACATACATACATACATACATACATACATACATACATACATACATACATACATACATACATACATACATACATACTCATACATACATAATACATACATACATACATACATACATACATACATACACATATTACATACATACATACATACATACAATACATACATACATACATACATACATACATACATACATACATACATACATACATACATACATACATACATACATACATACATACATACATACATACTACTACATACATAACATACATACATACATACATATACATACATACATACATACATACATACATACATCATACATACATACATACATACATACATACATACATACATACATACATACATACATATCTGATACATACATACTGTACATACATTACTGTACATAACATACTGTACATACATACTTACATACATACATACATACATACATACATACATACATACATACATACAGTACATACATTCTGTACATACATACTGTACATACATACTGTACATACATACTGTACATACATTACATACATACATACATACATACATACATACATACATACATACATACATACATACATACATACATACATGCATACATACATACATACATAACATACATACATACATACATACATACATACATACATAACTGTACATACATACACATACATACATACATACATACATACACTACATACACACATATACATACATACACACACACACACATATATACTCATACATACATTCATACGCCGTTCCCTCATGGAGTAGGCAAGAAACTGGGCATAAACTCAAAAAACAACAACAAAAAATTCCGTACTTAATCCATCCACACTTTCTCCACACTTCACTATCCTTGCATACTACCTTCGCTTCAACAACATCGTGGTATACTCTAAACTGGTTACTAAAAGCAACGGTATAATATTAGCCTCGGATGAAGTAAACATTTAGTGAAACTCCCCATTCACTCCCATTCACTAATAAAGATACATTCTTCACTACACAAACGTTTGACATATAGTATCTTATCTATGTCACGGCGTTAGGTGCATATTAATGGAATATGGGTCGATCAAGCCTCGGCCCACGACCTGTTTTTATTCTGATCCATCTAAAAATTATAGCACCGCGTCTTACTAACCATTCTGGTTATACGCTATACTAATTATGCCAATGGGCTAGGAATTTGGAAGGTTGAATTTAGATGAAGTGAGCCCACATTTGTGTGGAAGGAGAGTGGAAAACCATTTAAGAAAACCATCCCATTTCATCCGACCGAGATTCGAACCTTGATTCCCCCGTCCTTGGTAGTCTAGCTCAACACGAAACTAGCGCGTTAGCTAACTACGCCAACGAAGCGGGTCTGGCCCGTATAACTCAACGAGGTTTTAAATACATTAAATAATAGATGGAAACACCTATCTGAATTATTGAAAAATTGTAACTACAAAAAAATAATCTCAGTTATTTTAATTACTATATTGTATTGTATATTGGTTATAAATATATTTTGAAAATTATTAAAAGTGTTATTTTATTAGCATTCTTATTTTATTATTTGGTTGTGGTTGCATTATTGAGATTGACCCAGGCGTCAATAAAGATTTGAACACTCTGTATTAGTGGACAGGGTTGAATTTCAAGGTTAAATTTATTTTATTATGCACCGCGTCCTACAATCCGTTCGGGCTATACGCATATGTACTAATTGTGCTAATGTATTAGGGATGAATAAGGTTGAATTTATAGGAATTGTATTCTCATTTGTGTGGAGAAAGATAATGTAAAATCATTTAGTAAAAAAACCTCAGTAAATCCGACCGGGAATCGAATCTTGATCCCTCCGTCACCGGTAGCCCAGATTATTGTGATAGTGACGCCTTATACAAGAACTTAAGTGGTATCCTTAGTAATTTTAAGTGACGCTGAGTCCGTGAATCTTTTTGTTTAGTTTTGAGATAAAATAATTTTGCCTCGTGTGTTAATATTTAGATTTGGTTATTATTATCATCTCCTACCAATTATTTAGATTCCTCTTTCAATGTAGCTCAACAGCATGCAGCGTGGGTGCACCATTGTAAACATATTATTTGTGTCATGATCAATCATATGGTTTTTCCAAAGTTTTTTGTAAAGTTTATGTTTATAAAATATTGTGCTTATTCACGACATACCATGGAGTCAAAAGCTGTATCATATAAAACTAATCATAAATTAAAATAAATAAGCTATTACTTATATACGAAAACAGCACAAGACCGGCCCAAGATCGAGAGACTTGGAGGGGTATAATAACTGGACCTGCCAAGAGGCAGAACTACATCTCATTATGAGCGACTTGGAGGAGTATCATAACTTGACCTGCCAAGAGGCAGAACTACATCTCATTATGAGCGACTTGGAGGAGTACCATAACTGGACCTGCCAAGAGGGAGAACTACATCTCATTATGAGCGACTTGGAGGAGTACCATAACTGGACCTGCCAAGAGGCAGAACTACATCTCATGATGAGACTTGGAGGAGTACCATAACTGGACCTGCGAAGAGGCAGAACTACATCTCATGATGAGACTTGGAGGAGTACCATAACTGGACCTGCCAAGAGGCGGAACTTCACCTCATGATGAAGATAATTAATTATTCATATTCATTATTATTATTTACGACTATTAATTTATATTTATAGCTAAACATACCGAAACGTGTTTTAACACTGTTTCTCAAGCCAATGTAGATATTTTTCAGTATTTTGGGATGGGAAGGGGCTCTTGGAGGGGATAATTGTATCATATTTACTCATTTGGAAATTAATTCAGCCCGCGACGAATTTATAACGTGCAAGATTCCCCTTGATACTGCACTTTTTCACAAGCCATGAAAACACCCACCTGCTATGATAGCATATAAACAGTTCTGGCAAAATCACTTCATCTTACAGTGTTGACAACTGGATTAAATCGATTTTCCCTTCCGTTTAAATGTGCTGTCTGACTTTAATCAAGGCGGCTTCTATGACCATATTTACGCGTTTAATCCCCATGGTATTAGCTACAAAACATGACGCCATCTTTTTGTTATTAATATTTTATCAAAATCGATAAGAATAAATAAAAAAATCTACTCGCAATAAACGGTGATATAGTTGAACGTAGTACTGATCCAAACAAAATCATTCCATATTCAGTGGATTTAACTAACAATTTTTTTTAGCTCAGTAAGTTAGCAGACTTGGTAGAAATTCAATGTGAAGCTCTAACATCCTCATAAATAGAGGAAGTGAGGGGAGGTGTTATAGGGGCGGAAGGGTAATTCTCCTCCCCGTGCTTTTACGTCAAACCACGTTCATTCATTATTAAATAGAGCACATTCACGACGATCCCCCATCGCTTCTTTTTTTTGGGGGGGGTAGAGAGGGTGGCAGGTGTGAAGGGAAGATGGCCCCCCTGTTTCTGATTAGGAGCACAATCTTGCAAAGGCTTTCTTAAGCATTTGGGTAAAGATTTGTTGATTCCAACATTGAATTAAGCGCCACTAGTTTGAATAAAACCAGTAACTGTTTTTATTTGGACAATATACAGTATATTCACCATACCTTTACCTTTTTACCTGGATGACAGTTAAAAATCATATGTTTAGGTTTTGGTTTGCCAACACTTGTAAAAGATCACTATTTTGTTATCCATGATAAGTCTTTTTAGTTACATGTTTATTATTATTATTAGCACGCTCTTACTACCGTCGGTTATACGCACTTACGTAATTGTAATGTAGTGATTGGAATAAATGAAGACTACAGTTAGTGATCCGAACCAGTGAGGCCTGCATTCCTCCATTACAATTTGATTAATCACTCTGTCAGAGTAAGAGGGTTGGTAACAATAATCTGTGCGGACGAGAATAACCCCGCTAGTTCTGTTTTTTACATAAATAACGTAAAATATTCTCACATATTCATTACTTTAAGACTCTTTTACTCAATCCGAAATTTTTTAACATAATTAAATTACTTATCCTCGTTTTAGAATGTTATCTATAATGTGTAATACAGTGCATACATTAATACCTTTTAATACAGGCATCCTATTTACTTGGAAAAGAGAAAATACGTGTCATTATTTTTAAATATATAATAACTTAAATTATTTTATTATTTTGTATTGTATTTACAAATATTTAACCGAATAAAATATTTTTATGCACTGCGTGGGTGCACCATTGTAAATAACTTGTTTGTGTCATGATAAATTATATGGTTTAAATTCTTCGGTCGCCATTTTGAAGTTATATTTGTTAGACCTTTGTGAAAGTCTGTGAATAATATTTTTTTAAATAGAATAAAACGATAAATAAGCTTTGTGACTTGTCTCAAATAAATACAAATAGTATTGGCCTATATTACTTTGGTTAACTATCACATTCATATATTACCATATATTTTATTAGGTTTATCCAAAGTGACAGATACAGCTGTTGCGAAGGGATACATTAGGGACTACTTCTAGTAACTTTTTCAGCTGTCATTCAAGTAAGTCGAGTGGTGAATGTAGTATAGAATTACCCGCTTCAGTGGTCGAATGGTCCAAAGTAGTGTATCTCACAGTTTTGTTGAGGGAGAACCACCGAATGTAAGCTATGAAACATTCATTGTTATTTAAATTGTTTACATTTTCAAAACAACTTAAAGTTTTACCGTGGTGTTAAACCAACCATAGTAAATGTTTTAAATATCCGTAATAAATGTGTTTCCATCAAATCACATTTAAAAAAAAGCCAATTCAAATAAATGTTTGAGATTGAAGTGTCACCACGTTGAAAAGAGTGGGGTAACCAAATGGAAGAACCTACTTTTTTATGTTGAAAAACGTATACTTAACAGGCTGATATTCACATCTACGAAGAAAAAACAACTACGAAGGAATTAAACAAGTTCGTGGTAACATTTGAAAGTATTTCCAACCTCAAAATAATGTGTCTCTAGTAATAACACCTGACATTTTAATAAACAATTCGATATTAATGATTCGGTTATGAATGAGTGGGCGAACAGTTTGTAAGTCCGATTAAAATGGCTTTTTTAATGAGCTTTTTAAAATAGCGAAAACAAATATCTGTAGCACTTCCCATCTCCCTCTCTCAATTTTATTTTGCGACATCGGGAAACCAAATCAATACGAACAGGTCTTGTCAAAACCTGTTCTGAAATAAACCTAATATTAGCTCATTCGCAGATAACAGCTCATTTGTTTATCCCTCCCCCTTTTACCCGTTCTTCTGACACTTGGACGAAACAAAGGCCGTTGTTCTAAAAGACTAGTTGACTGTGTGCCTCCCCTCTTCCCTCGGTAGTCGGACAAAGGCCTCTGTCGTCTGATGTGTGAGGTAGGTGAGTAGTTCATTGTTCCCTAGCTCCGCAAGTGAACAGTTTACAGCCGTGGCCGTGGGCCATCTTCCGGAGCGCGAGACGCTATAACGTAATACAATGATAACGATGCAGGTTTTTTTTTCTTCTGTAAAACTTTAAATTTACCCATTTAAAAATTAAAATTAGTTATATGTGACAAAAAACAACTTTTCTTTGACTTCAGATTAGACTTTTCATAAAATATTTTAAGCTTCACTTTGTCTTCACATCGCAATTTATAATGTGACCTTCGCATATCCCTAACGATAGTAATAATGATTTACTTATTTACTTAATCAATGGTATAGACTCTTAGGAACTCGAAAGTTCATTGCAGCACTTATAAAAGTACACCACCTATCCCTACCTTTACCTAATCCCCTTCATTACATCCTATCGCTTTCAAACAGGTACATGTTATCCTCTCATCTGCGTCTAGGTCTTCCCAACAGTCTCTCTTTCCATTGGGGTTGTCAGTCGATACCCTAAGCACGGTTCTAGATTCTCCCATTCGCGCTGCATGTCCTACCTGCCGTAATCTACAAGAGTTGATGATCCTAACAATGTCTTGTGATGAGTTCAGGGTATGTAGCTCATCGTTATGCTACCTCCTCCACTATCCATTAGCCTCGTCCCCTTTTGTATCAAATAATAGAGATGATAATAATAATAAACTACTTTGGAAATGTTTTGGCTAGTTTTTATCTTCAGTGGTGTCTTGTGACGTGTAAAACATATCGTGCTAGAATGTACAGAAAACAACAGCCTGAAGACAATTATTAACGTTCTGTCACTGTTCATGATGTTACATTATGTACTTAAACATGTTTTCTAAAGAAAGAAAAAAGAGAAGAGAAGTGCACTTCCGCCGTCATCCCAAAATAAAGTGAAGCGTAATTGTGGTTCCCTTCCGGTAGAAATGGGGCGTGCGAACGACTTTGCCAACTGTGTGCTGCCCTGAGATAATCATCTCATGGCTCGTACTAAACAATTGAACGTCTGAATATAAAATGTACATATGCTTCAATTTCGCTTACGGACAGCCTTTTGGAGCACTTTTATTTTATGCAAACATGTATTGAAGGTAACTAGTGTCAACCTTTGTAGAAATAGTTTTTATTTATTTCGTCAAACTATATATGTAATTAATCAAAAGAGTTATCAAAAGCTTATTATAATACTATTTCCTTAAGGATTACTGTATAAATTGCCTTTGTCACGACTAATTGAAAGAACAAAAGATATTAATAAAACCATTGTGTTTTTTGATTTCGTGGTTGGGTCAACACGAGATATCATAGTGCATGAAATAAATTAAAAATTATTATATCGACACTTTTATATTCTGGCCCATGGATTATTACATAAATAAATTTATTTTTATAACTTCAAGAAAAAGCCATACAAAATATTAGTTTTAGAATAAAACTATTCGTGTTGAGCTTGACTGCCAGGACGAGGAGATCGAGGTTCGAATCCCGGTCGGGTGAACTGGGTGTGGTTTATCTTAAATGGTTTTCCAATCTCCCTCCATGCAAATGCGGGTTCACTTCCTCTAAATTCAATCCTTCTCATTCCTAATCCATTAGCGTAATTAGTACATAAGCGTATAAACCGAATGATTAGTAAGACGTGGTGCTAAAAAAATAAAAATAAACTCTGGTAGCCTACTGAGCTAAGGGTCCTAGCTTCTATTATCGGTATGCATCATATATGAAATGTGATAAATTAATGGCCGGAGGCTGGGTGTTGTATTTGTTCTAGATTTAAGTAAGTTTATAAGTGGTGTGCTGATCTAATCAGATGGTTCATAAAGTTGTTGTTACATGAACTTGTCTGCGCTCTCTAGTTTTTGTTGCCAGGAGGGAAGGAGGGGACTGGATGTACATACATATACAATTTGTGAATATTTACAATGTAATTCAATGTAAACCTGTCCCATCGGTTGTTTATTGGTGTTATTGTCTTAAACCAAACGTATAAGCATTTGTTTAGATAAGCCCGACAGTTACTAGCTATGTAATCTACATAAGAATTGGGTGGAGGACTATTTTACAAACACAAATATGTCCAAAATAGAATACTATCTAATGTTTATCCATTTAGAAGCATTTTTGCTCATGCCAGTAGGAAGTAGAAGCTGATGTTTTAAGTGGATTGAGTAGCTACGCAATCATCGATAATGTACAGTACATAACTGAAATAGCCTTGGAATTAAATTGACTAGTAGTAAAAATATAAATTCTTTTCTCTTGCCACTTGAGCTTACACTGAAACACAATTTCACTGGTATTTATGAATGTATAATAAGAGCCGTCATATTTGCGGTCCCGGGCCACTTGTGGCCTGTCGGTCCTCCCCTGGCCAGGGATGGGTAAAATACCACAATTGTTTGCATGTTTCCTGAGACCCACCTCGGTGGGCACCCATGCAGGGGCTACGGAAGTGGGAGGAGGTCGAGGGGGGAGCTCAACTGGAAGGGGCCCTCCACCGGATACAATTTAGAACCCTGAACCACTCTAGAAACAATATTAAAAGGGTCTGACACTTTAGCTCTGTCGGTAGCGTGTCTGTTTACTGAATTAAAGGTCCCGGGTTGAATTCCTGGCATGGTCGAAAAATGTACCATTGGTGAAATGCGCGTTTCCCCTTTCAAAGTGATGAATTAACGGCTGGGGACTGTTCTAAATTTAATCTTGTACATAAGTCGTGTGCAGATATAATCAGTTGGTTCAGAAATTGCACGTCAAATACCTCAAATAAATTAAAGAAAATAATATATATATATAGGCCTATATAAAGGGTATTATCAATTCCTTTCATTATCATACATACCGGCCTCGTGGAGTAGTGGTCAATGCACCTGGTAAAAGCCAAGGGGACCGGGCTCGATTCCCGGCTGGTCCTTGGTTATTTGAATGATCCTAACGGTCACCAGGGTTTGGATAAATAATCTTAAGTTAGGTTAATTTCACACCGGCTCCATCGATTCTTAATAACTATCATCACATCATCTAATTGATGGTACAACGTGTAGACAACCTCCTATGGTGTATCCTGGGCAACGTTCTGTGCCAACAGAGCAGCTAATAGTCTACACATAAGGCGACGCACCTGGATGTAATACCCTTTGCGGTCAAATATGCTACACACTTTAAAACAATTATAAATCGTAAGAACATGGTAGGAAGGGTGGATTAGAAAATACAAACTTAAATTCCCGCTGTCAAAATTGCAGGGAAGGGAAGGGTGCGTGTCTATTATTTTATCAATTTTGGTATTATATAGCAAATGTGACAGATACAGATACTATTGCTTAACGTTTGAGTATATTTAAGTAATTTTAGTAACGTTAAAAAAACACTTTCTTTACTATAATATTTCCTAATATAAAGTCCAATTTTTAATAGAACTAATATTTGAATCTTCGAATCCTCAATGATATTCACGATTCAAGAACTCTAATTATTTTCAGGTTTGTGATTTTTTTTTGGATAAATATTTTTAAAAAAAGACTGAATTAGTTCTTATAGTTATTATGACGCTTACTAGTGGTTTCTACTAACATTCAGATAATTATAGGAGAGACCCAACAACCAGACCCAATACTTAATGTGAATAATACTTAGGACCTCGTCTTACTACCCGTTCGTGTTATACGCTTAAGTACTAATTACACTAATGGGTTAGGAATTGGGAAGGTTGAATTTAGCGCAAGTGAACCCGCATTTGCGTGGAGGGAGAGTGGAAAACCATTTAGGAAAAACCTCCCTCAGTTCACCCGACCGAGATTCGAACCTCGATCTTCCCGTCTTCGGCAGTCGAGCTCAACACTACTGGTGCGTTAGCCAACTACGCCACCGAGGCGGGTTACTTATTATGAAAAATATCAGAATCAAAGAAAAAAAATCACAGTAATGTGGTAAAGTCAAACATTTAACTTATTCGTAACCTGTTTTATAATTTTAAGATTCGAGCCTCAGGATTCGAAGGTATAGTGTAGATTCACTTTAGAGAAAAGTGTAGTCAACTCATATTTTTATAAAACAATATATTGAATACAAATAATTATAAAATATATTTTTATTTGGATCAAACTATATTATAATGCAGCAAGATACAATAATAGTGTAAGCATTTATATTTCATCTATCTATATTAATAAAATTAATATTTTGTTTATCCATCTGGAGCATTGTGCTATATTTCCCGCACGCAGAGATCTAAGATTTTAAAAATAATAGCCCCTGTGCACGAACATATGCAGCTCGAAGCTGAAATTTTAACTTTTTTACTAGATTTTTGTAAATTTATTAAAAACTGGGTCGGAAGAAATAAAATGAAGAGATCTTTTTTTCTGTCTGTTTGAAACAAAGAAAAGCGTTGACAGTTTAACCACGAAATGTATTGCGTGGTTACCCCGGACAAAGCCGGATACTTCTGCTAAAATGTTACTCTCCTGACCTAAATTTAAAAAAAAACTGTTTTCAAAATCTGTCAATGTTTGTTTGTCTGTCTTACGCACGCAGGTGCTGCCCGGTCTGTACGTGGGCAACTACCGGGACTCGAAGGACTCCCTCCAGCTCGAGAGATTCGAGATAACTCATATTGTGGCCATCCACGACACCCCCAGGAAACTACACTTGGTGAGTATATAGGGCGAGAGAGAAGGGGGACGATAGAGAGAGGGGTTGTAAACCACTTTGTGAGGAGGAAAGAATTACTGTAAACCTTTTTACTGCACACCTAAGTCTGGTCGATATTATTTCTTTAAATACTTCATTGAGTATCCGACTTTATTGGTTTTGCCTTAACCTTTTTTATTGGAAAACTAGGTAATAACTGTTTTTATTTCCAATTAATATTCATCCATTATAAACTAATTAGCTAACTAACCGAACATAATAATAATCTTAATGGATTTAATGTTTACACATTTTTAGTAACAAAAATAAATAATATTTTATATAAGTTATAGATATGTCATTTTAATTCATACTTTTAGTATAAATATTTTTCACTGTCATATCTTCCCATTTTTAAAGGAAGAACCTTATCTGAGAGCTAGAAAGTTATTTTATCTACTTTCACGTATTCATACGTCAGGTAATGTTATCTTCAGCTTTAACTTTTGATATTCTCAATGCCTATAAAATAACAATAATTACAAGTAAATTGTTTTAAATTTTGCCCACAAAGAACATGTTTTATCCTTTCCCTGAAAATTAGACGGTGGTCACAGAAAATATGTTACACTTTTGTTTAGCGAACAAACAACCTAACAACACTTCTAGAATTTTCTGTTTAAAAAAATATATACACTAACGTCTATAGAAAAAAAAACTCATTGCAAATGGCGTGTGTTCCAATTCTCCAATGAATCAAAACAAAATTATTTGTGGTAATACATAATAACTATTAGATCAAATAATAGTCTGTCACGATTATTTTAGTTTTAATTTTGTTTGTGTTTTTTTTAATAAAATATTTATCGTTGGAGACAGAGTTGTGGACCGGGGGAGGGGGGGGAGGTTACTAGCAAAGAATTATGAAAAGGGTGGAGGCAGAGGGGTGGTATTGTCAACTGAATGTTGCATGTCCTGTAATGGTTCATTTTTTTTCTATTATTTTCCTGACGTTAAAACTAATGGACCTATTCCATTTAGCTCTAGCTCTATAATGCGGACAATGGTATATATATTTTTATAGCCTCTGCGCATGTCGTGAGGAGCATTAACAAGGCACAAGCACGTACAAAAGTTATTTTAAAAATCCATACTTTTTTTTAGTTGTTGTATATTTTACGCGTACTTTCTAAATGTATAGCTAAAATCAGTTATATTGACTTGATAAAAAAATAAGGTTATAAGTCAAACACCTAGGCTCAGTCGGTAGCGTGTCTATTTCACTGATAGAAGAGGTTCGATTTCCGGTTTGTCCGAAAAATGTATCTTGGTTGAAATGGGGCCCTTTCCCAGCGATGAATTAACGGCTGGGTGTTGTGTATGTGGTAGATTTAAGTTAGTTTATACCTGCTTTGGTGGTTGAATGGTATAAGACGTCACTCTAAAAATATACTGGACTGTTGATGACTGGAAGATTGGAGCTCGAATCCCAGTTGGGCTTTCTAAGGATTTTTTTTAACATTTTTCCCACTCTCCCTTCACGTAAATAATGGTTCACTTACACTAAATTCAATCGTCTTCATTCCTAGTGGATAGTAATTAATACATATGCTTATAACTCAAACAGATAGTAATATGCGGTGATAATTATCATTAGGTCATCAATCTTGCGATTGGTTTGCTGCAGTTCTCCACTTTTTGCCAATCCTGGGTACAATTTTTACATATTTTTACCTTCTTCTGCTAACATCGTTCTTTATCTAATTCGTGTACTCCAGTCTTGGTCTCCCTCTTGAAATTATCCCTTCCATGGTGATAAATCTCTTAAAAAAATTACCAGGCTATATCTTTTGATCACCAACTTTTGTGTGTGTGTGTTTCAGGATAAACATTACCTGTGCGTTATGGCCTCGGACACCCCCGACCAGAATCTAACCCAGTACTTTCCTCTGTGTAACGACTTCATCCACGCGGCCCGGCTGAGGGGTGGTCACGTGCTCATACACTGGTGAGTGACGTCACTCACAGAGTTTGGCTCATGAGCATACTTCGAAAAAAAAAAATTAAACACGAGAAACAATGAAAATATTAAAATGTAATTTTATCGATACAGAGATTAGCTGTCTTTTTAAAAAACCTGTTTATCTAATTGGTTTCGCCCTCTCTCTCCACACAAATTCTGTTACATTTCTTGTAAATTCTACATTACTCGTTACTATTCAATTAGTGTATCCATAAAAAGAGCCTTTAATTACATTTATAAAAGTCACTATATTACCGTGTTCATACGTCGAGTCATGAGAAATGCAGCGGTCACTTTTGATATATATTAATATTTTAATACCTATAATATATAATTAATAATATAATAAACTATTACCCGCCTCGGTGGCGTAGTTGGCTAACGCGCTTGTCGTGTTGAGCCCAACTGCCGAGGACGGGGAGATCGAGGTTCGAATCTCGGTCGGGTGAACTGGGAGTGGTTTTTCCTAAATGGTTTTCCACTCTCCCTCCACGCAAATGCGGGTTCACTTCCTCTATATTCAACCTTCCCAATTCCTAATCCATTAGCGTAATTAGTACTTAGGCGTATAACCCGAACGGGTAGTAAGACGCGGTGCTAAATAAATAAATAATAATAAAATATTATCAATGTTGAGAGCAAAAAAAAATTGTATTTTCTAAAAGGCCCTTCCGATGAAAATCGGACTGTATTTCATGCTCCACGTCTTCTTCTCGTCTGGGCTATCCACACACTTTCACTCATGAGGTAGGTATGATAAAGAAATATTTGGATGGAGGGAGGTGGAAAACCATCTAGTAAAGAAACTATCCTCTCCGTTCCCTACCGAATTTTGAACCCAAGATGGATGGACGTCTTTAGTTCGCGTTTTTACCCATGCGGATAAAGGCGAACAAACTTAGTCACACACTCGTTCACAACCCCATGTATTCCAAAATCAGACTGTGAAAGGACTTGTAATAGTAAAAGTCATTAATCTCATTACTAATACCCAGATTGTGAAGCCATGTTTTTTTTATTTTTTTTTTTACTTTCTCGCTACCGTACAGGTAGAGAAAGTAAATTTTGATCGTCAAAAAAATCAAACTCGATATTTTGATGAATTTCGACGTTTCATGACCCCTCCCACCCCCGAATCCGAAAAAGTGGCTCTTGCATTTCCGTCTGTCTGTCCGCACCTCGGAGTAGAACCTGAGCTATTTTACCGATCGGGCTAAAACTTTGTATCTTGTGTTTTCATAGGGCGTCCCTAAGGGTTTTTTGAAATTGGATATCAAACCCCAAAATTAAGGGTAGTTTCCTAAAGGGAAAAAAGAGAAAAAAATAGATGTTATCAAAATCGGCTTTAACGATTTTGTTTAAATTTCATTTCTAAGCATTGCTCAATATTACAAACAAAAAGGCCACTCTCAATTTTTTCGTCAAAATTACTTTAAGGGTTCCGGTCTAATGCGTAAATTCTAATTTTTTTAATCATATTTCCGTAACTCTTTGAGATATGATACAATGTAGATCTATTTATAATCAAACTCTTTTATTTGAAACATATTTTTATAACACCAGTAATTTTCAAACTATATGCAAATATATATATATATATATATATACATTTCGAGCACTAAAGGTAAAGTATTGCGACCGTAAAAAAATTCTAACTCGAGATGTTGATGGATGTCGACGTCTCATGACCACCCCGAACCCTAAAAAGTGGTTTTTGCAATGCCGCCTGTTTCCGTGTCTGTTTAACCCTAAAATTAAGAGTAGTTGAATAAAGGGCGAAAAGAGATAAACTTGATTTTCTCAAAATTGGCTAAAATGATTTTGATTAAAACTCGTTTCTAGGCGTTGATTAAGATTATAAAAAAACTGTATATTTTCATTTTACTATTAGAATTACTTTTACGGTACTTTACAGACGCGGAAATTTCCGTATCGCCGCAAATATTTGAGATACTAAATAACTTGTCATTGCAAAATTGTAGTACCATTAAAAATAAATTTATTTGAAATACATCTTTATAAAACCAATAATTTCTGAGATATTGGCAAATATATATTAATATAATTTTGTGAGCTTTAGTTGTACAGGATACTACTTAAGTTTTAACGAAAAATTCTCTAATGCCATAGAGTAAGTAAATAAGTTAAGTCTCTCAAAAGTTGATGCTCTCTTTTTCTTTAACTTCTTAGAGAAATTTTTGTACAGCAATTGATCTATCTCTATCATTTTAGACTCATTAGTTAATATCTACGATTTTTATTGAGCTAAATTATAAATTAGGAATTTAATATCTATGCGATAGCCAAAAGATATGCAACAAAGTCGAAAATTTTAACTGGAAGTCGAAATTTTAATACGAAGTGTTGACCCTCGTGGACCTAGTATAAATATTTTTTTTGGCCAATATACAAATGAGAGCTTTAATTCTTTAAAAATAAAATTATAAAATTTAAAGCCGGGAGTCAAAAAATGTTTTACTTAAGTATAACGCAATTTTTGCTTGGGTTTGCTTAATGTATATTATTTCTTTGGGCATATATTACGAGTTTTAAGTAAAATTTCCATTTTTACACAATGGAGGGAAAAGTCCGTGGGAGTATCACACCTTTATTTTTGGTAAATCACAGATAATGATCATGTGTATATAAATTGATCCCCTGGTTTTAAAAAACTTTTTTCAAAGGTAATTTTTTGGAATTTTGGACTTTAGCCAATATATTTTCTTTGTTTGAGTAATTTTTGAGTCAATTTAGTCATTTATGTTGAATAAGCGTATTTTAAATACTATAAATATTTATAAATGCATTAATTATCAAACATAAAATTTTCGACACAAGTTGTCTGAATAATAAGATAATGTAGGCCATGAACTTTGTATCCTCTTTTCTTGTCTGGTTGCAAAATACACATTCCTGGTGAGACTGTACTCTGGAGAGGGTTGTGTTTGGAAGGGGTGGCTATTACATTTGAAGAGATATTTGTAAATCAATATTATATTCAGCATAATGCAATAGTTTAGTCGTTTTATGCCTTTCATTGTATGAATATTTTTTAGTTTTCAATTGTGTAAAGTGCGTGTTTAATTTAGTCATGTGCATTCATTACAATTTTTGTTCATACTTTATGTAATTTATTGTAAATTTGAATTAGTTTTTTAGAATGTTTAGATCTTATTTTATCATCTTTAGCTCATCAAAGTCCGCGCTCTAGTCATTATATTAGCCATGTCTATCGTCCTTTAAATTCTTAATTATTTGTTTTTGTAAAGTTTTCACGTCCAAGCCTAGTACATATTTTAAAACATTTTCCGGAAACTTTGTTTGAAACATATTATACAATTGATGTTACTCTGGTTTCAGGAATATAGTTATCATGTTTTTCAGAAACAGATTGGGATATGTTTGCAAACTGTTTGAAACAAGTTTGCATCTTACCTTTGCGTTTCCTGAAGAGAAAACATATTTCTTGTAATCCATTTCAAATGGGCTACAAGAGACAAAGGTTGCATGTCTGGAAAGGTTTCAACAGTGCGACAACAAGCGACGCGGTCCAGCCTGATTATGTTGTTCGCCCAAAGCACATCGTTCCTGATTTATACGTTTCGCTCTAGTTTATCATGTCGTGGACATCTGAAAAAAAACTCTTAAACCGATAGAAATATTTCATGCCAATACACTTTTTTGGGATGTGACGGATGAAGACCAAAATAATCATGTCAAAAAACGAAATGTTTTAAATGAAATCGATGAAAAGTTCTAAGTGATAAAAAAAAATTAGAAAAAGTTTTAAGGCCCTTAATATGCAGTTTCGTAGAAAGCATAAGACTTATTTGAATTTTTTAAAAAAAAGCATCATAAGTAATTAGTTTGTTTGATCATTTAAGTCTGGACGCTACAGAATCTTTATTTAACTGTTTGCAAACAACTTGACAACAATTGCTTCCCTGTGTTTTAAAACTGTTTCCCTATGTTTGTAATTGACAGGAAATATTTTAGAAACACAAGAAACAGTTTACAACAAAGTTTGCAAACAGTGTTTACAGGTGAATACTAGGCTTAGCGCGAGGGCTATTAACTGCTTAATCTAAAGGGCCGAGATAAGGAATATACTTAGATGAAGTGAACTATGGTTGGTTCATACTGAGAGCTGAAGCTAAGATTTGCTCTTCTAACTGTTTAGAAAAATAGCTGACCATAAAACTAAATGTTGTTGGCTCGCACAGAAAACTGAGCTAAGCAAAGTTATGTCTTGCTACGTCACGCTATGTTTTTTCCAATTGCTTGTCGGACAATTTTTCCATATTTCATCTTGAGCCATCTTACTTGCGCATGCGCATAACGCAGCTTGGGTTACGTGTTGAACAGACGCAGTACTGGATTGTTGAAAATAACCAAAGAAGTGTTTAAGTTTGTTTTCAGTTTGGGTTTCACATGTATTTAAGTAATATCTATTTAGGTTTTATATTTAATAAGTGTTTTATATTACAATGAAACCGTTAATTGAAAAATCAAACAATATTAATGTTTATGTAACTCTTAAAATCAGCGGGTTTTCCCATAGCAGGTTTATTTCGTGGGACCAGATCCGTCCTCCACCTCCTGCATTTTCTTACTCTTCCAAAACAGCAACCAGCAACTCCTCTTCTCAGTACTACCATCTGAGCCAAACCAAACTGACCAACGTTAGCATAGCATAGCAAAGCTAGTACAGCATAGCATAGCTTAGTTTAGCTTGGCGTTCTGTGATAACCGGTCCTTACAGTGGAGAGATGATGGGACACCAAACCACAGCGACCGGTTTCAGGTCTACTTCTGTCAGTCTGAAGGCCGGGTTAGGGAGCGCCAGACTGGGCGAGCGACTAAAATATAAAATAGAGCACATTGGTTGTAATGAGAGGTGGCCAGACTGAGCGAGCGAGCGAGCGACTGAGCCGCGCGCTTGAAAGATATAACTGGTTCTATTTTTCAAGCGCACACGCTCGACCCGGTACAGTCTAGTTTACAGGGCTAGGCAATATCATTATAATTATGTTGGTTCATTGAGTGCTAGGAAAACTT
The DNA here is from genome assembly GCA_033556935.1 of Timema podura. NCBI lineage: Eukaryota > Metazoa > Arthropoda > Insecta > Phasmatodea > Timematidae > Timema > Timema podura. The sequence goes on from JAVRXN010000005.1 coordinate 36,994,511, forward strand.
CTCATTTTGACATTTTTTATTACTATCAATAGGCTTAACACACTTGCTACTAATGTCTAATTTAATTGGTAAGATCATAAACCATACTTATATATATATATAAAACACCTATATATATATATATAAAACCACCTAATTTACTGAGCCAAATTCGTAGCCTTATATATAATATATATATATATATATATATATAATATATATATATATTATATATAATATATATTATATATTATATATATATAATATATATATAAGAGGAGGGAGGTGGTTTTTGACAAGTGATTTATTGTTGTGGTTTTCTCCTCTCTCTCAGCTAATGGTGATTCTTATTTGTAAAGGCTACTTGATAGTATTGAAGTATTTTAACATATCAGTTTTATATATATAAACAACAACATAAATCACTTGTCAAACACCTCATTACCTGAGCCAAGATTCGTAGCCTCCTCGTCAACAACTATAGAGCTATCTGCTAATTACGCGCTCGCACGCTTGTCAGTCTGTCCGAACCCTTACACAGAACACTAAACTAAGCTCTCCTATGGTGTGCTAAGGTGTTGTCAGTTTAGTTTCATACTAATTGCTAAGCTAAACTATGGTTCCTCTTTTCCTCCTGAATTCACTGTGGTTTCTTTTTGGTCCGCTCCAGTGAAGTTAAGTTATGACTTTCTCCAAAATGTCTTGTTTGAGCTCATATGATAGTACTGAGGAAGAGGAGCTTGCTGTTTTGGAAGAGGAAGGGAATGTAGCAGGTGGAGGTTTGACTTGTTCAATTAATGTTTTCATTGTAACATAAAAACACTTGTTAAATATAAAACCTAAATATAATATTATTAAATACACGTGAAACAAACTGAAAGCAAACTTCAAACTTCTTTGGTTATTTTCAACATTCCACCGCTACATCTGATCAGTCCATAAGCCCAAGCTGCGCTATGCGCGTGCGGAACGTAAGATGACTCAAGATGGAAGATAGAAAAATGCCCAGCCATTAATCGGGAAAAACATACCGCGGCATAGCCTAGCTCAGCTTAGCTTTCTGTGTGACCAACACATTTAAATATATGGTCTGCTATTTTTCTATACAGTTACAGAGAAAATCATAGTTAGCTTTCATTGTGAACCAGCCTTTACTCATCCCTTATCTGGCTCATTGTCGACTGTCACATGTTTTGTTTTAAATTAGTTATTCTTGTTGCGTTGTATCTTTCTTTGTCTAAATTGACACATAATATTATTAAAGCACGCACGCGAGTCAATATTGTATGCGCGGTCACGCGTATCTGGATCGTTTTATCCTTTCAAACAAGAGGAAACTAATAAATGTCTAACTTCGAGTTCGAAATCCGCTGAATCGTAATAATTGTTATATCTACAGTCTTTTGTTCTTTACTTTTGATACAAAAGAAGAAGGGAAAGCCACAGTAGCCCGCATTGCCCCTGTAATAGCCGGCTCTTCTACTGATCCCTTTACAATTACAGTCCGTTTAACCTAAGAGGTGACAGTTTTACCTTGATATATTACACTATGATTCTATCCATAAGCTGCACAATAGTGGAACAAAGCAAGGTCTTACCTTGACTGATTACACTATTATCCTATATTATAATCTCAACACACCCATCTGGGATTCAAACACCTGACCTTCCCGTCATCGGCAAGTCAGAATAACCTTCCCTAAAATCCCATATTTTTATTTTTTGGCTAAAATAATATTTAATATTGCTTTAAAACTTATTTTAAAAAGCTTATTTCATCTTCATTTTTAAATATGAATTCATATTGATCTTGGGAATTTTGTTGTACCCCAAAAAAAAAGAAAAAAGAAGCTATGTTTCCGGCGACCAGATGCGCACACTGCGTCAGGTCTCCACTAGAGGCGCCACCTGTCACGAACAAAACAATTACAAGGAGTGGGTGAGGGGAGGGGATCGATGGCGGGCCTCTCTAGCAAGAAGTGTCTCAGAGCACGCCAGTGAAATGTTTCGAGAGTAAAGTTGTGATTCGATTAAGAAACTCAAGTATCGCTACGGCTGAAGTTAGCGAGACGGCCGTAACTGCAAGGCTTGTTCTTTCTTTTTCTTTTTTTCCCACCGCGTCTTAGTAGCCATTCGGTCTACATTAACTACGCTAATGAAATAGGGATGAAATAGATAGAATTTTAATGGAAATGTACTAGCATTTGCGTGGAGGGATATTGGAAAACCGTTTAGGGTAACCACACTCAGTACACTCGTCCGGGATTCGAACCCGATCTCCCCGCCACCAGTAATCTAGTTCAACACTAGAGTGACGTCGTTAGACCACGTGACTCTCAAAACAGGGGTTAATTTTTAAATAACATTTGTCGAGTCGGTCACATTTAGGCATAGGTTATATATTTGATCTAAGAAGCCAAGGTTTAAATCCTACCCGCCATCAATATGAATATTAAATGCGTTTTATTTTGGATTGTATATTATATTTAAAAAATGGTGATAGTTTTCCACGCTCCATGTACGCAAATGCGGGTACGCTTCCTCTAAATTAAACCTTTCATATCCCTAAACACATCAGCGTAATTAGTAGGGTCTACATATGCGTATAGCCCGAACGGGTAGTAAGATAATGCAAAAATAAAAATACATAATATACGACTTTCTGGCTTAGTATGTCGGCGGGTATGTTTGGCTCTTTGGGGTGGAACATTCTCCCAGAGAAAAGGGTTTGAAACGTTGAAGGAATGACTAACTCTGTTAAGAATTTGTAACAAAGTTAAAGAAAAGAATTGAAGAAAACTTCATCATACTTGGATTAGAAAAAAAAAAGTTTAGTTTTTCGTGGACTCAGCTGAAATGTTAAGTTTGTTTCGTTCCAGCCAGAGGGCATACGGGAAAAGGCGTAAGTATCACCTTGTCTGGCTTGCTGGTGACGGGGAGATCGGTGCTCAAATCCCGGACAAGTGTATCGAGATGATCCCCTCTCCCCTCGATCCCCCAAAGAGTCAGGGTGTGAAAATCAGCGGAAGATGGTTGACATTTGGATGGATGATATTTACGGAAACTTCGAGCATACACATGTTGATGTACAGTCCGATTTTCAAAGAACGGAACTTCTAGAGAATACAAACATATATTTGTGGACAACATTGATAACATTTTATTATATTGTTATTGTTATTTTATAGGTGTTGATAATATCTATCAAAAGTGAAAAGATAACATGACATGACCTAATATGACCCACGTCGATGGCGTAGTTAGCAAACGCGCTAGTTTTGCGTTGAGCTAGACTGCAGAGGACGGGGAGATCAAGGTTCGAATCTCGGTCATGGGAACTGGGGGAGGCTTTCTCCTAAATAGTTTTCCAACCTCCCTCCACGCAAATGTGGGTTCACTTCCTTTAAATTCAACCTTCTCAATCCCTAACTCATTAGCGTAATTAGTACTTGAGAGTATAACCCGAACGGTTAGTAAGACGCAGTGCTGAATTAATTAACTTGACATATGAATACATGAAAGTCACATACAGTTCGCTGCTTAACACTAATTTGTGGTTTTTTAAGAGGAGAGGGGGTGACATAATGACATGTCATATTTAAAAAAGTCTGTTAACTTAATCAATTATGCATCGCAACCCGCTTCGGTGGCCGTATCGTCTAAGGCGCTACCCTCGCATTAGACTAGACCACCGATGACGGAAATATCGAGGTTCAAATCTCGGTCGGCTGTACTGAGAGGGATAGTTTTTCATAAATAATTTTCCACTCTCCCTATACGCAAATTCGGGTACACTTTTTATAAATATAACCCTCCTCAGCTCTAAAACCATTAGCGCATAAACTGAACGGGTAGTAAGACGCAGTGCTAAAAATATATATACATATAAACCTCAGTTTTATCTTCTGTGGTGCTGACTGACAGCTCACAGCTGACTTCTGACGGCTTTGAAAAGCTACCAGACCAAATTATGTATTCCTACGCCGAACCATATGATCTGCAAAAACCATGTCTTTATCAGTTGTCACTTCTGACAGTCAAAATTTAGGTATATACCTAACTGTTGACTGTCAGAAGTCAGCTGTGAGCTGTCAGTCAGCACCACAGAAGATAAAACTGAGGTTATAGCTCCAAACATAGATTTTTTTTTACAGAAAAATTCACTGTTTTTTTTTGAGGTATTAAGTGTCCCATTTAATTATCTTCTTTGGAGGAGTGGGGTACTTGTACCACTTGTCCTCCTGCTAGCGACGCCCTTAATTAAAGTAAGTCTAGTAACTTTTCTCACTTAAGGATAACTCTCTTTTTATGAGGATTGGCCTATATTCATGAGAGGTTCCTGTTGTCCCCAGTCTGGCGGGGATGTCCCGCAGCGTGACGGTGGCCGTGGCTTACATCATGAGCGTCACGACGCTCAACTGGAAGGAAGCCCTCAAGGTCGTGAGAGTGGGGAGGTCTGTAGCCAACCCCAACTTTGGGTTCCAGAAGCAGCTGCAGGAGTTCGAGGCCTTCAAGTTGTTGGAGGTGAGGATCATCGGCGGGGGTGGGGCAGTTAGGCATAAAAAAATGGGGGGTGTACCGGGGGCCATTCCTCCGGCAAAGTATGAAAAATGTGATCCCTCTTGAAGCTATTTGAAGTGGTCTTTGACAAGAAATTTTATAAAATTTGGATGCTACCAGAAGCTATTTATAGTTATCCTTCCTCGAAATTTTCTTTATTTTGTGCCCCCAGCCCCGCAGAGGGGGTCCATACATCCGATTGAAAACTTATATTGGCTAAAGGGATAGTAAAATTATTTTCTAGTGGACCACTCATAAAAAATTTGCTTTCTATGCCCTTGGTTATTTGTCAAATTTGATTAGATTGTTTTATTTAAATGAGTTTGATTGGCCTAAGTATTATGTTTTCCCATTTTTTTGACACGAGATAATGTGGTTGAGGATATGGATTGTGTGCGCAAAATTAAAAAAACTAATGACCTAAAGGAATATAAGGATACAGTGCTCACGGAATATGTAGATGAGGCTTAAGGTGGAAGGAAAGGGAACTCGAACTAATGACAGTATTTTTGCAGTTTTTATAGAAAAATATTTGTTTAGTTTAAATGAATATAAAGTATTGCTCCAGTAGAAACACAGAGTTTAATTTTATTCCCACGGTGACCTCAACAGTTCTTGAATATCTGTCAAGGAGGTCTTGGAATTTAACTATAACTTTCTCTCTTCATTTAAACGTTTGTCATCTAATGCCTCTATCCTCATGATAATTCAACAACTCTGTTGATATCATTTAAACTTTGTGTTCCTACTGGAGCAATATTTTAATTACTTTGGCCAAAACAAAATATGTTTTGCTATAAAAACTGTAAAAACAAAACATAAGCTCTTTTTGCGTCCCCAACACTGCCATCTTAACACAATGGCACACGTTTTAATGTTCCTAAATCTTACTTTTTACCGGTTCCTCAATGTCGTACCTAGGGGACAGTTTATTATTCCATTTCGGTGCAACATTTTGTTCTTACATGAGTTTGTATTTTATTTGTGCGTTAGTGCTACTTTTTGTGTAGTTGTTACTATTTTTATTATTATATTATTATTATTATTATTATTATTATTATTACCACGTCTTACTACCCGTTCGGGTTATACGCACTTAAGCTAATGTGTAATGGTAGGGTGATTTGATAAGAAATGGAGGACCTACAGTTTAACGTGGAATCCGAACCACGGTGGAGGCCTGGCATTCGACACATTCACAAATTGTGATTAATACACGTCTTTTCAGAGGTGAAGGAAGGGTTTGGCAATCAGATAAATCTGAGCCGGTTCGAGGATTGAACCTCGGACCCCTTTTTTGTAGTTATTAGCGTACACTTTCTGAACTAACTGATTATATCACCACACGACTTATAAACTAATATAAATCTAGAACAGACAACACCCAAACGTTAATCAATCACTGTGAAAGGAGAAACGCACATTTCACCAACCATGCATTTATCGGCCATGCCAGGATTCAAACCAGAGACCCTTCGCTCAGAAGGAAAACACGCTACCGACTGAGCTAAGGTGTCGGACTAGTGTTACTATTAACACGTAGACTGCTATTACAGTTTGTAAATCGTTATGGATAGTTTAGGAGGAGATTTAAATCAAATTTAAATAGAATATATTACTTCAAGCATAGCGGGTCTATGGCATCTAAGCACCGCAGGATTAAGGCATGTTTCTCTCGTCGAAAAACCCTACACGCTCGCCTGACTTGGGTTTGATTAAGGATCAATCCTATAGCACCGTCCTCGTCCTGTCACTGACTGTAAAGGTTTGTTTTCAGGAGCGCCGCAGGATGAAGGAGCGTTTTCCCAGCCTGCTCCTGGTGAACCAGGACGAAGAGCAGTGCAGACTCATGCTACACTCGTATCAGAGCCTCATCTTGTCCCGGGATCTGTGCGAGGGAGACTGCAGTCTGGGACAGACTTGTCCCACCGGACTCTGCAGGAGTCCCAGTAAGAGGTAAATCTCCCTGGGACGCATTCTGACATCCAGCTGAATGAGAGCCACTCGGATAAGACTACTTACTGTCCATTTTCACAGAAAGAACCTTACCTGACGGATATAATAATTACTAGATCTAGTTCACGTATTCATAAGTCAAATATGTGATTTGCTGTAACCTTTGATAGATATTATAAATATCTAAGAAATAACACTAAAATATTATCCAATTATGATTTCAAAAAATATGTTTGTTTGCTTTTAAAAATTTATAAAATAAAAATATCAAAATATTAGACAAATATACATAAAAACCTAGAAAAACAACGATTAAAACTTGGCGCCCTTAGGGGTCGTTTCCTTAAATTACTAAAGTTTTTTTGCGGGGGGTGCAGGGGGGCGGGGTTTCAATAATTTGTTTTACGTTTTCTTAGGTTGGGGAGGGTGGGGGGGTCAGAATCCATTTTACGTAAGGTTTTTATCACTGTTTATGGGAGACAAAAAAAAATTTTGTCAGAAAATAATTATATTACCTATAAAATTTCACTTATACTTCATTTACTTACAGCAATTAAAGTATTGTAAAATCTCATATCACAAGCTTTATATATTACCACTCTTAATGCATATAAATAATAAAACTATTAAAACAATATAACTTACCAAATTGTAAAGAATTACGAAAGGTTGAAGGTAAAGGGACGGAAAATCTTACGATCCCTTACGAGATAAACGGGGCGTGAGGTGTCGAAAATCATTTAAAAAAAAGCCTTACGTAATTTAAGAACGGCCCATTACGGGATGATTAAAGCTCTTATTTAGTAGTGGGGTGGAAAAAATAAAGTAACAATATTGTTATATGAAGCTCTGAAAATTAAATACACTCAACTGGATAAGCTCCCTCCAAATGCGAGGAAAAACATAGACAGGGCTTGATTTATATCTGTGGAAAAACCGGGACTTAAAAATTGGGGTCCCCAACATTGAACAAAAAAAATCTACATATAATTTTTTCTTTACAAAATTAACTGTTAAAACCTCAATGTCAAAGATATTACTATTTATATAAGTAAATACTGTCATCACAATAGATTAAATTGCTTAAAACAAAAATGCCATCAGATATTATATTTAGTTTGTTTTTAATAAATATTGATAATAACAGAACACAGTGTCAAAATTATGCACACAAAAATTTGGTTTAACTTAGTTCATAGATTTTTTGTCCAAAAATGGCCGAAGTTTAAATGCATTCATTTGTCGTACATTTGTGAGTAATGTTTTGTCAGAACAAATAAATATAGTAAACTTTTTTTTAAGATCTTACCATGACTACAATTTATAGATCCAAAATAGTTTTTTTTATTGCAAAGGTTTGTGGAGGCCTGGGGCGTTTACCCTTATAGTCCTCTCCGGGTTGACTATAGAAAATAACTAACAGCAATTAATTAATTCCAAATAAACTGTGTACAAAAATAACTGTTATTGAGACCAGCTTTGGTAGCCGCATGGTCTAAGGCGTGTTTAAATCCCGGGCTGCTGTGTTGAATATATTTTTTTTCCAAAATATGCTCTCACTTTGCCTCCACTCAAATTCGAAAACATTCCTCTAAATCAAACCTATCTCATCCCTAACACATTAGCTGTGTTTTTTTTTAAATACGCGAGTAATAAGGTCCAAGTACCCACTATTAGGGTTTGAGAATAAGTTTACATTGAATTTGACTTTGGTGTGTTGACACTTTTATTTTGAAATCAGGAGTAATAGTTTTTATGCTTCCCAAAAAAGTCGTTGGAAAAATCCCTACTAGCTCCTTGACCAGTTTTTTTTTTTTTAGATTTTGAAAGAGCTACGAGGGTAGTATGAAATGAATTACTTTGTTACAAATCTCGAGCTGTATATTGTTGTGCTGTTATTTCTAGACTGCTGCGCCGAAAGTCTTCCAGCGCGCGCAACACGCCTCCTCAGTCCCCGCGCATACTCCCAGCGACACCGGAGCCCTCCACCACGGGCCTACCTCGCAGCAGCAGCACCCTGAGTCGAAGGCCACGAAGTGGCCCCGCGGGGCTCCATTATTACACGGCGTCCGCCCCTCCCTCCCGGTCCGGCTCACGCCTCGACGTGTCCGACCTGTCCGGTTTCGAGTGGACTCGAGGGGGTTCCGCCCCCGTGTCTCCCCAGTCGTCTCCACCCGTGTCGCCCCAGCACTTCTTGAGGAGGAGGGCCTCTGTGGTGGCCAACAAGAGGGGGACGTAGTTAGGGTCACGGGGTGGTGGACAACCGGCCCCGTATAGTAGTGCAACGTCTGCCCTGGCAGGGGCACCTATTACAGACCCCATAAAAGGCATTTCTTCTCTGACGATAGCTGAACCCTCTCCTCCAAGAGAAGAATGTCCGTCGTCAACTGAATCTGATCCGTTTTTATTAACAGCCGACTTTCCTTCGTCGATACCACTGACGAATAACCCTTTATCGTCAACAGAAGCTGACACTCTCTCGCTTACGTCAACAAGAACCGACTCTTCAGCGCCTGCAAGATGGTACTCCCCCTCAACATCAAAAGGACGTGACACTTCTGTATCAATAAGTGCCAAATGTTCTTTGTCCACAGAAGCTGAGTCCTCGGCCCTGAATTTTGCCTCTCCTTCGTCTACGAGGGATAACACCTCTTTGTTAATAAGACCCGAGCCTTCGTTGTCGAAAAAAGATGGGGCTTACTCCGGGAAAAGCGTGTATCCGTCGACAAGAACTCAACCTCCACCCACTGGCAACGAGTCTCGCCCAACAAAAATGGGATCTCACTTGTTTAGAAAATCCAGCCACGATTCGTCTACGGAACTCGAGTCGTCAAGGGCTTCTCCTAAAAGGTGCTGCTCTCCTTCATCGATAAGGACAAAGTCCTTTCAATCTTCATGCACAAACTCTTCGTGCACAACAAGGGTGAGTTCCAATTTGCAGTCGAGGGCTGTCTTTTCTCCACCGAAAAAAGTTGAAACTCTGTCAAAAGGAACCGATTTTGGCTCGACAGCTTCTTTGTCGAAAAAATCTGACCCGTCTTTAAAAAAAACGGCTTCGTCGTCCATTGAAACCGAGACTTGTCTGTTAAAAAAGGGTAACGTATTGTCAAAATCTAGCTCGCCTTTGAAAACAAGAAATGATGATTCTATCCCGACAAAAGCCGATTCTTCTTCATCGTCTAAAACAAATTCAGTCAAAGAAGAACATGACAGAAACGCACAATCTTCAACGTCTTCATTAAAAAAAATTAACTCCTATTGTAAACTTGATGAATATAGACTTTGTAGTCAGCGGTTCCGTTTCAACGGTGGAACCATTGGTTCAGGCACCAAATGGTTCAACCTCTTTGGATTTTAGAGCATCGGAAGGAAACAGTAACTAACCCCAATTTTCCGAGTATTTCAGCCATCAAGTGGTTGCAAAATATAATTATGTTCGAAATCTCTCACCTGGGCTTTCTAGAATGTTTGCTTTTGTGTATACCAAACTGCTGATACAGAAATATAAATTCGAGCATAAATTATAAACTTTCATTATATTTTCAACTATTGGTTAATTGCTTATCATATTAAGTTATGAAAATTAAAATAAACCTGTTTCTTACGCAAACATCTTATTTGACAATTTAAAACGAATAAAAATAAGATCACTAAATAAATCCTTTCAAAATGAATTTAATATAGCAAATATAACATACTTACGCAATTAAAACATAATGTCTAAGCGTATTAATACATATCATTATGCATAGCAACATTGTTGAAAATATAATGCATGTTTTCTTTGGAAAACCGGGTGTTTTTGGTCTGTAGCACAAAATAATAAGTTATTGAAACCTATGAACTACTTACAAATTAGTTTTAGATGCAAATGGAATTTTGTAAATATATGTAGCTTCTTAAAAAACAAATACTTCTCAAATACTTGTGATATAATTGTTACTCATTACGGTTTAGAGTTAAAATCTTGTTAGAGTGCTTATGTTTAATTACTATACCACTAAACCACCAAAAATGTTGTTTGATTAAGTTATATGTTTGGATGTGTCTAATTGTAAAATGTGTTACATTCTGTACCTGATATATAAATGTAACCTTGACATATTTTGAACGACTGTCAACATTTGCTTATATGTCAAATTAAAAGAGTATTTTAAGGTATATTCTAAACATGGGCGTAGGGAGGTGGGGTTTATAGGGTTCAACTTCCCCTACCCCTTAAATTTTCAGAAGTTTTTAATATGAAACTTAAAGATGGCCTGGTATCAAACTTAAAACAACTCAAAGAGGCATTCACTTTTTAAAATTCCAAATATATTCTAAAAGCATTTAATTTTCAAAAATAGGTTGGGAAAGACCACTTTCAATAAGTTCTTAAGGTGTCTATTGTAAAATAATCCAGGAGGGGACCATTCCAAGTAACTTCTAAGGTAATACACTTTTAAAAATTTGCTGGTGTAAGATAATTTCAGATAAAATCTAGTGCTAATTTTTGGAAAAAGAAATAAAAGTCAGGTAAGGAGCACTAAATAGCTTCTAGGGGCATCCGAATTTAAAAAAAATTTTTGGTTGGGACCACTTCAAATAGATTATAGGAAATCTAATTTATATTTTTTTTAAATGTGAGCATTTCTTAAAATATCTTTTAGAGGCATTCATTCTTCAGAAATTTGCTAAGGTAGACTACACCAAATAACCTCCAGGAGTATCTAAATTTAAAATAATTCCAGGGGTATAACTATTATAAATAGCTTTCCAAAGAGTATAATTTAAAAAAAAATTATTCTTCAAATGAGGGATTTACAGCGTACTTCTAGGAGCATTCAATTTTATAATATTAACTGTGGGAGGCGATGGTATGAAGACCCTAAAAATATTTATTGTTACTTGCGCCCCCCCCCCCCCCCCCCGAAACCAAAGTTTTCCCTACGCCCATGACTATAGATATAACCTCCAATTCAAAATAAATTATTAGGAACAGCAAAATATTGAAAGTTTGAACCAAAATGAATTCAACAAAGATATTAAATAATATTTATAACATATTGTGTTCGAGATAAATTACATCAAAACCGTCCTACCATTTATCTAAGACACAGTCGTGTGTGCTTTCATCTTTCGAAAGAGACAACATTCATTTGGAATGTTACGTGACATAAAAATTTGCGATACTTGATTGTGTACAAGAGCAACAATAAACATAAGCATTGTTGATTGTATAATGATACTTATTGCAAGCAATGTTGGTATATTAGCCACTCACAATCAATATCAACTCTTCTTTTAATTCGAATTGTGACTAGTGAACCCCTCATCCCTCTTGTATCGCTCATATGTGTGCGTTGGCTTATTAAAACATCTAATTACATGAATTTTGGAAATATTTCATGAAATCAAAATATATAAATTTAATATTTAACAAACTTCGCGAGTGCAATCACATTTTCACTTCTTACATTTCGTCGGTGTAATAAAATGCTTATTCAATTAAAACTTAAATAAGACATATTTATTATATTATATGCTTCATGTTCATTAGTCAGCCCTGTATTAAAAAATGTGATATTAGAATAATTAGAAAAGTATCTTCTAAATAATAACTTAATAAAAGCCGTGTATTGATCAAAAACAGACGTTTCGTCCACATTTACACTTAACATCTTCTTTGAAAGGTTATAACCACACCAAACTCAATATTGTTAGATTAATTAAATGTTATAGTTTGGATTTTCACAGAATCAATAGAGATCAAACTTATTAATTTTTATTTCTGTTTCACCAAACAAAACACATGTTAACAAAGCGCAATCACCTTCTATGCTTGTGTGTAACTTTTGATACCTACTATAAAATAGCTCAATGTGATAGCATTATCTTTCTTACAAACTTTGCTAAAGCTTCGAGTGTGTAACATTTGTAGATATATATAACTTCTTGTTAAATGTTTCCGACCCCCATCCCAGTATCCTAGTAACCATAGTTATATAAAGACGAGATATAATTACCCTTCTGTAATGTAAAACAATAACTAAATATTGGAAAACTACAAAATATGGCTTTAGACTGCTTATAAATTATGGTATGAGAGGGAGGAATATATATGTACCGAATACATGATTTTTTTACTAACAAATTGTTAATGTCGTTGTTCCTAATGTAAAGAGAATACAAAAATAGCCAAGACGTCCAAATTTAAAAAAAAAACTTTTTTTTAATAAGTAGAGTAATGGCGTTATTTGGACATTGGTGTTGATTTTAAAGGTTTATTTATGATTTAAATTTCCAAAATATGACCGGGTTTTTAACAACTTCGTTTGTATTCTATATGGCTTTGTATATGAAATGCACTGGCTTGTGTATTGAGTCACAAGCTCAACCAATCAGATGCATTTCTCCATCTGGCGCTATCTTCTACTATATGTACATTGGTAGTTCCTATGAAACTACAAGACTACCCAACGCCTCCCAGAATCATTGCGTGTCCTTCAACAATGCAACAATTTTAAAATCAGGACCCTTATAAGGTTTTTCTTGTTTTTACTACTTTGTAAATCTGAAACATAGCTAGCAATATAGTCGCACACATTTTTGTAAGTTTAACTCAAAGTTGTTGCTTGAAATATCCCAGTTGTATTAAAAATGTAAAATAAGTTTCTTGTATTAGTGGATCAGGAAGGAGAATAATTGCCAAAGCCAAGCTGAACTTCTTCAAAACAATTATGGTCATCCGCCATATTTAATTATAATGTCGTGTTCTAGCTGATAACGGATGATGCCAACTAAGCTATAATATGTTATATCATAGAAGTTGCTTAGTACCTACCTTATTCGACGATATAAACTATTTTTGTGTTTCAGTCTTAATTGTTTTTCATCCCTTGTTTTTCATTGTCTGAACTTTTATATTTTTCAAGTTGTAAGTGTCCTATCAATTTCTTGTAGTGACACCGAAAGTTGCAATTACTGAACAGTTAAAAACAACAGCCACCCATAGACCCATTGGATTTATTCAGATATTTTTTCGTTGACGAGTTAAATATAATATTATTATTATTATTATTATTATTATTATTATTGTAGCCATGGTCGTAGGAAGGGGAGCTTAGGAGGTTAACCCCCCCCCCTCCTCCGAGATTTTCCAAAGTTTTCAGTATGAAGCTTAAAGATGGCCTCGTATCAAACTTCAAATAACTTATAGACGCATTCACTTTTCAAAACTTTTCAAATATATTTTAAAGATATTAAAAAAATCCGGGTGAATATTACTCTGTCTTTTAGACACATCCATCCGATTTTTTTTAAATACGCGTAGAGAGCTACTCCAAATAGCTTCTATATGCATTTAATGTTTTAAAAAAATCCAAATTCAAGTGAGGACTACTCCAATTAGTTTCTAAAAGCATTCAATTTTCAAAAATGTGTTATAGGAAGACCCCCTTCAATAAGTTCTTGAGACATCTAGTTTAAAAAAAATCAAGGCGTGGACCATTCCAAATAGCTTTTAAGGTTATCCAATTTAAAAAAATTGCTGGTGGAAAAATACTTCGGATATCTTATAGTGAGTGGCATTTAATTTTTTTTAAATCAGGTAAGGAACACTCTAAATAACTTTTAGGGGCATTCAAATTTTAAAAAAACTTAGCGTGGATCACTTCAAATAGATTATAGGGGATCTAATTTATAAAATAAGTTTGGTGAACATTTATTAAAATAGCTCTTAAAGACACTAAATATTAAAAAATTTACCGAAGGAGATTACACCAAATAGCCTCTAAATATATCCAAATTTCTAACATTAATTGGGGGAGACCAGGATAGAAAATTCTACAAATTATTTTTGTTACTTGCTCCCTCCTCTTCTTCTCTCACACAAATTAAGTTTCACCTCTACTGTATTAAGATTAACAATGTTCTTATTTCTAAGGGTTTAGTAATAAGTCTTAACATCATGTCATAAGTTTACGATTTTGAACCCCCCAAACACCACCCCCCACCACCCAAACTAAATTCTACCTACGCCCATTAACAGAATATATTTTATTCTGTAAATTGAAAAATAACACCTGGACACGGGAATCGAACCCGGGACCTTTAGCTTAGTACGTCAATGCTTTAATCACTGAGCTATCCAGGAATCGCCCCGTATCCAGGGGAATATATTTTGTTTAAATACGCAGTCCAAATAATCAGCGCTATTACGAACCTTATAACTTCCAACCAAACTAAAAACATTGAGAGTAAGTTAATTCTTAGTTAGTCCTTTTTGTATTAATTTCAACACGTTGAAATTAAATCTTAATAGTTGTGTATTTATTAGGAGACCTTAATAATGATAACTAAAGGGATTCTATTCAGTTTATTTCTTGAAATTGACTATTTTACAATGGCACGACCTTTTCAAACCTCTTAACATTTCTGGATATTTTAAATTATCAAATCTAAACATTTATTATATTTATTAAGAACCAGATTGTTAACTTATTAGTAACGGTAAGCGTAAAGTTCTTCAAACCCTATATTAACTTAATTAATTATTATAACACAATTTCATAAATGGTAGAATTAATTATTTGTAATCCATGTAAATCCTGTTATGTAACAGTAGGTATGTTTTATACGGATTAGTGAGGTTTAATGTAAATATAGCCGCCTGCTGGCGTGTTCGGGATAGTTGGTGTAAGGTTTGTTACAGGTATGTTGAGCTTTTTTACTACAAAATTGTAATGTTGTACAAAATAATAATAATAATGTGTTTATTATATTGTTGATGTAAGTGTTGTAATTTACAAGCAACTGGCCCTGAACTAAGTGTGATTTAGATGAAATTGGAACTCTGTCTTTATAATCTGGAATCACCTTCGGAGATGCTCATTTTTTAATTGTTATGTTTAACACTAAAGTCTATTGATGGACTTCATTTTAATCGGTAGGAATGGGGGAAGTTGTTCGGAGGAAATGCACCCACATAAGCGTGTAGAGGGGTGGTAAAAAAGTGCTAAGGATCTATCACATTTTAACACCCCTCAGCCCTAGTCAACCCAACCAAGATTCGAACCTCAACCACCCCATCACCAGCAATCCAGTGTGCTGGTAGACTCACACCCTAGACCAGGGGTCTTCAACCCACGGGCCATTTATGGCCCGTGGTAAGATTTTTTACGGCCCTCTGGCTTATGAAAAATAAAGAATTATTTCAATAGAAAAAATGACAAATAAAGATATATATTTTTTACATAATAAACTAGTGAAATAAACACCTATTTTTTTTACGTATTTTACATTAGCTTATACACTATTTTTGCTTTATGCGCTAAGAAAATAATGGGATTTTAATACAAATTTACTTTGAAAAATTAAATTACAACTCTAGTAGATAAGACAAATCGTACTACCTCCTTCTATTAAACAACGGAAAACATACTTCAGGAGAAATCCTAATCCCTAGTGTGAGTATAAGTGTATAAGAATGAGCTTATAGGAATATTTGAATATGTATTCAATCTGAAAATTGTCGTGACAGTATTGCGGCCCGCGAGCCAAGAATAGATATAAACTTTAGCCCTTGGACACACAAAGGCTGTAAAACCCCTGCCTTCGACCATTTAACAACCAATATGGGTTTTATAATACTGTTGTTCAGATATATTATAAATACTTTATCCTTGGGTGGCATTAAATACCAACTTAGTTTTATGGTTGTGTGAATAATTTTGTAGCACCGCGTCTTACTACCCTTTCGACTTATACGCTAATGGTTTTAGGGATTGGGAAGGTTATTAGAGGAATTATATCCGCCATTTGCGTGGAAGGATAATGAAAAACCAATTTTGTAAAAACCACCCTCAATACACCTGACCGAGGCTCGAACCTAGATCTCCCTATCATCGGCGAGATAAGCGCGTTAGCAAAACGGGTCGTTTCAAATAAATCATGAACCTACCATTAGGGCGCTATATTGAATTCACGTCGATAAACAAAAGTTGTATCTATGAGTGCTTCAGTTAATTAACAGCATCGCAGGCCGTATTTTCAAAGGAAGAACTGATCTAGCAGCTAGAAAAGTTACTAGATCTTATTTCACGTATTCATACATCATGTCTTGTGATCTTCATCTGTCACTTTTGATAGATATTATTAAAACGTATAAAATAAATTAATAATATATTATTAGGTCTGTGTTTTTCCGTGATTATAAAAAAAAACACTCTTCATGTCAGTTTTAACTGTCATATTGAAAAGAAAACGTACTTATTTTTTTAAAAATGTGTTCGGTTTTATTAATTATTGAAGAAATCGGAATAGTGGCCATAACTAAACATATTAAACTAGTTTTTGTAACTTTTTCAACTGTCTGATATTAATCTTCCTAGCACACACATATGACCGAAGGATACTATCAAATTGAAATGGAATTATGATTTCAAAATTAATTCGCTTAGTTGTTTATTACTGACATAAGCATAATTATGTGTTTAAATTATGTTTGAACTAAAATGTTAGTGAATTTATTGCATAACCGTATTCACAGCTTTCACAATATGATATCTAAATTAATGTAATGTTGTAAGAATATAACTACAGTCTGATTTTCATAGGAAGCCCGTTATTTGAAAATTGGAACCTCATGTTGCCACAATGGTGTAAATAAATATATATATAAGTTTTGATTCATATTCTAAGCAGTTTAATTAATAATTTAAAGATAAGTTCTACAGAAATCCGTAAGGAATTATTATTGGAAACTTTTGATAACTTTTTAGATTAACATTTTAACTAATAAATCAAATGATACATATTTATAAAGTGGCAAATTTTAGTGACTCAACAATTATGGTTGTCCAAAGTAGGCTTCCTACAAAAATCAAGATTCACATGCTATTTTCCAGAAGATTTACTGTGGTACATATTACTCTTAACATTGATTATTGTTTTATCGTATAGTTAATTTCCAATTATATCGAATATTTGACAAACTAATTACTATTCTTGATAAACAAATATGCGGAAAAAGGATATTGGAATACCATTAATTTTGGCTCATGTTTGCAATACAATATATAAAGCGCATTGTGATAGGCCCTATATTTTAATAACATTTCCCTAATCCTAAAAATGTTGCAAATGATTGCACTATTACTTTCAGCCCATCCAAATAAGCAATAATATTTAATGTATGAGGGTACTTTTCAATCCTCCCCAGTCCCGTCCCAATTTCACTATTTAGTTGACCCCTATTTAAATAGTTTATACGTTGCACCAGAGTTGATCATTTAAAAATACGAAATATCTGATATTGCAGTTGTTTCAAGTAAAAGTTTAAATTTTATAGTGTAGTGTGTGCTAAACATCTTTAATAACAAATATTAGAAATATATTCACGCGTGATTTACAAAATTTAAGCAAATAACACGTATTAGGTATATATGTATTTTAGAACATGAGTGAGTAGCTAGACCAATGAGTAGATTTGTAACCGCACATACCTTGCATAGTATATTTTGTTTTAATAAAATTTGAACGCCTTGAAAACAAAGCAGGAGCAATCAGCCACGAACTAGTCGCTGACATTGTTGGAACGTGGTAGTGGTAGGTCATTCAAAATCCTCGTGTTGTGTAACGATTTAAATTTACAGGTGCATCTTTAAAGTGTTATGGGGTAGATGGATATATTTAAACAAATTGTACATACATTTAATTTTTAATACGCAAAATTAATTGAAATAATCGATTTAAACTGTGACTGCTAGACTATGTAATATTTTATTTTTGTTTGTAATAGGTACATTGTTGAAACAGATTGGGTTTGAAAAAAAAGTGTTATATTTGATTAGCTTTTTACGAAACTAAAATAGTATTTAAGTAATCCCCCCAGTCGCGTTAGCTGATTGGTAGTCTGATTTTTATAGGAAGCCCGTTATTTTAAAACTGGAAATTCACGTTGCAACAATTAAGTTTTTTTTTACAATAATTGTATTTATATTCTTAGTGAGTTAAGTTAATAACGTAAAAAATTAAACAGTAATCCATAAGGAAGTATTATTGGAAGCTTTTTATAACTTTTTAGATGAAATTTATCATTAATAAATCAAATGAGACATATTTTTATAATGCCAAATTTTAGTGACTTTCAAACAATGTTGGTGTTCGAAAGTGGGTTTCCTATAAAAATCGGGGTTTAGCTTCAAAACCGTAGTCAAACTATGATTATAGTTCACTTTTGAAATCACAGTGTGTATTGTGATAAAACACAATTCTAAATAATACTCGTTACAAAACAATAATATGATCAATGTGGTCCATATTAATGGAGCTCTTACAACAGGTGTTTTAACAATGTTGTTGGTTTGGACTAAAGAGTTCAAAACAACTTTCAACGTATCATTGAAAGCAGTAATAATAATATTATATCGATTGTTCCCTGTTATTATCAATCTAATTATTTTTTTCTGACGAGTATTGTATTTAAATAATTGCTTTCAAATATATTTGAAAGTGTACTTCTTTCTGCCAATGGTCTTAACGCTACCAATTTATGACACTCTTTCAACAAAGTAATATCACTCACTATAACGGGAAATAACAGAATAATTTAAAACATACATACAATCTATTTCGTGTGGAGTGATGTTGTTAGCAGGCATTGGTTACCTAGTATTCAAAACATGATTCGTCACAGTACATGTTCGTGAAGTTTGAATTGAAACTATCATTCTGAATTAAGTTAAATTAAATATTCTGTATGTTCTTATGCTTTATTACTTTAATCTAAATTTATTATTTTTCAAACTTGTGTCAAGTGTAATAAATATGTTGTAGTTTATTTCTGTATGACAAAAATAAAAACTATTTTTAAAGCAAAGTTATTTGAAAAAATGCATCAATTTAACTTGGCAATGTAAATTTCGATTCTGTTTTTTCTAAATGATTCTAAAATAACGTGAGCTAAAATTGTTTTCCTAGTAAGATTATTTGTTTAAATATTTTATTTGTTCTACAACTGATGTATAACTTTTAAGAGAAATATTCCAATAAAGTGAAAATAAATTATTTATGCATTTTTACATTTTAATTTTCTCAAGTACGCAGGCCTAACTCTTTATCCTTCATTTGAAATCACTTAGATATGAGAGATTTAACTAATCCTAAAATACAAATTACCACTGGCAGCTCGCTTGTCAAACTTTGGCCAACTGAACAGTGGTCACGTATTTAGAAACCCATTTCGGTGACGTAGGGTATGATGGGGGAAAGGTGGGGTAGAAAGAGGGGAGAAGTAGCTTGAGAGCTCACGCATATACAGTATTTAATAATGTTGAAAAAAAGTGTAGGCTTGTGGTTTTCAAATTGACGAGCTCATAATAGTTTGATTTGTAATGTTGTGGGCCAAGTAAATAGCCGATTTCAGAGGACACGCAACACCTCAAACGACTTAGACGACCATTAATGTTACCTGTAGCATTCATAAATTACATTTATTCATATATAATATAAGTATCTCTAAAGCGGCTGAGGTAATGCCAATTGGTCCTGGACTCAATGAAAGAAAAATCCTTACCCACACCTCCAAGTGGTAGAGAGTGGGCAACGCTTGCAGCTAACAAAGGAAGGTACCGAATAAAGGCCGGAATAAACATTCTTTATCATCTCCAAAGTCATGATGGAGGCCAGAGGCACCCTCTTGCCCTTGGGGTGAGAAATTACCCCTAAAGTTGGATAAACCTTTCAGCTGTCAACGACTAGGATGCGGAAGGAAAGGAGAAATCACCGCATTAAAGATTATTGTGGTATCCCTAGTCCCAATGGATAAAACTTTCATTGACATGGTTGTTCCTGAGAGGAAATATTCTGGAGTAATACGTCCACAATCGGATATCCGGGTGGGCACTATCCCAGGAGAAACTTTTTATGTGAGAGTTAAGAATAACAGGAGAAAGAAGGAAACGTCTGGTTTGAGGATTGGAGCTTTGAATGTGAGAACAAAGAATAGGAAAGGAAAATTGGAGAATGTGAAGAAATAAATTGAGAGATATAACATCAGCATTCTAGGATTAAGTGAAGTACGATGAGAAGGAGAAGGGAAGCTGGAGGCCAGGGAGTACAAGATGATTTATAAAGGAGTTGAACATAATGAAGGAGGCGTTGGATTGCTGTATAAGAAAGTACTGTATAAAAATATAATCAAGGTATTGACTGCGACAGGGGGCTGGCAATTAGGAAATCAAGTGACCCGGCAGATATCTTGATCATTCAAGTGTACATGCCTTCATCCAGCGTAGGTGAGGAAAGGTAGACAGGATATATTATATCTGGATTGCCAACACCTGGTTCAAGAACCATCGACGATGACTCTATACATGGAAGAGCCCTTGTGATAAAGACAATAAAATGTGCAGATGATCTAGCATTGCTGGCCAGAAATAAAGAAGGATTGCAGAAAATTATGGACCAGTTGATGGAGATAGGGAGAAGATATGGCATGGAGATCAACATTGAGAAGTCAAAAATGATGATGATTACAAAAAAACTAAGAGTCGCTGAAAATCAAAATTGAAAACCAGGTATTGGAAAACGTAGAGAAGTTCAAGTATCTGGAAAGTCTGCCGGCAAAGGATGCCTACTGTATTACAGAAATTAGGTCGGGAATCGCCATGGCAAGGAAGCTTTCAACAAGAAGAGGTTACTGCTGACCATCAAGATGAGTTTGAACTGAGGAAGAAACTGATGAAATGCAACATTTGGAGCATCGCATTGTATGGAGCAGAAACTTGGACTCTTAGAAAGATGGAAAATAAATACTTGGAGAGTTTTGAAATATGGTGCTGAAAAAGTCTTGAGAAGATCAGGAGGAGATACAGGGTGACAAATGAAGAAGTCCTAGAAGAGTGGGTGGAAAGAGAACCATTTTGAATATGATTCTTCGGTGCAAAGCAAACTGGATTGGAAACATCCTTAGGAGGAACTGTCTTCTGCAAGACGTTATAGAATGAAAGGTTGAGGGAAAGGGGAATTTAGGAAGAAGGAGGATTCAAATACTTGATGACTTGAAGGAAAGAAGAAAATTCTGGGATCTGAAGGAGGAGGCAGAGGACAGGGCGCATTGGAAGTCTAAGTTTCCCTGACAAAAGGAATGGACCGGTTGTAAGACTGAACACCTAATAAAATCAGGTAGACTTTATTATAATAAATCAATGGTTCAAAAACAGCGTTAAAATGGCAAAAGCATTTCCTGGAGTGGACGTCGATACAGACCACATCCTGCTCGTGGCAGATATAAGAACATGGCTGACGCATATTAAAAATAAACAATCTATAAGGAAGTGGGATGTGTCAAAGTCAAAGAACGAAAACGTTGAAGTCCATACAAGAAGCATGGAAGAAAAGCTGTAAAGATCAAGGCAGAGTACGGCTGTATCAAAAGAATAGGACACCATCAGGAACGCAATGTTAAGGGCATTAGAAGAGGAAGTTGGATAAGTAAGAATAAGAGGAAACAAGAAGGGGTGAATCACGCAGGACATGCTGGGTAAAGTGGATGAACGTAGGAGATGGAAAAATAGCTCATCAGAAGAAGGAAAAAGACAATATAAAAAACTGAACAACGAGTTGAGAAGAGTGACTGACAGGGCCAGGGAGAAGTGGATGGAGAGATGGTGTGAAGAGGTGGAAGAACTGGAAAAGTAAGGAAAAGTTGAAGAAATATAGGTACTATAGAACAACAAAGAGTTTGACCCAATAAAAATAAGTAGGCAAGGAAAGCTGAACAAACAAGGAAGGATAATATCATGCTCAGAAGAAAATAAGGAGGTATCAATGGGATACATAGAGGAGCTATATGATTCTCAGGCAGATCATAGAGGACTGATGTTGGAAGAAGAATAGAAAGATGGGAAGTTGAAAAAGCTATCCAAGACCTCAATGTAACAAGTTACACGTAACATGACAATAATTATGTGATGTTACGCTTACCCTCTGGCTCCATTAAACTATTGTTTCTCCATTTCCGGCCTCACCGCCTCCTAGACACACACGCGCGCGCGCGCACGCGAGACACAGGTCTACTGCCAGGCAACAACTGAAGACCACCCCGAGAAAAAGGGGCAGCCGCTACGCGAACAGAATGATCTCGTCCTTTGTTCCGGGTCCTTTCCGAACTCCTTCTCTCTCTCTCCATATTTTTTAACATGTGACCTTATGTTTGATACTATTTAAGCCTACGTCTAATTTAGACCACTGTCTTGCAGAAGGTATACGACACGACGCTTTTCTGTTAGATTTAAGGCATGATAAGTATTCAAAATTATCTTTCGGCGTAATGTTCTCTGTAGTTTCAAAATTACTTGTTCGAATCTATAACTCTTTTTTGTCTTTCAAAATTCCTTTTGGTAAGATAAATCTTTGATTCTCAAAATTATTTGTTTGGTTATATTCAACTTTGATGCGATGATAAAGTAAATTTCTTGTTTTGCTGGCTAGTGTAAAGCCATGTTCCACCTTTGCTTTTTCTCTCGAGGTATTCTTACTCAAGCCATAATTAGTATAGTTTATGTTTCATCCGCTTAAAGGTTATTCCTTGGCGCAGCCATGTGAATGTACGAGAGACAACTAAGACAAGGAAGATAGACAAGAAAGTGGAGGCTATGGGAATTAATTTTGTGAGAAGATTGTTTCCTATCACGAGGAGAAACAGGATAAGGAATGAAGTTATCCGAGAAATAGTAGGAGAACAGGGAGTACATGGGATAGTAGAAGAAGCAAGGGTGAGAAGATATGGTCATGTATTGATAGAAAAGGACAGAATACCAACGATAACTATGGAGATCAAGTATGTTGGTAAAATACCGAAAGAGATAGCAAGAAAGGGTTGGGAGGAGCAGATAATTGAAAGTGTGCAAGTGAGAGGAGAGGAATGGTGTAAGGAAAGGATAAAATGGAGGCATTTTACTAAACTAACTCGGCACAGGCTGTAAACAGTTGATGATGATGATGATGATGATGTTAATGCAAGACACCTTTCAGCTTCAAATTCGATAATTTCAGAGGGGAGCGAATTAAATCTAAATGGGGGTAATTATTTCCACGGGGGTAATGTCACCCCTCCTCCCAGCTCCCCAGTTACATTAATACTTGTGTGTGTCTGTGTGTGTGTGTGAGAGAGAGAGAGAAAGAGAGAGTATTTTAAAGTTGGCTGGTAGAAAGGAGGAAAAATGGTTGAAAGATAATGGAAGATGAAGGCTTTGTTGAAGATAAATATGAATCAGACATTTAAACCTAAAAATATGAATTAGTATACTGAAGAGATAATATAATATAATTACAAATATCAGGGAAGAAGGAGGTCGTCTACGGCTCCCCTTTTCTGAGACCCAATGCTTTATAATGTAATTACATACTATTATAATAATAATAATAATAATAATAATATAATAATAATAATAATAATAATAATAATAATAATAATAATAATAATAATAATATAATAAGACGCTATTGAAAAGTGATAGGGGAAGTGTATTCTTGAAAATCTACTGTATTAGATCATAATTTTAGTTACATATTTATTAACTTGGGATTTGATCCATTCCTTCCCTTCTGAAGATGCTACCTAGCCTTTAACTAAACCAATGATTTAAGTTTTTTTTTACAATATTTGTTCATCTTAATTTAACAATTACCTTTGTCAAAATATGTGTGTTGTCATAACTACGGAGCCATGTTTGAATATTTGTTTTGATTTACATAGCTCGAGTGGACGCACGTGCTAAAATCGCTGGCTCACATCTATGAAGTAACGAACTATAAAGGTTGCAGGAGAACGCTGACAATTAATAATAATTGAACTAGTTGACCAGGAAAGATGCCATTGCGGGGTATAAAAAATTATGACATCAGGTCTGTCACAATTCCATCGATATCACAGGCAGTCAAGCAGCCCGACGCCGTACCATATCAGACTACATTTTCGGGTCATCAGTAGCACTTGTACTTAGAGGGCATCCGTCGAGCCTATGGTCCCAAGATCGAGTTCTGTACGGGTCACGCGCAGTGTCAGTCAATTCCATCGGTCAAGTTACCACGAATTAAGCCAATTCTTCCACGAGCGTGGGCGTCCACTCTATTTATTTCTTAAACTTTCATCTAACATCACATTTTGTATTACCTTGCCTGCGACCTTACCCCTCCCGCAAGCTATTCTGACAGATCAAGCCCATGAGGGGTAGGTCGCGACAGTGTCTTATTTAAAAGCATGTACTGTACTAGTTTTAATTTAACGCCCTTTATATTTGAGAAATAAATTAGATTATTTATTGTTGACATTTAAGTATATTATTATGTTTATGGGAAAAATTGTATGACAAACTCATTCAAAATAGTGTTTAATCTTCTATTCAAGATTTCAAATGTCCCCCCATTAATATGGAGGGCATTTTCCAATAATATGGTTCACAAAACTAGCATATGAGAGCACTACGATCGACTAACAGTACAATAACTTCAAGGAAAGATGTCGCAATTTTTTTATTAATGACGTAGCCAACATGGCAGATATAAAGTTTTCTGCTCGTGCCTATTGTAAAATGATATTTCATGCAGCTAAATATCCTCATTGTGCAGTTAACGGTGTACTTTTAGCAGGAAGACAGCAAGTCTAAAGAAGATAAAAAAGGACTATTTATATTAGATGCGATACCATTATTTCATCTATGTTTACATGTAACTCCCATGGCAGAAGTAGCATTAACACAGGTTTGAATCTTTAACTACGTGAAATATTTCATTAAAATGTATCTAGTTTCCAACATGAATACTCTGTATTTTAATATAGGTACCCATTTAATTAATTTATAACCTATTTTATAAGTTTAAGCCACCTGCTGCAATAACACGTCTCTCGATTCGAAATTTAAGATGTTAACCCTAATTTTATGCTTGTTATTAGATACTATTTCACCTAACAATAATATCCTACCTGAATTTTTAGTTTATACATGGTTTTTGGTGAGTCTTTTTTAACTCTCCTAATTGTATTGTTAAATATGCTGTGTCATTTAGCCAATTTAAAATGGGTGTATCTGGCTGTTCTAATGTAGCATTAGTACACAAATAGGCCGGTATTCATTAATTCTTTTCTCTGTCATACTATGATAAATTTAATATTTATTTTACTGGTAACTTACCTATAGTATTGTCTAAATTATGACTAAAGTTTGATGTTAAAAATGTGCTAAAAATAATAAATTTATTTCAGGCCTCTTTTAATGTACTTTAAATGCACTCAATTCCTTTCATTTAGCCTATATGGTGGTGTTTTTAATATGTAGGCCTAAGTGGTAATTTACAACAATATGGCTATTTACAATGGTGTAGTTGTAAATTTAGCAGTGTTGGAATGCAAGGCTGTAGCCGCCCCAAAGTTGAAAGGGGGGGGGGGGGGAGTTTTCCGTAGACGAAAAAAATTCCCAAACATAAAATGCCTTTAAAAGCTATATGGAGTATTTTTTAATTGTTTCAAAGGCAGAAACTAAGCGCACTTCCCCTAAAATTCTAAGAATTCGCTAGATCAGAGTAAATTTCATCAGAATTTATCGATTCATAGTATGAAAAAAGTTTTAACATAATATTGATATAAAATCAATTAGTTAGCTTAGAATTGCACAGAATTTAACTTTTCTAAAAAAAATTATTTTAAATATTTTTCCATAAAAAGCAGTGCCGGAATGGCGTTCATGCTTCACTACACCCCTGACTGTTTAGCTTATGTAGAAGACTAGAAGGTGGGGTTTCTTACCCCTCAATTTGTTTGGGAATAAATCCAGTGCGTGACTTGCATAATGTGGTAACTACACCATTTTGTTTCAGATTGATCACTGGGCCCCTCCGCAGGATTTGTTATAGCTGGTTATTATTTAGCAAATGAAAATTTAAGAGATCTGAGGTAATAATATATTTTATGGTTTTATTTTAAATAACTCTCTAACTCTGGTCGATACCAACATGCATTAAAAATATCTAAAACCTGCCTTCATCAGTGGTCACACTGTCAAAGGCATCACTCTCGCAATGAACTAGACACCTGAGGAGGAAGTCAGTATTTGAATTATCACTTTTACAGTGTTTTTTTCCTGGATGGTTTCTCACCCTCCCATTGCACAAATGTGGGTACATTTTCCCCCTAAATTCTACCTGCCTCATCCCTATCCAATTAGTGTAAATGTAAATATTGCCTAAGACTTTGGCTGTATCTGAATAGTCTGCCCCTACACCCTTGTGTACTTTTACTGCACGCTTGGATGAAACAAGTTTCTGATGCCCTGTAGGGCCTAGGGCGCATAATACTTTTCGGACAGCACAGTACAGCTAGAGCTGCCTGGTGACTACTTCTGAAACTGCGTTTTCATGGAAACGATATTGAATTTTGATAGTGTTTTGTCATTGTCGACATTCTGCTTAATTCAATCATTACATAACACAATAAACAACTTTGCGCCAAAAGCACATGCAAACCTAATTACTTGTAAAGCATATCTGCAAATTATTTGCAACTATTATTAAATATATATATTATATAATTATGGTTTTCCCTCATTAATTTACTTAGGGCCTAAATTAATCAAGCTATATTATTTTATTTAAGTAGTTTTACTTGTCAACTTTAAAACTGAAAATACTTTTATTTTGAATAGGGATTTTCATGCTTCAAAAATAAATTCAGCCAATTAATTTATCCATATTAACAAAAAACACAAGATTTTTGTTTTATTTTACAGTTTGTGTATTTTTAATTCTATTTCCACACAATATATAAGACTTTAATTTAATAAACAATATTATTTTAACTCCAGTTTGTGAATTAGGGCACGTTATGATGTACCCTAGAGTCAAGTGCACTAACTGGGTTACATCAGCATGCTTGGAAGAGAATTTGGACACCATCAAAGATGACTTTTGGCCTATAACGTCGATGCAATGCAACTTTCTAGTGCACTTGGCTCTAAGGGCCCTTAGATGGACTCTTCAGACACGGCCATAGTAACTTAAATATGAATAGCAAAAAAACAAAACTTTAAATATATTTTATTATTTATTTGACAATTTTTTAAATCAGGAGTGTCACTACCTGTTCAGACTATACCTATGGGGATGTGATAGTTACTCTAATGAGATAGAGATGAGGAAGGAAGCATTTTAAAGGACATTATTCACATTAGCCTGGAAGGAGAGTGTGAAACAATTTAGAAAAAAACACCCTCAAACCCGACCGGATTCAAACCCCCATCTCCTCTTCATCAGACCAGTCTAATATAATAGTGAAGCCTTCCCAAACATTTTTAAAAAATCACGATATGAGATCAACTTTCTACAAATAGGCTAAGCTTGATTTTTTTACTGTATCGTAAACTGTACGCATATCTCCCACAACCTACCTGTTTAAGAAGTCGAAGATTTGAGGAAATTGTTTCTAATTATAGTTATTTTTCCACGGCTCAAGACTAAATTAATTTATTTTACAAATATGTAAATGACCATGTAAGAAATAAGAACATTTTTTATTATTATTTTTCAGCCATGAAAAAATGGGTCATCGAATAGCAGAGAAAATAGCAGATAACTTTAGCTCGCTTGCCTGGTTGTTGTGAGTATTTTTGGCAATTAATTACAATAATCATGTTAGCTTTTTAAATCTCACATTGTAAATGAATAAAAAAAAGTAATTTTCAATTAAAAGAGAGCTTTCAGTGTACACATTTAGCCTAGTAGGCTACATTTTCAACAAACCAATTTGTGTATTCCCAAGGCTATGGTCATACTTGTGATGTACAACCTGGTTGTATAAGAGTGGCTATACTAAGTCTGTTCACCATAGGAATTGTTCTCTGAAAGTCCTTTTTCCCACCAGAAAGCTATTATATAGTAGGATATTGGTAGGAAAAAGACCTTTCAAAGAGTAATTCTTATCGTGAATGGAGTATACTTGACTACTTTCAAGTAACAATGATTTGATTACAAAATTGCGCGACTTTAGGTCTCCCACATAAATACCATAGCTTGAACAGGGTATCTAGCATCTGGAAAAACAGGAAATAGTCGGGAATATGAAGTGGTCGAGGGAAAAAATCAGGAATTTCACAAATTAAAACAAAACTAGAAAAATATTGTTTTATTCAAAATATGAAACATAATAATCATAAAAAATCAGAGCGAAATTCATACTCATCTAAATAAAATTGTTTGAGAGCGGTGATTTATTTTAAATACTCCGCACCAGTTATCTATCTATCGGGACAGCTGTCTTGCAGCTAGGTCAGGTGCGGTAGTGGTGGAGGAAGCAGGAATGGGAGAAAGAGCGGGCTACCGGCAACCTAACTTGTCGGCTCTACCAAACCAGGTGTTACTTACATAACTTATTAAACAATAAACTGGGCGGTCGAATGCCCGACCACCTTCAAAGTCAGGAAAACATAAATGAATAGGACAATTTTCCCTTAACGAAACTTGTCAAACTATTATTGCACTGAGTCGGGAATTTTAGGAAATGATCAGGGAAAAAGTCAGGAATTTCTTGGTCAAGTTGAGTAGACATCATGTTGAAGTTCTGGTCTCCTAGTCACAGCATTTTTGTTGGGGTGACTACATCACAAGTATGGCCATGCCTCTAAACTTGTAAATATTTAATACATTATTTATGGTCCACATTTTGCTAACTATGTTTGTTATGATGGATTAAATAGCCAAACTATTATATTTGTTAACTACGGCTAGAGCCTCATCTAAATATCATATTATTTAAATTGAAAAATGACACCTGGATACAATGAATTAAACCTGGGACCTTTGGCTTAGCACACCAATGCTCTTACCACTAAGCTATTCAGGAGTCGTCCAGGGTCATTCTTTACTCAGATTTTAAGGCAGAGCCTGTGATGGACATGTGGATGTGCATGCTTAGTCAAAGGTCCAGGATTTGATTCTTGTGCCCAGGTGTCCTTTTTCAATTTAAACAATGTAGGATTGTTATGTTAATCATGCAAGCCACACAATTTAATCTAAAATAACATTGTGCTTTTTTAATTCTTACAGATAGATAATCGAAATTTGACGCTCAATATGGACAATGCTGCGCTGTGCGTCTCACAGTTTGCAGATGGTAAATGGAAACCTCGAGACAAGTCCAGGTAATTTTCTTTTTAATATATTTGCACCATTTATTTATTTTAAATGCAGATTATAGATTATGTATTATTTGTATTATGTACTAAACACTTTGGGGGATACAAAGTTGAAGAGAAATGGTACCTGGGGTACAAGAACAGAAAAAAAAAGGATTACTACCACTCGTGTAAAGCTTCATTCTTGCAATAGACTGGATTGCTGATAACAGGGAGATAGTGTTTTGAATATTGGTCGGGAGTGCTGAGGGTGGTTTTTCTAAATGGTTTCCCACAAAGTTCCCCTAACACAAATGTGGGTATAATTTCTCTAAATTCAACCTTCCTTATTCATAACACATTAGTGTAACTAGTACATATGTGTATAATCCAAATGAGTTAATGAGACGCAGTGCTAAACAATATTATTATTATTATTATTATTATTATTATTAATAGAATCGCGTCTTACTACCCGTTCGGGTTATACGCACTTACGCTAATGTGCAATGGTAGGGTGATTGTGATATGAAATGGAGGACCTACAGTTTAACGTGGGATCCGAACCACGTTGGAGGCCTGGCATTCATCACATTCACAAGTTGTGATTAATACACGTCTTGTCAGAGGTGAAGGAAGGGTTTGGCAATCAGATAAATCTGTGCTGGGACCGAGGATTGAACCCCGGACCCCCAGCACTGAAATCTGACACCTTACCCTTAGACCACCAGGTCACTGACTGCTAAACAATAAAATTTGTTTGGAGTTAGGGATGTATTGTTCATGTATAAAGTTTGAGGCTAGTCGAAACTTTGAAAGTCGGTGATGGAACACCACTTCACTTCTCAATACCTACCTACAATCACTTTTACATCTTTGAAAACATTCTGAGACACACAACCAACTTCAATAAATGGCTGAGGGGTAAACTAACCTAAGTGTGGATTAGACTATTTCAAATTATTTATTATTATTTGTGAAATAACATGCCTTATGCTGAGATCACTATCAACTAAATGTTCACATAAACATAATGTAATGGTTTTTCCTTGTGTTTTTAAATGGAAGCAGTTAGCTTAACATTCACTTAACTTTGTCTGTTGGAGTGCTTCACGTTATATGAACGTTACGTGAAGAAGGGTACCACTAATCATGTTGCAAACAATGTCAACGGGGTTATATTGTTATTTAATACTTTATTTGTTTGTTTAAGAAGTAATATTTACCAATATCAACATAAGCAGTAGAAATGAGAGTAATGAAGGAGCAGGATCGAAGCAAAGTTAAATAAAGTCTGTGAAATTAAATCTCTGATGAGTACTAAAGGCTTGACAAGAATGGATAGGATGAGAAATGAAAGGGTGAGAGTAAAGTTAAGGAGGTTTCATTGCAGGACAGGATAGACCGAGGTAGTATGGACATGTGAAGATAATAGAGGAGAAAATACCGTAGAGGAGTATGGAGGAGACAGGAGAATTACTGGGTAATGGTGAAGAAGGAGAGGGGGTGGGGAGAAAGAATAGGTTGGAGAGGTTTATGTGGCCAGAGCCTGGAAACTGTTCATGATGATGATATTGTTTGTTTAAAGTGTGCAGACGATTTTTTAAGTACTGATAAGTTAATAAATGTGCACCATGCAAACCCTAGTAATTACTATAAAATCCTAAATTTCTTAACCCTTTTTTTAACATCCTGTATTACTCGTTTTTGCACAAAACTGTTTTCATTCAAACTCAACTTGATTTAAGTGAAAAATGCCTACTTTAAAAGCGGAGGCCAACTCTTATAAACAGCAACTTGTAAGGCCATAAGGTGTTCTCATAATCACTAGGTTATTTGATAATCACTCCTTAGTTCTGAACTAATATGAATATATACTTTAGGGCAAATATTAGTAGTTCTTTACCGGCTGTGTGGTGTTGTTGATTCAGTTTTTCCCTGGCGCGCAATTCGTTGGACACGGCAGCAACGCTAATCCAGCGGCGGACATACGAGGAGTTGATGGACTTTGACAACCATCTGGACGACATCAGTCAGGATTGGCGGAACCTAAGCTTGAACCTAGAGGTGGATGAGGAGGCGGGAACTGTGGGGTAGCGACAATTCTGCCCTCTACAGCAGACCATCGCTATCACTCGCTCGGGGTCGAGGCAATGGGAGAAGTCACTAGTCTTGAACACCGGCGCAAGCAGGTTTCATTTTCGGTGCTGTCAGGTCGGGTTTCATCTAACAAATGGTGGAGCTATGAACATTCGAGGTTAAAGGTTTATTTCAGTATGATTTTTTAAAAACTAAAAGATGTTAAGATAGTAATTCTAGAACTTAGTTTGAAGGAAAAAAATGGTATCTTTAACTTTTTAGATACCTTTTAAGCAAAGGCGTAACTAGGGCTCTTGAGGGTTGATGGCGCGCAGGAAAAATAAAAATATGACACCCTTTAAAAATTGTTTTTAAAAATATAATTTAATTCTTTGGTTGGTACTCAAACTGGTTACTCATTATATTACCGCTACAAAATAAATAACAAAATACACTTTTATTGTTAAAAAATGAAATTTATATTGTTATTAATATTGCTAATAGTATATGTGGCACTCAGGGTACGTGCCCCACCTGCCTCACCCTAGTTAACACAACTGCTTCTATGAGAAGATTAATATTTTGTCTATAACTACTCCATGTGTTAGGAGTAACCTTCGAGAAATTACTTTTGTTATCATCTCGATAATATACAATGTTATACTTTCAAATCTATTTAAGGCTAGGTTATATTCCGAACATTTCTTACATTAATATATAAGGTAGTTGTTTGAGTTTTCCCCAATTTGACATCTGCATCTTAGTTTGGAATGGCGATTACGTTGATGAAAATAAATGGCTCGCAAACAAACAAAAATTTACAGATTGTGAAATTCTTTTATCTGAGCTATTGGCTTGCCTACTCTCTTGGCTCTTTAAGTTTTATTTGTTCATTATATGGCTAAATTTTTACAAAACTTTCCTTTTTAAAAAATCAATGTTATAAGAAATCACAGGCTTTAGAAGGTAATTTGATATTTCAAATGTAATTACGAGAAAATTGTGTTTCATTATTTTTCTATGCATGAGGCTGTAGATTATCTTTGGCAACTTCATAAGTGAATCACAAACCTTATTTTAAGGTTTAAATAATAAAGATATGGCACTTGCAAATCTTCCAATTGTGCTCTGCATTTGGTTTAACTGAAGCTGGTATGGGCAGGGGCGGATTTAATAATAATTTAATTTCTAACCCTCTAAAGTCTAAATCCTCATTTTCCCCCTATCACCCCTCATATACTGACACATATATACCATATATATAAGTGCTATCTCTGGAATGACAAATAAAAAGTGCTCACATTATTTTATTATTTATTATAGTGAGGTTTTAAAAGTAGTAAGAATCCAAGCAAAGACTTAAAAAATTGAAATAAACTCTCTTACACTGTCACAACACAAAAATTCTAATATTATATAATTTAAAAATATAAAGTCTGCATTAGTAGACTGTAGAACATGCTACTACAGATAAAATATTGCCACGTACACAATAAGAAAATAGTCTATAGTATGTTTCGCCTTGATTTCTGCTGAGCGGACTGGTCAATGATGCCAGACAAATCCCTTTTATCCAATAAGTGGCCTTCAATTAAGATGTTTATTAGTGAATTAAGGTGATACTCTGTAATGTTGGTACGCAGGTACAGCAAACCACATCAATTACACGATGAAGCCATAAAATTATTTTAACTGGCAGAAAAAGATATAGTACCTATCTTTTTGTCATTCAAAATTGGCCGCCCCTCAAATCTGCTGCCATAGGCAATGCCTACTAGGCATATGTGTAAATTCGCCCCTGAGTATGAGCAATAAAGGTATGATAAATACCACACCAGGGCTCACTTATTACAAAATGGCATTGGAGATGCTATTGGGGCTTCTTTAACTCAGAATCCTTCTGAATCACAAACTAATGAAGTGATAGTGTGTCAGGAAATATTGCAGTCCATAGGATTGCGCCACTCTAATCCTCAAGTTAATTCATGCTCTGGGTGTAGACGTACGAGTAGCGATCGTTTTCATATATTAACTGAAGATGTGAATGGCTATATTATAAGAACTCTATTTCGGTATTGAAGAAAAAAAAAATCCAGGTGTAGAGGATATGAATATTGCTGTTATGTAATGCATAGTAAATGGCCCTGGAGAAAGTAAACACCCAAATTTGGGAATCAGCTTACCTGAATATGGAAAAAAGCTGTTTCATCAGTCTATAAAGATGGCATGAATTTCAAAACTTTACAAGGAGATAATATTTTTGAAGAATTCAAGGTATTTATTGGTAATTATGTGAAGGAGCATTACACACATAATCAATAATAATTAACTTCTTTTAATATCATTTAGCAAGTTTCTAATGTTTTTTTTATTTTATTTTAATAAAGAACCTTTCAGACTGCTGTTGTATGCTTGGATTTTTCTCGTCTTCAAACGCTTTTACTGGCTCACTTTGCTTTTGAGTCAAATTTTTTGGATCTAACGTTTCAACTATTACGCAAATTTGTGAATTCATATACGACATCCACCGTAGCTTTGTACTAGTTTGTGTGCCCTCTTGAACTTTTACTTCTATTTTAGCCCTATCAATTGACTTGACTTCGATTTCACCATCAAGTACAGCTGTGTTATTCTTATAGGCACTTTACAATGTATTATTATTATTATTATCATCATCACTGCGTTTTACTACCATTCGGGTTATATGCACTTACATTAATTTGTAATGGTAGGGTGATTGCAAGATGAAATGGAGGACCTACAGTTTAACGTGGGATCCGAACCACGGTGGCTCACACATTCACAATTTCTGGTTAATACACGTCTTGTCAGAGGTGAAGGAAGGATTTGGCAATCAGATAAATCTGTGCCGGGACCGAGGATTGAACCCCGAACCCTCAGCACAGAAGTCAGACACCTTACACCTAGACTGCCAGATCACCCTTTACAATGTAAATCTGATTCATCTCGAGTAAAGATTTTGTGTGGAACTACTTTAATGTTAACTTATAAATCTCTACTTTTTCCAACTCTTGCTCCAGCTTCTTTTTAACCACTTACCTTTACCTTAGCGCTTTCTGTTATACCTTTTGAAATCAAAACTGATATATTTACTTGATCTCTTCCATGCCCACTTCCAACACATTTTTGGCATTTATTTTGTATTATTTCTCCTCCATAACATGCGGTACATGTCCCTTCAACTGTAAAAAAAAAGCCTGCTGAGTTCTGATCCTACCACTTCCATGGCATGTGTGGCATTGAACTGGTTTGATTGTTCCTCCACTACCCATGCCCTGGCATGTATCACATTTTACATTTGTTATATAATGAATAGGCACTTGTAGCAAAGTCTCTTTATGGAAACTGCAAATCCTATGTGGGATTTTCTTTCTTAAGAGGATTATGATCTTTTATTAAGAATAATCGTTGATAAGGTAATAAATGGCTATAAGGATTGCAATTATCAAAAGCTTTTCCGAGAGTTCTGGCACCAAAGTCCTAAAATATGTAACAGTTAGATGTGTGTCAAGAGGGTTTTTATTATCAGATTTATTTAAGGTCCAAAATTAAGATAATATTTCATTACTTTTAGAAGATGCAATCTCTACTGAGAAAGAAAAAAATATTTTCCATCATGAAGGTAAGGATACCTGTAAAGACTTAGTTTATAGTAATGATTGGGGTTTACCTTTGTTTTTCATTAATGAATGCATAGCTTCACAAGAGAGGATGATAAAATTGAAGTAGGAATTTAGGGAACATATAACATGGTGTGTTTCAAAAGTGGAACTTGCAATGAATAAAGACAAATTAGATAAATTCTTTCAACTATTAGATGATTTTATTTGTGGGCACAATAAAAGAAAAAGTGTAGAAGAAGGTGATAGTCCAGCTAATAGACTTCATAGTACAGAATCTGTGGAAGTAACACGAAGTATGAAAAAAATAGGTGAAAAAGTGCCAAAGGCTTTATCAATTATCAATAAATTTTAGTTGAAAAAAGGTGCACAGCGACACTCCAATTAAAAAAGGTCAGGCCACTCTACATTTGAAAGTTGTTTACCAACATTTACTAATTAGAGTAGTTTATTTTTTAAAGGTCTTCACATAAAATTAAGTTAGATGAGGGTTTTTTTAAAACTATTTTTGTAATAATTATATATTTATTTGTTAAGGTTTAGTTGTCACAATATTTAGAAAAGAGAAAATTCTTTTTTGGCCTTTAATTTGTGCAATACCTTTAGCTGCCAAGCAAAATATTATAGCTTGATTTCTAAAGGATGTAAAATGTCCATGTATTGAAGTTAATTTGTGTTCATCCTTTCAATGATGTTGAGAAACTTGTTAGGTATTTGTTTAGAAAGCTCTTAGTACATGTTCATCATAAAATTACACTTTACCGGGCTTCACCCTCGGAACAGTTTATGAATCTGTACATCAGTAATTATTGTTAACACGAAATAAATAAGACTCATTGTATGAGTTTATAATATTATAAATTAGTTTGGCTTCGTCTTCTTTGGAAGTCAATTTGAGAGTTAGTGTTTTTTAATTTGTTTTTGTGTTTGTTAAATATTTTGTTTTAACCATTTCTCCACCACTCGCTCCTCCCCCCTTTCTTTGAACTATGATCCAGCCCAGCACCATTATTGCGAATATACTTGTTTGATTTAATTTGATCATTTAAATTTTGTTAAAGAAACTCTTCATGTGTTGGGTTGCCTGTTGTAAATCACTCCCTTAACTAGATGTTGTATGTTAGGCCACATTTTGTCTTGCATCCATATCCAGGACGTGCAAATGTCATTGTTCAAAACATTCATCAGCTGTGTCACTTTTGTTTGGCATAGGTTTATTTTATCCGTTATTTTATGTGAATTGGTGACCTGGTGGTGTAGAGGTAAGGTGTCAACTTCGTGCTAAGAGTCCAGGGTTTCAACCTCGGTCCTGGCACAGATTTTATATTGATTGCCAAACCCTTCCTTCACCTCTGACAATGACGTGTATTAATCCACAACTTGTGAATGTGAGGAAGCCAGGCCTCTTACCGTGTTCGATTCCACGTTAAACTGTAGGTCTCAATTTCCATTTTCACAATCAACACCTACCATACACAGTAGCGTAAGTGCGTATAACCAACGGTAGTTAAACGCTGTCTATATAATAATAATAATTTATGTGAATCAAACCATGATGTTTATGACCGTTCACATTTCATCATCAGTAACTGTTTCCAGCATATAGCCAGGTCAATTTACTCTTTCCTTCCACCATTCTTCTTCCATCACTCTCACACTTGCTGTTGTTACCTGCTCTTCCCATTTTTTGGGGGGTCTCTCTTACGGTCTTTTTTTCTAATACTTCATCTCCATCATTCTCCTTGGGATTCTTTCCTTTTCCACCCTCATTACATGTCTCTACCATATCAGCCTTGCTTCTTGTTAAAGCTAACTAAATGAGATATTTTTAACCTCCTTTATTTGTTTTATTTTGCTTTGTACGAACAAATTTTATCCACAATTTTTCTTTTCATTGCACAATGCCATTTAAATGTGAGTTAATTTGCTACCATTTTTAACTTCAATGAATATTTTTATTTACAGACTTAATACCAAAATACAACTTTTTATTTAACGTAATACTTTCCCGCAAATCAGAGTTTCTACCCTTGATATACTGAGGTACGTAGTGACCCCCACCTCTCTTGTTGCAATTTGGTTAATGTGTTAGTATCAAATTTGGGGCTTGTGTATTTATTGTTGTGTATAATATTATTTTAGGGGTATGCCAAGTTCACTTGTTCAAAGTGAAGTCAAATTGAATTTATGAAATATTACTGAAGCCGAATCAAGTTTGACTATTTTTTTATTAGTTCTTTATAATCTTGAAAAGAAGAAAAAAATTCTGTATATTTATTTTGCTGTTAACATAATTTCACCAAAATTTTAGTACAAAAATATCCTAACAGATTCATTTCTAAGCTAATAAATCAAGTTAGTATTAAATATGTAATTCAATTTCATAACAATTACTACATTTTTTCGCATGAGAACACTAATTGTAACATATGTACACACTGTTTGCCCTAAAATGTATTATGCTTATCTTGGTTAAACTATGGTATAGTTCAGGGGTCTCCAAATACGGCCCGCATGCCACAAATTATGCCCAGCCTTTTCCCCTTAATTTCCCTCATTCTTTCTTGTCCAATTACTGTCCACACACGTGTTTCCCCCCATTACACCAAACCAGAGTACTGTTGGAATTGCAAACCCTCATTTTCACTGAAAGGCATCATGATGATTAAAGACCCTCAAATCACGGTGTAAGAGACATCACTGGTGTCATCCTTGTACATACAACAGAACAGCTTGGGACTATATTTCAGGTAGTTCCCAGTCTCCCCGGCAGAGGGCTATAAAAGGAAAGTCACGAAAGATGCGACGTAATTTTAAAAATAAGTAATTATACCAACCATTATTTATTATTACATAAAAATTGATTAATTGCTCACACAGAAAATTCAACCTCAATCACTTTATCAAACACTGACTGGCTTTGGAAAGTAGCATTTTTTGCAGACGTGACCACTGATCATCCATATGAATCAATTTAATCTTAAGCTGCAAGCTGAACAAATTTGATTTGTGTTTATTCGAGCATGTCAAGGAATTTAGGCCAAAAATGATTCTACTTGAACAGGTGAATTCATAACTGGGTTCATTTTCTATGTTGTAAAAATGTTCATCAAGAACTTGAATTTTCATTTCTTTTATTCTTACTTAAAAAACAATTTTGAGGATGACATTTTGATCTTGATGCAAAAACAAATGAAATAAAGGCAGTTTTAAAATTCATTTGGTTGCAAAAACTCCCAAATCAGTTTCAAAGGAAATTATTGATCTCGAATCAGATGACATGCTGAAACACAAGTATAAATATAATCAGTTTTATAAATCTGTGCAGCCTAAGCACTTTCTGAGTTGCAAGTAATTTGCTTGAGGATTTGTGTCAATTTTTGGTAAAACAACTTGTGTGTGAACAAAATGCTCAAGAACGAAGTATTAAGTATTTCAAGGTCAACTATTGATGAAATTTATCTGATAAGCATTTGAAGTCCATTCTAATAATGGGCACCTCAAGCTTGAAACCTCAGTTCGGCAATATTTTGAAATTTGAAAAGCAATTCCATCATTTCCATTGGCCTTGTTAAGCAAAACTCATTGGTTTGTTAGTTACAATTGCAATCTCCCATTTCTATCCCAGAGTAAATATAAGTTTGTTCCTTGAAAATATGTATGCCCTGCTGCCTTTCTTTGTGATCGCTACATTTCTATTTTTGGTTTAGATTAATCATGCTTATTTCCCCAAAAATATCCAAAAATATGTTATTAATTCATAATAATGATTTTTTTTTTTACTTTGGCCTTCAAAAATGTGTAAAATATTTTATGTCTTGTACCAAGTTGGTATAGCTTATAA
The DNA here is from genome assembly GCA_033556935.1 of Timema podura. NCBI lineage: Eukaryota > Metazoa > Arthropoda > Insecta > Phasmatodea > Timematidae > Timema > Timema podura. The sequence continues at coordinate 37,033,714 of JAVRXN010000005.1, forward strand.
GATAGGACCATAGTGTAATCAGTCAAGGTAAGACTAAAACCTCCCAGGGTAGACAAAGTGTACAGTTTAAAGTTTGATTAACACTGATGGGACTGTGTTCATACTGTGCTGGAATATGACCTTGGGAAATCACTTTTGAAACGATCCAAGACGACACAGTCACAGCACGGCCTGAGCACAGTCCTATGAATGTGAATCAAAAACGGTCTTACAAGGTAACTTATGGGAATTACCCGTTTGAGTTTGTTGGCAGCACGACAGTCCCAGCACGGTCTGCGCACAGTCCTATCAGTGTGAATCAAACTTAATAGCACTGAATGACAAATATTGTGTATTAGTTTTCAATATTTATTTTTGTGAAGTTTTGTAGTTTTCTTAAGTCAAAATTTTTTTTTTAAAGCACAAAAATATTGAAAGCAAAATTTAAGTTTTCGTGGCTTTGTACACTTCTATATCTTTATATCGAGACCTTTGTTATGTTTATATAAGTTGTTAACAACAATGAAGCAAGTAGTATTTTGAACAAGGGGGGGGCGGGGGGTGAGTTTGTTGGTTGTGTGATAGTGTTTTTTGTAAATACGTGTAAACTACAGTTTAAGAACCCTCGCATACTAACTATGCTACATTATGAATTCGTTATGGTTCAGGACAAAATGTGTTATTATTTATTACTTGTGTCAATCGCTAGGTTATTTAACAAGATATGACATTGCAAACACAAAGATGGTAGTTTAAAGAATAACCAGTTTTTTTAAGTGTTCAGAACATTATTTTACTCTGGTTAGTTGTGTTTAAGTATATTTGTAAACCAGTCATCTATTGAAAGTACATTCTAAGGTTGAAAACCAAATCAAATAGACACTTCAATATTACTCAAGTCTTTATTTTATTGGCAAAATCTGATAAAGGAACAAATATATGTAAACATTAAATAGCTATTTATTTCAATCCTTTGTACATGTGTCTGTACATGATATAAGCACTGTAGGCTGGTATTGTTAAGTTAAAAGTACTTGTTCTGGTGCCAGTTACAAAACTGGGCTGTAGGACATTTGTAAGCTAAAATTTTTGTATAGATAGATTCCTGATTGTTTTTTTAAACTTGTATTTTCTGTAAATAATGTGTTTGCGCATATTTATGTACTAAATCCCATTCCCAACGCTTAATAGAAACTAGAGTTAAAGTTTCTGAGTTATTTTAATTCTGTCTTGTACTATTATTCAAGTGCGCTAAACATGATGCATAACTTTTTTTTAATATACAGTAGTCTTGGGTGCTGTCCACAAACTACTTATGCATATCAGGAGGAAGGGGGCGGGGTGTACTAAAGCTGGGTGTAACAAGGGGGGTAGAAGGAGTCAGATAATGCGTGATGTCACAGTACAATTAAGCATATCGGGCAGTGGTGTGTGTTAATAAATCTGACTGTATGTACAAACAAACAACTATCAAATTCAATGGTCAAGCTTGGTGAATAAGTACGAACACCATGGTTCAATAAAAGGGTTATAGTGTATAGGCTCTACAATTGAAAATACTATTTAAATAGGGGGGGTGGGTGTGATATTGTGATATAATATTAGACGAGGGTTCACAAAATTGTGACAAGGATGGGGGTGGGAAGGGTTAGAAAAAAATTAATTTGACTAGTTTATGGACAGCCCCTTGAAAATTTTTGAGGTGAAGATACGCCCGGTGCATTCCATTTACAAGGGATGAATTATGTGTGGTTACACAGCAAAACAATCATAAATATTATAGAAAAAAACACTTTATAAATTCTAATAATGTGTTCATTTATCTATATTCACAAAATTACTTGTCTTATTTAATTTAAAAAATACATAAGCACTTTTTACACATAAAAAAAAGTAAGTATTTTCTTACTTGCCTCTTTGATTGCATGGTCTAAGAGTTGGCTCTCGCAATACTGCGATGACGGGGAGATCGAGGTTCTAATCTCGATCTGGTGTACTAAGAATGTTTTTTTCTTAAATGGTTTTCCACTCTCTACACAAATGTGGGTACATTTTATCTAAATTTAACCTTCCTTATACCTAACACTTTAGTGTAATCAACACAAATGTGCATAACTCTCGTCTGTTTTTCAACTGTTTGTGTAATTCGAATTTTCGTGCGACTACTGTATTTAAAAAAAAATTTAATTACTTCTTTACAATAGTAGTTGATAATTTTGGTTCTTTGCACATAACTTGACCTAAAATATTAATGAAAATAAACTTAAGTGCTCTCTATCTCTCAACCATGTTTTTCTTGTTCCCCTCATAAAATTATATCAAAAAGATGTACAATAATTAGAGGAGATGGGATGTAAAGTTGAAAAACAAACTATTAACTTTATTTATAAATATCTTGGATCAGGGTGTCCAGCGACCTGGAAAACAGGGAAAAGTCAGAGAATTTGCTTGGTCAGGGAAAAATCATGGAAAAGTCGGGGAATTTTATCAAATTTCTGGAATTTTCACAAATTCACTATAAAAAATATGCTGCTTTTATTTACAATATTCAAAATAACATTTCTTTTCCCCGTTAACACACATCACCAATGTCTTTTAACACAGTTGAGCGTACTAAAATTAATTATCAAAATCTACAGGTCATTTTGGTGTTTTTCCACCCCGCTATCACGTATCTTAAGCCTAATCTGAGGCATGTTTATGCACATGTATGATAATTAGATTATGTTATAGGACAAACAAACTGATAAAGAATGTGTCTCACAACAATTTTAAATTGTACAGGTATAAGGAGATCTTTTAATGTCTCACTGAAATCTAACTTAAATCATACTACCCCATAGCCTGTTGCCTTAGGATGATTACCCCCCTTCATACAGTGATGTAATCTGAGACTCTGTAGGCCCAATGTATATAAAAATATTATTACATCAAGCTAACATCTTGATAAAATAATGTTTGAATATATAGTGACCGAAAAATTTGTAAATTGGCTCTAGAAAACCTGGAAAAGTTGGGGAATTTTAAAATACTATTTGGCTGGACACCCTGTGAATGAAAAATTTTGAGCAAACATTCCATTAATCTGATTAATATAATATTTATTAATATTGTGTAAAAGTTAATGATTAGGTACTAAATTATCACATTAATTGTAAAATTTCACCTTTCATATTGTTTCTTATTTTTTATGTTAAAAAAAGCCTGTATTTGCAATACCATAAGTGGTGTTTGCTACAAAAATGTATTAGATAAATTAACTACTCTTTAGATTTTATTATAAACTGTAACATGTTGAAAATTAACTAAACAAGTTACTTAGTTGTTATTCTTCGAATTAGTAAGTGGAGTTATATTATGTATAAAGAAATAGTGATATAAAATTGTTAACAGAATATGAATATCATTTTAAAAGGTTGGTATGTATGGAGACTTCTCGACACATGATGAAGGCTAGTGATGAAATGCATCGGCCCGATTATCAAGTAATGTTAGTATCATCTTTAAGAAGAGTGAAGATTTTTTTAATATAGTAAAATGTTAAAAAAGAAAGAAAATCATTTAGCATGCACTATTGAAATGTTTATGGTTATAGTTGTGTGTTTTAATTGAAGGAATTTTTTTCTTTGTTGTATTTTCCATTGGTTTTTATCAATATATTGTTTTGTTTGAATAAGAAAAAACATTCTGATGGTAGTCTAGACCACTGGTTCCTAAGCTTTGCTTGGTCACAAGCTATCTCCCTCACTCCAGATAACATCTAACTTCATTAGGTACCCTTGGGACCTGACCACAGAATTCGACTCCTAAAAACCCTTTACCCCACTAAATGAGTTTTAATTGGGTTTTTTTTAACTATTAATTTTGCTGTTATTAAAATAAGAATGCCGAAAACTGAAGCTCAATATGTTTTCTGGGTTTCGAACATCACATATCTATTCTCCTGGTTAATATGCTGTGAGACAGTCTCTTAAGGCTCCCATTCATCCATTACAAAAAAACCAAACTTAAATATCACTATTCACTTTAAGATACAATAGTCCAAACTATAGAGGGGAAGGTGCATCGTAAAAGATGTGCAGACATTTGATTGAGAATAGGATAAAAAATCTAGTACACTTGATCAGGAATTGAACGTTATAATCCTATTTCAGTATTTGGTATACTATTGATCGTATTTATCAACCAACATGAAGTGTGTTGGATGTATTGGATAAAACCAGATATGATAAGACTTGGATTATTATTATAACTTTTTTTTCTCACTTTCTGTTATATTTATTGTAAATGTGTCAATATCAATAAGCTATGTTCTAACTGTTTGGCATGTAGGATTGATGATGACGTTCAAAATGTAATTGTGTACCCCAGCTTGGGAATCATTGGGTCTAATTAACTTGATTAAACTAATTTAATTATAATTTTTAAAAATTATGTATTCATCCCATTGTTTTATGAACCTGTACAAACTGCAGCTATCTATGTTTCAAGCTTTATTTCTTGCAACATGATCCAACATTGTTGATATCCATTGATGTTTTCTTGAACGCTGTGTAATGGAAGGGACCACGCTATTTGGTTAAGTGTCAACTGTAATTCACTTCCATAAGGTATATTTGTACATTTATGTTGCTTGACCATTTTATTTGTGTTACTGTCAAATTGTATATTAAAATGAAATATATGTTGATGTATTATATTGATAAACTTATATGATTTAAAAAAAAGTTAATTTCTTAAATTCTATTGAGAGAATGAGTATATTTCATGGAAAAAGGTGAAAAGGGGGGCAGGGGGTTTGTAAACATAGACATACTACTTTAGATTTTATTACTGGTAGATCTTATAGTATTAATTTGTTTATAATTTGATTCAAAAACTGTGCATCACAGCCTAATTAAATATTGCTTCTGAATCACACCAAGTAGAATTGCATGTCAACAGGGTGATCACAGATTGGTGAAAGTCAGGGAATTTGATAATGAAACAAGGAATTTTTAGGTATTATCCACATTAAATTAAAGAAAAAGTAACTTCAGTATTATATTTAGTTAACTCCTATTCAATATTATAAACAGCAATTAAGGTAAAGTAATTTAATAATCAAACTTGGACACATTGTGTTGCTTTATTTTATTCACTCTAACCAAGGTCATATATTGCAAATTCAAACACTGCCACTTATTGAGTTCTTGGGCGTTTAACAAGGATGGAGAAGGATAATTTGAAGGAAATGAGCACTCATTTCTTTCGAGGCAGAGTGGAAAACTATTAAGGATAACTCATTAAACTCGGTCGCAATTTGAGCCTCGACCTCCCAATTACCAGGAAACCAGAGATGAGAAGGACACCATTGTCAACATACTTATTGGTACAGGTTACGAATAAATGATCATAGTTACACAATGTTGGCCATTCACTGTAAACCTATACTTAGTAGTTTGATCATGTTTTACTTGTTTACATAACTGTAAAGGAAGAAGAAAAAATGGTATCTCTAAAACAGAGGAAACTTGTAAAGTGAATTCCTGTGGCCATTCCAATAAAGAATTTTGGTTGTGGTTTGGTGTTTCTCGTACAATCATTGGAGATCTGCATCACAGGTAAAACATGAAGTATTTCTGTTCAAATAAACATAGACATGACCACAATCATGGTCTGGTGGTCTTATACCCTCACTGAATCTAGAGAGGACCCTCTGAAACTCTTGTGTGTTGGTGGGAAATTCTCTCAAAATACTCTTAATGTCAGAAAAAATCAAATAATTTCAAATTAAAATATTTGTTTTTTAAAACTTTAGCATATACAAATATTTACACATTTGGGGAAAAAATAAAAGACGAGTTTTCTCTTGTCTGTTTTTGAATGCTTGATATGGTCCACCCAACTTGGATTTTAACCATATTATTGATAAATATGAAAACTTATTTAGTAACATTTTGAACCTTTACCTTTAAAAAAAATGATTTCATTAATGCTGTGAAACTTTAATCTGATTTTCTTACAAAGAACCATCTGGTCATCTGGAAGTTTCTTCATAGTAAAATTGTGTTATATCAAGTGAAAAAATTTATTAAGGCCTTTGCATTGTAAATTACACTCATACCAGTGGCTGGGAAAAAACAAATGTCCCATTCTAGTTCCAAGGGTTGTGAACAGTAATCCATCCATTTTTAGAGTCATTTCTTTAGGAGGATTAAGAAAAGATAGTCTTATAACCGGTTTATTGATAAGATTATTTAAATCCCTGCAAATGGTTATGAATGCTGTGATTTTGATCCATTTAATAAACTCCATATTTGCTAAGCCCGAATAATGTTTGCACAGTTGAAGATTAATTTTAGTGGTGTTTGGCTTCAATATTCACTCGTAGTTTAGTGTTACTGGCCTAAGTTGATTTGAATTTTCAAGATTATGGAGAACAATTTATTCATAATGATATTTAAATGTTAATTATCAGCCTGTTGTGCCTTTAGGAACCAACCAACTCCACAAAACACATGAGTATGCATTTTATTTAGTGATTTTTTTTAAAGAAAAAATGAGTATTATAAGAAGTTTAACTAGATATAGCTTTGTGTAATATGAGAATTTAATGTAACATTTGCCTACTTAATATTCCATTGTTCGTAAGAGATAAGCTAATATTTTAACAAGCGAACATAATTAAGTAACTGAAGAACAAAATTGACTCGTGTTCTTTTTCTTCAGATTGTGTGCAATGTGGTTTAATGCCAGGTAGAGGTTGCATGGACCAGATATTTGCATTCCAACAAGTGAGTAGGAAATGTATGTCAGTAGGGAATAAAGTTCACTGTGCATATGTTGTGGAGAAAGCATATGATCATGTGAATAGGAGTAGGATAAGGAAAGTTAAGAGAGTATGGTGTGGATGCATGGTTAGTAAATGCAATTATGGCAGTGTATGATGGAAGTAAAGCATGCGTTAGGGTGGATGGAGCTTTGAGAGAATGGTTTGACATTGAACAAAGTGTTAGACAAGGTTATGTTATGTCTCTATGGTTGTTTAATGTATTCATAGTACACAGAAGTGTATGAGAGATACTTGTGAGGACGTCGTTGGTGTACAAATGGACAATGTGAATTTGAGAGTGCTGGTATATGCAGATGATGCCATATTAATGGCTGAGAATGAAAGTGACTTGCAGAATGGATCTTCGTATGAATGTCTCCAAAACTATGGTGATAGTTTTTGATAAAGATGGTTCAGGAAATGATTGTCAGCTTAGTATAAAAGGAAAACTGTTAGAACAAGTGATAGACTGAGTAACTGGGCAGAATGTTCTATAAAAATGGAGGGATGGCTGGTGAAATCGACAGACGGGTGAATGCATCTCGGAGATTAGTTGGATGTATGTGGGCTATTGCAAATAATAGGTAGTATATAAAAGTATGTTATTGCCAACATTGTTATATTAATGTGAAGCGTGGGCTTGTCAGGAAAAACACAAGATAAAGGTGAATGTGGTTGATACAAGATAGTAAGAAATTTATGCTGAAAAACTTATGGACAAAGTCAGTAATGAGTGACTACTGAAGGAGTGCAGTTTGAAAGGAAATTCAATAGGTAGGTTTGGGCCCGTTGAGAGGTTGAGAGTAGATCGAGTGACAAAGCAAATTTATGAAAGAGTGTTGATCAAATGGAAAGGGTTGGCCATGTAAGATGTGGCTAAATGTAGTATGAAATATTGAGAGTTTTAAGAACAAAAGTGCATATATGACTCTGAAGTATGGATGTTGTTAAAGCGAATGGAGTATGCAAGAATAGGGGAGTGTGGAGAGAGTTAGTGAGGAGGGATTAAGTACAGAGTTGTTGATTTTTTAGCTATATGCACAGTTTATTTCCTACCCCATGAGGGACCGACGTGATTAGTTGTTTCTCTTACTCCCTTTTAAGATGACCCAAATTTGTTGAAACATACAAAAAGAGAAACTATAGAGAGAATGTCAGCATTTAGAAAGCAATGTTTATACCTGGTGTTTTATTATAAAGTTTTTGTTTGATTTTGATTTCACCTATGGAAGTTTGTTTTTTCAATTAGCTTCCACAACCAACTTTGCCACTAACCGTCATCTCAATAGATTGGTTGGATTGCCAAGCAAGCGGAAGTTGGGGCCCGAATTCTGATTGGTTTTAATTATATGTTTTTTTCACCCTAAATGGTTTCCCACTCTTCCTCCACGCAAATACAGATCCTCAAAGATACAGTATTTGAAGATTCTACTTGAATTTTGGCTGCTCAAATTGATTTGTACGCTCTCTTAATATAATTTATTGTTAATTCATTACCTGTCGATCTTTTTTCTCAAAATTTAATGAGTTTAAGGTCTTAGTATGCACCTGTCAAAATGTGTTTAGTTCTAGTAAATTCTTGTTAAATATATCATCGAAAGAACTGTATAATAAGTTATATCAGTTGAATGGCCAGTTGTTTCGCTGCTGATAGTATGAAATACCACCAAAATATTTTATTCATAGTTTTCCTAATTGGATGTAAATTTTATTTGTACAATAAGTGTTTTGTTAATTTATGTGAAAAAAGACAAAAAAAACCTTTGAACATTAAAATATTGTTACAAATGTTTTTCAAAAAATGTATATTTGTACCTTTTTTTCCCTTGTTTGATATTTTATTTTAAGAAAGTTATCAATATAAATTACTGACTTATTCCCATACACTTACATCAGGGGTGGTTTGCAAGTCCAAGGCTGAGCAAAATAGAAGTTGGAGTCAGAGAGTTTTTTTAATTATCACCACATCTTACTACCTGCTCAGGTTATATACATATATAAAAATGACTAATGGGGTAGAGATAAGGAAACATTTTAGAGGTAATCTATTTGCATTTGTGTGGAAGGAGTGTGAGAAACCATTTAGTAAAAATCGCCCTCAGTAGACCCAACGGGATTGGAAACACGATCTCCCCGTCATCATCAGGCCAGTCCAATATGAAAGTGATACCTTACACCATTCGGCCTCTGAAGGGGGTCGAAAAAGAGTTGATTTGCTATCTATGTTACTGCAACTCAACACACCTACTCTGCTTCACCTTCTGATTCGCTAAGCCTTGCTCTTGCATACCATCCTCGGTATGTGAGAAGTACAATTTTTCAATTCAAAGAGAATGCGAATCAAATATGAAATATTCTCAAAGTCAAATCAAAGTTTTAATAATTTTTTTTCCAATGGTTTTATGCGGGGAAAAAATAATTTTCTTATTTAAAAACTTCATACAACTAAAACATTTTTTAGAAAATCTTTTATTGTACGCTGTTGTCTGACAAATCAAGTATCACAACATGAAATTCAATTACCTAAGATTTTTTCATATGAATACTAATCTTTAATGTATTTAACAGCTCGGAATAACAATAAATGAACATAAATTGAGTATATCAGCTGTCAATACTTTCATTGACAAAGTTTCGAAAATTGTAAAAACGGATTTTTTATTATTATTTTTTCCGAACAAAGTTGAAAAAATGTTTGTCGAAAAACAAGTAGAACCAAACCTGGGCACACAACTCTAAAAAAATCACAAGTTTTCAGCGCCAGTTGAAACCATTTCAGCTTTGTCCACTATGCACTTTGCCCATTTTCTTTTAAGAGCCAATGGGCTTTATAAATAAAATGTTGGTGTTGCAAAGCATTATGGGTCATCGGAGAAAACTGTTTGATCTGCCCTTGAGTTTCCACTGTCCTGGGCAGCCTGTAAAGTCATCCATAGAAGAAAATGCAGGCCTACTATGTCTTGGGAAGCCTGTATAGTCCTCCACTAAACAGCAGCTTGTGTTCTCGTACCTTGCGGTCTAGGAAGTGCCTCAGCTCCTGCACATTACACTCGACAGACATGGGCCCTTGTGATGCAAACATCTTCAGCATTTGGTGAATTCTATCCAGCGGCATGGAGTCCAGGTTGGTTAACATACCCACAATATAGGACCAAAACACCTGCAACAAATAAATAGTGGCTTAAAGTGGTTCATAGTGAAATTTTGAGCCTTTATCCTCTTGATTTTATGATATTAAATGACATGTCACCACATTTGAACACACAAAGTTATCAGTGATGCATTTTCAACACATACCTATTAATTAAAAATAGCATCAAGAGGGGGTGTTAGTAGCAGCAAATAATGTTCTTGAAATATTTAGGGGTGAAAGAAAACGTAAGCGAAAGTGTTGGGTTTGTGACTGGATATAAAGAGAAAAGTTTGATTCATTGCATGCACTAATAGAAGAAAATTAATACTTGTGGCAGTATCACACTCCCCAGGAAAACTTTAAATACCTGGGGAGTGTGATAGAAGTGGAAGGAACAAAAGAGAAAGAGCGGCAAACATAAGTTTTTTTTCTGAAATGTGAAAATTATAATTTAAAGCAGGGATGTCCCAAGGGAGCATAAAGGAGTAATCTACAGGAAGTACTATGTACCCATGTTTACATACACAGCGGAAATGTTAGTAATGAAGGAGAAGGATAAAAGCAGAATTCAAACCTTCGAAATGAAATTTCTGTAGGGTAGGAAATTACTATGAGAGTGAGGGGAGAAAGGTTACGATGACGAAGCTTATACCGAACAGATCTGGCCAATGGCTTGAAGCTGTTCATGATAATTATGATGATTATTACTATGACTTCTTGTGGCCGGGCCTTCAAATTCAATCATTTGAGAATAACAGATGTTCATTTTGTGTTCAGTTTAAGAGGAGCACATTAGCCTTCACAAGAAGAAACAGAATAAGGAATGAAGTTATCCGGGAAATAATGGGAGTACATGAAATAATAGAGGAAGCAAGATTGAGATAGTATGGGCATGTAATGAGGATGGGAAAGGAGAGAATACCAAAGAGAATGATGGATATGACGTATGTAGGAAAAAGACCACAAAGAAGGCCAAGAAAGAGATGGGAGTAGCGGATAACATAAAGTGTGCAAGTGAGAGGAGAAGAATGTAAACAATTAAAAGAGACAAAATGGTGGAAAACAAAGGAAGATGGAGACATTTTACTAAACTGACCCAAGTTGATAATGATTATGATGAAATGTTCATTTTACATTTTTATCGGGAGCAGTTTAAGAAGTTAATCAAAGGAAAGAGTACCATGAGATATTTAATGGGGATAAAAAAGGTATCTCAATGCCGTCTAAAGTTTGAAGCCAACCAACATCTATCAGTGACATAGCACACATCTTTACATATCACCAAGTAAGTTGATGATGTATCACTTAGTGATATAATGTACCTTGAAAAGTTAGAATATAGTGCAGCTTATATGATTTAGCCATACTGCAATCAGTAGAGACATTGAAATATCGCGAGACTTGTTTTTACAGAATTTTTACTTAAAACATTAAAATCTTTTTAAAGTTCATTATAGCATTTTTGAATGAATTATACATAAACGAGGAATAAAACTAAATTGAAATTTTTTGTGAAGTTGATTACTTGATATTTTATATGCGAATAATGGTAAATTATGTAAATTTTAGTGAGAATTAATGATATCCAAAACAAACATGTATCATTACTTAGTAGCAGATGACATTTGTTTGCTTGAAAAACTATTATAATTTTATTTCTAATATTTATATTATATTAGGAAGAAGATACAAGAAAGATGGATAGAAACATTTGTTATTTTTATTACAACGTCTTACTACCTGTTCGGGTTATACGCACTTACGCTAATGTGTAATAGTAGGGTGATTGTGAGATGAAATGGAGGACCTACAGTTTAACATGGAATCTGAACCTCGGTGGAGGCCTGGCATTCCTCACATTCACAAGTTGTGATTAATACACATCTTGTCAGAGGTGAAGAAAGGGTTTGGCAATCAGATAAATCTGTGCCTGGACCGTAGATTTAACCCCGGACCCCCAACACAGAAGTCCGACATCTTACCCCTAGACCGCCAGGTCACCAGAAACATATAAAAGGGATAATATAACTTTATATGTTCCTATCTAAGTGTCCTATCATTCTTTACAAATTTCTATTTCCTCCTTTTGTGTTTTTTTGGTTTCCTCTTTTAGGAAGTTGTGTTACACGATTCACACTCCTCTCTGTTGAGTTCCAATAGAATGAAACCTAGGTCAGGGGATTGGGTGGTAATGATCAAGAGGTAACCATTACCTCTTTGTCCAGTGGCAGCAATGTAAAGCGTGAACTGTGTTCTACTTTTTATTGTAAAAGCCATATTGTGTTTGTCCCTTTTATATGTTTCTATCCACCTTCGCTGTACCTTCTTCTAATATAATACAATTACCTCATAAAGTAAAAAAAGGTTTTCCCTTTAGAGAAATATTTTTATTAGAAATTAAAATTTCCAGCAAAAAAAAAAATCCACCAAAGACTAATAAAAATTAAGTAAAATATGTGTTAGACAGTTGTAGTTAGCTGTAATTTTTCTACTTGTATCATTATGCCCTTTGAATTTTAGTAGATATTTTTAAAATCAATTTTTAGCCTAAAAATGACTTATTTGACGACTTTTAATACTGAAATCCAATCATTTTTACTTACCACAAATTATGGGTTTTTAGTAGAATCGGTCAAGGAAGGAGCATTACTTCACACAGTGAACAGAGTGTACATGAGGCTTTATAATATAAATTAATTTAATAGCTATAGTAAACAAGTGCACTAGATTCCTCACCTGCAACTCCTCCTCACGCTGATCATGAGCTGAGGCCATGGGGCTGTCGCTCTCCTCATCCTCGCACGACATGTCTACAGTCATGCTGTCCTTGCACCTCCCTCCAGGGGTGTCTTCCACGAGAACAAACATGTCCGTCGACACCTCCCGCAACAAACCCTGCGATTGCCAGAATGCTATCTTCCTGCGCAGAACAGTGGCTGGGACCTGCATCTGGTGACTCAGATCCTCTATCGTCCACTCCAGCCTCTCCTGACATGCAACAAGTGATACATATACTACAATTCTCATAGGAAAGACCTTCTTCAACTAGGTCTACTTTCATTTGTACATCAAGACATGTCATTTATAATGCATATCATGTTATATATGGAAGAATGTACAGTAAATATGGATAGAAACTAGAGAAGGGATGCTTGAATCTTCGAACCCCTTGAATTCTGTGTATTCCAGAGATTGGAGATTTGTAAAACTCTAGGGGTGTGCAAAGTCCATTTTTTCAATTCAAAGCAAACTTTAATCAAATATATGAAATATTCTCGAAGCCGAATCGAAGTTTGAATGTTTTTTTTAGTTGTTTTACGTTTGAAAAAATATTATATTTTGGTTATTTATATAACTTTATGCATTAAAATTAATTAGAAAATGTTTTATTGCACAATTGTTTGTTGTATTTTGTTTCAATCTGATAAATCAGGTTATTATCACAACAGGCAATTCCATTACTTATGATTTTCACCATATGAATATTAATTTGTAATGTACAAAACAGTTCAGAATAGCAGTAATTGAACATAAATTGAGTATTTTAGCTGTAGATATTTTTATTAATGAAGCTTCAAACCAGAATTTTTTTCAAAGCGAAGTCGAAGCTGATGTTTGTTTTGAAGCTAAGATGAAGTTTCGAAGCTTCGCACACCCCTATAAAACTCTCAAAAAAGCTATCTCGAATACAATTTATGAAGACCTTTACTTTATAACAATTTTAAGCATATGGCAAAAGGAATTATATATACTTGTGCAGTTGGGAGAGTAACAAGATCATAAGGATAAAATTGTCCTAACAGTAGTCGATTGTTACAGCAATGGCTACAGACTATTGCACTAAAATGTATTCTAAGCTTTTTATTGAGAAAAGTTTTTTATAAATAAGCTATCACTCCACTTTAAAATCAAAAGTTTACTCATCAAAAGCTTTCAACTTTACTTAGATTTTTTTAGCTTTGGTATTTAATTTGAATCAAACATATATTCTCCTCCCTCTCACAAAAACTTTAATACAACCCCTCTCTCAGCAATCTACCTATTTGTTACACCAAGCCACTCAAGTAAGAATAGTTATTATTTTTAAACAAACAGTAATATTTTATTTACCGCTATACAACTATACACAAATCGTGGTTTCCACGATGATATTTACACAAGGAATGATTGTATAGATGAGCTACTGTACAGAAAGAAAAGATGGAAAATTTGCTAGGAAAATTGGGTTTTAGTCTTGAACTACTATTTTTGCCGACATCCTGGACCCCTAACTTTTAAAATGAGTGTTCGTTTGTCAAAATCCGTTAAGACCTTTTCTCGTCATTTCAATTACTGTAAATGGGCTTTTCAAATTATATATAATATAGAGACAAATAAAAATGGCGCCAAATGGCTATATTAAATTAAATATTGAAAAGAGGATAGAAGGGCAAAGCCTACACACCAGAAAATTCTAGGTCTCAAAAGTAACAATTAAAACACCACAAAACTACATAATTATGTATTTTGTTGTGTTTTAATTTTGAACTTGGAGGCCTACAATTTTCTGGTGTGTAGGCCTTGCCAAACTATATTTTAAAATTCCCTGAGTTTTCCAGGTTTTCCAGGGACAATTTCAAACTTTTCCAATAGCTAAATGTTACTAACATTATTTTATTAGGATCGCAAATTAAATAATGTAATAATATTTCTAGATACATACATAATCTGAAATTGTGTCAGTCGATGACGGAGTTAAATAATTTCAGTCTAAAGTAATGGGCTATTGTAGAATATATACATGTGATCTGAGTTAGATATCAGTTAAATCATATTGAGTACACCAGTACAGTTTAAAATTGTTTAGAGACACATTATTTTTTAGTTTCTTCTTCCAATAGTGTAATCTAATTCTTTCATATGCACATAGACATGACAACTTTGGCTAGAAACACGCAGAGAAGGGTAGAAAGATGACGCAAAATTCATACGTTGGTTTTGAGAATTGAAATTATTAGATTCAATTGTGTTAAAAGAGATTCGCAGTGACTATTAACTAGAAAAAAAAATGTTATTTTAATTATTGTAACTGAAAGTTGTGTAAAATTTTAGTTAAAATGTGAACATTCCAGAAATTTGATCAAATTCCCTGATTTTTCCCTAACCAAGTAAATTCCCTGACTTTTACCTGTTTTCCAGGTCGCTGGACACCCTGAATGAAAAGAACAAAGTTCACACTTTACACTGGACAATTATGTAATGGCTACCGCTTGACTAAAATGTAACCACCCAATCCTCCGACCTACGTTTCATTCTATCAGGACTCATCAGGAAGGAGTGTGAAATATGTCATGTAACTTCCTAATAGAAAAAATCCAAAAGCATCAAAAGGGAGAAAATTGAAATTGGTAAACTATTCAACTAATGTATTGCTAACATTTTCTTGATCCATCCCTACCTGGAAATGCCAGATGATAGTGGCATGTATCGGTGAGACTGATAAACTTATCTTCCTGTCCTTTAGCTCAATATCGATAGTAACAAAACCTAAGTGGGGCTTCCAGTTTAGTGTCCTGTTTCCCTTCAACATCTCGAAAGCTTCTGTATATATTTGGAAGTGATCCTTGACAATCTGTGGCAGTTCGAGCGTCTCCTCCTTGAATGCCGGCCAGAACTGAGCCGAGAGTATTAGAGCCGTAGTGGGGAACTCCTGCTTCCTAATGAGGTCAAAGTTGAGGTCCGAGGTGAGATGCCCATTGATCCTCTTCGAGTCATAGATGTCTTTCAACATCACCTCGCAATAATGGAGGTGACCTTCACCGAACCTCAGTTTGAGCAGTTCCAAATAGCGGAGCTCCTTCTCCGTGTTGTAGCTGATGGAAGAGAGCAGGCGGTCGGCCAAGAGCGTCCGGTACTCCGTAACGAATGTCTCTTTGCTCCCGTAGACGTTGGCCAGCATGGATATAATGTCTGAAGATTGGCGGCTCTTGGCAGTCTTTGACGGGTCTGCGTCCATGGGGTCGGGCTCCCACGACTCCCAATTGTCGATGTTGTCTTCGAGTGGTGAGTTTTCATCGACATTCTGGACCTGACAGCGTACTAGCTCATCTGCCAGCTCACTGGGGCCCTCGTCTGTTAGGGCAGTGACAACACAACGAACTGTGTCATGTCTGTTGCGCAGATACTTTCTAGAAACATTTACAACCAAACACATTTAAAAACCATGATCCATCTATTAAAATGTGATATTTAAAAAAATAAATATCAAATCAATAATATTTAAGAGAGATATTGCATACCTTAAAATTCAACATTTTTCTCATTATTACACTCCATTTACCCTTTACATTTGGAAGAAGGTATAGGAAAGAGGAAACGAAACATATGAAAGGGAATAAATACAATATGGCTTTTTCAATGAAAATAAAAATACAATTCACACTTTACATTGCCGTCGCTGGACAAAGAGGTAATGGCTACCTCCTGAAGAAAATCAATAGTTACTGCTCAATCCCTTGACCTAGATTTCATGTTATCGGAACACATCAAGTGGGAGTGTGAAATATGCAACATAACTTGCTAAAAGAGGAAACTAAAGAAAAATAAAAAAAGGGAGAAAAAGGAAATTGGTAAATAATGATAGGACACATGGATAGGAACATGTAAAAGGAATAACATAAAAGACAAACACAGGAATTTTGAAAGATAGTGAGCGGTCTGATCTTGATGGACTACACTATGTCTCTATATTATAAGCTGTATCATATAAGAATGTGAAAAAAGTATTGATATATGTCGATATTTTCCTTTCGATACTAGTATTTTTTTACTCGATACCGTTACTGATATTAGTACTCATACTTCAGTATCAGATCAGTTTCAAAAGAAACCACCCTTTTTTGTTATTTTCACTCATGCTGGGATTAAATGTTTACTAGAGTGGACTGTAAAAGATTAACAAATTACACTATTTCTAAATTTTCACTCATTTTCTGCATGACAAGCAAGAATCAACTCTAGCTGATATTGTAAAACCTTGTATAATATACATTATACAATACTATCTATCAGACCTTGCAAGTTCCAACACATAACAGAGTCGCAATAGACATAAGTATACTATGATGGTTAAATCATTGTAATTTTCAGTATTAAAATAAATTTGAAAATACGAATGTGATGCATAAGTTGAAATTAATATTACTAGATTAAAAAAATGTACATATTCCAGATTAAAATTACGATGACGATATTTACTGTTATCGATACTTTCCTTTCGATACTAATACAGTATCAATATTTTTTTCTGATACTTTTAATGAGGACAGTATCGATACTTTTCTTTCGATACCACATCCCTAGTATCATAGTGGAACCAAAGTTAAGTTTGTATCTTTCAGGATAAGCAAACAGTAAACATCTATACAACTACATCGAGGAATTATTTATATTTAGGCTACTCCTATTTTTATATTTTGTCCAAAATTCGGAAATGGGATTTGAAGGTATATTGGAAATTCAGATTCGGATTTGTAAAATAGTGGATTCGACCCAACTCTTGTTTATGTATATCATTTTTAAATGATTATGGTATGCTTGAGAACATGCATAATCATTGTGCTATTTTTATTCAAGCATTTGTGTGAAAAAATTTGAATAAATACAGGTAGTACTTTGTTAAATTTACCTGACGGGCTGCGTGACAGTATCCAAAAGTACACCTGTAGGGTCTAATTGACGGAGCGTCTTGACTGCCGCCACGTATGCCGTTAACACATCAGGAGTGTTGACTCCTTGGTGGAGCAGCTTCGTGACAAGAGTTTGTTCCAGCTTCCGAGTCAAGTAGCCGCGAAGGTCAGTCTTCTGGACGCACACACGTAAGTCCTCCACCGCAGGTTGAGAATCTGGATATTCTGGGGAACATAACAAGAACAATGGGAGCTGATGTAATTTAGAAAACAGATTTGGACAAGGGTCACGGTATATTTAAAAAAAATATAGAGATGGAACTTTGAATCCTCGAATCCCTATAGTGTAATTAGTACATAGGCATAGAGCCTAAACATGTAGTAAGACATGGTGTTAAAAAAATCTATTGTATGTATCAGTACACGGGAGTCAGTCGGTTTTTAGAGCAGAGGATCTCCATCATCAATGGGGTGTTTTCACAAAAAAAAAGGGGGGGGGGGGCAGGAATGATTTAAAAAGAAAAGGCATCAATGATGGCTAGTTAGCTGTATTACACATAGTTTTAAGACATCATATGTTTTAAATAACTCACATAGGTTGTAATCTAAATCACATCTTTAACAAATACCAGGAAAAAAAACATGAAGAAATTAATATTTGTATGAGATACCATGGGGGGCACCCTTTCTTGTGTTAATCCTTCCATCTCAAGTTTACAAGTTATCAAACACCAACAACCAAGGAGCAAAAGAGACACGTCTGTTCAGCTTCGTTACTTTCCAACAGGGGTCCTCATCGAATTAGCATCACCCCAGTCCATAACTCCCCCTCCATTCTACAGGACTAACATGATTCTATTAAAAATGAAACAATACAAGCCTGATGCTATTGGGTTAAAAATAATAATAATAAATTTAAACAAAGCTATATTCAAACAATGGTTTTACAAGAATGAAAATGATTAGATTGAAAAGTTAATGAATTTAAATTTGGTATATGTGTTGCTTACAACTTTGATCATGGTTTTGGTTACTTAAAATTATCATAGACCAGCACATTTTCTTATAGCTAAACAATTAACCAAAACAATTTAGTAATGATGAGTAGACTAGAGAACAAGTTATGCCTAGAATAGATAGTTGGATAAAGTCTGCTATCGAGGCTATTAAGAACACATTAGGTCTAACTTGAAAACAAAAATTTCAGTTGAAATTATGATGTTTTATAGTGACAAGGATAACATATAGGCTAATTAGCTAATAAGCGTTTACAAGACTCACCGATGATGATGTTAAACATTTGATCAATCCTGGTGCATGTGTATGTCTCGTACAAATGATGTAACAGCTTCTGCTTGAACTTGTTGATGGCCTGATGGGTTATATCTTGCACTGGGCTGTACATGTACACTTTACTCAGCCATCCGAGGACCACAGTGTCCAGCCACTGAGAAAATAATAAAGTTTCATTGACTACTAAGGGTGTGTGAAGGTTATTTTTTAAATGCTTATATAAAGATTCGAGATTCAAGGATTCGAGAAAATTTCAGATTTGAGACTCAAATCCTTAAAAAAAAAAAGTGGAATTTGATTTATAGCTCTAATAATGCTTCCATGGGTGGTACAGAACTTATTATAATTGTAGGATGAACTCAACAATCAGGCCCCAGACCAGTAATTTAACACAACTGAATGTATGAATGTTATGATGAATGGATTATGAGAAAGATTGTTAATATTTAATAACTATATGTAGGCTATTCTCAATTTTAAGTTTTAAATTTAATTGGAATTCTAATTTTAGAAAGGGACAGTGAAAAAATAGTAAAAATGAGTGTTATATAATTATTTAATCTATTTAGCTATTTTTATTTTCATTGCATTGTCATGGCAATGAGACTTCAATTGAAGATAATTCCAAATGGAAGACCATATTTGATAAGTTTACCTGTTCAAAATAGTTTGAAAGCTCTATTACGTTATTGATTAGCAGTTTCACTTATAAATCATTCAGTAGCTTAACAAACTAGTTAAATTAATATCAACTTTCAAAGTGAAATTGCCGATATCATCTAAATTATATAGCCTATACCTAGCATTTTGTTTTAAAAAGTGATTTGTGCATACAGTACATCATGAGGAAGCTCGAAATTTGAGTACTTGCAGAGCCATATTTGTAACCCTTTACCAATCGCTAACATTGAATTAAGAAGTCTGACACCTTAGCTCAGTCAATAGTGTGTCTGTCTACTTAACTAAGAGTCCTAGGTTTGATTCCTCACATGGTCAAAAAATGTATCATTGGTGAAATGTGAGTTTCCCCTTTTACAGTGATGAATTAACGGCCAAGGACTAGATGTTGTGTCTATTTAAGTTTAAGTTAGTTTATAAGTCATATGCTGATGTAATCAGTCGGTTCATAAAGTGCACGTTAAATATCTCAAATAAATGAAAAATCAAATTAATTAAGAAATTTGCAAAATATTGTATACAAAAGGATTAGTCTCTAATAAAAAGGGGTGAAAAAATTTAGATCACAACCCCACCAACTAAAAGGCTAATTCAAAATGTGAATTCAAATAATACAAGATAAGTAAAGTGCACTTGTGGAAGTTGGAACCTAGGACCTCATGTCATCACAGAGACACAATAAAATAGTAACACATACATTCTCAAGAGAGGATATGTAGGAACAGCTGAAGCTAGCATTGCACATCTCCTGAACACGATTCTCTATCCTGACGTGAATCAACGCTGTGATCACATCTCCCGCCAACTTCTCCAATATATCCAGCTCAATCAGCTTCCTGCCAACATAATAACACAAAACAGCTCCACTGATACAGATTTATTTCATCCCAGGAATATATCCATAAGTTTATTTTTGGGTGTGTTCTACCTGTGGGGGGTTGTGGTGTAGTACAACAGGAGAAGCAAGGAATCTAATACTCCTCCCTAATACCCAATTTGGTGGCCGAATGGTCTAAGGTGTCACTCTCATGTTCTTGACAGCCGATTACAGGGAGATCAGGTTTAGAATCTTGGTCAGGTGTACTGAGGATGGTTTTTCTGAAATAGTTATCCACTTCTGCTCCATACTAATGGAGGTACAATTAATCTAAATCCAACCTTCATCATCCATGACTCATTAGCATAATTAGTACATAAGTACGCAACCTGAAAAAGTAGTAAGACTTTGTGCTATAAAAAAAATTACTCCTCATTATCAGAAGTCTAGTCTATTGCAAGAGTGATGCCTCAGAACAATCGGCCAGAGAAGCGGGTAGCAATGAACTTATTTCAGTAAAAATACATTTACTTTAACTTTTTATTAATAAATTCAACATTGCCATTAAACTGACTGACTATACAAGCTCTACTTTCCCTCTAAAAAACTAGTCGATAACTGCAGGAAAATATCTTTCTTTTAATCAAACCTGTTGGTTTCATTAAAGGTTGCCATTATCTCATCACAATGACACTGCTCCAGTTCCTGAGAACAGCCCCCACACTGTACCTCATCTTCATCCTGGTCTGTAGTACACAACATTGAAAAACACATTAAACATATGAAGACCACAGGGGGAAAACATGGTAAGTCACATTTTCCTTTTTTTACAAGGGAGAAATTTGAAAGATCAAAACACTCTTAACCAATCCCTTACTACCAAAACTGTGTTTTTATTTGGTTGAAGGACTAACTATATTTTTATCACCCTTCTGTAAATTTCAAAAATATTGATTATCATAAAATTAGCTATGACCTTGGTTTCTTACAAAACTTCGTGGACTTATCAGCTTTTCCTTGTTAGTGTGTATATCCCTTTGTAGGTTACCCCTTAACTTATTAAATTAATTCAAACCGTTTCAATGGATAATTCTGATTTGTACAGTAGCCCCTTGACTTCTTTGGTGCTGGATGACAGCTGACAGCTGACAGCTTTTAAAAACTACCAGACCAAATTATGTATTCATACGCCGAACCATAATGATCTGCAAAAAACATGTGTTTAGCAGCTGTCACTTCTGACAGGCAAAATGTAGGTATATACTTAAATGTTGACTGTCAGAAGTCAGCTGTGAACTGTCAGTCAGCACCAAAGAAGCCATGGGGCTACTGTATATGTGTGTGGATGTGGGGAGGGTGAGAGCCAATGATAAATTTTTCGGCCATGTCGAGAATCAAACCTAAGACCCTTAACTCAGAAGACTGACACGCCATTGACTGAGGTAAGGTTTCTGTTTGAAATATGGATATATGAAAGTACATTTTGTAGCGTTTGTTGATCCTTCTCTACCGCAATTCCTTTCTAGGCCCAACCATAAAAAAAAAACCAACTATCACTAATAGTTACCTCCACCACTTTTTTCGGGGTTACAAAAAACTTTGAAAGCTATCCTGTAGAAGTCCTCGGTGACAACTTTATGACCCAGAGAAAGTTGGGAGTGCAAAGTTGCCCCCACAATCACTTTGAAAGTTCCATACAGAGTCTCCTCTCCGTACGTCACCTTGCGAACACCGCAATAGTCCCGCAGTCTCTCCAGCTTCCGAAACACTGGGAGTAAGAGTGTCACAGAGTTATACAAGTCCCTCACAGCGGTTTTGAACTTGTTGAAACCATCAACCTCATTTTCACGATTGTTGAAATTTTTCCAGAACTCTGGAGCAATTTTCTCCCTCATCTCATTTTCAATTAAGTTAATGGTTAACTCTTCTATGAATGTGCAAAGGTTCTCTTGTTTGATAAGATCAAACCCTTCATACCCTCCTTCTTCTTCCATTGTTTCTGTACCAAAACCCTACAGCAAAAAGATAGGAATCATACTAATTAAGATCACAAAGATTTTTAAAGATAGTTAGGTCTTAGTGGTCATCCATAAATTATGTAAAGCTTTTATCGTACCTCTTTTTATCCTATCCACCACCCTGTCAGGTAACACCAAGAAGGCATTTAGCTTGAGCCTCCAGCCTGTTATGAAACTTCATTAAGAGGGAATGTCACTATTTAATGTATTAATAGCTGGAAACCATAAGTGTTTAACTTGCATTTTTAACACCGTACAAATTAAGAAGTAGATTTATTAAGAGTGAAAACATTAAAAACAAAATAATTAATTTTTTGACAATATAAATTAAGTAGGGTCTATAAGATCTGTGTTACCTTAACATTATAGTGTACCCCCCTATCCACCATGTAACACACTGTAGCTTTCCCTTAGCCCCCTCTCAACAGAGTTACATGGTTTATGGATGACCCCTTAGTAGACTTGAATTTTAAAAATATTTTTAGCAGGGGCCTATAAGCTTTTCCCTATTTAGATTAGCAATAGATTGAAAATTAACAAGAGCCAATTTTTTGTTAATTTACAATAGGCCTAGATGTTTGTAAACAAATCTTAGAAAATGTGTGCTTTTATTGAAACCAAATTAAGAGATTTGTAAATGGGATTATTCATTAACCAGCTAATAGACCTAAGCCAGTAGGAATATCAATAAAACAAATAGGTTGGTTATGGTGTGATCTGAGGGTGGGATTCTGTTTTTTTTTTCGTATCAAATTATGAGAAATTTAATGTTTTCTAACACACACAAGATTGTGAAGTTTTCAATTATAACAAAACAAACACAATGAAATCATTTTAAATCGTTAAGAAAACTCACTTAACTGGTATTTTTAAGCACATATTCTATAGAATCCAATTTTATAAAATGTTTATTTATTCACATATAAAAGGTTAGGTTAAGGTTGAGTTTTTTAGTGAAAACATTATTAATATTTTACCTCACAAAATATTATCATGCATCAAAAGATTTCCTACGCAGATGAGATGTGTTACAATCTGCTTTAATTTGTTTCGATATAGGACATTCAAATTTTTTTTAAATAAATAGGCTATAATAAAACAATAGTTAATCATTTACAAAATTTAGGTCTATACTTAAAAGAAAGCTGTAGTTCTTGTAAACACTTTATGTGTATTATTAAATAAGTAAAATCAGCATGGGTGTCATTACTGTTCTAGAAATGATTTGTTAACGTAAGGATCGTTTCGTTCCTCGAAATGCTTTACGGCATATGGCGGAACGTTAATCAATTAGGTGTGTTTTAGAATATGTGTTTACAGTTTGAAATGTTTTAACAAGGTTTGTTTTGTTATAATCAAACACTTCAGAATCTTGTTGTGTGTATAGGTGTTAGGAAATAATATATTTCTAATAATTTGACACTGAAAAAAAAAGAATTCCACCCTCACTTCATACTATGCCCAATAAGTTGGTGATAAGTTAAATTACAGTTCACTTTTGGATTTATTGCGAAAGTCAAAATCAAACATACACAAAGAAAATAATAGGTTGAGATTGAGAAAAGTTTTAAGTTCATAATGTGACCCTAAATGTATCTATTTGTTTTACCACAATTCATTAATAGGAAGAAGTGGCACCGACTGTATTCTGGTTAAGTTGGCCTACAGTACCAGATGATAACCCAAGTATTTGTTTAAACATAAGACATAACCCCTTATCTAATTTTTAAATTGATTGACAATCGGTTGACTCAAAAATAATTACCTTTCCATCTAAGAAAGGGAATGTGAAACAAACTTTAGACCATATCAAGTTTGTCATTTCAATTATATGAAAGTAGATGCTAACTAAATAGACCAATTTCTCAATGAGGGGTGTTGATGTGGAAATTAAAATAATTAAAACGTATTTAAGATTAGCTACATATTTGAGTAAAACCTCTCATAAGCACGTCAATAGTCTAGAAATTGTTCAAAAACGTTTAGGTATTTTAAGGATTCAAACACAACACGCAAAAAGAAATAAAGTTGATATCATACATATTATCATTTTTCAAAAACAACATATAGCCCACGGATTACATTACTCAAGAAAAATATGGATACTCCAGGCTAAAAATGTTGTAGGTAGTTTTTTGAAACACTAGCGCTTTAGTGTCAATATACGGTTATAAATGAACTCCTTTCACCTACCGGTCAATTAGGTGTGGTCGATGCTATGTAAAATCGATTTCTTGCTCTCGAATTATCGATTTCTAAATCGATTCTTTACTCTCGATCTAATTCACCCATTGTTATTTTTTAGAGATTTCAGTAAAATTGCAATATCGTGTCTCTGAATTAAATAAAACACAACATTAATACAGGAAAATTTAGTTGGTTATAGGAAAAGTTAAATAACTTTGGTGTTACAAAAATAAAGAATTGATACATGGAAATAGAATTCAATAAGTAATTATTTTATCCCTTTTCAAATGAAGAATCCCAATATTAAAATAGTGAATTAAATCTTGAAATTAGTATGAATACATTTTTGTGTAGATTTTATTTACTTTTTTGAGGTCATCAGTCAGTTGCATTCGTGATCTCACTCGTCCCCTTTGGCCTTCCACTTTATCTTCTTTATCACTCGAGTCATTTCTTCTCGATTGTGACCCATCCAATTAGCCTTGCTTAACCTAAAATGTTTATTGTGCTGGTTCCACTGTTGTCCCTTGTAATTTACTTATATTGAACTTTAACTAGCAACACTGCTAATAGTGTGCCTACATTTGCACTTCACTGATCTTGTGGCTTGCATATTTTGTAACACACCCTCCTCAAATCCCCAGAAAAAGATGTGAAGTTTCTTCAAAAAGGCTGCCAACCAGTGTATTTAGTTTTAGTACAATTACTGGTTCTCGAACAACTAACCATTAAAAACTATTTGTAAAAAACAATCTTTCGCGTGAATATTCCAGAACCTTGACCACAATGACGTTCTAGCTTCTGTGTAGCTGTCCCACTCTGTATCATGAATGTCCGCCCATACAGCTGCTCTCCCTCAAGTCCATTAAGTAACAATTTCAGTTAAGTCAATTCCTTGGATACATTATGCGTGATCTTATCTAATTTAAAAATATATTGTACGATCAAAATTTTTGAATTTCGGCCAGTAAATTTAGATATTCTTGTTTTGATCTCTTCGAATTATGCGTTCAACTGTGCAATATTACATATGTGTTCCTCTCTCAGTGTTGGTGTCCGTGTAGTATTAATAATAGATTTATTAGCGGTGGGGGTCTCTGGGTACTCATGGGCTCCCTGTACGTACTTTCCCCAGTCACTAATTGCGTCACGCTTGTGGAAAGTTCGGTGATCTCTTGTCTCGCACATTTATAATCTGGTTCTAATGTTAACTGTTTTTGCTAAACTAAACTGGTTGCTATCTGCTGCTCCCCCTTAAAACGTTCTTGCTCAGTATTCATTGTAATTAAGTCCCCTTGTAATTTGGTCTGTTCTTCCTGTATGGACTGTACGTATTGTCAAATGGCGATAGTGTCATTGAGGAATATCGCGCACGCAGTTTAAATTTTGAAGAGAAGTTTGAAGCTCCAAGTTTACATTTTACTGTTAGACAGTAATTATTTTATCCTGAATGTGATAACTAGTGAATAAAAAGAATATCTCACAACAAATGATAACATACAAATTACAATTAATTATTTGCTCATCGTATTTAAGATAATTTAAATTTGAACTACTGTATTATAAATCACATGGTAATTATTTGTTTGGTAAAATTTTATAATATAAACATGGCTATAGATTATTATTTAAAAAATATATTGATGTATGAAGGGACTAAGGCATTAATTATTCTTACCATTTAGCTCATAGCATCTGAGGGGATTTTTGGTTTAATCCTGATGAGTAGCATTTAGAGTAATTGGTCTGAATACGAAAATGAGAGTCTTTCCTTCAATAAAGGGATAGGGCAGAATGCAAGAATAAAATAAGTAAACGTGAAGAGTGAATGAGAAGTGTGATTTTCGTTGTATTATTTTAAAAATGAGATTCAAACATAGTATTCTCATACGTTCGTCTTTACAATGGTCCCTGGTTTGTTTCCCGCCTTCAAGTAGACATTTTAAAAATACTACTATATTTGACGTAAGCGCCAAGACAATTATTGATGGTACCTATTATCCCTAAATATTATTTAATTAAATTACTGTGGTAATAATACTTGCAGCAATATATAGATTGTTACTACCAAGCAGTAGTACAGTAATATTAAGAGAGTTTGACACGTAAGGATGTGAGCAGTTTGTCCTCTATGAATAATTTAATACTTTTGTGGCAAGTGCCATTAAAAAACTAAACAAATAGTGCTACTTTTTTAATGTGATGTCAAATACTTTTGAGTTCAAATAATATCATTTTAGTTTAAATCGATTCCCCATATCTTTGTGAGTGTATTGATAAAAAACTATCAATTTTTTAATAAGTTACAAAAATAAGTGAAATATTTATGGGTAAGGTTTTTAAGCATCGCTCCCTACTAACTTAACCTTCCTAACATTTCATGTGCAAGTAAATGTCCTTGGTCTGGATTTTGATTCTAGTGATATGTTTGAGTATTATAAAATCAAATTATATTAAATAGGCCTATATATGATTATAGTATCATTTGATTTGCCGTTTATTTGCACAATTATTAATGGTAATAGACTTTTCTTAATGATTTGCTGTTTTGAGAAAATACAGTATTTTACTTGTAAATGTTCTAGAGCACCATCCCCAATTAAAAAATAAATTTTTTATTTTGGTATATAAATAATATCCAAAGTTAAGGCAGTAGAAAAATTACTGTTATAATTTATAAATAAACATACTAGTAGCCAACGACATAGGAGTGGTGGTAACTGATATCTAGCAGAAGTTTTTTTTATTGCAAACATTTATCAACCAATGTGGATATTATTTAGAGAAAAACTAATCTTAAATTATAAAAAGCAATTGCACACTTTCCTTTTTCAAAATTCTTTCATCTCTATCTGCTACAATCCACTCTCGTAGAATATCTTTTGGCCAAAGATGTTTTCCACAAAATCTATCATTAGATTTGTTTGTTTTTTCTAAAGTTCTTTTGACCTGAAATCTTTCTTGTATTTTTTTTCTCACAATCATGTTTCTCTAAATTTAGGGCGAATAAACGTTGACACGTCAGTTTTAAAACAATATGGAAACTTCTATTTATTTTTATTTTGGACACGTGAAGCCATTTTGCAGAAATAAAATATTATAAATCTGAACAGCTGTTGTTATGAAACGTCAAAACTATCCGCAACGATTACAACACTTTCTCATATAGCGAATCGTATAACTAAAAAGATTCAAAGTTTGATTAACTTTTATATATGATTTTAAGTATAGAGTGTCATAGGGGTGGCCTGCCCCATGATTTTGCCAATGTTTACAGCATTGATCTCTATAGTATAACTGGATGGACATACACATGCACATTCCAAGGACAAAAGCGTGACGCTCAAGTGTATCGTCTGCTACACTGAAGGGGGGAAATATTTAACGGTTTCTTTAAATGTTCTTATGCGAAAACATGTCTCTGATGAATAAAAGTGTTATTGTTTGAAAATAGTGAAGTATTATACCATACTTTCCTGAAGAAACATTTACATTAAAGGATATACAATCCAGTTTTACAGGTAATACTGTACAAATACGAATAAAACCTTAGATATTTCAATTTTTATGTAGTTATCATCAATGTTGTTTACAGTCTGCCACGACAACACTTATATTTAAAGTTGGTTATTAGCGTGTATATTGGTTTCAGAAACCATATTTTATTGAAAGTTCGATAAATATAATGAACAAGGTATCTTAAAAATTGATTACATTTGTTTGAATGACAAACTTTGAATAGTTGCCATGCATTCAAACTATCACTTAGGTTATAGGCTTGTGAAAAGTATTATTGTAATAATACCTGTTTTTTTAAGTTGGCTCATATCTTTCAGAAACCATATTATGTTGACATTTCGATAACTATAATGAAACAAGTTAGCTAAAAACTGTATTACATTTGTTTGAATGACACACTTTGTGTAGAAGTCTTACGTTCAAATGATAATTTAGGTTATTGGCTTGTAGGAAGTACAGTATCTTATAAACCCGGATTTTAGTAATAATTCCAATCTGTAAGGCTTTATTTCGTACCAGAATACTATCATATATATATTTTGGTAGGATGAACGGCAATTTAGAACAGAAGTAGAAATTTCCTTTTGGAAGGTCTTTTATCCTAACTAGACACAAATATAGGGTAGGATTCTGGTACGAGATAAAGCCTTAAAAGTAAGCTTCCTTCAAAAATCATCGTACATATTAGGCTACATCAACTTATTTAAAGAAAAAACTAACCTGTTTTGAACTTTTATATGCTCTTCAAAGCTTTAACTAACATATTTATTTAATTTAACCACTCTCACATTGATGTATCTCATATAATCAATCAAATTAATGAACGATGTCAAAATGCCACATTACCTTGTATGGGTGAAAGAGAGAAAGAGATACCCGAAAGTTTCTTTCTCTCTTACCCAATGGTATGCAGACGACAGCTCGAAAATTTCAGCCACAGATGTCCATCCAGTTATAGTATAGAGATCAATGGCTGTTGGTGTGTCTGTAAAACATTTCTGATATCTACTGTAAATATTGATCTGTATAGTATAACTGGATGGAAATACACATGCACATTCCAAGGACAAAAGCGTGACGCTCAAGTGTATCGTCTGCTACACTGAGGGGGGGAAAGATTTAACGGTTTCTTTAAATGTTCTTATGCGAAAACATGTCTCTGATGAATAAAAGTGTTATTGTTTGAAAATAGTGAAGTATTATACGATACTTTCCTGAAGAAACATTTACATTAAAGGATATACAATCCAGTTTTACAGGTAATACTGTACAAATACGAATAAAACCTTAGATATTTCAATTTTTATGTAGTTATCATCAATGCTGCTTACAGTCTGTCATGACTACACTTATATTTAAAATTGGTTATTAGCTTGTATATTGGTTTAAGAAACAATATTATATTGAAAGATCGATAAATATAATGAACAAGGTATCTTAAAACTTGATTACATTTGTTTGAATGACAAACTTTGTATAGTTGCCATGTATTCAAACTATCACTTAGGTTATAGGCTTGTGTAAAGTATTATTATAATACCTGTTTTTTTTTTAATTTGGCTCATAACTTTCAGAAACCATATTATGTTGAAATTTCGATAACTATAATGAAACAAGTCAGCTAAAAAACTGTATTACATTTGTTTGAATAACACACTTTGTGTAGAAGTCTTACGTTCAAATGATAATTTAGGTTATTGGCTTGTAGGAAGTACAGTATCTACTAAACCCTGATTTTAGTAATAATCCCAATCCGTAAGGCCTTATTTCGTACCAGAATACTATCATATATATAATATTTTGGTAGGATAAACGGCAATTTAAAACGGAAGTATACATTTCCTTCTTTAAGGTATTTTATGCTAACCAAACACAACTATAGGGTAGTATTCTGGTACGAGATAAAGCCTTACAAGCGAGCTTCCTTCAAAAATCATCGTATATATTAGGCTACATCAAATTATTTAAAGAAAAAAAACTAACCTGTTTTGAACTTTCATATGCTCTTCAAAGCTTTAACTAACATATTTATTTAATTTAACCATTCACACATTGATGTATCTAATGTATTCAATCAAATTAATGAACGATGTCAAAATGCCACATTTCCGTGTATGGGTGTAAGAGAGAAAGAGATACCCGAAAGTTTCCTTCTCCCTTACCCAATAGTATGCAGACGACAGCTCGAACCAGCTCGAACATTTCAGCCACAGATGTCCATCCAGTTATAGTATAGAGATCAATGCCAACAGCATAACAATTGAGGTAGTTTTTCTAGTACCAACATTTCGATTAAAGTTATTTCTTTTGTCCAATCACAACTAACCTGCAAACGAACAACTAATCACATTCTACTTTCAAAATATTTTCAATATTTGCAGTTTTCGGGTAGTTATAGTAAAATATTAGATTAAATAATGTTTTAAACCCCATACGTTTTTCAATTAATTAATTAATTTAAAGACTTGGAAAATTATTCCTCTAATTATTTTTCAAACAATGGAAGGGATGAGCTGTACGTTTTAAAAATCTAATTAATTTGAATAGTTGGACATTTTTTTTAACATTGTGGATTATTATAGTTTCTCCTAATGTGTAAATCTAGCTACTTGTTTGGCGATTTTATAAAAGGTGGCAATTTGAATTTACATATTCAAAATTATTCCAATAACTGACAAATTACTACCTGTGAAAATATTTTGAGCAGTAAATTAAATCTATTTACATGTTTTTACTTGTAACATTTTGTAATTCTATTTTATTTATAAACAATTAAACTTAATCTCAATTTAAACAATTGGCTCTTTAAATTATAACTTAGGATTATTTTTATGTGAGACAAAAATATTGTCAGGTCAGCATAGTTAGTTATACACAATTTCAAAGATTATTTTTGTAAATTTCTTAGTATTATATTAAATTTTGATAGGAGATATGATATGATATTATTATTATTTATTATTATTATTGCAGTGCCATGCTCGGTCATAATAAGCCATGGTGAGGCGGCCAACATGTCTGCTGGCATGGAAGAGCCTCATCAGCAACAAACGGTACAGGTATCCAACCAGGTCCCGACTGAGGATCAATCGCCTGAACATATCATAGTGTCAGTAAATCCAGTCGTCAGCTTTCCTGATGGCTCATTGTTTGAGCTGGTCCAAGTCTTACCTTCCTCATCCTCTGAAACTCAGGAATCTTCTTGTTCACAGGTAGTATTACTTGCATTAGCTATTTTGCTAAAAAGGTATCTTACTCCCTCCACAAGGATATTCACAGCTTACTATAGCTACATTCTGATTTTCATAAGAAGCCTCTTATTTGAGAACTGTAAACTATGAATGCCACGATCACATAAAAACATTTGTACAAATGTATTTTCATTCTTAGCCCATTTAATTAATGATGTAGCGATAAATTATACAGTAATTCATAAGGAAGTAGGGCATATTATTGAATGCTTTTGATAATGTTTTAGATGAACTTTATTAATTAATAAATCAAATAAGACATGTATCTAGGACAACAAATTGTAGTGACTTTCCATTAATGTTGTCAGTAAAAAGTGGGATTCCTATAAAATTCAGGGTTTAGCTAAAAGACACACAAGATGGGTGAATGTTAAAGAAATTTAATAATATTTGTGTAGAGAGTTTGGAAAACTAATGTCAGCATATCATGTCAGAATTTTAGCCTCCATCTCTCAGGTCAAAGTTGAGCTCACAAGCGCTAAGCTAACTCTGCTGGTTCTTTTAAATTACTTCCCGACTAAAACTCATTTTAAGGACTTATATTGTGTATCTTTTTATTAAGAAACATTTATTTTTATTTTACATGACAGAATAATGATGCTGACATTGTGACAGAACAACGTACAAGAATGAAACGGCGACCTTTCTCACCCCAGCCTTACACTGTAAAGAAACACATCGACAAACGGACCAATATCAAGAGAAAGAAAACAAACAAAGGTTACTAAATATTATACAACATGGTTTGGTTACAGTCCAATTTTTGTAGCAAGCATGGATCTACTTTAATGTATTCATACTTCAAATCATATGATCTGAAACTTTGACTTTGCTTCAAAACAAACATCAGCTTCCACTTCTCTTCGAAAAAAAATTTCAGCTTCTAAGATTCACAAATATTGACAGCTTCAATACTTAGGCATAATTATGTTCAATTAATTACTGCCATTTTTAGCTGCTATGTTCATTACAAATTATTATTCATATGGAAAAAAATCTTAAGTAAATGAACTGCATGTTGTGATAATAACTTGATTTATCATATTAAAATAAAATATTACAAACAATTTTGCAATAAAACATTTTCCAGCTAATTTTAATGCATAAAATAATGTAAATAACCACAATCTAATATTTTTTCGAGCATAAAACAACTAACAAAAAATATTCAAACCATGATAATATTTCATAAATTTGATTCAAGTTTGTTTTGAATTGAAAAAGTGGTCTTCGCACACCCACAATTTGAAACTATTGATATAACATTTATCAGTACCTATCAAATAAAACTAATAATACAATCACATGTTATCACTTTTGGCTGCAAAAGTGTAAGTTTCTATTTTATAAAAGGCCCTTTCTATGAAAATTAGATTGTACCTCAAATTGGGCCTGGCTCGACTTACTCATAAGGTCATGATTGAATCATGATCAGTTGTGTCTAGGTTGATCTTCCATTCTTCAGGTGAAAGCTGGTGCGAGTCCTTTTTCATAGCCCTCAAAGTTCTTATTTAATTTAAATTAATTATCTGTAATGTTAGTGTGTAGCATTGATATTGTATCTCACATATTTAGTACCTGATAAAGAAGAATCACAGTTTTGCTGCGCCAGTTGTAAGTCGCCATACATTGTGAACCCCTCGAGGCGCCGAAGGGCAAAGGAGGGTAAAGTGAGGCCTCGTAGAGTACTTGACATGGCTACCAACACTGTACAGCTGATGTGTAATGCTTGCGGGCTCGCCACTTTCAGGGCCAGAAAGAAAATCATAAATGATCTTAACCACACACAGGTATGCTACAGTTCAATGTTCATTGGAAGAGTGTTTTATAAAATAATAAACTTTTTTTGTCAACATTGATATTATTTTATTGTATTTTATAGTGTTATTTTATAAGTACGGCATTGATAATATCTATAAAAACATGCCAGCTGCAGATAACATTACTTGACGTATGAACTTGTGAAAATAAATCTAGTAACTCTTCTAGCTGTCAGATAAGGTTCTTCATATAGGAATTAAACTTTACACTCAAAGTTTCTGCATTTTCTCTAAGCTATCCTCCTCACACCAACCGCTTCATATAGGTTTCTAATAACCACAATAATAGATCAACCACTGAAAAAATGTTACCCAGATGGTTTTTATGTGCCAATCAGGAAGTCGAACCAGAAATAGAACCTTTAACTGAAATTACTAGTAACTTTTAAGGAACCAGAACTAGAATCAATATATTTTTTAGGTTTAAAAACGTTCTTGTAGTTTCTTAAAGGTTCTAAATTTTTATAGTTTCATTTTGAGCCCTTCTTTCTTTAACTTAATGTTAATTTGAAATTTACACTATTTTTCCCTTCTCTTAGGATTTGTTTGTCAAGGTATGATGCATTTATTTTCTAAGGGGGCTTATGAAAGTGTCAATGAGCACTTAGCAGTGAGCACTAATGGGGAACGATGATTATCACATTGTGTAGGATTTTCTCATTTTACTCTTTAGGTTAAAAGCTTGTCCAACACCTTAACTCAATCAATAGCATATCTGCTTACTGATCTAAGGGTCCCGGGTTTGATTCGCAGCATGCTCGAAAATTGATAATTGATGAAACTATCAGTTTACTCTTTCACATAGATAAATTAACGGCCGGGAACTGGATTTTATGCCTTTCCTGGTCTTAAGTTAGATTATAAGGCCTAGCAAGCCAGTAGTGTAAAAATATATGACTTGGATAAAAAACTGACCCTGGTCATAGGCTAGAAACAGTAATGGATGTAAAGTAAAGGTTAACATCTTGGGAGGATGTATTTAGCTATTAATGACGGCAAATATGTCTAAGAGGGATTAGTATTGAGAAATGAGAACCACCCCACTTGTACAATCTATTTTAAAAGTGTTTTCCCCATTTATGTGGTGGTTGCCTGGACAGTTTGGTGTGTCTACAAACAAAGGACTTTCAGTAAGTACTAGCACTTGAACTAAAAATGTTCAAATTGAAATTGAGAATATTGCAATAACATTATTCTAATAGGGTATTAGTCAATCCTATAATAAGGTTATTATACAAAAATGTATACTAGATTCACATTTGGATTTGAGGTTCAGGATTCAAAGCTAAGTTGAAGGTTCCTATTTGTAAAATAGTTGATTCGACTCAACTCTAATTTATATAAATTCTTACTTTCACTTTCTTTTTATTGAAATATGTGAAGTTACTTACAACGAAATTTGCGACACTCTAATCTAATAAGTTTGTACATAATTATAAACTTCATGACTAGATGGTGGAGAAGCCCCAGGAGGATAGAGATCAGTACCTGCAAGATGCTACACAATTTGCCAATTCGCTTGCGGAGTCGCTCGGAGACCCTGATGCTAGTCAGTTCTACTGTCCCTCGTTCAAAAGCAAGTCTTGTTCTTGCCTACAAAAATACATCTCAGGCACAGGTAATAAATATTTAAGTACACCACAAATAAAAAGAAACAACAAAATTTGAGTAAGATATGTTATTGAAAAATTATTTTAAAAATAACAAAATCATTGGTAATGAGTTTAATATTGCATAGGACCACCATAGGCTTTCTCTCAGGCATTAATTCTATCTGGCATGTGATAAATCAATTCTAAGAAGCGTTTTTTCATAACCTATTGCCAGAGACCAGCTTTTTGGATCCACAACTCAGCCTTATTTTTGGGTTTCTTCTTAGCAAACTCCTTTGCCATCCAATTCAACAAATTTTCAATTGGATCTAAATCAGAGCTGCATACTGGCCATTCAAAAAGTTCCCCATCGTTGGCTTCAAACCACTCTTGTTTTTTGTGATTTGTGGCATTGTCTTGTTGAAATATAAAATTTGGGCCCAAAAAAAGTCACAATACTTGGAAGCATAAATTCTTCCATTGTTGTGATGTACTGGTCGCTATTCATTATCCCATCAATTAGCTGTAACTGTACTAATCTTTCAGATATTATGCATCCCCACACTATGACTGCATCTCCGCCTTACTACACAGCGAGAGCAACACATTCCGGGAGAAATTTTTCAGTTTTGGTACACCTCACTCTGATTTTTCTCTTAGGAAAGATATCAAACCTGATTTCATTTGAAAACAACTCTTTTCCAAGCCTCCAGCCATTCCCTCTTCTCAAAGAAAAGCTGACGGTGTTTTGCTTTGTGAATCTTGTTCAAAAGAGGCTTGCATAGTGTAATGAAGTATTCTATCCCAGCATCATTATGGTGACATCAAACTGTTGATGCACTAACCTGAAGTCCATGGTGTTCACTCAGCACAGTCACAAGTTCAGGAATACTTGCATTTTGATTTCAGCAATGACCCTCTATATTTTCTTACCCTTCCAAACGCCAATTAATTGCCACTTAACGTCCTCTCTTACACTTTTCTTTTCCATTTTCAACAAATGAACAACACAAACAAAATTCTAACCTCTCAGATAAATATGATAGTGAAAACTATATGTTAAAATCCAGGAAACAGCGAATTACACATACCAACCCAACATTGTTGATGACAGTTGGCATACTTGATGCTCATTATAATGATTGGCACAATTTTTAAAACTTTTTTGGTCAGACAATTTTCACATGAGAAAGTGCACAGAATGAGCTTTAAAATAACATCACTTACGAAAGCCTAGGTTAAGTAGTTTTATAGATTTTTTTAAAAATGGACTGTTCCTCCCATCCCACTTTTTTATAAACACAAAGAGTTATATAAAATGAGAAACGAAACGAGATAAAAGGATGCGGCTTGCACTGAAATACTTCGTTTTCTAAGCTCTATAACAAAGGTGTTTAGTATTCATATTAGGTGCAAAAGTATGCGGACAAAATGGAAATAAAATTTTTCAAGGGTGTCCTTGAACTTTTGCAAGGCATTGTATATACAAGCACAGGTAATTAATTATATATGGGTTTTTTTATTCACAAATTTTGTGTCAATGAGCTAACCAAAATTGTGTCTCGTCTTCAATCTATGAACACTCATATAATTTTAGTTTGTTTTCCAAAAGAAGAATGTCGGCCGAAAGAATGCTTGACATGGGCTATTGATTCTTTGAAACGGGAGAAAAAAAAACTATTGAAATTTTTCATTACAAATTCTGAGAAAGTTATACATATTCTTGGTAAAAGATCATTTGAAAATAACTTAGACCATCATAATCATCATCATCATCATTACCACCATCATGAACACCTTCCAGCTATTGACTGGGTCTGTTTAGAACATTAACCTCCCCAACGTATATTTTCTCCCCACCACCTCTCATAATCTATAATGACTCGGTCTTATCTCTCCACCACATTCCTGTGCACTCCCTTCAGCCACCGGTCTCTTGGTATTCCTCTTGGCCACCTGCCCCTCACTTCAATATTGAGCATCTCCTTTGGTATCTTCTCCTCCTCCATTCTCCTCACATGACTGTACCACCTATATAAATCTTATTCAGTTTTAGATGTGATATTTGCTTTCATCATCATTTTGAACAGTTTCCAGCCTTCGGCCTATTTAATGAACTAAAATGCCTCCATCTTCCTCTATCTTTCAAATATTCTTCCTCCCTTACTTTCATTCATTCTTCTCCTCCCACTCGCATACATGCCTTATTGATTCCAATACAGTACTAAACTTTTTTTTATATGTAATCTTTACATGTTGAAATGCTTTCCATGTAATTGTAATGTACTCTTGGATTACACTAAAAAGTAATGGACCTACCTTGATGGGCGCAGCTCACAAGATCGGCCAACTAAATATATCTTTTCATTTTAAACCGAGTGTATGTATTTTGTTGTCAGATAAGGATGAATATAGTATACAAGAAAGAGCCGGCCATTTGCTGAGTATAATTAAGCAGTCCCGCCAACTGAAGCAGAGTAAACTCGACAAAAATTACACTCAGGTGTGTGTGTGTGTGTGTGTGTGTGTGTGTGTGCGTGCGCGCGCATGCACTTTCATTTTTAATGGGTTTTTTATTTGTTTTTCCACCATGTCTCACAACCCATAGGGGCTGTACACACAGTTAGCTATATACATACATGGTTACATAAGTTTTGTAAGGATTATTAATGTAGAATTTACAGAAATGTACCCACATTTGTGTGAGGGGGAGTGAGAAACCATTTAGGAAAAACCACTCGACTGGGATTAAAACACTAATCTCCCATTCTTCAGCAATCCAGCCTATTGCAAGGGTTATGCCTTAGATAGTGGCTCTCAATAGGTGGCTCGAGGTAAAAAATTAAACTGAAATAAAATATAAACAAACAATACTGTTTTACACCGTACGCAAATCTTAAAATAAAAAATAATATGAGTTACTTAGTTTTCGATTTGAGTGTGTGTAAATCTTAAGTTTTCACACCCTCTGGCACAATCCATGAAAAAAAATATGATTGTTGCCCTTGGTGAGTAGAAATTGAGAACCACTGCCTTACACCACATGACCACCAAAAAGTGTTGTTAGTGTGATATGATTTTTACATTCATCACTTATAGATTCTTAAGAAATGAGACACTGAACCAACTCTCACTTTCCTGAAAATATATAATAAGTAACTAATAGCAAGTTTTTCTATGGCTTAAATATTGTAAAATCTGGAATTTTACTTTTGAATCTAAGTCAAAACTGATGAATATTTGTAGCAAAGTCAAAGTTTTTGAAGCTTCACACACCTATAAAAATAAGGTAAATCGACTAGCGAAAGTATTTTGTTTCGTAGACTCGATCGAAGGAAGAACAGCCGCTTTCGGGAGACCCTGGTGGTGGCAGGAAGAGACGCAGAAGCAAACAGTTTGAGGACTTTATACTCTCGACGAGAAAATATTTGAGACAGGAGCTCAAGTTGTGTGAGAGAGCTTGCCAGAAGGTTTTGTTGTATTCCAACAACTTCCTCCATAAAAAACTGAAGACATCCCCAAGCAAGTGAGATACATCATGTTAACTATGTGTACCATATCTATGTTAGGAAATGTTTTCTAACCTACTAAAAGTGTTGATACAGCTAAAGGAATGAAACAGAAACATGTTAAACTAATAAGATGCCATTATCTTCCAGATAGCACAATATTATTTTTGTCAACACATAAATTATTACATTAAATAATAACCAGGTTATTTGGAAGAGAGCACTATGCTAGATCATGGTTTAAATTAGGGGCGGATAGACAACACACCTACCTTGGTCAAGAGAGTTTTGACCTGTTGAAGCTTTCTGTGACAGTTAAAGTTGGTCCTTAAAAATTTGTTTGTGTGTTCTACTCCACTACAACCAAGGTAAGTGTGCTGACTTTCCCTTCTAATTTAAACCATTAAATAATAACCATGACCTTTTTAAAGGTTACTTTCCTTGTTTTTACTGCATTACATAGATATATTCCGATAACCTGGCATATTTGATAATTCAACAAGGCCAAAGTCTCAAGCATACCAGATTATTGGACTTCTACTGTATTAAGATTCGAAACTTGGATGGTTTGTTCAGTGAGGTGTCCAGATAAAACTGAATATTATTTTAAGCCTCTTTATTTTGTTTTTCACCACATCTTTGTAACCATTTGTGTTGTATGCTTGGATTAATTATGCTAATGGAGTGGAAATAAGAAAGGAAGAATTTTAGAGGAAATTTGCTTGTATTTGCATGGGGAAAGAGTGGGAATTAATTTAGTAAAAACCACCCATGAGTATACCTGACTGGGATTCGAACCCCAATCTTCCCATCATTGGCAATCCAGTCCAACACAAGAGCGACATGCTAGACTGTATGACCAGTGATGCGGGTAAAGCCTCTCAGTTATCTGGCAGATCACTTAAATCTCATCTTTGGTAATCAGTTAATTAATAAAAACTCTATCTTTTGTAGCCAGTAAAAATCTCCAAGACATTATTTCCAACCCCCCATCCCCTTCTCTTAAAGATCCCCTCGCCTGGCCAAACAGCTCGGTGCGCGCAGTCTCACACCAATATCCGAACTCCCGTCCAAGATCTGCTGTATTGATAAGTGTGTGATGGTGGCCTTGACTCATTCGAGACTTCTAGAGACGTGGCGGGAGGCCACGGCTCTCGGCCAGAGGGATACCTGGAGGGTCCTGGCTGAGATGTTGACACCTTGTGGTGGTGCCAAGTCTAACTGCTACAAATTCATCAACATGGTCACAGGTTTGTTACTTTCACTGCCCGCTAAAATATGGATGACCGTCTACTTTAGAAGGTTTACTACTACACATTATAGTGTAGTAAAATTCTGGCCATAAGGAACTTTTAAAAAATACATACTTATTTTTTGAGGCCAACATTGGTAACATTGAACATTCTCTTTTATTATTGTTGTTGTTGTTGTTGTTATTATCATTACCATTATTATTATTTTTTGAGGTTATATAATGAAGCTACTGTCTCAAGGGGTGGTGGTATTCTTATTTCTATTATTGATTCTATTTCTGATCTAGTCAGAAGGACTGATCTTGAAAATAATATAGAATGTGTCTTGATTAAAAGCCCAACCTTTGATAACCAAAAACTGTTAATTGGGAATATTTATTTTGCTCCCCAAACAACAGTCGAAATATTTAGTAAGTACTTTACATTTCTTGAAGGTGCCAACTACCCCTTTCGAATAATACTCTTACGTGATTTTAACTGTACCAAAATTGATTGGAGATATCATGCTCAAAATATATCACTTTTATACATCGAATTAAAAGCTACTCAGCTTCTTGCATTGACTAATATAATAGGATTAGAACAATTTAATGAATCTGATAATGATTACGCTAACCTCATAGACCTTGTTTTTGTTAATGTCCACCAACCCTTGGTAACTCAGCTCTCAATCACTAGTAAATATTGATTTAGCTCATCCACCCTTACTGAATACACTAGATGTACCCATTACTACTAAAAATAATGTCAACCCACCACATATATTGATTATGCATGTGGCGATTACCTCAACCTTTACAATGACCTGGCCACTGATGATTGGTCTTGTGTTTATTCAACTAGGTACTTATGTTAACTTGGCCACAGATACCTAATTTTACCAATTTAGTCCAAAGGAAAATCAAAACTCATATTCCTCAAATTACTATTCCAAATTCCTCCAAATATCCGAATTGGCTTTCTTCTACGCTTGGATACTAAATATTAGGGGGGGAATCTTTCAGAAAGTTTAAACAAACAAATAATAGTTATTTCTATTCACATTTTTAACACTTTCGTAAATTAGTTAAAACTACTTTGATTATAGACAGAGCCATTTGGATGA
The DNA here is from genome assembly GCA_033556935.1 of Timema podura. Classification (NCBI taxonomy): domain Eukaryota; kingdom Metazoa; phylum Arthropoda; class Insecta; order Phasmatodea; family Timematidae; genus Timema; species Timema podura. Next base: position 37,074,349 of record JAVRXN010000005.1, read on the forward strand.
ACTCGATAGAAAATATTACCAAAAGCAAACCCAATTTTTTTTTTAATTTGTTAAAAATAACCATGTGAATAAAGTATCCCCGTCAAACCTAGAAATTAATGGCAAGATTATTATGGAGCCTTTATCAATTGCAAATGAGTTTGGGACCCACTTTCATTTCGTGTACAATTTAGCCTTACCTGTCTTACCTTGTCCCATTATTGAAACTATTGCGTCCCTATATACATGCCACATTAATGCTTGGCTGTTGCTAATGCTATTAAAAAGTTGAACTTTTCTAGATGTGTCAGGACAAATGACATTCCAAGCTTTATTGTTAAAGGCTGTGCCAACATTTTCAGTCTTTGGTCAGCCCATATCTTTAGCATTAGCCTGTCAAATGAAACTTTTTCTCTTAAATTGAAACAATCTGTTGTCATACCTATTTAAAAAGAAGGGAAAAAACAAATGTAATTATATACCTATTTATCTATTAAATATGTTCTATAAAGTATTTGAGAAAATAATACATGAGCATATTTTCCGCTATCTAAAGAATAAACTGTCAGAAAAACAATATGGCTTTATAAAAAATAAATCTGTCACATATTTAGTAGAATTTCTGGGACATGTTGCCCCTCAAGTTTCTAATCAAGGGCAGGTTGATGCTATTTATTTTGACCAAAGTAAGGCATTTGACTTATGTCAGTTTAGTATTATACTCTCGAAACTAATTTTGGCCTATCTCACTCATATGTAAATTGGTTTAGCAATTAGGTCTATTTGCATGAAAGATTGTTCACTATTAAAAGAGAGCCACACACCTCCAACACATCTTTAGCCCCTCGCAGATATTATCTCGAGGTTCTCATTTAAGTCCTCTTCTCTTTAATGTGTTTATTGATTATATTGGTAAATATTTAAACTCCTCTAGTTATATTTGAGGATGATGTAAAATTATATAAAATTATCAAATCATCTGCAGATTGTATAGACTTACAAAACAACATAAATGAGAATGTCTATTAATAAATCTAAGACCTAATCTATACCTTTTACTAGAAAAACTAATCCTGTCCTTTTAACTTATAAATTGGTTGATCATAGTTTGCTCCCTCTATATTAATGATCTATATGTTCACCTGGACTAACTCTACTTAAACTATCATGTTGACTATATAATATCTCAATCATTGAAATTTATTACCTCATCATTTAAGAGTGTTGACTTTTTTTCTTTTTTCTTGTCTGTACGATGTCCTGGTTAAATCTAAGGTAGAATATGCTACTGTTGCTTGGAACTCCATTACCTTAACTGTCTCCCTCAGTTTGTAAAGCGTTCAAAGAAAATTTGTCGCAGCGTGTGTTGGTAATTTTGTTACTAATCAGATTTATTATGATTATGATAGAATTCTAAACCTCTTAAGGCTCCAAACTCTCTTCTTGCGTGGATTATTATTTTTTATTATTATTTTGATGCCATTTTTGTTTTTAATATTATCAATAGTAAAATTTCTTGTAAATTTACCCTTGATCATGTAGGCATACGCGTCCATTCTCGGGCCTCATGTTGTCCAAATTATTTTCTCTCAATAACTCTTACAAGGTGAGCCTTAAGACTGTTGTATCCACAGTGCTAATTCCAGATTTGTTGAATTCAACATTTATGATAAAAGAAAAGCCAAACTCAGATAGCTATTTAAGGAACTGCCTTATCACTAATGTACCCTGTAGAGGCCTTGCTTCGAATATTTAAATTTACATTATTCTGATTTATTTGTTTGCTTATTGTTACTGCTTTTTAATTAATATGCTTTTACTACCTTAAGTTTTTATTTATTATTTTTATTATGTCCTTTTTTTGTAACTATGCATCAGTATGTATCATTATTTTACTATGATTGCTTATTTTATTTTATTTTGTTATTATACGTGCTTGTAAGGTACTTGTGTACTTTTCAGTGCTGGCCTGTCATAGTTCTTGCGACTATTGGCCAGCACTATATTAGAGGAAATTGAAATAATAATTATTATTATCATCATAATCATCAATACTTTTTTCTTCAGCTCCCATACATTTTTTTCTTTTCTTCAAGTCACCCAATATTTGAATTCTTCTTCCAAAGCTCCTCTTTCCCTCAAACTTTCCTTTTATGACGTCATGCAGAAGACAGTTCCTCCTAAGGATGTGTTTGATCCAGTTTGCTTTGTACCGAAGAGTCAGATTAAAAATGGTTCTCTTCTCACTCACTCTTCTTAGAACTTCTTAATTAATTGTCACCCTGTTTGTCCACCTGATCTTCTCAAGTCTTCTCCAGCACCACATTTCAAAGCTCTCCAAGTATTTCTTTTCAGCTTCCTAAGAGTCCAAGTTTCTGCTCCATGTATTGTATAGGTATTGATAATATTTATCTGCAGATCACATGACTTTACATATAAATATTATTACATGTTTTTTATTTTGTTAGGTCCATCACCTTGTTCAAATTAAGTCCTCCAGTATGTCCATTTTTAGATCCTGAAACTTAATCTTATTTCCTTGTTTGAGGTTATTAATCTTTGATATTTGGGGTCTTTTTAGTCCCCTTCTTCCTTCTACTTTGCCTCCTAGACGTCATTCAATAAGACATTTCTTCTCAAAAAGTGACCCACCCAGTCGGCTTTTCTTCACCTGCAGAATGGTTCTCTTTTAATCTACTCTTATTAAAACTTCATTGGTCACCCTATCTGAGTTACTTGGATGGGAAAGTAGTGTCTCCAGTCTAACAAGCTGAGATTAACAGCTGGAGAGTTTGTTGTGCTGACCACATGACACCTTCTATCCGCAGAAGTTAGCACTATCTTCTCCAACAAACAGTGGCGGCTTGGAAGGTATGAGTCTCTTGCAAACTTTTGACATGGAGCTATAAATCTGTCAAGTTTGAACCCAAAATTGTTTTAAGGGGACGGCCTTGAGTTGAAAATGTAGCTATTTCATGCCATGGAGTTTCTGGAAGAAGGTATAGGAAAGGTGAATGGAAATATATAAAAGGGAACAAACACAATATGGCTTTTACAATGAAAATAACAACATAGTTCACACTTTACATTGCTGTCATTCGACAAAGATATAATGGCTGCCTCTTGAAGAAAATCGATCGCTACCGCCCAATCTATCGACCTAAGTAATTCTATCAGAATTTATCAGGAGGGAGTTTGAATCTTGCAACACAACTTCTTAAAAGAGGAAGCAAAGAAAAACAAAATTGGAAAAAATTGAATTGGTAAAGAATGATAGGACATATAGATAAACCCTGATTTCCACTTTTGTGGTTTTACATGACAGCTAGCAGAAGCGAGCAGATGGTATCAGTAATGCCAACATTGTCTTAAAGTAACTTTTGTCAACATATTTGTAAATAATAATTATTTGGTAAGTGTCACTATTATTATCACTAAAAATATTATCAATCACTTTTAACAATGCTTCCCCAAGGATTAGAGTATAATTTTCTTGTACATAATCTAATTTAAGAAAAAAAAAGTCTAGTTAATTCATTCTAGTTTTTCTTTTAATTCTTGTGGCCATTACAGTTTAAATAGAGCGTGAAATTTTACATTTAATAGTATTATATTCAGTTATTCATATTTTTATAACGGGCCTCGCATATCTTTAACATAAATAAATGGTTTGTGATAATAAAGAGTAAAAAAGATACAAAATGTTTTTGAAATAATATTAAGTTTAAATTTTGTAAATACCGTGTATGGATACGATTCGCCGTAAAAACTGAAATAAGTTCCCTACGTCATCACCGGCAGCATAGCTTCTATCCAGTGGCCATATTTGTTTTCAGCATTTAAGGCCATTTTTAACGTTCTGTTGCTTTTAATAATTAATTTGAATTAAACAGCAAAAGAAAACTTCAAAACTTAACAACCAACCAAACGGTTATTTTCATAACCAAAATCTAACAATTTTAAATAGACATTATAACAGTGAATTCTCGTATAAAATACAGTTAATAAAACCACGTGCGCGAGTAACAATTTTGAAGCGAAAAAAATATTTAATACTTGTAAAATTGTAGTTGAGTATTTACAGGCGTATCTTTGCTACCGTTAATAATTTTATTACAACTTTGAATAATACAGTGTCTTTTTTGAATATTAATTCGGCTACTTAGTCTGTGTGTTATTTTGAGAATATTATTTCAGTGTGAACATATTATCATTTGAAAATAAACGTTTTTTAAGTGATCTTAGAATAATTATTTATTAAATATAAAATAAAAGCGTGTGATAAAAAGAAAAGCGAGTGTTTCTGAGTGATCGATATACATTATTCGAAAATTTAAGTGTATCAAGACTATTAAATAAATATTTTAACCCCAAGATTGTGTTGTGTTGGCCTCTAGGCTAAACCTCGAGTTTTATGATGTTTATATTATTCCAAATACATCTGTGAAGTGTAATAGAAAATACTTGCGAGTGTTTCTCCAGTGTTGATAAATAAAATACCAGGCTAAGATTTCAAGTTATAAGTTATTGTATTTTTATTAGATACTTTGTTATAACTGTTTAAAAGTAGTGAATTTAAAATAGATTTTTGTTGGTTAGGAAAGCTTTTGATTTGTCATTGTCATTTTTTTATAGGCCTAAACATATTTTCTTGGATATTGATTTTTATTTGTTAAATTATTTAAAGTTATCATAAATAGGCCTACATATTAAAACAAAATAATACAACAGATTGTAAAGGCGAGCCTAATGAATATGTTTTCTTCGAGAATTTCTCTAGAGGTAAGAATATTATTTTTGATTTTATAAACAAAAGTTTGAATTGTTATATAGTACTCATACAATAGCACAAAATGTTTAATTTTTAATTATTACACTACTAATCGGCGTTGACATTTAGTTGCAAGAAGGTCCTACATAGCCACAAAGGTTTTAGTTTTTAAACAGTAGGCTACCACTAGGTTAAGGGACTTAATACAAATATACTTAGACCTTTATGAAGTGCTCAAAAAAAGGAATTAAATCTGTGAGTAAAAGTTGTTTTTCCACATAACTATACAATATTTAAATAATTAAAGCATTGTAAAGGCCCACTTTTCAATTGATATGACTGGCTTCCAAAATATCGGTTAGGCCTACTTATAATTCTTGAGCCAAACTATTCAATCATCAAAGAATCTTGCATTAATATTTGGTTTGGTACTAACGATCACCATAAGTCTATATATTTTTCTATAGGAATACTAGTACATTTAGATTTTTCACATTTATAATGTTATTAATAATACTATTTGTAAAAAACTATTAAAAATTATTTATTTATAATTATAAAAACTAATATGGGATTAAATGCAAAATTTTTTTTTTTTAAATAAAATATAATATTTTAAAATTTTATAAACAGTAATATATTATCACATTTATAATGTTATTAATAAAACTATCAACAAATAATTATTAGTAAAATAAATAAAATTTTAAAAATTATTTATTTATAATAATAAAAACCAATATGGGATTAAATACTAAATTTAAAAAAATATTATCATGGAAAAAATAAATCATTAATACTAGCCCTAACATCAACATATCAAGGTCAACAAAAAAAAAAAAAAAAAAAAATATATAAATAAAATATATAAATTAAAAAAAAACAGTCAGATATGTTTCTTGTATAGACCTCAATTTTGGCTGTCAGAAGTGACAGCTGATAAACACATGTTTGTGCAGATCATATGGTTCGGCGGAAGGATACATAGTTACTTTTCAAAGCTATCAGAAGTCAGCTGTGAGCTGTCAGTCAGCACCACAAAAGATAAAATTGAGGTATAGTTACAGGTATAATGGAACAAATAACATAGAGTAAAACCATAGAAAATGGACATGGGATATGAATGACAGCAATGTAAACTATGAGCTTTGCTCCTCTTTTTATTGTAAAAACCATATTTTGTTGTTCCTTTTTATATGTTTCTATCCTCCTCTCCTGTACCTTCTTGCATATAAAACAAAATGTACCTCAAAAAGCTAAAAGTGATTTCCCTCAAAGAGACCCTTAGTATTTATTATTTTCATATGAATGGCTTGTGAAACAATTATAGAAGTGTTTGCACTTAGGTTGCAGCATGAGTACCATCTGTCATGTAGCAGCGCACATGAAGAGGACCAGGGGGGAGAGGGAACCTCCAGAACACGGTCTCAAGAGGTACTGGCGCCAACACCCAAGAAACAAGACTGCACACACCTCTGGTGGGTCCTTGCTCCACAGTACTTACCATGTTCTTAGAGAGACATTTAATACACTTGAATAAGCTTACTTGATCTGTTAGGCCTCATTCTCTGCTTGTGAAATGTAAGGATACATTTTGTAGAACACTTTTCTTATCATTCTCGTCCTGTCTTGGCTTAGTTTCAAATTAAATTTTAAAAGAAGTAAAAGCTGCGGTACTCAAAACATTGAGTTGAGATTTAAATATCGTTGAAAGATCCTTCCCAATAAATAGTTTGACATTCACAGAGTAGGTGCTGCCATCTAATATGCTTACAATAAAATAAAATAATTTTTTTTAAATCTATTTGTGTGCTATTAGGCTAGTTTTCACTATCAAATTGGTTACATATTGGTATCGATCAGGTGTTTTTTGCTCAATGTGAGGGTCTAAAACAACTTTTGGTTGTGTTTAATAAACAAATATGGTGATTGTGATTTATTTGACATAAAAAGTGGTAGGTTAATTTATGTAAGCCTACATATACTAGAAAATGATGGAATATGCCTTATTCAATCTTATTTTCAGCTGGAATTTGTAATACTGCTTATGAGGTGTGTGCAAAGCTTCAAAACTTTGGCTTAGCTTCGAAACAAATATCAGCTTCAACTTCGCATGGAAAATAACTCCAGCTTCGACAATATGAGTCTTCACAAAAAAAAAAAAAAACTAAAATACTCAATTTATGGTCATTTATTTCCATTCTAAGTTGTTGTACAAATTAATAACTGTTATAGAAAAACCTGAAATAAGAGAGTTGTAAGTTGTGATAATAACTTGGTTTATCATAATAAAATGAAATATTAGAAGCACTTGTGTAATAAAACATTTTCCAAGTAATTTTAGGCAATAAAGCTATATAAAGAACCACAATATAATATTTTTTCAAGCATAAAACAACCAACAACAAAATATTCAAACTTCATTTTCGGCTTTGAAAATATTTGAAACATTCGATTCGAGTTCACTTCGAATTGAAAAACTGGACTTTGCACACTCTCTACTGTTTGTTAACAAGGCCTAGTATTTACAAAATATACTTAAACAATAATATACAACTTGTTTTGGGGGCCGCATGGCTTAGGACGCTACTCTTGCAGGAGGCTAGACTGCTGTTGACGGGGAGATTGAGGTTTGAATTTCAGTCAGGTGTACTGGGGGTGGTTTTTCCAAAATGGTTTTCCACTCTTCCTCTATACAAATGTGGGTGCACTTCCTATAAATATAACCATCTTAATATCTAAAACCATTAGTTCATAAACATAAAACCCACACAGGTAGTAAGATACAGTGCTAAAAAAAATATACGATTTTCACACAAAAATATAAATACAATATACAAAGTCATAAATACAATCTTGCAAAAATATTCAATCCATAAACCTCTCCAAAATGTTTAAATTACCTTTTGGATCAATAGCAACTCTCTATTCCTCTTTTATCAGACCAATGTAGCGTTGTTTGTTTTAGCAGGAGACACAGCAACCGTCATTGTTGGCAATAGTGGTGAGGAGGATCCTTTAGCTATTCACATCCCCTCTGCGGAGGAGTTGACGCAGTTGGATGTGCGGGAGGCCTGCAAGAAACTGCATGAGCAAAGAGACAAGCTGGCTCAACTGCATTTGCAATTGGTAGGCAACTTTTGAATAACCTTACTGACAGTAAAACACTAGCCATGACTTGAAATCTTGAAGTGCTTTTTTCACACCTCAAGGTTCTTGGTTCGAATATTTACAAAGAACCTAAACTTACTGTAAGGTATTAGTTGTTCACATTTATTTGTAATTGAGAAGTACCAAGCACTCCAGCAAAAAATTCAAGTTTTTGGTTGTCTTGTCTAACATCACCAAAAGTGCTAGATTTTATCCATCTTAAAATGTCATCATCGCTGACACCGACTGCTTCAAGCCTGTGCCCGTGTCAGTTTAGTAAAATGCCTTCATCTCACTCTGTCCTTCCATCATACCTACTTTTGCTTCCATTCTTCTTCTCTCACTCGCAAACTTGAGGTTATTTGCTTCTCTCAACTCTTCCTTGGTCTCCCTTGCGGTCTTTCCCTCCAATTTTCAACTCTACTCTTCTCCTTTCCTTTTCAATCCTTATCACATGAACGAACCGATAGTACACTCTAAAGTATATCTGGTTTAAATCCTGGCTGATAACTTGGGAAGGTTGTAGATTGTTCAAGATGCCATTAGGTTTGTGCAAATTTTTGAAAATTCAAACGCTCAAACTAGTATTAGCTTTGACACTGACAATTTTATTCTCGCCTTCCAATATATTTTAAAACAAACTTAAAACATCAACAGATGCCAAATGACTCGTTTATCTTAACCAAACAAGGGATATCTTTACTTATATAGCATTTCAAAATTTTGATTGCATTATTTTAATGAAATTTCTATTTTTGAAGTAGTTTCAGGTTAAAAATTCAGTTTTCTTTTGTTTATTTATACTGACACTACAAACTGCTAATTATTTTGTCCAATGCTTAAGTTTTAAAGTATTTCCTTCATGATTTTCCTCTAACTATAAAAAAAATTGTAATGGAAAGAAAAAAATTGGCACCAAACGGCTGTTTTTTAATAAATGTTGGAAGGAAAATACGAGGCCAAGGCCTACAAACTTTCCAAGAAAAATGTAGACATCAAAGTTTTAAGAATAAAAGAGTATGTATGAATCAGTGCATAGAGATTGTCGAAGCGAAGGGAGTATGCAAAAATAGGAAAATGTGGAGAAAGTTAGTGAGGATGGATTAAACATGAAGTGAATGTTTTTTGAGTTATATGCACAATTTTTTGCCTACCCCAAAAGGGAACAGCATGATTAGGTATATGTATATAATATTCTGAAAATTGAAAAATGACACCTGGACACGGGAATCGAACCCGGGACCTCTGGCTTAGTACGCCAATGCTCTAACCACTGAGCTATCCAAATCCGAATTTTGGAAAAAATTATTAACATAAGATGAAATATAAATAAAATATACTATCATAAAATAGAAATAGTAATTAAATGTTAACATTCTTTCTTATAATATGCTCATCATAACATTCAATCAAGTGTTAAATTACTGGTCTGAGACCGGGTTGTTAAGTTAATAATATAATTATAAAGGGGTCTGAACCACTAATAAGCAGTATTATAGCTCTAAAACATATTTCACTTAAAAATTGAAATAAAGCTCTTTTTTTTTAAAAGGATTTAAGTCTTGAATCTGAAATTTTCTCGAATCTTCGAATGTCGAATATCCTTAAGGATTCGAGGGTCCCATCCCTATAAATAATTCTTCTTCTTTACATTTCCAGTCCAAAAAGAAACAGAAACAAATGATAGGAGAAAATAGTGTACAGATACGTCAAACGTCACAAGACAAGAAAAAACTCATCCCTGTCATACAGAGCACCAACCACAAGGCTGATAATTCAAGACCACCAACTTCACAGCAACAAATACAGCAGAGAATCATTCATATTTTGGAAATCCCTAATCCAGGTTGATCGATAATTTCATTATAATTTATGTTGATTCATGACCTAGAATGTTTGATATATTTAAAATTCACATTAGAATGTCCAAAAGAAGTTTTACGTTTTAGTCTCTTTTTATTTTTAATGAATGTGACTACTTATATGTTGGTATATTCATAAAAAATAAATGATAACCTGCTTCAGTGGTCAAATGGTGATTTTCAACTAGTGTGCCACAAAAGGTTTGCCGCAAGATCATAAAGAATCGAAAACATTTTAAGGAGTAAAAAGAGTATTTCAAAATCCATACTCAACATTATTTTTTTTAAATCATACAATTATTATAATCTTAGCTATTGAATTTTAAAAACAATCTTAAAACTATCTTTTTAATTAAAAATTTATCCCTTAAAAACTTAAGGTATGCCTTGACAATTTTAGCGCAATGTTTTGGTTCTTGATAAAAGGTTGAACATTGCTGGTCTGTGGTGTCACTTTCACAATTGACTGGACTGCCAATGACGAGGAGTTAGGGGTTCTAATCCTAGTCAGGGTGTGCTAAAAAAAAATATTATTTTTTTCCCCAATTAATGATTTCCCACTATTTCTTCACACAAATATGGATATATTTCTTCTAATTTATTTCTTCTTCATCACTACTCCATTAGCCTAGTTAATATAATGTTTATAAACCAAACAGGTAGTGAGACGCAGTAAAAAAAATGCACATAATTATAATCTTCATATCATCATCATCATCAACTCTTTTCAGCATGTAGCTGAGCTGTTTAGTAAAATGCCTTCATCTTCCTCTATCTTTCTACCATTCTTTTCCTCTCACTTGCACACTTTCTGTTAACTACTACTCCCATCTATTTCTTGGCCTTCATTGCAGTCTTTTTGCTACACACTTTATCTCCATCATACTATTTGGCATCCTTTCCTTTTCCTTCCTCATTACATGACCATAACATCTCACTCTTGCTTCCTCTACTATCTCATGTACTCCGTGTACCCCCAGTCTTTTCCAGGATAGCTTCATTCCTAATCTTGTTTCTCCTTGTGACAGCTAACATGCTCCTCACAAACTTCATTCCCATGGCCTCCAATTTCCTAGTCTCTCTTACATTCACTGTCCATTTTACTCCTGCATATATGACAATGGGTACAAAGTACATCCTGTATAGACTTCCTTACACTTCAAAGACACTTCTCTTCTCCACAGCAGGTCTCTTACAGACATAAAGAAAGAAATCCCCCCCCCCCCCCCCTACGCCCGCTGCCCTCTTCTTATTAGATCTTCTTTACTCTCACCCTTCACCTCAATCACATTTTCAAGATTTTTTACACTCTGTGCCTTTCTCAACTCTACTCCATAGACAGAGACTCTGTATCAAGTAGGCTTGTTCAAATTTGTTTCATTTGTCACAGAGCCTGCGCATCCTGACCCGCAACCTACCATTTCTGTGATGAATTCGTCAGGAGAATTTGAACCCTTGTCAAACTTAGCATTGGGTTGCCCGAACCAAGATGGATTTAGCAACGTGATCTTAGTGCCTGAAACTACACAAGGTAAGAGCACATTATAAACTCTTATTCTGTTTTGCTGGTGATGAAATGTCAAAATTTTAATGTTTGCTGCCTCTCTCTTTCACTATCTCTTTTTTTATTTATTTCATTCACTCTTTTCCTCTCTTTTTTTGTTCTCTCTCGTTCATCCTCTTCCTCATTTCTCTTTTCTCCCCTTCCCCCACACCCCTGACACTCAAATATAGGTACCTTGCCGATAGCAAGCTTACCTCACATTGTTTCACCATGGCATAGCGTATAGGATAGGGCCATAGTGTGGTCTGTCAAGGTAGACTGCTATCTTTCAAGGCAAACAAAGTGTACATTTCTTCTAAATTCCACCTTCCTCATCCTTATCCTATTTGTGTAACTAATTGCCTGTAGCCTGGCCAAGTAATAAAATATAGAACACATTGCATAATCTTTCTCTTAATTTCTTATTATTAGGAAGTAGTTTTGATACGAGCTGCTTTACCAAAATAAAATAATTCAGGTCTATATCAAGGCTGAGTTTTAGAGGTTGGAAACCCCCTTCCTCCCTCAAAAGTATCCTATTATTAATTTATAATTTTTTTTAGTATTCCTCCCCAATACTTAGGCTAGTAGCTTATTGGAGTCTTAAAATGTATAACAGCTACAACCTTCACAGGTAACAACCCCTCAAAATAAATTTCTCAGTACCTGTTTGTATTATTTTATGGTCAAGTAAATCCTAAACAGTGCTCATTTTTTGGCCTTAGGATTACCTTGATATTTCTTTATACTTCATGTCTTGCTAGCTGTGCAGGCTATCTCTGTGTGTACACTAATTGGATGAGCTAGAAATGTAAAATTTAAATAAAATGTACCCAAATTTGTGAGAAGGGATAGTGAGAAATAATTTTAAGGTAAACCTCAATACATTAGGGTGTCTTATCTGTCACAAAAGTCATTAATTGAGGTTTTTTTTCATGAAAGTCACTAAAAAGTCATAAAATTAGCTTTCAGGTAATTAGTTTTTGTGATACAAAGAGGTTTTGTGTTTGTGTTTTAGGTCCGTCAGTTGTGCGCTACTGCGATGAAGGGGCGAGGGGAGAAGGTGTGGAACACTTGAAGACATACGCTGCTCCAAGTGTGACTAAAACAGTTGGAACATTTCAATTATACAACGTGTTGGATTCCGAGACCTCAGCTACCAACAATCTAATACACTTCAACTACTGAAAACTTAATAAAAAAAGTTTTTTCCTTGTACCTTGTGTCTTATTACCAATCTGGGCTACCAACGTACAAAATACTACTTTTTTTTTAACTAAAACATTTCTCATTACAATGGTAGCTTATGGGCATGTTCACTGTTAGTCTTATGCCTTGTTGAAGGTTTTGACAGGACATAAAAGATTGCTGTCAAAATGGAAATGAGTATTGAACTGAAATGAATGACAACACTTCTACAATAAAGTCACATAACTTATAGATTTATTTAAGATAAAATCTTTTTATTTACATGGTTTAAATTTGTATTGTATAGTACATGTTAGCCTTTTGACAGGAAAATAAGTTTTTATCTCACCTCTATGTTAAATTCAAATTTATCCTCACTAATTTCACTGAGGGAAATGATGTTTATGTCATTTTGTTGGGCAAACTATAAAAATTAATAGAATATTAAATTGTTGATACAATACCATTAAAATGTTCATTTATACTACAATTAGTCTTATGACTTTTTTGAATGAGTGAATGAATTTATTCCAGTGTAGTAAATCAATTCAGGATGTTCATTGACTATTGTGGGAAATGATGAAAAGTCTATCTTTTAATCATCATAAGATTTATCTAGCCAGACAAATCAGTTTGGCTCAATAGACTACATAAACTTAATTGTAACTTTCCCAGATGATGTTTTTTATATTGTTCCTGGTAGATACTGATCATCATAAATCACAGATATCCATTGATCACAAACAAGTTTGTCTTCTGGAAATATTGATTGCTTAAGGGCCAGGCACAAAGTGAAAGATTCATTTTTAACTTTTTTTAACTTTTAATGTACTTTTGTCTCTTGTCTTTGATAATACCTCCATATAACGTTGTATGGGTCTAGAGCAGATATATGATGCAATATTTTGTCCCATATAAATTTTAATTCTCTCCCAAGCATTATCTAAGTGTGTCTTGGCATTCTGAATTTGTTCATCACAATGTTAAGGAAACACACTTTAATGTTTATGCAAACGTCTTTAAAGGCCTTGGCGTCCCTAACAGTTGCTTTGTTGGCACTAACATGGAACACGGAACAAGTTTTCGGATACATTTTGCATAGTTTTAGTTGAATCTTTAAGGTACTTTTCCTCTTTATTATTTTTTAAACATTCAAGAATGTTTTAATTATTTCAAAATGTCTGTAGAATATTGTGATATATTAGTCAAACTCGATATTTGGGTACAAAAGTTATATTAAAGTTTGAGATACAGTACTTAAAAACTTATCAAACTAATTGAGATATTTTTAGTAATATAAATGACCAAATTAAATCTTTTCTATTTTTATTCTCTTCTCCTTATTTGATTAAATAAGAAAGGAATAAAAATAGACAATATAATGTTTAAATTGAGGTATGTTCGACTGATAAATGTAGTAGGATACTGTTTTAAGGTAAGTTATCAATTACTATCGAAATACATAATTGAATGAAACAAGGAAATGCACTTTATCCATTACTTTTTATTCTAGCCTTAGAGTATACTATTAGAGTAATGCAAGAGAGTAGGGAAGGACTGACATTTAACAGTACAATACAACTATTAAAATATGCAGATGATTTCGCTTAGTTGGGCAATAGTAAGAAAAGTGTGGCCATAAATGCAAACATTTTATTAGAGGCTAGTAAGGAAATAGGTTTAGAAGTGAAGCTGAAAAGACTAAGTATATTATCACACAGATTGAGGATGATAATAAGTTTAAATATTTAGGCAATATTTTAACTAGCAATAATGATAAGAGTGGAAATTATGAAAAGAATACAGTCAGAAAATACATGCTATTACTCGGTCAGTAAGTTGTTGACATCTTGCCTGCTGTCCAGGAATGTAAAACTCAGAATATACTAAACAAAATGTGGTCTCTTACCTTACATGACGAAAAGAAATTTAGGGTGTCGAAACAAGATGCTTAGGAAGATATTTGGTTCAAAAAGGGATGAGGCTACTGGGGATTGGAGGAGCTTATAATAATGTATAGTGATACCGGTTTTTGATGATGATGATGGTGACCCGCGTATGCCCCCACGGTTGGGAAGCTATTATATTGATTCCGGTTTTTATGATGATGATGACGCATGCATGCCTTACTGCACACTTGCACATAACTATGTGATCTGATTGTATGTGTATTTCTTAGTGTAGGATTACTTATTGGTTATTTGTTGAAATCAGTAGAAAATTAATGTTGTACATGATTTATTTTGTTAATTGCACCTTCAGTGTTGTAAATATGATTTTAAAATGATACAGTATTTGTTCATTTACGAACTGACGTGGAGAGCCAGGGCTAGTGCTGTTACAGACTGAGATTTTCTCTATATTACTATACACACAAGCTGCTTATATATGACCTACCCCTTGCTTCTTGGACCCCTTGTCATCAGTGTTAAAACTAACTAATAGGAGAACTCCTGGCAACCTGTTGTTGTGAAGGCTAGCATACTATTGGGTACAGGAAGCCAGCTTATCACTTGATTTTCAAATAGAACGAAGGTTTTTTTTTAATAAAGAAAGTTTTAAAACGTATTATATTGAAATTACTTCTGAAAACGCTTGATCATCCGTGGCTGAAGTGTTAAAAGGAAAATTTACATACAGTTCCTTAAAGAAAAATACACTTTATTCATGACTTTAAATATATGAGAGGGGTCCAAAACAGTATCATTACAAATGATGAGCTACATACCCTGTACTAATTATATTGTTGGGATAGTCAAATCCATGAGCACCCATAAATGCGTTATAAGGGAGTTTCCAATTCCCCTTCTCAATCTGCAATTTTAACTTTTCTTTTGTTAATTTTTATGAAAATCCAAATTGTGTATTTTGGATTTGGCTGCAATTTGTTAGCAACAACTTTAAACCATCAATAACAGAGTTAGCAAATATGAAAATTATAAAATGTAGATTACCTCTCATTCCCTCTTCAACAGATTTATTTTCATTTTGTTCGGTTCAATCAAATTGTGAAAAATATAATGTTTTCTCTTTTCAATTGGTTCAGTTAGATAGCTACAATTAAATTTTATTTTTTTTAGATTTTATTTTTTTGTTTGGTTAAATTGCCTCATAAAACTTATATAATTAACTCAGAATTATATTCGAATGCCCTAAGATTCTTTCCCACAAATGGGTGAAGGGATAGGGAGTTCAAACGCCGACACTAGGGTGGTTTTAAAAAATCGATGTCGGATTTTTTTGGGGGGCACCCCCCTAAAATGTTTCATTTTGTTAGATTTTAAGATTGCCAAAGTTTGAGCACAATTGGAAGATGTTAACCCGTGCCACTGGGGCCTCAAAGTTTTGAAAATCTCGATTTTTTGGCAGTTTGGCGACTTCAGCGACCCATATCTCTTGAACGGCTAAAGCTATTTGCCCGTGTCATACATCAAATTAAAGGCCATACTGTTTTTAACATTTTATATTCTACACAATAAATACGCAACTAGTACTGAAACCGAAAAAATAGAGCCAATGTCCCTAAAAACGTGACTAGGTACCCCTGAGAGCGAAGATGCGTTATTTGTATTATTATTGCTTATTATGGACAAATACTTGTACTTTGAAATCCCATTTAATTTAAATATGTTTGCTATGGTATACCGTTAATTTTAGACCCACAACAATGGTTTTTTTTTATGTCAGGTATGTATCTACTTTTTCCTCATACTGTATCACTGGCGACCCCAAGCAGGTAAAACCAAACAAGTTTAAAAATTTATTAGGTTACCCTACTATCTATTGTTATATTTTAAGTAGAAGTCCAGGGGTTCAGAGTCTGTTATTAAAAAAAGAAAAGGATAGCTAGGTGGTTCTTGCTTTTATGATTTTGTTTCTGGGTCAGTTGAAAAGTATTCGCTGAACAGTGAAAGTCGTATTTTGTTCTACGTTCGTGTGATCGAGATTAAAAAAAAACCACTAAATATTAACTACAAAAGACATTTTTATTTTAATTAGGTCGGTACCTACTAACACGTACTCTTTGTTTTAGTTAGTGTCATTTTGTGTCATTTATTCATTCTTCTAGTGAACATTTTTATTTCTCGTAAAAGTGATGGCTTCTACATCTGGCATGAGAAGTAGAGGTAGAGACAAAATTTTTCTAATTGACTATCCAGCTCATCAGATAACTGGATGTAAGCTGCCCTCCAATCGACAAGTTCTAGCTACTATGTTCTACAATTTGCGTACTGTGAAGTTAAATGTGAGAGACTCTGCCACAACTACTGTTGACGAGGTTTCCGTTTTTTGGACAAAAGCTCGAATTCCTACAAAACAAAAGAAAAATGTCATAGTAAAGCTGGAAAAACTGTACGATGATTGGAGAAAAATGCAAAAGTACAAGGATAGAAAAACGGAAAGTGCAAGAAATGCTGTAAAAGAGTTTACCCTAAAGTTGGATGATCTCTTTGATATTGCCCACCAAGATGCCCTGACGATGATGACTTCAGAAGAAGACAAGGGGTTTCTGTTGAAACAAAGACAGAAAGGAAGACCAGGCTCCATGCTTGGAGTTGACCTGAAGTTGGCTAAAGCTGAAGAAAGACTACTACAGAAACAACGGAAGGTCTTGGACAAACAACTTGAAGCGGGAAATTTGGGTAAGCATTTAAAAAAATATATTTTCCTTGTAGCGAAACTTTATAAGATCTAGATCACTAGCTGAAATTTCCATCAATATTAACTTTATACTTATTGTCTCATCTCATTGTTCACAGAGACGGTGGAGCTCACGGACGACGAGACAACAGAAGAGTCAGAAGGACGTGAAACGCCGTATGAAGAACAAAAAGAATGGTCGGCGATTGATAAATCCAAGTTCGATGTAGGCGAGAATGTTTTGAAACTACTGCCCAAAGAAGAAGTAGAGAATATCAAAGAAGAACTGCAAAGAAAACTAATGGAATGCCAGCCCAGAGACGACTACAAAGATCTGTTACAGTTGGCATTGATATATCTTGGCCATCTTGACGGAAAAGATGTGCGCTTCAGGTCTCCAGGTCCAGTACACCATGCCCGGTGGATGGCAAAAGCTATTTACTGTCTGAAAATACAACTCTTCCGTGACCAGTTTAAGCTGACTTCCCAAGAACAAGAGGCCCTAGAAGCACTTTGTGTTTTCATCGTTCGAGTCTACTTTAAAGCCTGGTTTAACGCCCCCAGAGCGTGTTTAGCACCAAAACAAGACCTAGAACTCATTGAAAATCTATTGAAATACGAAAGCATTGACAAAAAAATATCAGAAAAAGGAATTAACAAAATGATAAATCACCTGTGGTATCTTAGTCCTGAACTTGTTGCCCTGGCATTGTTTGACCCGACAGTGCAAAACACCGTAAAGAGCCAAATGGCGACAAAAATCTTAACAAATCAAGCAGAAGAAAATGAGAAGTGCTCCAGAAATATGCGACCCAAACTAAAAAAAGAACAACTGCCGAAATTCCTAGAAAAAGGTCTCCCAGCCCTAATTACAAGTGAGACTTACCTGTTGTTCAAGAGAGTAAACATCAACACCTAATTTCTGGAAAAAGACCCTGCAACTTGGCCGCAGAACATCAACTACCAGGAGGGGCAAAGGATGGTAAACAACTTGAAAGTTGTGAACGACATGGCAGAGCGAGGAGTCAAGCTCATCACAGATTACAACCAATTACTTACAAAGGACGAGCAACAAAAACAATACGTTCTCCAAGTAGTCAGCAGATGCCGTCAGCTGTATCCAGATAGCTCCAAAACCACATTATGTCAGTCCCTTGAATAAATTTAAATAAGAATAAAATGAAAAAGACATTTATTATACTTGATTTTTTAAATACATAATTGTTTTCATTCCAAAAATTGATAACATAGGAAGGAAAATGGGTTTTTTCACAATAGGTTCCATCTTCGCTCTAAGGGGTACCTAGTCACGTTTTTAAGGACATTGGCTTCATTATCTCGAATTCAGTACTACTTACGTATTTTTTATTGCATATAAAATATTATAAACAGTATTGCCTTCAATTTGATGTATGACAAGGGCAAATATATTAAACCGTTCTAGAGATATGGGTCAGCAAAGTCGCCAAACTGCCAAAAAATCGAGATTTTCAAAACTTTGAGGCCCCAGTGGCACGTGTTAACATCTTTCAATCGTGCTCAAACTTTGGCAATCCTAAAATCTGATAGAAAGAAACATTTTAGGGGGGTGCCCCAAAAAAAATTCTGACATTTTTTTTTACCCTATGAGATAAAACCAACCTAGCCGACACCCACCCTCGAAATTACAAAGATTTTAATATGAAGCTTAAAGTTGGCCTTGTATAAAACTTCAAATAACTTGTAGAATCACTCACTTTTCAAAACTTTTCCATAGAAGGTCCACTCCAAATAGCTTATATTTGCATATAAATTCACTTTTTTTTTACTCCAAGAGAGGACCATTCTAATTAGCTTATAAAAGCATTCCATTTTCAAAAATGTGTTAGGGAAAGACCACTTTCAATAAGTTCTTAAAATATATATTATTTTACAAAAAAATCCAGGTAGAGGACCATTCCAAATAGCTTCTAAGGGCATCAAATATTTTAAAATTTGCGGGTAGAAGACTACTTCAGATAGCTTCTAGTGGCATCTAATTTTCTTAAATCAGGTGAGAAACATACTATATAGCTTCTAGGGGCATCCAAATTACAAAAAAAAGTCTGGGTGTGGACCACTTCAAATAGATTATAGATAATCTAATTAATATTTTTTTCAATATTGGTAAGCAAATCCTAAAAAGAGTTTTAGAGGCATTCAATTTTCAAAAATTTACCGAAGGAAACTATACTAAATAGCCTCCAGGAGTATCCAAATTTCAAAGATTTAAGGGGTATCACTATTCTAAATACCTTCTAGGAGCACCCAATTTGCTAGCATTATTGGAGGGAGAGAAGGGTAAAAGGACCATAACAACTTGTTACTTGCCCCACTCTTCCCCTCTCAAACAAAAAATTAATAAATCTCCACCATTACTATATAAAGCAACAATGTTCTTATTTTTAGGGTTCAATAATAAGTCTTAACATCCTGTCATAAACTTACAATTAAAATTAAATTCACTATACGCTCATGCTTACATTAGATTAAATTCCTAAAATTTTCTCGCTAAGGATAGGGGGTGCCACACGCCTGGGCGGAAGATGAAGCCCCAATCCACCCCAATTTGTAAAACCATATGAGCACCCTTGATCATGTCTCGTAGATTACGGTGGGCAAGACATGCAACGCGAAGGGGAGAATCTAGAACCGTGTTCAGAGAATGGATTAGCAAACCCAATAGGAAGAGACCATTGGGAAGACCTGGTGGTCTAGGGGTAAGGTGTCAGACTTCTGTGCTGAGGGTCCGGGGTTCAATCCTCGGTCCCGGCACAGATTTGTCTGATTGCCAAACCCTTCACCTCTGACAAGATGTGTATTAATCACAACTTGTGAATGTGAGGAATGCCAGGCCTCTACCGTGGTTCGGATTCCACGTTAAACTGTAGGTCCTCCATTTCATCTCACAATCACCCTACCATTGCACATTAGCGTAAGTGTGTATAACCCGAACGGGTAGTAAGACGCGGTGCTAATAATAATAATAATAATAATAATAATAATAATAATAATAATAAGACCTAGACGCAAATGGGAGGATAAAATTATAATTGACCTGAAAGATAAACTATGTGACTGATAAGATGTATTGCATAGAACTATCTCAAGATAAGGATAAGTGATGTAGGCCTACTTTTTGAACGTGCGGTAATGCATTTTCCCGTTTCTAATACCATAAAGTAGGTAATGGTAAGTAATTTAATATAATGATACAATAAAATTTTTAATTATTTAATGTTGATCACTAAGACTAAGTACAAAAATTCCAAAGATACAGGAGAAAATATCAACATGTTCGTTCATAATAATATAAAACGCTAAAAGCTGTCTGCTTATCCTATCGATACTATCTTTTTATACCTATAGAAATTTTTTTGTACATTAGGGAATGTTAACGTAAAATTTAGAGAAATTAAAAAAGCTTCTGTTGGCTAACCTGTTCGAAAAATGCTGAAGTTTTTAAGTAACCGACTAAGTCGTCCATTTTGTCTCTGACCACTAGATCGATTGGTTGAGTGTCAGCTAAAAAGAATCTACTATCATCGGCTTTCTTGATACAACGTTTAGTAATTTTGATTTAAATTTATGTTAGATCAATGATTAATTAGATACTTTTTATTGTTGTGGAAAGTAAACTTATTAAACATGTATGAAAATATCTCTTAAAATTGCTGGGTTTTACCGGCACAAAGGTTTGTGTTCTAATTTTATCCTAAATTAATGTATTAGATTTTCATACTGTTTATTTAGTCCACTACAAATGTAGTGTGAAAAAATTAAATTTGCTTAATATAGTTTCATCGACTACTATGTTAAATATATATTATCAGCTATCAAGTTTGCATAATTTTGTTGCCATATTTTTAGATTGATAACACATGCATATTATGTTAAATGACCAAACCACTTTTATTGCGATTTACCCTATTAATAGCCACTTACACATCTTGAATTATTAAAATGCTTTTATTGTGATTTACTATTTTATTCATTTTAATAATTAATATTACAATTTATTGCTAAAGGGTTAATAAAGACACAAACTCCGTATTCGTGGTCCGTAGTCCATGCTCTAAGAAATAGATTACATAATATCAGATTGTTCTGACCAGAGTGTCCTTACTTTGTAGAAGTGCCAAACTTGCTATAGAATACCAATCACAACTGAATAAATATGTTCTTGCACATTGAATTAAAATAATGAATGGCAGAGAATCCGTCGCTATGGAAACATACAAAATGTAAAGATGGATACACGTGTTGCTATTTCAGAAACTTTTTTTTTTTTTAATCTAAACACCCTGGGAAGACTGCTCTCTAAGAAATCCAAATTTTTTAGAAATATTGGCTTTGCTTTTGTAGGATCAACACCCCTATAATTAAAAGTGCTGGTTTTATTTAATCCAAAATACTAGTACATCCGTTTTGCATTTTCAGGTTATTGCAAACATTTTAAGTTTGATAAGCCTAGCTAAAATCGAGTTATAAATATATTTCTTGTGATTGTACTTAAAACCTACATTTTAGTATATACTGGCAATTTTCTCAACATAGTTGTTTTTGGTTTATTTAATTCTTATATTATGATCAGCTGACTGCTTGACACTCGCTCCTTGCTGTGGACAATTTTCTTTCAAATTATTTGATTGGATGAAGTCTCTTAATATTTCATTGGTTGAAATGGTCACGTGATTAAGAAGATTGACTCTCTAATCGCGAGTAGAATTTCTTATGGACCAGGAACACGGATCTACGGATATTGAGTCTGTGTCGGAGCCTTTAATCTTAGTTTATTTGCATTCTATGCATTAGCATTATGGATGAGGTGAGGTCTGTTCAGTTAATTTGTAAATTCTGTTTTAATTTGCTAAACAGACGCCTGAATTTTTTTATAAAATAGCTAATTAGGTTTTTTATGCAGGGATCTCGATCAAAATTGTTTTCCTCTTTCCTTTCATTCAAATGTGGGTACACTTGCTTTAAATATAACTTATCCTTTAAGCTATTAGCATAATTAGTACACAAAGTGTATAAACGGGTAGTATGAAGCGGCGCCTAAAAATACGGTTTCCCATTCTTGCACATCCCTACTCTATTAGAGAAATTTTCATATATCCATATAACCTAAACCGGTGGTACGCAGTGATAAAAAATGTGAGATTTAGTGAAATATAACTAGTAAGTACAGGACAAAACGCTACTGTACGGCTAAAGGCCCTGAACAAGACTCCATAAACCGTACTCCTAGTTCTTGGTCCTCAAATTCTATTTGAGATCATAGTCCATACCTGTAATCACGTGACTGTTCCAACCATTCGTCCAATCGAAAACTCTGTAATAAACTCTTCTACAGCAAGGAGCGAGCGCCAATAAGTCAGTTGATCCAATAAAATAAAAAATTTGTTGAGAAAACTTCCAGGATATAATTATAATGTAGTACATTCACAAAACAATTTAGGCTATAACATGGTTTAAACTATCAAACTTAAAATAAATTAGCCGGAAAATGCTAAACAATTATAGTACTAGTATTCTGAATGTAAACAAAGCAAGATTATTTTCATGCATCCTTTATGTTAAATGGGTTTGGATCTTCAACAAGAATATAACCATTCACAAAATTAAATCTAACCATAAACAATTTATTTTGGTGTTTTAAGATGGATTCCAACTCGCATGCCTGTATTTTCTCAACTGTGATTGGTGGTCTCTATGAACTAGTACTTAAAAAGTTAAAGTGAATAATTTATACGGACAAGGACTCTGGCCAGAATAATCTGATACTATAGCATTGATTTTTTACGGACTACGAACCCATGGATACGGAGTCTGTGTCGTGGCCTTAATGGGGAACGGCAGAGCACTTTGGAAGGTTTTGATGCCAAATTCGAAATATTGTGTTTGTCCAGTGTGTTATCTGGTGGCAAACATTGATTAAAATGCTGAAATTTGTGAATATTTTATTGAAATTGATTCTTCAAACGAAAATAACAGTACTAATGGGGATATTTTACTGTGGTTATATATTTTTTAATTTAATTTTCGGATAGAACAAACTTTGAAATTCAGAGGTGGGGACAGTAAGCGAGGTAATAAAAGGGTCTTTTAATAATTATTTGGTCTAATTTGTTTTTAACATTAACATATTTAAGTTAAATGTTTCTATAAAGTTTTATATACTTTATACTACTAAAAGAACATTTATTGCTTGTTTTAAAATATGTATATAGGCAGGAGACATCCCTCAATTTGAGAGAAAAGATATTACAAAAGAAGAGACCTAGAGTAGAAAGGGAATAAAAAAAGGCTTTTGTAATGAAGGGAAAAAAATATTATGAAAAGAAAAAGTGCAGCTGAGAAACTGCTTGAAACAATGTCATAACTTACATTATGGGCTGAAAATAAATACCGAGAATTGTAGGTAGTTCCAATTAACTGTTAACGAAAGTTTTATATGATATGTAATATTGAAGGTACATATTAAAAAGAAATGATTGTGAGGAGAGGTAAAAGTACTGTTTCTATATTTTGACTATAAATAAAAATTATCCATACCACATCTAAGGTAATTCCGGGATCAAAATCAACTTAACGTAAAGTTCCCTTAAAGTAAAGTTCCCTTAAAGTTAACTTAAGTCTGATCACAATTCACGTAACTTAATGTAACAACTTTAACCAAACATCTCCATTCTAGAGTATGTGTTTTGATCTGTGATTTGTACTATTTGTATTAGTGTATCTGATCTGTGAATGTTTACAGTTTTCAATCATTATGATTATGTTAGTTGATTTATATTTTAATGAGGATCTTTTTTTGAAAGCAATACACTATACCATTTTATATAATAAAATCTTTGTGGTTTTAACTTCTTTACAATATTTGAATTAAGTCTGTTCTAAAACGTTCTATAATGATACAATACTAGTGCTTATTTTAATTAAATGTCCAATCACTAGAACCAAAGCTAAAAAGTAAACCTTGGTCTTATAACCAACAAATGAAATACTATTACTTTAATTTGGCAATTTTAATAAATAATGTTTGTAATACATATGGCTGAACACCTTGCAGGTGCTGAGCGTTTAACTCTGTCAACATGCACCTGTACAACCTGACCTTGCAGCGAGCCACAGGCATCACCCATGCTGTCCATGGCAACTTCTCAGGCAGCAAGATGCAGGAGATCCTCGTGTCTCGTGGCAAGTCCCTGGAGCTGCTCAGGCCTGACCCGAATACCGGCAAGGTCCACACCTTGTACACGGTGGAGGTGTTTGGCATCGTCCGCTCACTCATGGCCTTCAGGCTCACCGGAGGGACCAAAGGTTACTATCGAAGTTACTTTAACTCACTTTGTTTCTATCAGACAGCATAGACACTACATTACACTTAATTGGCTTTGATGTGAATATTGTAGCTCAAATTCTGTACAGTTTTATTCTATTATCACCTAAGTTAATTTAAAGATTTTGTCTTGAATACTAAATTTATGAACATCTTAGACTTTTTTCTATTAATTATTAATAAAAAGTCTTAGCTTAACTTACATAATTTTATATATATGACCTCTTAACATATAACAGGGTAAAGTGTCAGCTGCATTTCACACAACTATATGTATGAATATGTGAAAGTAGATCCAGTAACTTGGGTAATTTCCTTCCAATGGAAGCCTTGCACTAGGTATCTCCTGCCTGTGGTACACTCCTCAAGCAGGTTGTCTTTAGTGCTATATTAACAGGAGACTCCGCATCGTTGGAACTTGATTTCTTCTTGCTCTTGTTCCTGGTATACATCTCCAACAAAATTAACCTCTGTTTAAATTTCTAAATTCTATTCTTTATCCCTACCCAGTGATGTGGATCGGGTAAATACCCAGCGGGTAGGGTAAATATAAATGGGTATTTACCTATTTCTTAAATACCCACCCAAAAAATTGATATTTTCATAAAATATCTTCAAACTACTATATTACTAATTTTTGTTAAAAATGTATTACATAACTTTAAAATCAAATTTAAAATTGTTTTAAAAACTAGCAACGACCTCAATTGGAAGGTATGGTTGTATAAATTATTGAAATCCAAACTATTGAAACAATAAAGTGCGTTGAAACAAAAATATTTGGAAATTTGCAGGCTCAGGAGCAAACTTATTTCTGTGAAAAAGAACAAAAGTCCCGAATTAGATGAATAATCAAAATTCGAGGAAAACTACATATTGTTTTTACAAGTAATCAGTTGGATTTATTGCTTTGTAATAAACACAAAGTTCATTGGACAAAATGAAGAAATTGTAGTTGCCTTGACTATGATATTTAGGTAAATGAACGTATGTGTAATTACTAGAGATGGGTCACTCGAATCTTCGAATCCACCAAGTCCTGACAAGTATTAGAGATTCGAGGATTCGGTGTTTAACTGTATTCGATGGTCAAATCTTTCCCCTCTTAGACCATGCTTAATATTTTGAATTTAAAAATTACTTAGGCCTACTTGAAAAGTACAACTTAATCCATAATCATTATTTTGTCGGACAAAAGAGATAAGCATGAATAAAAACTTTTTTTATAAAATAATAATTGTAAGGTGTGTACAATCTAACGTGCCTGATATCCTACCCTCCCACCTCTATGGGAAACTTGGATTCAACCTTTACAGTGCATGCTCACTTCTGAAACTTTAATCTCACGAACAATCTGGTAAATATTTAATGAACAAATTAACTCTTCAAACACTGAAAATCAAAACTAGGATTACAAATAAACTCGAAATAAAACAAATTACGGCTCTTTTTTTTAACAGAAATTCGAACACATTACACAAGATACAAAGCCAGCTGCCATGATGATTTACTCGCCAGAGTGATTAAATAAACATGACTCTTAAATTTTACTACCCAACTAGTTTTAATTATCTACAACTAAGCAAAGAACCCCAATTCTTACAATTCTTACAATTCTTAAGTTAGATATTTTGTTGGGTTTCATGAAAAATAAATATTGTCAACAGTTAAACACTGATAAAACTTTATTTAGGCCTACCAGCTTACGTATTGTATATCGATTATTGGTTTGTAATCGATTCAGGTAATCTTATCACTTAGTAAGCGCAATTGAGTTATAAGAATCAAATCAAAACTTGCTAATTCATAATTGGTTTTTAATTGATTTTAACTAAGAGTTTATTATTAGAAAAAAATATGTTAAGATTGTTTAATTTGGCTTGAATATAATCAATATTTCGCTGGGGTGGTTGGGGTTGATTAAAATTGAAAGCATGATCGAAATAAATCTTAATTTACAGCTTAGGCCTATATTGTAGTTCTATTTGTAAATCATTAAAATTTCTAACGATTTGCTAGGATTCGGATTAGAGAAATAGTGGATTCGACCCACCTCTTAGTATTTACAACAAAAAGATGGGCCTCTACCCTTGGTATCCATCAAGGATTTCTAGAAGACTCATGTGCATACTGAAGATAACCAGGTAAAATGAAGAAACTCATGAAAAAGTTGCAGTTCTGGGATTTGATGAAATGAATATAAATAAGGATATGAGTACAGGGGGTTTAGGGGGTCTATCATCCTGGAAAATCAGGGAAAACTGGAATTAGCTGGGAATTTTGTAATTTACAACAAAAAAATCTGGGAAAATGTTGTTTTAAACAAAATATGAAACAATAATAATTCAGTAAATAAAAATATGATTTTTTTTTTTTTTGCTGTCATTCTCATTTTCCAATTCCTAGTAATACAAATAAAAACACATGTTTATTTAAATATAAAAAGGAGAAAGTGTGTTAGAAGGTTGTGACATAATGTTGTCTGGAATTTCAAGAAATAATCGGGAAAGTCCAAAATTAAATTGGTCAAGTTGAGTAGACACCATGGAGTATGATCCAAGGTTCGATCAAATTTTAGCTCCCCACTAAAAATGCAAGTAATAATGTTTTCTAACTGGATGCACCACATATTTATGGACTTAGACTTCAAAATCACATCTGAAATATTGAATACTGCTGTTATAAAACTTCATTTATGACAACACAAAAGTTCGAAATACTTTGTAATAGGCAAGTCTGGATGTTATTAACACACTAAATTATAATTTTATTTGAGGTAATGAACCCATGTACTAAATAAATGATAATAATTGTTTTATCTAGTATGAGTGATAATGTGAGTAGGAAAAATAGCTTAGAGTAGCTGCAGACCTACTATACTGTTAGATCTCGACGCTCAGAATTGAGTTATCGTACACCGCTAACTTAATATTATTATTTCTGGAAAACCAGTTGTATGAAGAAAAAAAAACTTACTCAAGACTATTATCTAAAACTTTCCCACTGACAAACTTCCTGGCTGAAAAATAAAAAAAAAATCCTCGCATAGTACTTTTCTCAGGTCGTACAGTTTCATTGTATTGTTTTTTTAACGTATAAATAACGTATTCTTAAAATAAAATAAAAAATTTACTGTTGTAATCGTCATATTGTGTTGAATAAGTACATATAAAAAAACACTATTTGAGGTATTGCACAGCCATGTAGGTGATGTATTTAAATACGCTACACTAAGAAGTTTATACGGTTGTGTGCAGAGGAGTGGCTCTGGTCACGAAGCGACGTCATCAGCTCCTGCTAAGTGAACCATAAAACTGGCTGAACTTGACAAACTTATACTCTAGAAACCTTGCATCCCTACTATTTAGTTTAATCTTAATAAATAAAGTTACTATCACAACTTATCCAATAATTTTAGATTTTTTTCAAATGAATATTAATTTGTAAATGTGTATACCACCTGAGAATGGCACTTATTGGAGAATTTTAGCTGTCAATATGTTTATTGGCTAAGCTTCATAATTGTTGAAGCAATTTTTTTAAAGGTTAACTGGTCTTTCATTTCATAATTGGGTTTGTTATAGATTACATTGTGGTGGGTTCGGACTCTGGTAGGATCGTGATTTTGGAATACATCCCGGCCAAGAATGTTTTGGAAAAGGTCCATCAAGAAACGTTTGGAAAGAGCGGATGTCGCAGAATCGTGCCAGGACAACACTTGGCTATTGACCCAAAGGGCAGAGCTGTCATGATAGGTACGTTTTGTGGAGATTTTCATTGGTTAAAAGGGCTGCCCATAAACTACTTATGTATACTAGGGCCAGGCTAATCAAGGGGGAGACTGAGTTTAAAAATGGACATCACATTAGAATTAAGCGTATTTATTTTGAAATTGACCTAACTGCATGCATGTACAAACAAATGATCTACAAACTTGGAAAACACGTTTCAATAAAAGGGTTATAATATATGCCTACAATTAAAAAAACCACTTTAAATAGGAGGGAACTTAAATGATATTGTAATGTAAGACTAAAGGGGATAGCAAAATTTTAATAAGGGGGCAGGGGGTAAAAAAAAAGTGATGTAGCTAATTGACAGTCTCCAACTTGCATACCATCTAATTTTGAGTTTCCACTACACTAAAGACATGTATTTCATATTATACATTTTAACTTTGGGGGATTGTGACATTTTAAAAAAGACAAGGGGTTTTTAAACTTAAATTTCATATTGGAAATAATTTCTGTGCTGTTAAATCACTCTAAGATAAGTTCTTGGAAAAAAATCAAGTTTAGAGGCTATTTTTTTAACTATAATATATTAAAAAATTATTTTTGGACCAATTTTTCCACAAATGTGGGTCTTGTTTCTAGTTGATTGGTATCAGCCAAACAGTTAGTTTGGTCTAAGGAGCAAATTTGATCATTTCAGTTGGGTCTCAAGTGTTAGCTTGATTCTCATTTCTTTTGATACAAGTTAATATATTTAGTTGGGCGATAGTTACAAAGCAAAGTTAGGTTGCTAATTACAGTGTTGTGTGTGTAGGGGCTATAGAGAAGCAGAAGTTGGTGTACATCATGAACAGGGACGCAGAAGCCCGTCTCACCATTTCCTCCCCTCTGGAAGCCCACAAGAGTAACACCCTTGTTTATCACACTGTGGGGGTCGATGTGGGCTTTGAGAATCCCATGTTTGCCTGTCTTGAAATTGACTATGAAGTGAGCCATTCATTAAAAACTTTGGGAATCTACATCCTTCTAGTTTCTGTATTAATACATACTCATATATCATATCTCTTTAAGGAAAATCTCTTTTCGCTTTATGAGGTAATTGTATTATATTTGGAAGAAGGTACAGGGAAGGTGGATAGAAACATAAGAGACGAACACAATATGGCTTTTACAAAGCTGCCAATGTAAAGTGTGAACTGTGTTCTTTTCATTGTAAAAGCCATATTGTGTTCGTCCCTTTTTATATGTTTCTATCCACCCTTCCTATACCTTCTTCCAAATATAATACTCGTATATTAGTTCCTGTTCGACACCTAAGCTCAGTCGGTAGTGTGTCTTATCTACTGAGTTAAGGGTCCTGGGTTCAATTCCTAGCATGGCCAAAAAATGTATCATTGGTGAAATGTTGCTTTACCCTTTCACAATGATGAATTAATGGCTAAGGACTAGATAATTATGCGTATCCTAGTCTTAAGTTAGTTTATAAGGCATAATAAGCTATGACAGGCCTAGCAAGCTGGTAGTGGAAAATAATATGGCTTGAATAAAAAACTGCCATGGGTTGGAAACAGTAATGGATGTAAAGTAAATATCGGTAGTTCCTATCGAATGTAGGATAAGAAATACACTGCTTGAGTTTTTTTCTTTGAATTCAAAATGTAGAATGAGGAAATACCATAGGGTGTGTTTTCTTTTTCAAACTTAGGCTTTAATAATTTGAAATATTACCAAAGTTTGGGTATATAAAAATGTTTAATGTTAGGGGAGGGGGGAGGGAATTACATAACTATATAATTAACAAAATAATATATCATAATGATAATTTAATTATGTCACTTAAATTAACAGCACAATGTTTTTAACATGAATTCTAATTCTCTCATTGAATAATTTTATTAGAGAAGCTTCAATGCCATTGTCAAATCCAGGATTTTGGAGTTCGAATCAGTCGGAAAGCAATTTAAAAAAATTTAAGACTTCCATCTCCCCTGTTTTTATGACTTTTTATTATACTGACTTATCATTAAAATTGCTTATTATAATTGCGGTCTCTAAGGGGTAGTACAATAGAGGGAGATGGAGGCATTTTACTAACTGACCTGGCTACATGCCAGAAACAGTTGTTGATGGATTTATGTGTGATGTACCATTGAAAAGTGATTTTTTTAAAGGTAACTTAATCATTTTTGGGGCAAAAATTCAAAATTCTGGCTTTGAAAAAAATAAAAGCTTTTCCAGTTAAAATGTTCGTAATCAAAATAACCTATTTACCCGAATCCAAGCCACCACGAATTTAAGATGACCCCAAGATTTTCAATTGGATAGATCTTTTAAAAGTGGTATTTATTTTATCTTGAGTGAAGAAAATAATAATTATGGTAGACTTATTTATAATTCTAACAAAATGGTTTTTATTTATAAAACAAAACACCTATGTAGACTTTAAAAACAGACTGATTAGGGTATCAGAATAGCTAAGGATTTTTTTTGTCGCAAATATTGCTTTTGCATAAGAAGGCACTAACTTTGAAAAAGTTTAAGGAAAAACTAGAAGTTAATTTTTATCATAGACTCATATTGTATAAAAATCAAATCAATCAAAATTTGAGTGTGTCTGTTTGATTTATTTCGACTTTATTTATAGTTCTAGTTTTGATGTTCGGTTTTTGAATAGTTTTAATGTGTTCAATAAAATATTTACAAAAATTTTTGTGAGGTGAAGTGAGCATGTGTTGAACCGGTAAAGTCCAAGTTTCCCATAGAAGTGGGGGGTGGTTAGGCATGTAAGATTTTCCACACCTAATATTTTTTTTAAATAATGATTTTATTCATGCTAATCTCTTTTGTACGACAAAATAAAGATTACAGATTAAGTTATGCTTTTTCAGTTGGCCTAACTAAGTAATTTTTGAACAAAAAATATTATGCTTTGTTTATGAGGTGAAAGATTCGACCATCGAATCCAGTAAAACACTGAATCCTCGAATCTTGAATATTTGTAAGGATTCGGTGAATTCGAAGATTCGGGTGGCCCATCTCTAATAAATATACAGCAAACTGTTGCTTTTATAAGAAAAATATGAAACACATCACATGTTGCAAAAAATATAACTGATAAATACGTCTGCTGTGAACTGCCATAACCGTCAGCCGCCATGACAAGACAAGCGTAAAAAAAATTCATAGTTGGACAAGCATCTTTATTATTTCAAAGCCGATGATCTAGGAACATGTAATCATATTATAATAATTTACTTGATATTATTCATAAGTTAGATATTTTGTGGAGTTTCACGAATTAAAACTAAAGTTTGGCATCGCTAAAATTGTCTAGAAAACTCTACATATGATTGTTTAAAATCGATTTGTGTTTTCTCATCACGTCTTACTTGACAAGTGCTAGCTATGTATGTAAAGTTTAAAAATTTAAATATATTAGATATGATAATTCATTATTTGTTTTAAAATCCATTTTGATTATTGTGATTGTATTGTAGTTAAGTGATTGGAAAATTAATCAAAAACAGCACAACTAAGTAAAATTAAATTTGATTATGCCCATCACTATCCCCAACCCATTTGAGGAGTTAACCCTGTTGAAAACTAAAGTGATATCGAGAGTCTGAGATTTCAAGACAACCCCTAGTTTTAGAAGCTACAAATTATGAATACGGTATTTCACACTTTTGAGTTGATTTTTGTATTATGTGTTTGTATGTAGATTGCAAATTAATATTTTCATTGAAAAAATAAGGAATTGAATAATATTTAGCATTGTGGCGGTCTATAAACCATACACATATCCGGAGGCAAGGGGGTGAGAAGTGTTTCAATAACAGTTGTGTAGCATATACATTTAAAAATATTATTTAAATAAGGGGGAGGGGTTGCATGTTATATATATTTTTGATTATAACTAAGTCTGTCATTCCCCGAGAGATACTTTTTTAATCATGATCTACAATGGGTTATCTTTTAATACAGACACCAATTTCATTTTGACCTCATAAGTGAGGTAAGAAGGCTATTGAAATGCACCTTTTCTTCAGCCCTAGATATAATTGTGGCTATTGTTTTTTTTTTCATTTTAGTCATATTTTTTATAGTAAAAAAGTAATGAAAGTATTTATTCACTTAACCAACAGACTGCAACAGTTAGAGTATTTTAGCTATTTTTTTCTAAGTCATTATGGCAATATTAGAGGAAGGGGCTTACAAAATTGTGAAGGGAGGTGGTTAAAAAAAAGTGTGACTTAGTTTATGGACATCCCCTTATATAATTGGCTATATGCATATTTGTGCTCTAGTAAGGTAAATAAATCTCCATTGTTGCGCCTCCTGACCACAATCCCACTCACATTTTCCAAGTGTGTGTGGTCCACACGAGGTGCGCATATAATCACTACGCCACCTTGTCGCCTTTGCACAAGATATCATTCTTGGTCGAAGTGAACCAAGGTTCGGTACAAACAAAAGGTCATTGACATGTGTGAAGGTTAAGGTGGGTTTTTTTGTGCATAATATAGACTCTCAACTATTCGGAATACACCTAACCCTTTTGCTGCGTTAATCGGATATATCCGATCTCGGCATTATGGCCATTGACTGCGGAAATCGAATTTAACCCACGACGTGTAAACTTTATCTACCTTTGCTGCGACAGTGGGAAATAGCCACTAGTGTGTTAGAACGCCATCTTTTTCATACTAGCACACCCCTGCACCTTTGACATTTGGTGTTAGTTTTGAGAACTCTCAATTACCAGCTGCAAAATCATAAACAATAGTAGCGCTTGTTTACTTCTGCATTTCACTACTTGTGGCACATGTGCAATATTTATGTGGCAGAAAACATTGTAGGGGGATTTATTAGTGTATTAATTTTCAAAAGTTTTTTTATATTACATAATGATTGGTTTGACACTTGTGGGCTGCTAGTAAAATAAAGAATCGTTCTGATAGCAGATAACGTTGATTTGGGTAACATATGACAAAATTTTATCGATATAAAATAAATATTATTGTGCTATTTATAGACATGCTAAATTACATATTTAAAATGCATTACTAGTTGAAAATCACATTATTTGATCTTAATCATGATCATCTTTCAAATTTTCAGATTTTGAATTTTTTACTGATAATTAGCATTTCTGAGGGTAAGAAGTAATAATTAAAAACACAGCAAAGGGGTTAAGACTTTAGCTGAGCTAATTACTCCTAACAGCTTTGAGGGGGGGAAATTAACGATAATTTGCAGCTGTTTATCTCTTCTAAAATATTCGCATCTTATTCCTTCTACTGTAAATACAGTCTTTGCAAGACTCATTTCCCATGTCAAATTTTTAAACGTTTCGAAAGGGAGGGGAAGTTATGGATATTGCTAATGAATCAGATTGGCCTCTTTTTCTTATGTAATTATATGAGCTTGTTTTTAACTCACTTTGATTAAAAGTTCAGCCTTTAAACACAGCAACACACTAGTATAGTGTATATTAAATATTTACTTTAATTCGTGTAAATGCATTATTTTCTCTATCTCCAGGAAGCGGACACAGACCCCTCAGGTGAGGCAGCGCACAAGACTCAACAGACGCTCACTTTCTATGAGCTTGACTTGGGGCTTAACCACGTGGTGCGCAAATATAGCGAGCCCCTCGAGGAGCACGCAAACTTTCTGGTGTCTGTTCCTGGAGGTAATGATGGACCCAGCGGGGTCCTCATCTGCTCGGAGAACTATCTCACTTACAAGAACCTGGGGGACCAACACGACATTCGCTGCCCCATACCACGGCGTAGGGTAGGTTTTGTGAGGCTTGACATCTTAAAAACCAGATCTACTTTGATATACTTTTAACATCGTGAACCCTCTTCAGAGTTTGAATGCTATTAAGGGGATAGTCCAAACGGGTAGTAATACATGGTAAAAAATACACCAATGGTGTTAAGTAATTTTCTTTTTAAACCGATAATCTCACTTTTGGTAAAAGAAAGTTAAATTTATTAAATTTTGATCAACGATATTATTTAACAAAAAAAGATTCTCTCAAAGTGTTCTTATAGATACTTAAATAACATAAATTTGTTGAACCAATATTGATATTTTTATACTTTTTTCAACTGTGTATCTTCTAACTATTTCTGTAACTATTGTAGAATGACCTGGATGATCCCGAACGAGGAATGATCTTTGTGTGCTCTGCAACCCACAAGACCAAGTCAATGTTCTTCTTCCTAGCACAGACAGAACAAGGAGACATCTTCAAAATAACGCTAGAGACCGACGAAGACATGGTCACTGAAATTAAGCTCAAATACTTTGATACTGTCCCTGTGGCTGCGGCGATGTGTGTGCTCAAGACTGGCTTCCTCTTTGTCGCAGCAGAGTTTGGGAACCAGTAAGTGACTTGTTTATGAGAGTATTAATCTAGGGCCGTACCAAGTTGTCATGAACAGCTTTCAACCACTGACCGAGTGTTTGGAACATACGCCTTTCCAGTCTATTTTATCCCCACCATCCTCAGTGACCAAGTCTTCCCTCTCCTCCACACCTCTCCTGCCTTTGGCCACCTATCCCTTAGTTATCCTCTTGGTATCCCGCCCCTCTCCTTCCTTCGGCCACCTATCCCTAAGTCTTCCTCTTGGTATCCCGCCCCTCTCCTTCCTTTCACTTCACTCAGTCGTGCCTTCTCTATTCTGTCTTGCACTGGCTGCTTAACTATCCCTCTCATTCTTTCCATTCTTTTCACTCTCCTATATTACTTAAGTTTTTTTTCTCCCAAATTCAAATCGAATGTAATCCATAAAACATTCCCAAAGGTTTTTTTTTTTCCATTGGTAATGCTTTTTAAAAACATGTTTTGATTTACTTAAATTTAAATCTAAGCACTCTTTAACAACTACAAATTAATTTTTGCCTGTTGAAAACTTGTTAATGTAGGTGTAGTAGTAATACTTTAAAAGTTAACTCATTACAAAATCTCATAAAATAGTTTTGGAATGGGAACCAAAGTGGCATGATTATACATTATCCGTGTTTCACCTGACTGCTGTGATTATAACATTTCCATCTGACCACAAATATTGCCCACACCTGTCACCTAACATGAGCCTGTATGTTTGTGTGTTGAGTAGTAACTAAGTGTATTTCTTTCCCTCCCAGCTACCTGTACCAGATAGCTCATCTAGGTGATGACGATGATGAGCCAGAGTTCAGCTCGGCCATGCCCTTGGAGGAGGGAGACACTTTCTTTTTTGCACCAAGACCCTCCGCAATTTGGTGTTAGTAGATGAGCTGGACTCTCTCTCCCCTATACTTGCCTGCCAGGTGGCAGATTTGGGTAAGCAACTACTTTCACCCCATCTAGTAGAGGTTTTTTAAACTTGGTCTAAACTTATTAAAAATAATCTAGCTTTGAATGATGCCTATGAATTTTTGCCATTCTAAGTTATATAAACATTGCAGATAAATATTATTATCTACATATCTGAAGTAATTTAATTGCCTGTTTTGTTCAAGGGCTCCTTTGGTTAAAGTTTGGAAACCCCTGAGTTAAGGGTCTATTGATAAGACCTGGTTTTTAAAGTGTCTTTTAAGTTTATAAAAATGTAACCCATTTATAAACCAAAAGTTAAAAAGCCAATATTATTTCTCCAATGATGATTCAGCTTTGGTCCGTGTTTCTGATTTTGTCCTGACTGCACCTCAAAGCTCTGATGCTTAATGTTATTTTAAGCTCTCAAGTTTTCTAAGTTCCGTTGTGACCTAACCTTACACTCTCCTTTGACAGCCAATGAGGACACCCCTCAGTTGTACATGTTGTGTGGACGTGGGCCTCGCTCTACAGTGCGGGTGTTGAGGCATGGTCTGGAGGTTTCTGAGATGGCGGTTTCTGAGCTTCCGGGCAACCCCAACGCTGTGTGGACAGTAAAGAGGAGAGCTGACGGTGAGTTTTTCAACTTGTTGTGGGGCCGAGTTTCACCGGACTGGGTATTTTATTCTTAGATTGATGATTTTTACTAATTTCTTTTGTCACATTTGTGATATTTAAACTATTAGATATTTTCTCTTATGAAAACAAATATTGGTAAAACTCTTGTACCATGTTCAGTAAAGCTCTGCTCCACATCCTTTATATACATGTAAAGTATTAGATGTACCAATTGCCATAGAATAAGTAAAAAAATGTTAAGGCACCATTTTAAGTATTCAATTTACACACATGGCTTCACTATCTAAAACACGTCTTCTCATCTCTCAATTATCCCTCGTATTTCTCCCCAAAATTAAAATGATCTTATTTTGTTAAAGATTGATTTTTAAAATTATTTTCCACCTTACCCATGCTAAATCTCGCTTGAGGTAATTGTATTATATCTGGAGGAAGGTACATACAGCAAAGGTTGATATAAACCTAAAAATAACGAACATAATATAGATTTTACAAAGAAAAGAACACAATTCACTCTTGGACAAAGGTATTAGCTACCTCTCAAAGAAATTCAATTATTAAAGCCCAATCCCTTGATCTAGGCGTTATTCTATCAGAACTCATCAGGAGGGAGTGTGAAACATGCAACACAACTTCATAAAAGAGAAAAAAGGAAATTATTATAGAATGATAGGATAAATTTGTAAATATCAATTCAGAAACATTCTGCTAATATGAATTAATTCTAATGATATAGTATAGTTCATTCTTATCAGTTTCTATACTGCTCGTTAGTATCTCAAGTGTGAGAAGGTCATGGTGGCTACAGACAGGGAAAACAGGGAAAACCTGGAAAAGTCAGGGAATTTTTGAATGACAGGGAAAACGGAAATGTCAGGGAATTTAACTAAAAATAAGGAAAAGTAATGGAATTAAATAATATGTCTAAAATATCCCATTAATTTCGAAACTAAACACTAAAACGAAAGTTAATAATACCTAAATAAAATAACATAATTTTTAAAATAACTGATAAAACTGTTTATGTTTAGTAGATACAAACTCTTTTTAATATGTGATCAATAATAAATAAAAACAAGTCATCATCCACCATTAAAACTGGAAAAAGTAGTCGGGGAAATTTGAAAAATGTTACCTGGAAAAGTCAGGGAATTTGGTAAAATATGTTTTGTAGCCACCTTGAAGGTTCACCATTTTGTGAACTAGTATTATGTAACTGACCAAGGTGTGTGATAACAACATTGTATTGTGCCCGGAAAACTCTTGCAAGGGATGTGTAAAGTCCACCCCAATTGAATAAAATAAATATTCTCTAGAGTTGGAATATTCAGCCATGCTGGGAATTGAACCCGGAGCCCAGTTGTAAAAATTAATATTGTCAGTGGTTTTTCTTGACAATTTCTACTCTAGCACAACCCAGGGCTGTAAACTGATTATTCCTCTAATTTAAACATGATTTAGACCACTGCTGTTTTACGAATAAAATTACTAATCAATTCTTTTTAAATAAGTTATTTCTTTATTAGATTATAATTTATATATCTGTTTATTCTGTGGCTAGTCTGAAATGGTTATATTTGGATCCCTCTGCTGGTTTTACAATTACTAAAACTTCCTGACCACCTCATGTAGGTGATTATTGTGGAATATGTTAATGATTCAACTGGTGACATTGATGGTTTCTATCAAACACCAGTTTGTTTCTCTTTCAGGGTATCTGGGACTGAAACCAAGAAGATATCCATTGCAGACACTTGAAAGGTGAGGTATAAATTGTCCAACGAGATCCAGCAGGGATATACTTTTCTGGATTAAAAAATAGTTGTCATGGGGACTTTAAGTTATTAAACTATGCAGCATTCAAGCCTTTTTTTTTTTTACTTAATCGCCAAAAAGATTATATTACAAGTTATCTTGAATTTTATGAAGCCGGAAATATTGTTTATAAATTAAATGGTTTTAACTAACTGGAGTCAAAATTATTATATATGAGTAGAAGTTTGTTAATGGTTTTGATTTTCTCGATGCACTTGGAAGCACCTGCCTGTGGCTTGCTTCACTTGTAGGTAGTAATATGTGCTAAATCGACAGAAGGCGTCAGCTTTAGAACATAACTTTCTTGGTTCTGGTTCCTGGCTTACATCTTCGACATTTTGGTTATAAGGCCAGGGCTTATAATTAGTCCCTAAACTGAAAAAAAAAGTCCCTTTTTTTAAAATCCTAGGTCCCTTAATATTTTATTTTTTTTAGTATAAATATATGTAAATTTGTATTATTCCTAGTATAATTTTTTTTTAGGTAAGTTTCAACAATTCAGGCCCAATGAAAATGGTTGAGTTCAACCTTTAAACCTGGATACAATGTTAAACTACCTCTTCAGGGCCCTTTCCCCTTCAGTTTATTCTTTTAATTTTTTCGCTTTGGACTCTTTTCGTTATGGTTGGCGCTTCTTCCATTTCTTGTGGTAGCAGTACCTTTTTTATTCTTTTAGATCTCCCTCTTACCACTTTTGTTTTTTCCAGCTTTAGAAGTTTTTTCATTCTTGTTAAGCCTCTCAAAAAATTAATAAAAGGACCAATTAACTGTTAACCTAAGTTAAATGTAATATGTAATATTTGAGGTACATATTAAAAGAAATGATAACAAGCAGAGGTGTAAAGTACTCAGAATATTTTTGTATTTTGACTAAATAAAAATTAGCCAAGCCCATTGTGTCAAATTAAAAATTATTTCCTAATTTTTGCTTGTTTAATATGGCTAAAATTGTTGATGTACTTTGAAGTTTAGTTAAAGTTAAGAAGAGCTAAAAATTTAACTTAGTTAATATGCATTGAAAAGGTTTTTTATAGGGCTGGGCCGATGCCGATTATTAATCCGATCATCGGCCGATTATTAATCCGATCATCGGCCGATTATTAATCCGATCATCGGCCGATTATATGCCGATCACCGAATTAACCGGCGATTCCGATGATCGGTGTTTGAATCTCCGATTATTTATGCCGATTATTCAAAATGTGTGGATATATTTTAAGTCCTAAAAAAATAATATTTTATCTCTGCTCTCTCGTATGTGATCTTTGAATAATTAGCTTGTTCTTAGCGACATAGGTTTGAAATAAACAGCACATCCAACATTCCAAACAAAATATATCAAAATAAATATATTTACAATAGGTCTTTTTCAAATTTATGCACGTTATTAGAAATAAAAATACTCACAAGTAACAAATCTAATAATCATAAAATAAAGTATTAGCAGATTGGTATTGTTTTATTTCGATTTGTTAAAGATGCCCAAAAAATGAAACATCGGACGTAATAATCTCGCACATGAGCACATTTTGTTTTAAATGGAAACCGTTTTTCTTTTAATGCAAGTACAAAACTTTCCACTGGCATGGAATTTGTTTCGCTCATATTTCAATATGAATTTAATTAATATATATTAATATTTAAATTTTACATTTTCTTTAATAGTTAAAAGTAAATTAAAATAAGTTTTAAAGTATTTCTTAAAAAAAACACGAAAAATAACTTTCGTTGCACATTATGGTATTTATTATTTCATATTGAAGTAGAGAGGGGCAAAATCGTTCTTTTAAATGAACGATTCATTGTATCTGGTTCAGTTCAATGATCCATTCATTTTGACCCGTTCACCGTTCATTCGATTTTCTAAAGGTAGTTTTTATTTAAATGTAGTTAAAAATGTTATTTTTCATTAAGATTATTTAAATTGTTAATAAAAAATCAGATTACTGTTTAAAAATGGTGATGCCTTTTTATTATACTTTTTTTAAGAAACCACTTATTTCTATACGATATTAATATTTAGTAGTTAAATTATGATGGAATGCTTTGTAGAATCACAAAAACCTATGTTATGATATATCTAAATCACAATTCACAAAAATATTACGATTGTTAAAAATTGTTTAGTATTGAAGCCATATTTTAATAGACATTGGATGTAAAAATTCCTAGTTCATTTAAAAACAAAATAGAGTAGGCCTATTTCCTTGTGTGAAAAAATATGTGTGCCTTGATTATTTTTTATCATAAAAATTAAATTTAAATTTGCTGATTATGATTTGTCTTTGTCTAATGAAAAGGTCAGTAGGCCTATTTAATCATAAATGTGAAATCATATTTTAATTATCTAACATGTATCGGTATATTTGTTATTTATTAATGTGATTTGTTTTTGTTTAGTGACAGGTTCACTTGTCCTAACAATAACAATATAAAATAATAACTAAACAACCTTTACATTTTAAAAGTTTATATTTAAATGTTATTAAAACAAAACTATATTGGACATTATAAAACTAGTAAAAGTTTTTTTTTTTTGCTTTAAAGGTCATTTTACTTTATACACTTATTAAAATTGAAAACAAAAATAATCGGCATCGGTGATCGGCCTAATCGGCAACAAATGATCGGCATCGGACTAATCGGCAAAATAGCTGATCGGCCCAGCTCTAGTTTTTTAATATATGGCTTGACCTTAATGGCTTAGTGGTAGGCTTTTTTACAAAAAACTCTTGTGACTTTTTGATGCTCCCATAGTTTTTTAGGTCAATTTTTTTGCTTGAGAGTACCCTAAGGTCCCTAAAATGGACTTGAATATGACGTACGTAGGTTAAGAAGCTACTTGGTATTTGTTTTTATTTGTGGGTGCCAAAAAGTTTAATAAGACTTGATAATGGTTTTGCTTATCATTGTATTTTGAAAAATTAAAATATGGATTACGTCAAATATTTAAGTTTTGGTTTGAAATACTATATATTCTACACCTCAAAACTCTACAAGGTGTGCACTTCGTCTCTTGGTTTTTTCTTTTCCTTGTGTGACTTATACTGTTGCGTCTTGCAGAGGAGTTTGATGCCTACATCATAGTGTCGTTCGTGAACGCCACTCTTGTGCTGTCTATTGGTGAGACTGTGGAGGAAGTTACGGATTCTGGCTTTCTGGGGACAACGCCTACCTTGTCATGCTCTGCGCTCGGTGAGGAGGCGCTCATGCAGGTAATTTTGGATGTAATGGAAGATTAGAAAGTCAAGAAAGGTGACGTTTTGCAAAGTGATGTTTATGTCTGTGTTTCAAATGAAATATGATTAAAATCTTAACTGATTGCAAAACATTTGTTTAATAACATGCAGCCCAATTTTCATTATGATATCCTTTTGAACACTCCCTAAAATACGTTAAATAAATGAAAGAACACTGCAATTTAAAGATATTATATGTCAATAGCGGCATCTGAAGACCACACAGCTTGACATATGTATACTAGTAAATTTAGTAACTTTTTTGGCTGCCATATAAGATCCTTGCGTCTAAAGATTCTATAGAACAAATTTTACATACCATATTGCTAAAGAAAACCTGTAAACTTTTTTTATTTGCATTTTAATATTGTTAATGTCCATTGTCATGTAGTTTCCATATCTCACCAGATTGTATTACTGTTTTTATTGACTTTTGTACTAATTGAATTAATTTCTTTTGTTAGAAAATTTAAAGGGGGTTTCTTAATTTTAGACACAAAAATATATACAAAAATTATCCATGAGGTGTAATTGAATAAATTTAAAGAAAATGACAGAATTTGTAAAGTAAGTTTTCATGCGATTCATAAGTTCCTCTTGGTTAAAAACCAACTAATTGGTGGACCCAACCACTTTGAATCCAGTAATTTTGTACACAAGTCAATAAAATGTGCCTAATATATAAATTGTATTTTTGTGGTCAGATCTATCCAGACGGTATCAGACACATCCGAGCAGACAAACGAATCAACGAGTGGAAGACTCCAGGCAAGAAAACCATTGTGAAGTGTGCTGTGAACCAGCGCCAGGTTGTCATAGCTCTCACAGGGGGTGAGCTCGTCTACTTCGAGATGGATCCGGTCAGTCGAAATACAGAAATTGTAACTCGATGTTAACTGAATGAACGTTATAGTGAATTTTAAGTGTTAAATTACTGGTCTGGGACCTTGTTTGATTTCTCCTATAATTATGTTGGTTCTGAACTACCAAGATACTATATTAGAGCTTTACAATTTTGTTATTTTAAAGATTTTTTTTTCTTTTCAAATAACTTAGTCTTGAGTTTTGAATTTTGAATTTTGATATTTTCAAAGATTTGAAGGTCCTATCGCAAATAATATATACCATTATAT
Source organism: Timema podura (assembly GCA_033556935.1). Classification (NCBI taxonomy): domain Eukaryota; kingdom Metazoa; phylum Arthropoda; class Insecta; order Phasmatodea; family Timematidae; genus Timema; species Timema podura. The sequence continues at coordinate 37,116,718 of JAVRXN010000005.1, forward strand.
AACCCAACTTTGATTGATAATAAGGTGGCCCAGTGGCTAAATAATTTTATATACAGTGTTTGCCTTAATCAAAGACAATCATGAATATAAGGCAACCCCAAGTTTTTCAGTGGTTCTGGATAAAAAATTTTTTTATCATGAATGAAGAAAAAAATTATGGTAAAATTATTTGGTAATGGGAACAAATTATCGTTTTTTATTTACAAAACAAAACCCATAAAATTAATTCCTTTTAAAATTCAAAATCAAAATTTCGATTTTCTGAAAAATCCAAAAAATTCTGTGCTTAGTCTGTGTCGTAGGGTTGTGCAGCGTGGCTTGAAGGGTTGGTGGTTTGAGCTTGATTTTTTGCAGTAAGAGGTCACTTGGACTAAGAGCTCATTCGCAGTGGAAGGCCAGTTGAACTAAGAGGTCACTAGAAGTAGGAGTTGACTTGCAGTAAGATTGAGGATCATATGTGTTGAGCCCAGAGAGTGGATCGTTTGCCTCGTCCAATTAGCCTTGTGGGCGAGACGCACCATCATAAAACCCGATATTGTTATACTTACTGCTCACCGTAAGGCATGCACGCGTCATAACTAAAACCTGATATTGTTATACTTACTGCTCACCGTAAGGCATGCACGCGTCATAACTAAAACCTGATATTGTTATACTTACTGCTCACCATAAGGCATGCACACGTCATAAAACCCGATATTGTTATACTTACTGCTCACCGTAAGGCATATACGGGTCCACATTATTAACATCCGTGTAGTTAGAAAAAATCCTATATCATAATTGGTGCTCAATCGCGGGGAAAATATCTTAATAAAATCGTGTATCAATCTAATCGGTGCCCAATCGCAGGGAAAATATCTTAATAAAATCAGTTATCAACACAATTGGTGCCCAATCGTGGGCCAATATCGTAATACATCTTTAATAAACCAAACTCAATTCTACAAGTCAATGTGGGATTTTCATCTAATATTTCCACCCATCTCTCATGTCTATACCCAAAGTGAGTCAATAGTTCACTAGCCCATGTAAGACGATCTTTTAGTGTCTCCATATTATCTAACTCAAAGCTAATTTGGAAAGCACGACCCAACAACCCATTGCTTTAGGCTGACATCCTTTAACCCCTTCATAGAGTGCTACAATTTCAAAATGTGTGTCAAAAAATATTAACAATTTAAGTTGAGATCTTAATACAATAATGTTTATAATATAGTGACTGGAAAAGTTGGAAATTGGCTCTGGAAAAGTCAGGAAATTTTAAGATATAGTTTGGCTGGACACCTTGTTATCTGCTTTGCTTGAAAAAGTTAATACAAAAATTGTTGGTCCTTGATTCTAATAATACAAATTTAATTTTAAATAAAATGTTTGACAGAACTAAATAGTAATTTTTAGACACTTTTGTTTGTCGTCTGTTGGCTGTGTTGTTTGTTGACTATTATTCTATTGTGATAAACTGAGAATAATTTAGTGTATTGTTAAGTTTGGAATATTATAGTTAGTTTTTTGGTTGTGATACTTTGCTTTTAAAAATGTATCCAAATAATCAATTTATCTTTTAAATTGGTTTTTTTGTTATAAAAATATGACAATTAAATTCTAAATTTATTCTAAAAGCTGGATAGTATGAAATGAAACATTGTACAAAATTGTATCTCTGGCTGAAGGAATGAAACATTCATTTTGAAACTTGATGTTCAGTTCATTTAAGTTGATAAGTTTCAAAGTGGAATCACTTTATTTTCTTTTATGAGTGATATTTTGTATGGTGGGCCCATTTTTGGGTCATTACAGTAATGAGTAAATTTTATGAATAAATCCACCTATACAAAGAGGAAAAATGTAGGGGGAATACAATGCACTAGGGTGACACCTTTATTCTTAAATATTGCTCAGTTTGTATAACTATATCTATTATGGAAGCTAGAAGAAAGATCTTGTAGCACTTAATTTCTCTTTCACTGCCACCCAAGAGCATTAGTTAATAAACAGAAGCAGCTGAATGCGGTAGTGATAACTTTATATTGAAGGGGTTTGAGCCAAACAATTTCTATTACAGTATCACTCTGCTAAGTGTGCCGACTATCCCTTCTGATTTAAACCGAAACTTGTAAAAAGTGGATAAACGTTGGGATATGATAATTGTTAACATAGTTTTTGTGTTGCAGACAGGCCAGTTGAACGAGTACACCGAGCGTAAAGAAATGCCCTCGGAGGCTGTGTGCATGGCTCTGGCCAACGTCCCAGCAGGAGAGCAAAGGTCCCGCTTCTTGGCTGTTGGGTTGGCAGACAACACAGTGCGCATAATCTCATTGGATCCCTCGGTAAGTCTTCTGTCAGCTTTTCTTTTCTTTGAGACAAATATTTACGTTGGTCTGAGGAATGTGATGACAACTTTACACAACATTGATACCACTTGAAAACATCCCTGCAGTGCTGATTCCTCTTTAGAATATTAAATTTGTATGGACCTTAATAGCTGCATAATGTATTACAGGAAAGGGGGATAGAAACATGAGAACCAAACAAAATTAGGTACTATCACTGAAAAGAATAGACATTCTAAGGTAGGAGTGTATTGAACACCAGTAAAGGCCAGTATTTTTTGCTATTTTTATAGCAAAACTTTTTTTGGCAAAAAATAAATAAAATATTCCTCCAGTATATAAATGCAGTTTAATTTTCTTCACATGGTGATACCAACATATGAATATTTGTAATGCGCATGTATAGCGGCATTAGATGACAAATTTAAATTAAGAGAATTGCAGGACATCCTCGACGCATATTCAAAAACTGTTGGCGTTTAAAGAAAATTAAATGCTTTGTATTTCTACTTGAGTCAAACAAATGTTTTGATATAAAAACTGCTTAATTTTTTACCTTTTCTTGTGTCCTGTATATCCCCACTTTAAGTACTTTTGAAGCTTATCAAAACAAAACCAGTAGTAGTAATACAGAAAATGTTTCTAATGTAAAGTTTGATATAACACCATTCTTAAATTCTGGGCTAAAAAGCTAGATCTGACAAAGTGCAGTCGAAACCTTGGGTTATATTTTAATCTTGTGTTCTTGTAATACAATATTTTGAAATGCATTTTGTACATAAAGTTTGTGAATGTATATTTGCTGACTGCTTGTGATCTATTGGTGCCCCCAGGACTGCTTGTCCCCCTGAGCATGCAAGCCTTGCCTGCCGCCCCAGAGTCTCTTTGTATCGTGGAGATGGGTGCTGGGGATACGGGCCCAGACGGGGAGCCTGGCAAGCAGGGTATCCTCTATCTAAACATAGGACTTCAAAACGGGGTTCTACTCCGGACTGTACTAGACCAAGTGACGGGTGATTTAGCAGACACCAGGACGAGGTATCTAGGGTCAAGACCGGTCAAGCTCTTCAGGATACACATGCAGGGGAGCGAGGCTGTGAGTAATATCTATGAGACTAAAATATAAAGGTCAAGTGGCGCCCAACGGCTGTGTGACATTGAAAGTAGGATAGAAGAGCAAGACCTACACACTTAACAGAAAACTATAGACCTCAAAATAAATTGTTTCCCGAGTATTTTTATGCACATAGACTGTCTATGAATGGTCAATTTGTCAGAAAAGTTTGTAGTCCGTTTATTTATATACCACGTTGGCCTGAATAAAAGACAATAATTTTTATTAAAATTCGAAAGCAAAGGATAGAGGTCGTCATATATTTGCAACCTAGCATCTTATGTTATTAATTTCAACTTTTTATGCATAGCCGTTTGTATTGCATATTTCTAACTATACCTCAGTTTTAGCTTCTGTGGTGCTGACTGACAGTTCACAGCTGACTTCTGACGGCTTTGAAAAGCTACCAGACCAAATTATGTATCCCTACGCCGAACCATATGATCTGCAAAAAACATGTCTTTAGCAGTTGTCACTTCTGACAGTCAAAATTTAGGTATATACCTAAATATTGACTGTCAGAAGTCAGCTGTGAACTGTCAGTCAGCACCACAGAAGCTAAAACTGAGGTATATAGCTAATACATCTAGCACAAAACATGTTTTAAGACAAGTAAGAAACTATTAAAAAAATTATGTTACTAAGGTATTATGTTCAAAAAAACACTTTGAACATAAAACATCAATACTAATTAATTTTCTTAATATAGAAATGATGATACAGCTTTGGTCCGTGTTTATGAATGTATATTGAATTCTATCAAAGCTCTGATCTCCACACAGTTTTGCTTGTTAATTTTTCCGCCCCTGTATTGGTTGATGTGACATTGAGTTTTCGGCAGGTGCTGGCCATGTCTAGCCGCTCCTGGCTCAGTTACTACTATCAGAACAGGTTTCACCTCACCCCTCTCTCTTACGAGAGTCTGGAATATGCTTCGGGATTCTCTTCAGAGCAGTGTCCTGAGGGGATAGTAGCCATCTCCACCAACACACTTCGAATCTTGGCTCTGGAGAAACTGGGGGCAGTCTTCAACCAGGTCAGTCACTATTATTTGGGTTTAACAATATTATTTCCTTTGAATTTTATATATTGTTAGGATTTTATAATAGCTAATGGAAATTGATAAAACTAAAGAAAAAGGGAAAATAAACTATAATAAGAGTAAATTTTATGAAGAAAGCCCACCTAAGGAAAGAGGAAAATGTGGGAAGAATCCAATGCACAAAGGTGACATCTTCCTTTCTTCTGTCTTTTATAGTAGAAGTCACACACATTTTAACACAAAATAATGTCGGCATTTTGCCTTTATCAAACACAAGAGAAGACCCAAGGTGGGCTTTATCAAATGTACTCTTATTTTAGTTTATTTTCACTTTTTCTTTAGTTTTATCAATTCCCATTAGCTATTATAAAATGATTTAGCCATTGGGCCACTTCATTTTTAAATATATATTGTTGAGAGTTAATCCCCAAATTAGGGATTTAATGCTATTAAATGTTTTCAACCTGTGGTAGGATCAATTTCTCCAACATTCTACTCCCTTGTTTTTTTTTCTTGGTCTTGTGGTCTTTTTTCCTGCATTATTTGTTCCCTATCATTCTATTTGGTATTAATGAGTGCAAACGCAGCTTACAACCACACCCTTAAATAATAAATTATACTTTCTAGAATTCATGTCTTAGACTTGTGAAAATGTAACAATTTCATAGATAATATGACTATCAGAAACTTAATTTCAAACTAAGAGTTTCATCTTCACTAAACCTCACAAAGCAAAGTAGGATAGCATGATTACTTACATCATTTGATTTATCAAGTTGAATCGCGAAACTAAACAAGACACTTGAAGCCGCGACTTGTCACTAGTGTTCATCATTTTCATTTGACTTTCCTGAATGTTCATTTGGTCGAGTAATCTTTCAAAAAAGTCAAGGGGCTTATCACTAAAATCTCTGCTTCGAATGCAAATGACGAGAAAGTTTGGAACGTTTCATAGTGTCATTTGACAGAATTTCAGAACATATTACACACTAAGGCCATGGTGATAGTTTACTGCCAAGAGCTACAATGATACCAAGCTTTAAATATTCCTTATCGTAATGCCTAACAAAGTTTCTTTTTCTCTTTATTGTTTGTATTGCACATTCTGAAATATCAACATATTTATTTTTCTTTGTTTCTTCTAGACTTGAAGCACTAGTACTTGGCATACTTTTAGTACCATCACTACTTTTCTCGTTAATATTGTTCATGCCTCTACTAAAGAAGGTTAAAAGGTTTTGCTTTAAAAAAAATTCTCCATTTTGTAGGGTTTCAAATTTTACAAAATATCTCAATAAGGAAAACCTCTTTTTGCTATGAGGCAATTGCATTATATTTGAAAGAAGGTACAGGAAAGGTGGCTAGAAACATAAAAAAGGAACGAACACAATATGGCTTTTACAATGAAAAGAACAACACAGTTCACACTTTACATTGCTGCGGATGGACAAAGAAAATCGATCGTCACCGCCCAATCCACCGACCCAGGTTTCATTCTATTGTACTCATCAGGGAGGAGTGTGAAACGCGCAACGCAACGAAAGAAATTACTTGATTTATGAAATAACACAACACAATATTAGAAAACAATACACACCACCATGATAAAATAAGAATTTTCGTGATATGTCGTCGACAGGTGAGATGATGCAATACTGGCATTCAGCGGTATCACACATCACCTATATAGCGTGGACGTTATGTGGTGAGGCCTGACTTTGAATGGCCAAACAGCTTTTCATTGATGGTGGAGGCGATCATACAGTAGACCCGTTGCTGCGTGCTCATAGCTCCGAATCACGTTGCAGCTACATGATTCTGGTGAAATGTTTCGTGGACCGCCGGTTGAAGAACACTGGTCTAGACAACAGATTGGTAAAGAGTAATTAAACTTGCTACAGAAGACGGATAGTTTCATCGAAAGGCCACCAAAATCAACTTGAGTTGCTCACCTGTCATGGAAAACTATTTAAGATTTTTATTTTCTTAAAAAGTTTGTTTTTTCCCCTTTAATTTTTTCTTTAAACTAGCTGAATGCCTGTGCCACAGGATATTGTTTTATTATTTATTTTTGGATGAAAAATGAGGAATTTTTATTTGAAGCTTAATGGCATGGTTCTTCGGGCTACCCGAGAAACACCGCAATTTTTTCTCATGGGGAGCTTTATTTTCAGCAGGCATACTGCCTGAGGTGTTATCCGCTTAGTGCAGCTGGACAGATCTCCCTTCCACCACTCACCACCACCACACACTAACAAAGTGTACGTATGTTTGTCTGTATTCAAATTATTTCTTCAATTGGATAATCAAACTGTCTGTTGCAGGTATCATTCCCAGTGGACTTCACACCTCGCAAGTTTGTGATCCACACAGAGTCTGCCCATCTCATAATAACTGAGACCGAGCACAACGCTTACACGGAGGAAACCAAGAAACAGCGAAGGATACAAATGGCAGAGGTAAGATACCAGCTTTAATTGTTATCTCTGAAGGAAAATGATAGCAATTAACAGTCTTGACCTCACTTTGTTTATATTGACCTGAACTTTTTTGCGTTCATGAAAAATGGGTTAAAAGGGTGATTTTAATTCCTAGACAACTTTTTTCAACTTTGGGATCTGTTTTTATCTCATTTAAACCGCCGATTTTAACAAAATTTGATGTTTACTAGTTGTACTTTACATTTCAACATATTTTACATTGAATTCTCGTATTTCTACATTTCATATTTTACATTGAATTCTCATATTTCAACATTTCATATTTTACATTGCAGTATATGGACAAAGAAGTAATGCCTCTTTAAGAAAATAGATTTTTACCTCCCATTCCCAACCTAGGTTTAATTCTATCAGAACTCTCAGGAGGGAGTGTGAAACGCGTAACTTCCCAAAAGAGGAAACCAAAAAATAAAAAAGGCAGACAAAGGAAAATTTTAAGGATTGATAGGCTAGATAGGACCATACAATTTCCTAAGGTTCAGGATCTCAATCCCAAACAGTTTTAGTTATAGGAAAGAACATTATTTGTTTTTATATTTTATTATATTTATATTTACTCATGTTAAAAAAAAATTCCAAGATTCAGATTCCTAAAGATAGTGGGCTCAACCCAACTTTAATCTTCTTGCAATCTATAATTATGACACCCGCCTCAGTGGCGTAGTTGGCTAACGCGCTAGACGTGTTGAGCTCTACCGCCGAGGATGGGGAGATCGAGGTTCGAATCTCGGTCGGGTGAACTGGGGGGGGGTGTGTGTTTCCTAAATGGTTTTCCACTCTCCCTCCACACAAATGCGAGTTCACTTCCTCTAGATTCAACCCTCCCAATTCCTAATCCATTAGCGTAATTAGTACTTAGGCGTGTAAACCGAACGGGTAGTAAGACGCGGTGCTAAATATTATTATTATTATTATTATTATTATCATCATTATAATTATGACTGATGTGTTGTAGGAGATGCAAGAGGCTGCCGGAGAAGAAGAACAGGAGCTAGCTCGGGAGATGGCTGAGGCCTTCCTCAATGAGGACTTGCCCGAGAACACGTTCAGTGCACCCAAGGCGGGTCCTGGCATGTGGGCCTCAGTCATCAGATTGTTGGACCCTGTGGAGGGCAAGACCGAGCAATGTGTCAAACTCGATCAGAACGAAGCTGCTCTAAGGTAAAATAAGTAGTCTCCTTATGTTGTAGATAAATTCTCCATGTAGGCTATAACATTTTAAGGCAGGTTATATACATTATTCCTTTAATCCCTGTATTACATATGAGTGCCACAGATAATCTGCCAATTTATTAAAACAAGAGATAGCACATTCGATTCAAACTAGCACTCATCTAGCTATGAACAGATCATTATTAGAGACATGCAAAGACTGAGGGTATTTTTAGGGGAAAAGTGTTATTTTTCTCAAAAACTGATATAAGCTTAAAGTGATATTATTTACATAAATACGAGTCGAATTAGTATTTTTAAAAAAAAACTAAGATAAAACTCTACATTTTTCGTTCATATTGTGTATTTAACTATTTATTGACATATTCGAAGAAAAATCGAATACAAATATGCACAAAACAGTTCACACTTAGTAATATCAAACTTAATAACTATAATTACCTTCGAGTTTTACAAATAGCTGTATCAAAATAATAGATTTCCAACTTATGATTGGAAAAAACAATAACAACACCGAAATATGTGGTCATAGAAGACTAAACTACTATCAAATTAGACGAAGGGAATAAAAATTAAGACTATGATTTTGCCAAACATGATTGCATGTAGCAAGGTTCATATATATTAATGTCCTTGCTTGGACCTAGCGTGAAAGCTTTTAAAGCCTGAAAACAAAGAATCGATCGATCAAAATTTAGGTATCGTAATGTTTAAAAGAAGAAATTGTGATTTTTAATGCTAACCTCTGATTAAAAAAATCCTTTCATCCTGACAACACTCACTTTTTCTATGATGCATTTTATACTTGTGAAATAGAACGGATACTATTCGTATAGACGGCAGCCCTGATTTAGTGCTAAAACCAGTGTTATTGCGTTGAAATTATATTCAGGACGTCCAGCGACCTGGAAAACAGGGAATTGTTAAGGAATTTGCTTGGTCAGGGAAAAGTCGGAATTTTGTTAAATTTCTGAAATTTTTAAATTTTGTCTATAAAAAATATATTTTGATTCACAGTAGTCAAAATAACACTTTACTTCCAGTTAATACCCACCTGGAATCACTTTCACACCATTGTCCCTGTTGAGCAAACAATATCACTTCTCAAGGTTGATAAGTGAGCTTTGTGTCATTCCACCCTTCTGCCACATGTCTTTAGCCAAAGAGTAGTCATGGTTAAATTCACATGCGCGAAATTTGATTAGGCCTACATTCTAAGTATAAGGAACTAAGAATGACTGTGTCTCACTACTATTTTAAATCGTTCTTGCTTGAGGCAATCTCTTAATGGCTTAATACGATTTTACTGAAATCTATTTTTAACTTAAAATAGTCCATTTCCCCAGAGGCAGAAATCACTTAGTCCCTTTATTGAGTAACACAATTTCAGAATGTGTATGTATCTAGAAAAAAAAAACCTATATTAATCTGTGATCTTAAAAAAAAAATATTTTCCTAATATACTTAATATTGATATATAGTGGTCTGGAAAAAAATAAATTGGATCTGGAAAACCTGGAAAAATCGGGGAATTTAAAGATATAATTTGGCTGGACACCCTGATATTGCATAATGTGGTATTTGCCAAATTACAAAGAAATTGTTTTTATTTAGAAAAAAGCTTAAATTTGTGTTATATGTGTGAAAACAGTAGAATTCGTGTAAAAATTGGTTTTATCGCAACTGCATATTTTGCTTGTCCCTAATCATTATATTTCATGCAATAAGATAATAAAAAAACTTAATGTACATTCTATTCAAAATGGACACATCACTTAAAAAGCTTTTAATAGCCTTTTGCTTCATTTGCTGCTTTCTTTTCCCTTATCTCACTATGTATTTTCCGTAACATCATCTTGTCATATAGGAACGTGTTGTCTCAAAGTTCACGATAATTAAGCAGGCTACGAGTATTCCAGTTCAGTCCCACTTGCATAACCTTTTTGCCCCTCTGGCCATTATTTCTTAGGGATTTACTGAATACAACAATCAGTAGACCTGTGTTCTCCATCGACAAAAAAAGGTATTCCCTGCTATTGGCAATGCCACGGATAAGTCGCAAAACGGATAATCGGGAATTTACTGTATATATAAAAGTATTGAAAGTAATGGTTTATTAAGTGTTGTTTGTAGGCCTGTATTAAATTGATAGGATTACTTTAATCGTAGTCAGATTTTACCCTTGGGATGAAACAGTTGGACCACCCTGTCCTAATTGATTTCAAGGACGGTTCCAGTTTTTAAGAATTTCAAGGATACTTCTCTAGCCCTATTAAATTTGTTTGTTGCAGCATTGCACTCTGTAAGTTCTCAAACCAACCAGAGAGTCAGCAGTTTGTTGTCGTAGGTGTAGCCAAAGACTATCAGTTGAATCCTCGGCAGGTGGGTGGAGGATCCTTGTACACCTACAGGTGAGTGTCCTAACAAAATCTTATACCTTTTACCATATGAGGTTTGATGCACATGTGATGTTAAACTAGCATCCTGATAATAACAGTGAAGTTCTTATGCTTCTAAGGAACCTCTGATGTGCTGCTCCTTTCATTAGATTAGAATAGTACTTTTTGAAAGTTAAATTTTTGTATAGTTATTATTTGTTTCTTTTTCCAGACTTAACGCAGACTGCACCAACATGGAGTTGGTCCACAAAACTTCTTTGGATGAAGTCCCCACAGCAATCTGTTCCTTCCAGGGTCGCTTGCTGGTCGGAGTAGGTCGCATGTTGCGATTGTATGACATGGGCAAGAAGAAGATGTTGCGCAAGTGTGAGAACAAGGTAAAGAACCCATTAAACAAGAATCAATAATCCACTGTCTGATTTAAGTTTGTAATGTTGAAATAACTTGAAGTATTAAGTTAAATTATGGTTTTAAAGGCAATATTAGTTTTATGGTATGCTAGATTTAATGTGTGGTGCCTTCGAATACGGCACTGAAATGATGTACTTTCATGTTAGACTTCTGAAATTTTGTGATTACACTAGTTTACTGATCAGTGCTACATAAATGAGAATATTATATATGAAAAAAGTGCATTGAGCAAAAACATTTAGTGATAAATAAAATGATAGAATATTAGGAAAATGGTAGAGCACAAATAAAAGTAACAACACTGACACATATTTACACACACTTCAATATTTCGATGCTATTGTAGCATCTTCCTCAGGAAGTAGTACTTAGACTGGCTGGCAGTCTAAGTACTACTTCCTGAGGAAGATGCTACAATAGCATCGAAATATTGAAGTGTGTGTAAATATGTGTCAGTGTTGTTACTTTTATTTGTGCTCTACCATTTTCCTAATATTCTATCATTTTATTTATCACTAAATAAATGAGAATATTAAATGGCAGACACCCCCTGCAGTGAAAAATGGGTGAAGGTTTCACAGTAATTGTAATTCTGTCTTTATTGACTTGTTCCTATTTTTTTATACACACTATTTAATTCCTTTGTTTTGAATCACTTGTGGGTGTTTTGCTTTATTTCACTTGGCTATGTTTTTTAAAACTATATAAAACAAATTTTATGCATATAAATTTTGTCTAGTCTTGATTGTTTTTACAAGTGAACCTTTTATGATTCCAAACATAAGCTATAATTAATAGATATCTGCAAAGTAGGTTTTTCAAGTTTGAATTGAATCAAACAATATTCGTAAATTTTGAATCATATCATAGGTTAAATATGAGATTTAAAAGTTACACTCTATAAATGTTAAATAAACAGTTATAATTTTGTATTTAAAAAATGCCAAACCCACTTAAATAAAAAGTTAGTCCTTCACTCTAGGAAAAGATAGTTACCTTTATTAAAACAGCTAGTACACAAATAACACACTGTTAATCAGTTTTTGACACTATCCCTATAAGTTGTGTAAAAAGTTAAGTTCAACATGCCCACTTAAACAACATTGTCTGATTGCAGTTTCTCCATATTTGAAAAAGGAAAATTTCACTACTCATATTGTTTGTAACACGATCAAATTTACATTTTCAGACAGTTTAAAATGCTATACATATTTCCAGTTTGATCTACATTATGATAATACTTTAGTAATCAAAACTTTGGAAATTTCTTTTAAAAAATATCAAACTATAAAACAAAAATTAACTAGTTGCTTCATATGCTATGAATGGGGTTTGCAATACTCTAAAAAGTCCTATCGATTTTTTTCTAGTTTGGTTCGATTTGAGTTATGGAATCGAACAATATAAAATATTATATATATATTGATCGAAGCTTCTCAGACACCTAATAATTGGCCTATTAATGTTCTCTCTTTGAAAAAAAACAACCTTTTTCACTGTGTTTTAGTGCCTACACTAATAAAACTGTACAGAGGGAGTTAGAAATTGGAGTAGCTGTATTGTTAGAATCTAAATAAATTTTTTTATTCCATTGGCTTTTACAATGAAAAGAACATAGTTCACACTTTACATTGCTGCCATTGGACAAAGAGGTAATGGTTGCCTCTTAAAGAAAATTGATCGTCACCGTCCATTCCCCGACCTAGTTTTAATTCTTTTGAATCTCATCAGGGAGGATTCTTTTAGGAAGTTGTGTTGTGCATTTCACACTCCCCTGTTTGTCAGAAAACATTTCTTGGAATTTTATGTGCCTCAAAAGACAGAACAGACACCTAGAAACTGAAGTCACCAAAGAGAATATAGGTGTGAATCATGTATCATCCAGGAACAAGAAGAAAAGAGAACAGCATTTGAGTCAAAGCTATACTTAGAACTATGTTTTTAAAACAAAGTATGATGTCATGCATATTTTGTATTTCATTATTATTTTGAGAATTGACAGAACAAGTTATTAAATTTGAAAAAATATAAAAATTAAATTGAATTTCTTTCTTATCTTTATTTCCCTGTTTCTTGGTTACTGCTGCAAGTACTGCAACATTATTTATACGACGGCATCAGATATTAAAACAATGTAATTGAGTATTCCCTATTGTGTGGTTAAGGAAACTGCAGCATTGCTGGGTTTTTTTTTTAAGAATAGTTCCAGGCCTTTTATTTCACATGACTGCTAGCCAATCACACATTAATTCTGCTGTCATTCACCCCTTCTCTTGACACCCAACAATGATTTTGCTGGGGAGGGTTTTTCTTCTTAAAATTACATATGGACCATCAGCAGTTACAAATAGCATAGCTGTAATGCTAAATTTTTCATTGCCAGTGGTCTTCACCTTCACAACAATAGATTTGGATCCCTTTTCATCCACACAAGTATTACTTGGCATGTCAAACTACACAGGTGCTTCATCTCATCGGCGTTTCCAATCTGACTAAGAATATAGTCATTCTGTCTACAGGGGCCATTTACATACCGGTGATATTTCACCAACTTCTCTGCATAGTCAGTGGGCAACTTTTGCGCTAAAGAAGTTCATCTTAGTGACAGATCACTTCCTTGCATGAATCTTTGGTTTCGGTACCCCACCAAGGCTTGCCTTGAATTCCCTTTGTGGCACTTGTAGATCTCTTGCAATTTCTTATGCCTTCAATCTGATTAGGTCACGACTTATTGAATATCCATCACGTCTCTTTTCCTTTGCAATATAAAGAACACGATAAATTAATTTCGGGATTACGGCCATGCTTGGGTCCTCGAAAGGCTTTTCGTGTTGAGATGGCGTTCTTAAGTTTGTTTTTCTTAAAATCCAGTGACGTATGTTCTTCTCATCAATTCCGTAGTTTCTGCTTAGTTTATCACCGCTAATTTGAAATTGGCATCATAACGTCTTCTAATTCCCTCGCTAAAACACGCTTTTTTCTTGACATCGGCCATGTTACACTTCCAAATTTAATACACGCACTAAATTATTGTTCTCACTAAAACAAAAGCTAACTCAAAATATCTAAGCTCCCTTTGCCAAAGGGATGTATTGCCGATAGAATGCGCTGAAGAAACTAATTTTATTTTGGCAGCCATTATGGCTCAAATATTGTACACACAAATAACTCTTCGTCTATTTTTAAATAACTTTGCCAGCTGTCATTGTTAATCTATTTTAAAATATTTTTGCCAACTATCAAGGTTCATCTATTTTTAAAAAGCGCTGGCTATTAACTTTGATATATATAATCTACAAGTCCAAAGTAATTTTAGAGTTCTATTATGTTATAAATATGAAATTTGAAATTTTTTAGGTGGATAGAAACATATAAAAGTACTCAACACAGCATGGCTTTTACAATGAAAATAACACAGTTCACACTTAACAGTGCTGCCACTGGACAAAGAGGTAATGGCTGCTTTTTGAAGAAAATTGTTTCCCTCCATTCCCCCAATCCAGGTTTCATTATATCTGAACTGATTAGTTGGGAGTGTGAAACGTGCAACGCAACTAATAGAGGAAACCAAAGGACACACAAATGAGAGGAAAAAGGTTTTCCTTAAATAGGTATATTTGCATCTTAAGTCCATTTCCTGTGTTTGTCCTTTTTACGTGTTCATACCCTATTGTCCTATTATTATTGACCATTTTCCTTTTTCTCCCTTTAGTGTTTTTTGGTGTCGTCATTTAGAAAGCTTCATTGTGCATATCACATTCTTCTTTGATAAGTTCCGATAGAATTAAACCTGGATTGAGGGGTGAAGGTCAATTTTTTTGAAGAGGCAGCCTTAACCTCTTTGTCCAATGGCAGCATTAAGTGTGAGCTGTGTTCTAATTTTCATTGCAAAAGCCATGTTGTGTTTGTTCCTTTTATAGTTTGTGTCCACCTCTCCTATACCTTCTTCCAAATATAAGGAAGGAAATATGAATTTGTAAAGAATGATAAGACACTTAGGAACATGTAAAAGGAATAACATAAATATATTTATAAGGAAAGGAGATTTTCTTTAAAGTGATATTGGAATAGAAATTGTCTTTATGAAACACTAAAAAAAATAACACATTTTTAGAAACAAACATCAATGTCATAACCGCAGATTTTGTATCTCTTTTGTTTCTTCGTTGTTCTCAGCACATTCCGAACATGATAGTGAACATCCAGGCAGTGGGTCAGCGGGTGTATGTATCGGATGTTCAGGAGAGCGTGTACTTTGTGCGCTACAAGCGTCAGGAGAACCAGTTGATCATATTTGCAGATGACACACACCCGCGCTGGATCACGGCCACAACAGTACTGGACTATGGTACTATTGCCACTGCTGACAAGTTTGGCAACATAGCCATCATTAGGCTTCCAGGCAGCGTGTCCGATGATGTGGATGAAGATCCCACGGGAAACAAGGCCCTCTGGGACCGTGGTCTATTGAACGGAGCCTCGCAAAAGGCTGGGATCATTTCTAACTTCCATGTTGGAGAGGTCTGCATGTCATTACAGGTGTGTGATAACTTAATTTTATAGCTACTATTTACTTTCAGTAGTATGACAATTTAAAAAAATCTTAGTTCAAAATTCTATGGGCGTGAGAAAATCCACTTTTTCAATTCGAAGCTAACTTTAATTGAATATATGGAATATTCCCAAAGCCGCATTGGCATTTGAATATTTGTTTTTTTATAATTGGAAAATATTATAACTTTGTTTATATACCATGCACTAAAATGGCTTATGGTTTTACTGCACCATTGTTTAGAATATTTTGTTTTAATATGATAAATGAAGTCACTATAGCAAGTTAAAAGGCAATTACTTATTTTTTTCCCTTATGAATATTGTCTTTTACTACTGATAGGGCTTAACATGGAACTCTTATGATTTTGCAGTGGCAAAATAGCAAGAACGTATGTACAAGCTAGTTCAAGGACAAGCTAACGTAAGTTACGTAGGGGATTAGTGAACAGCCGTGCGTGTAATGCCTACTGTCTTTAGAAAAAATTTATTCTATTTTGTGTTATTTAAGTTGATGGCATAGAAGTTACTAAGTACATCAATTCTATAAGTAAAGCTTAAAGCCATTATTTTTAAACAACTTTACTAATTTCCTCCAGCACAGCGGGTTCGAAGACTGCTCTAACTAATATTTAATACTGAAGACATGATGAGTCAGCTTTGGTCCGTGTTTCTGAATGTATGTTGATTGTCTCTTCAAAGCTCTGAGCTTCAGTATTAATTCAATTAAATATATGAAGATTGAATAATTGTTTATATGATGCGATAAATTTTCTTGTTTGTTTATTTAGAAAGCCACCCTGATCCCGGGGGGCAGTGAGAGTCTGGTGTACACAACCCTCTCCGGTACTGTGGGGGTTTTGGTTCCTTTCACGTCCCATGAAGATCAGGACTTCTTCCAGCACCTGGAGATGCACATGAGATCCGAGAACCCTCCGTTATGTGGGAGGGATCACTTGTCCTTTCGCTCTTATTACTATCCTGTCAAGGTAAGCTAAAATTCTTAAGATTGGGCATTTGGGTTGTGCAAACTCTGTAGTCAAATATTTAAAAATATTGTAGTCGAATATGGATCAAAGTTCTATTACTTTTTGTATGTTTTTTATGCTTGATAAAATAGGCCCTATTATATTTTGGTTATTAGGGCATTAAAATTGTGTGGAAATTTTTTTAAATTTCACGTTGTTTGTAATATTTGGTTTTGTTCTGATAAATTAAGTTAGTACATTACAATTCAAGTACGTCATGTTTAACAATGAGGTCCAATGACTAACAGAATGTCATTAATTAATAAAAATAAAATAGACATATTATGCAGGAATATACATAAACTCTACAAGTAAAGCTTAAAGCCATTATTTTTTAAACAACTTTACTAATTTCCTCCAACACAGAAAGCAGGTTACTTGACCTGAAGGCTTCTTTAACTAATATTTAATACTGAAGACATGATGAGTCAGCTTTGGTCCGTGTTTCTGAATGTATATTGATTGTCTCTTCAAAGCTCTGAACTTCAGTATTAATTTGACTTTGGGAAATTTTTGGGTGGGAAAGGGCTGGGAGACATTAAAAGCAATTTTCCACTTTATATGCCAGTTTGTTTTTCTATAAAGAAAACCTCTTCACATGAGGTAATTGTATTGTACAGGTTGGCGCAAAAAAGCATGAGTGTTTTTCAAATAAGTGTAACTCATTTGATTTTCAATATAAAAAATTGTTGTTAACACCAAAACAATTGGTAAAAAAATGCAGTTTTTATAGTTATACATTGCTTATTTAATCATGGAAGATTATATTGGAAAGATGTCGTCTTTGCTGTACACACATCTGAAGCCTCTCCTCAAAGTTCTGAATGGCAACTTTCAGCTCATCTACTGTTCGAGGTTTTCGAACGTAGACTTTCGATTTCAGGTATCCCAAAAGAAAGAAATTATACCGACAAATTTGGCAAGCGTGGGGACCAAGGACATCGATCGCCAAAATGTGAGATGTATTGGGGAAACATTTGTCAAACAACTCATCAAAACCCTTGCAACGCCGCACCATACTGTAACCTTTGCACTATGGAGAGGTCTCTGGTGTAATTTGCGTGGGTTTTCTGCTGCCCAAAATCTAGTTTGCTTATTCACATAGCCATCCAAATGGAAATATGCCCCATCACTCATCATGCACATTACCATCATTAGAAGCAATATTTTCAAGCTTTCTTTCACATAAGTCTGCATTGGACATAAATCACCTGGAAGCAGCTTTTGAACAATCATGATTTTGTACAGATAGCGTTTTAACTCTCCGTTTAGGATGCTCTGTAGCAAGCGATGAGACAGACCCAAAGTTGCTAAACAACGCCTAGTGTAGCGCCGAGGACTTTGAAGAACCGACCTTCTCACACTCAAACATTTTCTGGAGTCCAAGCATACAGGAATGGCCAATTGATTTTCTCTTCATAACTGATCCATTTGTGTGAAATGATTAAACCCATC
This sequence comes from Timema podura, assembly GCA_033556935.1. Taxonomy (NCBI): domain Eukaryota; kingdom Metazoa; phylum Arthropoda; class Insecta; order Phasmatodea; family Timematidae; genus Timema; species Timema podura. The sequence continues at coordinate 37,134,725 of JAVRXN010000005.1, forward strand.
TGAGTATGGTGTTATGATCAGGTATTGTCCCATCATGTGCAACACTAAACTATAGACAGAAAACGTACTGTAAAAACTACATCATTATTTCCAAAGAATTGTTAGACGTTAAAAATTCGATTCTCAATGTTCCACTGAGCCATTGCTACTAAAACTGAACTGCCTGAACAATAGATTTATAAATGAAACTGCTCATGGGTGTTGTAACCTTGTTGCTAACCTTTCCCCTCACAACACATTTCAAAAATGTGTTCTCTGTGTGCCATTCTGTATTTGGAAGGTGGATAGATACATATAAAGGGAAGAAACACAATATGGTGTTCTTATACCTTCCAAATATAATACTATGTGGTTGGGTTTTTTTGTTTTTCTTTCCCCCAGATTTAGAAATTTAAACTAAACTCTCCTAATTCGTTAGAAAAAAATTACAAGCTTTTAGCAATTTTATAAGAATGGGATCATATTTTATAGTGGTAATTGTCAAAATATTTTTGAATAAGGTTGGGAAAAGGGATAAAAACTCTGAATTGTTTGCAGTTTTAGGTCAGAACATTAAATTAAAATTCTGTAATCTTGTAGAAATTTTCAATTCAAAGAATCTGTACTTTAAAAATGTTTATATTAATAGATTTGTAAATTGCATGTTTTCCCATTACAAGCTAAATATTTTGTCCTAAGAAGTGTTGATTAAAATAAAAAAACTTAGGCCTAATGCAGCTATTTCAGATTGTATATTTTTAATTAAACCCTTTTAGTATTAATATAAATCAATCGATATCAATATAAATAAATTCCAATCGTATATTTTAAAATAGACCAAAAAAAGTCCTTAGATTCAAAATTCATGGTGTGAAATTTTAATAATCAAATTAATCTGAAAAATTAAAAGTGAACCAAAGTCTTGTTCATAAAAATACCGAGAATATTTCTTAACTGGCTTCCATCTTCTTTAGTTAGCATTGTTGCCTATATAAAACACTAATGAGGTAAAAGTAATGGAACGTTACACAAACACTACTTTTTTTTAATTCAAAATGAACTGCTAACACTGTGGTAAACATTTGGAGTAAAAATAAATTTCACACACCGTAGGCTCAAGCTATGCTGTATAAATATTAACATGGGGGGAAAAAAATGGTTGCTGTGAGTTTTAAATTAGGATAAAATCCCAGCTCACCCATGATGGAATTCATATTGGTTGCTTTACTTTTTCTTCTACATTGTAGTCAGGTTCAAGTATAATTTGTGGTCCAATAATTTGAGGGTATAATAAATAATTTTACATAATTGTTTTTATCTGTCAAGACTGCTAAGTATATTTATGTTTACTGTCGACAGAATGTGCTTGATGGTGATTTGTGCGAGCAGTTTAATTCAATAGACTTGGCCAAGCAGAAGAGCATAGCCGACGATCTGGACCGCACCCCAAGTGAAGTCTCCAAGAAATTGGAGGACATACGCACAAGATATGCTTTCTAAGTGAAAAAAACATAACTTTACATGCAAGATATGCTTTTTTAAGTGAAAAATAAGACTGAGCATAGTGACCAGTGATTTAAAATGAACCACTATTAGTGTACTATAAACTTAATAATTTGTGGCGGTCAGAAATACACTTGAGTTTCACTTAATATTTTTAATATAAAAAATAAACTTGCTGTTATTTGCTTCTCCCATATGTTGGTCTGTCTTATGGTGGGTCAACTGTAGGCTTTGCTTAAATCATTCATCTTGAATTTAGGATCTATTTTGCAGTTTCACTTCATCATTTATCCATTTTTGTGTATATAAGCTTGATAAACACATGAACTGATTGTATGTTATGTATTGTGATGTGAATAAATAAAACTTAGTGTAAAATATTTATTTTTTAACCTAGCATTGAATATTCATAATGTAGTAGATGTAGTTAAAAAGTGCAACTGCATTTGTTTGAAGGGAAAGTAGAAAAACTACCTTCAGTACACCTGACCGGGATTATAACCCGATATTTGTCATCAGGAGCCCAATCTATTGAATCCCTTAAAGGTAAGACCAATGTATCACCGAAAAAGGTCAGCTCATGTACACTCCTTTCACCCTCAAAGGTAGTAAACTTACCTTGCATAGTTCCACTATGGTAAAGCTGTCAAAATGTAATCCACAAAAGTCTGACTGCTTTCTACCTTTTAGGATAAACAGTGTACACGAAAAGTATGTTTTGGAACAATTGGGCGTTAAAATAATTTAACAGAAATTCCTAAAAGTCTTAAACCAAGTGGGTTTAAAACAGTCCTGGGTGGAGCTTAAACCAAGTGGGTTTATAACAGTCCTGGGTGGAGCTGTACAGCAGTATGAGAAAAAACGGGAAAGATTAGAAATCCTATCTTGAAATGACATAACTTTATCAGGATATCTTCATTTTAATAAATAAAACTTTTCATGCCTTATAAGCTGACAAAAAATATTTTTAATTTCAACCTTATAGTTTACATGACTAGTTCTACAAATTGTGTGACTTGATGATAATACTGTTCGTTGTTGGTCACAGCAATGGTATATATTATTGTTCCACCATTTGCACAAGATAACACTTTAATAACAATTTGCTCTATTCAAATAGTACAGATAATATACATTGCTCAACACATAACTACATATCATTTGGGGTAAAATACAATATTAAAAAACAGGGGTGTACAAAATCAACTTTAATCCATTATATAAAATATTCTTTAGGTTTTAATATTTTTATTAGTGGTTTTATGCTTGAAAAAATTAAATTGTGGTTATTTATATAATTTTATTCACTAAAATAATTTGAAATGGTTTTATTTTGATAACCCAAGTTATCATCACAGATAAAGATTTTTTCCATATTAATATTGAATTGTAATGTATACTGAATCTCAGGATGGCAATAATTGATCATAAAACTAGTATTTTAGCTATCAATAATAGTTTATTGGTGAAACTAGAATTTTATTTCAAGCTAAGTCGAAGATATTAGTTTTGCACACCCCTATCACAAAATAAAAATATGTAATGGCTGGGTTTAGATTCCACTAATAACGAATATTGCACAGTGCACCTGAAAAACATTACTTTCATTGATAACGTTCAGTATTGAAACAGAGTTAATATTAGTAGTAGCTATTGTTTTAGAGTCGAGTACCATAATATTCATGACTAATAAAATCACAGCCAAAGAAAGAATCAAATATTATTTAATAGTATGGACACCATTTAAACTAGGTTAATTTTATGTTTTAAAATATACAAGTTAATAATGAATATCGTTTTCCAAGAAAACCCTTAAAACAAGTACTTTTAGATCCTTTGTCTATAAGAGCAGCGGTTCCCAACGTGGGGTACGTGTCTGATCATTTGGGGGAATGAAAAAATATTTGAATAATGGCTGAAAACCTACATTTGCCAGCAGTGTAAGACAAAAGATCAGTCAAAAGTTGTGAAATTAACTCAATGCTATGGTTAGGAGGGAGAGGGGACTAAATTTGACCTTGAGAACATGATTTCAATTTCAAACCTAAAATAGTTTATAGCTATTAATGAATTAATCAGTTAATTGAATGTAAAATATATATATATATATATACATTGTTTATTCACCTTATATTACATTGTTTTTTCAAATCCCATTACTAGCCAATTTATTTTAAGTTGAAACAAATCCAAAATAACTACAAATGTATTAACTAAACATTTTGCTAATATTTAGGGCACAATTTTTTTAAATGAACTGCTAAGGGATACACAAATGATAAAAGGTTGGGAACCGCTGTATTAGATCAAAGAGGTAGTGCCAAATTCTTGAAATAAAAACAAATAATCTGAGCCGGACTTTTAATCATTATATTTCATTGAGAATAGTTGTGTTTTTATTATATAACTATGCGATATTTGTTATCTCATCTGTAAAATATTAATCTAAACCCAGAATAACGAAATGCTGAATATCTTAATTCAAATACTGGAAATTAAAAATTATTCAACACCATTAAATATTACAAAACTAATATAATAAAATATTGAATCAATTTAAATAAAAATAAGTTGCTGTGATCTTTACACATTTTGACATTTTATTATCTATATTATGCACCCTGTTTTTTCATTCGCACCATATATCATCTATTTGATACAAGAATTCTCAAAAGTTAAAGGCATATAGACAGGTGGTATGAATGAAGAGTATTTTCTTTATAATAGCATATTTTAGGCGGGTAAATCAAAAAGGGACGCTTATGAACTCTTTTTATACAGGATCACTATTTAGATTTGCGATGTTTTCAGCTGCATTCCCCTTAAATTTTGTACAGGTATTTTAAAAACTGAGGTTGGTGTACCTTTCTTTTAGCCAACTGTGCTTTATATAAATTGTTGATTTATTTCTTTCTTTTTATGTAGTTTCGCAAACTTAATTTTTGCTTATGTGCCCTTTTCATGTTACCCGCCTCATTTATAGTACTTATATTCATTTGAATTAAGTTCATAGTTACTCCTTGGAGTTGAACAGGAACAAAACAAATTTAAAGTTTTCTCTGCCAAATGAGTAATTGATCCTGAAATTTTTAGTCACCTCAGTGGCCGACTTTGATTTGGAACAAAGATGTGAACAAACCGATTATTTGGGGGTTTTCAACTAAAAAAAATATACAAATACTGTAAACAATTTCAGTTTATGATCATCTTACTATGAAGAGGTTTGATAAATAAAACTAAAGTGGTGGCTAGCAAAACACTTATCTGTGTCATTTCAATATCTTATTTTGATTAAACTTTATTTTTGAGCCGATTTTGAAAACTGGCAACGCGTCAGAACAATATATACTCTTCGTCTTTGATATGATAAAATAATTACTGAGATTGAATATTTACAGAATTTTTCTGTGAAGCATTGGGTATACTCAGCATTGTGAGGACAAATGAGGAGCTACTTGAATAAATATGTAGCAGCTCTGGTCTAGAAAACTAAGATTAACAGCCGGAGGGTTCGTTGTGCAGACCACATGACACCCTCTATCTGCAAATGTTGGCACTATGATTATTAAATGAAGCGGCCACTCAGTCGGTACAACTCGATTGAGAGCTCACGCCATGGAGTTTTTTCACATTTTTTATTTACAGACAAGTGTTTTACTAAATATAGCTACTTGATTATATAATAGTCCTTTGATAATTTTAGTCTAGTAACAAGACTTTTCCACTAGTAGATACAAACTCCTTGGAAACTATAGTTTTTTTTGTTTGCTTTTTTAGTACTGTGTCTTACTACCTGTTCAGGTTATACGCCTCCATAATTGTTAAAAACCATATAAACAATCCCAAAATGTAAGGTTGTTTAGTTTGTGTCCAATACCTTATTTGAGTATAGTTATGTACACATGTCCGACACCTTAGCTCAGTCGGTAGCATGTTTGCCTACTGAGCTAAGAGTCCCGGGTTCGATTCACGGCACGGCCAAAAATTTATCATTGATGGTTTTACCCTTTCACATTGATAAATTAATGGCCAGGGACTGGATGTTGTGTTTTTCCTAGTCTTAAGGGTGTTACATGGGGGAGCATTGAAAGTGTTGCAGCTGTTTTGAAATTCTGGATTATTGACAAAGTGGTTTGATATTTCTTAAAATGGTTTTCAACAACATTTAGATGTAAGTTTTGACCAGTTAAAGAGCTTAAATTTTAAGTGTTTTTTTTAATGTCTGGTAACTTATATAAGATCTTAAAAAACAATCTCACATTTCCTACAAATTGTTCTGTTGTGACCCTATCTAAACATGACTTTAATTGATAGAGACCCGCCTCGGTGGCGTAGATGTGTTGAGCTCGACCGCCGAGGACAGGGAGATCGAGGTTCGAATCTCGATCGGGTGAACTGGGGGTGGTTTTTCCTAAATGGTTTTCCACTCTCCCTCCACGCAAATGCGGGTTCACTTCCTCTAAATTCAACCCTCCCAATTCCTAATCCATTATCATAATTAGTACTTAAGCGTATAACCCGAACGGGTAGTAAGACGTGGTGCTAAATTGATAGAGGAAGGCTAGTTCTATGTCTCTTATCATTTTACTTTAAGCTCAGAAGTACAAATATTGGCGTAAAGCGTAGTTAATTTTTTTATTATTTAAACTTAAAATATAAACTGTATAGCTAGATAGGGACTTGTTGATAGCTTTTGCCTACATTTTGGTGAAAACCATATTTAAAAATATAAAACCACTTCTTCATAAATGCGGGATTTTCGAACGCATAAAACGCCCTCCCCATGTAACACCCTTAAGATAGATTATAAGGTATATGAAGTTATGACAGGTCTAGCCAGCCGGGAGTGGAAAATATATTTCTAGAATAAAAAAAACTGACACAGGCCACAAGCTGGAAACAGTAATGGCTCAACAGGGGGAAGAAATATTAATGTGAAAAAAAACTTTTAGCAAAGAGCCACTGCTTAGCTGCTCCCCAAATACTTAATCCAGAGTAGTTACTCATTTTTATTCATACACCCACTTTTTTGTAATGTAATATATAGCGAAATATGTATATTGATCACAATTATTTGGCAAGATATTTAATAAGTAAATGTTATATTCAGACAAAAATAACAACATTGCACAGCTTATTAATTTAGTTAAAGCCTCTACAGTATCATGTTCATAATTGAAAGGATTATACACTTGACAGGAGCAAAACGCACCATGAAATCGCTCCTAAAAAAACTAACCAAAGCATAAAGTGACTCTGGCTTCTCTTAAATATAATACACTGTCTAATCTTAAATATAATAGACTACAATATAAATTAATCAAACTGCAACAGAAGGTAAAGATGGAGACTGTATAATATGATTTTGGTAGGAAGAACAGTATAAGTTAGTTACTAAAGTTACTAAAACAAATTTAATATATTAATACATCAAATCATATTATCTGCAATTGTCACTTTTGCTATATCTTATCAATACCTATAAAATAACACAAATAATATATTAAAGTGTCATCAATGTTGGCCATAAAAAAATATGTTTGAATTTTCTCTACTGTTCTTCCAACCAAAATCAGGGTATAGGTATTATTTTGTGATCTTTACAATTTGGAGCTGCACATATACATGGTTCAAATTTAATTTACACAGACATTATCATGTTAGGTAGTAACTACATTAAGTACTATTTTTATAGAAAATATGTACAGTGATCAGGTTGATTATAATCAATAAATATGCTCAAAATGTTAATATATTTTAATACTCACTTTTAAAGATATACCAATAAAAACTTTATTTGATTGATGGTTCAAAAATGTAATTAGTATATAAACGTTACTAATATAGTGTGTATAATAATATAATGTTTTATTACATGTTAACAGTGTCCCATTATTATTTTATAATCTATATATACTAATGAAGGGAGCCGGTGTGGGTGGGGAGGGGTAAATAACACACATTTTAGATAAGCTAAAAGACAGGCTTACAAGATGCAAGTAAGGAGGTATGTCAAGTGATGCTCACATAAGTAGACTCGATTCTAAATGGTTCACTTTTAAATTTAAAAAATTGAAAGAAAATTTAAAATATCACATAAAATATAACAAATTCTCCAATTGTACAATTCGTGGTGAGCTACAAATGAGTACAACTTGGTCAAACGAGTCAAATAAGTGGGCAGGTAGCTTTCCTCTGAAATATTTGCCTGGCAGGGTCAGGAAAGTGAGCTCATAAGTAAAACATTTTTATATTCAACTGTCTTGACTTGGTTGCCAGTTTGTTTCGCTATTTTATTTTGTCACCATATATTATTACCTGTTTGGGTTGCACACATTCTTATGCGCTAATGTGTTAAGGTTTGGGAAGGTATAATTAAAGAAAGTGTGCCCATGTTTGCATTGAGGTAGAGTAGAAAACCATTTAGGAAAATCCATCCTCAGTACACTCAACTGGAATGGAAAACCCGATCACCCCGTTATCAGCAGGCCAATTTATTGCCAAAGTGACGCCTAAGAACATGTAACCACTGAAAGGGGTGTTTTTGAAACTTGCCTTACTCCTAATATTAAGCAAGTAGTTGTTTACATGCGGCAAGTAGCTTGACTTAACCTACCTCCTGTAAACTCACACACAAGAAGATTGGCCTACATTATACTTGCATTTTGTGCACCACCCCTACTACTACCCATATGAACTGTAGAATTTTAGGGGAAGTGTACCCGCATTTGAGTAGAGGGAGAGTGAAAAATTAGACTCGGTACACCCAGGTGGTGTTCGAACCTTGGCATCACTGGCAGACCAGACTAGGATGATGCCTTGGTCCTCATGCCCATTAATGCAGACACCTACATTATAAATTAGTTTCATTTAAAAATACTAAGGCTATTCCCAGTATAAACTGCCAGCAAAAATGTCACTAAGCCTAAGCCAAGGGGACAGGATAAAGAATGGAATTTAAAAAAAGGGGGGTAACTACAGTGTGAGACTAGATGGATTCATATTCAAATCGTAATTCTGAATCCTCATATTTGAGATATTAGAATCTCATATCTAAATAGGTCTCAAATTTGGATTCTAGGAAATTAAATTCAAAATCAAATCTAAAAGTCAAATTTATGAACAATTTGAACTTTTTACATTAATCATATATTAATTACTAAACAGGGTTGTGATGACATTCCTCTTTTATTGAAATCAATTCCAAAACTATATGTATAATTTAACCTACTATTTGTTTTGGATTTGATAAAATGTAATCATAAAAATATTTGATTCACATTCAATTGTAGTTATCAAGCAGATAGTTTGTTTTTAATTTAAAATTGATAACCTTGAATTCCCACAAGTTTAAACTACAGTGTAGTAAAACCAACCTATTTCACCCAGTTGGAGTCAAACCCTAGCCTCCCAGTACAGAACATTACAGTGATATATTTTAAAAGTATCAAACGTTACAAAGATTCTTTTTTTTTAATTAATACTGTATTGTTTGCACACATTTGATATACTTTTTTTTTTTTTGTAAATAAAGTTAGTAATATAAATTTTTAGATAATATTCTTTTTAACTTCGCCTCTCATCCCCCGTTTGGGTTTTACATATAAATTATTAATTAAAATCCATTTAAAATTCAACATCCAAATATATGTAATTCAATAATCAAATAAAGTCTACATTATCGTTTGCCAAATAAATTACAGAATTGTCTTTATGCAATGTAAAAGATCATTTCAAAGTCCCACAGGGGGCAATCTCCATTGCAAATGTTTCATTTTAATGGCAAGGAAAAATATCTACAAATAATAATTTCTAGATAAAACTATTATATAAAGTGAAATACATCTTTTTTTGCCCTTTTATTTAGAAAATGTCATATTAAATAGGTTTAGCTGCACCATTTTTTTTACTAAAATACCTATATAAAACAAAGTTGTAACAATATATAATCAATAAGCTTTAGCATTAGCTTTTGTCAAACCAATGTCATAAAAACCCTATATAATATATAATGGTAAATACCTTAACAGTTTACTATGAAAAACATCTGATTATCTATCAAACCACAATGTTAATTAAAGGGCATTTAACAAACTCTTTTAACTCGATCATAAATATATGTATCTATCTATTTATCAATAATATCATGTCATATTCACAATAAACATTTATTCTATTAAATTATAAAACAATTAATAATAATAATATAACTACACTAGAAACATGTTTTTCAAATTGTGGCTAACTCAACCTCTGGTTTATCCAGAATAATCTTTTGACTAAAAATTAAATTTGTTATCAATATTAACTTTAAAAAAATTCAAATTAAAATAAAACCTGCAAAATACATTACAGTAGTGCTACAGTTGCTGTTTAAAGGTAGGAATAGTTGGATTTTTTTAACAAGTCATAGGCCTTATTCAGTCTTTGTTTGAAACAAAAAAATCACATCATATTCCTTAAAGTGTAAACAAATGTGTTATTTTCATGACATATGGCCAATTTTTTACATCCCTGACAATGACAAATTAACAAATTAAAGAAAATCCGGAACTATAATCATCGGGATTGGAGCAAGTCTCATTGAATTTGGGTAAACAAGTTTCTAGTGTATCGTAATTGGAGAACATATGTTGAAAACCTCCCAAGTGCAAAATAATTTATGATTCAAAACACTCGTGTAAAAAAAATAGGAAAAGATAGGGTAACAGTGCAAAACCAAGTTTGTTCAAAATTAAAAATGTCAACAACTTCAGCATCTACATAATAAAAAGAAATGAATTGTAGAAAATTAAAGTACAATAAAAGTTTTAAAAAAAAACACTAACACATATTTACACACTTCAATATTCAAATGCTTTCATCTCATTCATTCTTCAAGATGCAATGAAGGAATCGAAATATTGAGGTGTGTTGGTGTTTTGTGCTTTATTTTTCTAAAATTCTATCATATTTATTTAATTGCATATTATATTTAAAATATGCACTTTATTTTAGGGGTGTGCAAGTACTCGAAAAATAAAGTTCAAATTGAGTTTTATTAACTGCTCAAACTCAAATCAAAGATTTTGAAAGACCTCAACAAATCTGATACTCAGAATTTTTGATCTTGTTCTTGAAGATTCCTAATTTAATTAATTTTATTCAATTTTATTTTAGGATACAACTTCACAGGAAATAGAGTCCTTCAATATTTAATTAGCATAAAACTCAAACGAATAATAAAATGCAGAGCTAAAAATATATATATATATATATTAATTTTGTCTCGCTAAAAAAATTGTATGTTAATTAAATTTATTTAAAAATTTGAATTTGTGAAGCTAATATTTTTTTTCACAAAAAATGTAATTATAAAAAAATTATGTTGTGTAATTATTTATAGTTTAAGTATGGATCTATAGGAAAAATTCAACTGATATATTTATTGTACAATTAGTGCTTTGTGCTACTTGAACTTTAAAAAAACTTCCTTTTAATTCAAACTCGACTTGAAGTGAAAAATGCCTACTTGCACACCTCTACTATATTTTATACATATTATATAAAGGAGTATCACAAAAGATTGATATTTGCTTATATAAATATTTACTTTTAATAACATTGAGAAAATTGAGACAAACTTATTTTTTTACTTAATACTTGAACGGTACTCACACCTTAAAAAATATTGTGTAGGAAATGCATAGTAAATTTAAATATAGTAATAATATATGTTTTTAATATCTATAATAACATATATATAATTTTAAGAAAACAAAAACAAATCAAAAGTCTAAGAATCACTCGTGACCATATACGTCAGGGTTGCTAGCTCTTAAATGATGGATTGGTGGAGGGAGAGGGTAGGGGCGAAAGAACGGACCCATTTTCACTTAAAATCAGAAAATAAAAACTGTTTCATACCACATGAATAACACAAATAATATTATAGCAGAATTAATTCTATTAGTCATATAAAAATCTTAACTTTATCATTTTGTGCATTGCTCCAGATGTGGATTTTCAAATTTCTGAATAAAAGAGGTTTCTTTTGCAGTAATAAAAGTGTCCCATTTGAGCAGATTATTGGAGGTACCATGTCCCCCTTTCCCCCCTTTTAACAACACTCATGCTTGAAACATGTAGAGGGATATGTCTAACAAACTACTCCAAAACAAGTTTTTTTCCAAGGTACCAAACCACACAATTATTGTCGATATTTATATTCATTACCAATTTTTGAAGTGGAATCCACTTATAAGAAACTTTGGCAATACTTTAAATCCATATTACTAATTTCTTACATTTGCAATTTAACTGTCATATTTATTAACATCCTAATAATATTTAAATTGCGATTCAATTTTTCTATCTCTCATTAATTTCATCACCTATGTGTTTATATTCATATTTATCAACTGAATGTTTTTGTTTTTGGTTATTTCATATTAACTTTGTATTTATTATCTATCTACGACTACTTGATGTGGTGCAATAGTGCAAAGCAATAAGTTAATTACTTATAAACAAAATTCCTTCTTTCTTAACTTATAATTAGGCCTGTGCAGGAATGACATTTTGACTTGGGAAATTTTCGTGCAGAAATAATTTTCCGCGGGAATGGCACAGGAAATATTTAAAAACTGATTTTTAAATTTAGATTCTTCATTGTTTTTCAAATATTTAATATTAATAAAATTCTCAGCTTTCACATTTATTTAAACTAAAAAAATACCATAGTAAAAATAAAATAACTCTCGATCTAGTGCTGGGTGTTGAGATAAGTGCCTCAACAAAACTGAAGTACTACCATGATTATTTTTTTAAATCTTACCACAATTTATACAATTCGCTGACACTTTATCCTCTCTTTTTTCAAAATATTAGCCTTGCTTGCGCTCGCGTAAAATGTTTTCTTATTCTTATTGTAGATTAAAACAAAATACTCTCTTCAAATAAAGAGTTAATCAACTAAAGCAATTGATTGGTATATTATAGAGCCTAGAACTACTTTGTGCAAACATCAGTAAATAACCATAAGTATGATGTTGTACTAAGTTTTTTTTAGCACCTCGTCTTAGTACCTGTTCGGGTCATATGCAGTGAACTAAGTTACTTAAGATAAAAATTATTACTGAGACAAGACTAAAAGTGGATGTTTAGTGTATCGAGACTCCTATATTTAATTTTTAAACTTGGACTTGTTATTTGTATGAAAATTGTTATTTTTCCTGAAAAATCTGGGGAAAATTTATTTCTCGCCCTAGTTTAAAAAACGTCTGTTTTCCCGAGGCTCGGGATCCCGCCCAGGCCTACTTCAAATTTTTTAAAGAAAACTTTATTTTTATTTTTGAGATATTTTGTTATATGTATTTGGAAGAAAGGCCTTTATGTTATATAATCTCAAGTTACATGTTCCTATTTAAGTGTCCCATCATTCTTTCACAATTTCCTTTTTTTTTTCTTCTTTTGAGTTTTTGGGAGTCTTTTAGGAAGTTGTGTTGAGCGTTTCAAACTCCTTCCTGATGAATTCCGATTAAATTAAACCTAGGTGGAGAGATTTTTCAGTAACGATCAATTTTCTTCAAGAGGCAGCCATTACGTCTTTGTCCAGTGGCAGCAATGTAAAGTGTGAACCGTGTTCTTCTATTCCTTTTAAAACCCATATGCTTCCTTTTATATGTTTTCTATCCACCTTTCCTAAATTTTTTTGAAAATATGTATAACTTAAATTCAAATTTGCAATACTCCTTACTAAAATTATGAACATTACCAAAAAGTACTTTATTGTCATGTACAAGAAGTGGCAAACCAAAGATCAACACCCAAGTTAGGCTTGTGATCATGTGATGGTACCTTGTGTGTGTGATAGACACTAGTGTGGATATTACAAATTTGTATGAGTCTTAATAGCAAATTATTCTTTTAAGAACTTAGAGAAAAACAGGGGAAGAAGTGTTGGTCCATTTCAAAAGCTGCCCACAACATTAAGAACTGGTCACTTTGTTTAACTTGAAAGATTGTCTTACCTTGAAAGGCTGCACTATGACTTTATATTATAATCTACGCCAGGGATCAACAACTTTTATTGAGCCCTGATCGACTTATAAAAACTTATCAAAGATCACCCATCATTTCTCCTCTCTACTTTCGCTTCCTTTTTTTAATTCATACATCTTATAGTTAGTTATTCCTTAAATTCAATCTTGGCTCAAATACTTGTGTCCCACAGTAATAAAGAGAAACGAGAATAAATAAAATATACATGCTCATATTAAACTATTTAAATTTCAAAAAACACATTATCGATTATTCTGATCAAGGTAATTTTGGTCACACTCAAATATTATTTGAAAGTATTTGATATATTTGACAGTTTAAAAAACTCATGAATTGACTTTTAATGACAATGTAGTCTTCTTATACGATCAACTAAAAATGTCTGTGAAATCAACCTATAGATTGCAATTGATCAGTCGTCGAGCCCTGATCCACGCCATAGTGGAACTCATCAAGGTAAGCTTGCTATATTTCAGGATAAATGTAGGGTACATTGTTAAGCGATATTTCTTATACAGTAGTACAACTAACATAGATTTTAATCAGGTTTGCAAGATTATTGAGTCAACATGGGAGCTATGGTAGACAAACGGTGTGGGCACTTATTTTTTTGCGATAGGAAACGAGAGGAGGTGCTCATACCAACCTCTCCCGCCGGGCGTGTCATCAGGGCACAGCCCCGCTGTTCTGTATACCCCTCTCCTCGCCATCAGACTCTGTGGGGGATACCCTGATGGCCTGGTACCACTGGTTCGTCAAGTCCGTCATCTGACTCTTGCAGTCTTTCAGTTCCTGCGGGACATGTCACAGTAGTAATACAGCCGAGAGGCGTAGATGTGTTAGAACTTAGATTGTTATTGCACCTGCATCACCTTAAGATATCACCCACATAATCAAAAAAACAACTAAATTCCTCGATTTACCTTGAACATTTATTCCTGGACCTTCCCCATGACCGGTGGTTAGGGAGGTGCAAAAAAAAAACCTTGTTTTTCTAGTGATGCCCAAGAGAACTGAGAAGTTGTGTCTAGTTTGGTTCGCTCACCAAAATATCAGGTCTATGGAAATATGGTCGGCTGTTGAGTTTCTTTTCTTTTGATAAAGGCAATGCTTTCCAAATATAAAAACTTTGTATTTCAATGCGTGTGTGACTTTTTCTACTATGTATATACAACAGAAGAAGTTGTCACAGTTGTGCCTTAGATTCTTCCCATTATTTTCCTCTCTCCCTAGGTGAACTTTCTTTGCTCAATCACTTGATTAGTTTGTTTTTCTTTATTTTTATCATTTTACAATATTTTATAATGATAATAGACTAAATTAATTTGTAAGGCAAATGTTTTCATCAATATTTAGAAGGTGGAAGTTGAATTATTCAGAGTATACTTTCATTTTTCTAATTAATATCCAATACCTTATGATAGTAAATATTGTGTGTGTGTGCTATGGATCAGGAAGGTTGAATTTAAAGGCAGTATACCCATATAAGCGCGGAGGGAGAATGGAAAACATTTTAAGAAAAACCACTCTCAGTACACCCAGCCAGGATTTGAACCCCAATCTCATCATTGGCAGTCCAATTTATTAAGAAAGTGATGCCTTAGACCATGCGGCCACCATTTGTTTAAAATGAGTAGTCTAACTGATGGAGTCTCTTTTTCATTGATATATGAGTCTCACGCATATCCATTATTCTCAAAGACATGTATGATACACACATGCCCATTGCCACAATCATGCACATACCTGTTGCGTGAACCTCCTGGTGAAGAACGGGATGAAGAACTTGATGTCTATCTTAGCGAAACCCTTGATCCGAGACTGCATAAAGTTTACCTCCATCTCCTCTTCTGTATACTCTGACAAATGTTCAGAGTCAATGGTCTGGCCCTGAAATATACCCGCAGTTGGATCAATGATAGTTTGTGCACAATAACCCAGCCAGATGTTTGCATATTTACATTGGCAAGGTAGAAATCTAGAAGAAATGTACCCGTAGTTGTAAGGAGATAGAGTGGCAAAATATTTAGGAGAAACCACTTCAGAATACCAAGCAGGGATTTGAAGCTAAGACTTGTAAATGATGTACAATTTCAAGAAACCTTTAGTTAGAAAATATGAGCATTCTTACATTCCTTGTCCTCAAAAATCTTTATACAAAATTACTTCTTGGTTAGTTAAGGCACCTAAGATTGATGGGGCATGAAACTTAGCTCTTCATGATATAGATTCTTTTTTTGCAACGCATATTACTACCTCTTATGGTTATATGCATGTGTACTAATTATAATAATATTTTTAGGGGTAAGATTATATTTATAGTAAGTGTACCCATATTCGCATGAAGGAAGAGTGGAAAATCTTTGATGAAAAACCACCCTCAGTACCCCGATCGAGATTTGCACTTCGATCTCCTCGACCTTAGTAGTCCAGTCTACTGCGAGCGTGACGCCTTAGACAATGTAGGCAATCGAGGCAGGTCCTTGATAAATCTTTGCTTGAAAGCACCAGTTGAAATTTTAACAAGACAATCCTAACAAGCGGAGGAGGTGTATTTAGCGCTGTCGGTCATAACAAAATTATTCCAAAACATTGTTTAGAGTGTTTGACACCAGTATACCTCAGTGGTAGCAAACTTACAAGTTCTCTGGTTTTACTGAGAGTTATTTCTTTCTGGCTTCGTCTGCGCCGAGTACGACCTGGTTTCTTGTTTGCCTGAAGAAACTAAACAAAAACAAAACATTTACAATTGTGAGCTCACCATTCAAATAGTTCAAGAGCTTAGCCTTTATTATTTTATTTGTGAATATTTTAAAAATGTTATGTTTCAACATAATTTTTATAGAAAGGACCTTATCTGACAGTGTTAGAAGCTACTAGATCTACTTTCATCTATTGATACATCAAGTCATGTGATCTGCAATTGTCACTTTTGATATAAATTATCAATAGGCCTACCTATAAAATAACAATAATTATTTTGTTATATTTGGAAGAAGGCACAGGAAAGGTGGATAGAAACATATAAAAAGGAACGAACACAATATGGCTTTTATAATGAAAAAAACAACATAGTTTACACTTTACAGTGCTGCCACTAGACAAAGAGTTAAGGACTGCCTCTTGAAGAAAATCAATATTTACTGTCTATTCCCTCGACCTAGGTTTCATTCTCTCAGAACTCATCAGGCGGGAGTTGTGTACTCCCTCCTAATAAGTTCCGATAGAATGAAACCTATGTCAGGAGATTGGCCGGTCTAGATATATTTTCTTCATGAGGCAGCTTTTACCTTTGTCCAGTGGCAGCAATGTAAAAGGTGAACTATGTTGTTCTTTTCATTGTAGAGGCCATATTGTGTTTGTTCTCTTTTATGTGTTTTTATCCACCCTTCCTGTGCCTTCTTCCAAATATAACAAAATACCTCAAAAAGAAAAAAAAGATTTAGTCATAATATTCTATAGATAGTTGTTTTTTTCTGTAATTTTATTTGATAAATCTTAACACATGAAAATTGCTCCTTGGACAAACCGACCTTCATGAGGGGCATGGTAGACCCTCCGAAGAAGAGTGTTGTAAAGAGAACGATGATGAGCGTAGTGGTAACAATGACATGACGAGTCTCCCCACTGAACTGTAAATGGAGGGACAGGGCATAGGCGATCGCACCTCGTAAACCTGGGAACAGGGAAATAACCAAATACTGGTTGTATTATTATTTTTAAGAGTAGGTCAACTTGAAATGGTCAACAAATATCTTCAAAAAAATTTATTCAGATTTTAAATATGGTTGTGTAGTTAATATATATTTTATAAATACTTTATTAATTATTTTTTTTAGCACAGTGTCTTACTACCCATTTGGATTATATGCTTATGTACTAATTACGTTAATGGGTTAGGTATGAGGAAGGTTGAATTTAGAGGAAGTGTACTCACATTTGCATGGAGAGAGAGAGAGAGTGGGAAACCATTAAAAAAAAAACTACCCTCAGTATACCCGACCAGCATCGAACCACAATCTCCTTGTCATAAGCAGTCTTCTCTATTGCAAGAGTAGTATCTTAGAACATGAAGCCATCAAAGCGGGTTATAGTTTAATGCTCTCACCGCTGAACCACATAATGAACATCATCTTCTTGGTGATCTGATGCTCCCTGAACTTGTTACACAGGATGGCCAGGGGGAATATGTTACAGGCCCGACCAATCAGACATAGGACGATGCTCCACACGACCAGTGCTGGCTCGACACGGTGTTCAAAACTGAACAAAGCCAGCCCCAGGTACGCAAATACACAGGTCTCTGCAATGAAAGCCAGTGTCCGCATGGTCTGCTGCATCGTTATCTGTGTCACCGTCGACAGGTTGAAGTGGGTGTAGTGAGACATGACTATGCCACAGAACAGAATTGCCATGATGCCTAGGGAACAAATGGGAAATATTGATTAGTGGTGTTCCAAGCTTTGAAAATTTGAACTAGGCTTCGGGAAAAAAAAAATCAGTTATCACAACTTAGAGAAAAAAATCCAGCAACTGGCAAAAACATGATAACCCTTATTCTATGAAAAAATATGCTAGCGATGATTTCTAGTATCTTACCTCTTGAACCACAAGTTGTTTTTTACAGTCAGTCAAGACCTCGAGGATGACTAATATTGACACGTATATTTTATTTATTTTTTATTCCTACAGTTCAGGATTCCAGATAAGTTTAAGTAGTGAATACATCCCATCTAAATCTATCACAAGCTATCATATTTTTGCCCCAATCCCCTCAATTACAAAGTTTAGAGCCAATAAAAATATTGATGACTAAAATTCTCATTTATAAAAATATTGACAGCTAAAATTCTCATTTATGTTCATTTATTGCCACTCAAAGTTGTTACATATTATTACAAACAATTTTGCAATAACACAATTTCTTAATTATTTTAGTGTAGGCATATCAATGTATCTATATAACATGATATAATATTTTTAGCATAAAACCATTAATGTAAAAAGCATGCACCTACACTTGTATAATGAATTGTTCATGACTGAAGCTTGGGAAATTGAAGTGATTTTTAAGCTACAGATATATCTGCATCAAGTATCATGTTCATAAATTTTGAAAAATTACACCTGGACATGAGGAATGTGTTTGGTTCCTGTATCCAGGTGTAATTTTTAAAAATTAACGAACATATAACAATTAAGTTAAAATATTAAAACTTCGATTTGGCTTCAAGAATACTTTATATATTTGATTCTGGTTCACTTGGAATTGGAAAAAGTGGACTTCTTACACCACAAAATTCTAGGGATCTTAGTGCGTATTAGGGCTAGCAACAGCTTTAACTACCTCATCTACAGACGCAAAAAGAGGGTGAATTTTAAAGTAGATGGATCAGAATTTGCCTTGAGAGAAGATAAAAATCACTACCACTGTTGGAAAATGCCCCCTGTGGTGCACCCAATTAAGAATGAGACTCAATTTCCGAGTCTTGTAGTAGAATAAACCATGCCATACACACCCTGTAAGTTTAAATAAAATTAGATTTTTATTTCTCAACACTAAACAATTACTAACCCAAAGTCTTGCCTATACCGGTATGTAGCCATGTAGGTTCAGTGTGCACCCAGTATTAATCAAACCTACACCCCTTTTTAATAATATAAGCATAGAGGCCTACATTAGTTACAAATTAGTTGAGCTAGCTGTATATGCACATATGGAGAACTAGATGGAGTCGTGCTGATTACATATCATGCAACAGTAACTACTACAAATTGTGTGGTTTCATTGTCTATATATCAATGTTTCACAAAATAATGAAACTGAGCTTAAGATGGGGTGCTAGTGAGCGTGAGTTTAGGGAAGTATTTTTGAAGTTTTTACAGCATAAACATTTTTGGCCAAAATAAATCAAATTTTTCTTCTATATAAACATATAGTTTAGTTTTTTTGCACATGCATCTCAACAGTCTTGAATATCTGTCAGATTGTGTCCTGAATTTAATGACAACATTTTCTCTTCATTTAAAAAGTTTGTACCAAATGCAGCCATGCTCATGCAAGTATTCAAAAACTGTTGATATTAGCACGGGCAAAAGTACAAACTCTAGTTATCTATAGAAGAAAAAATTGTGTTATTTTGTATCAAAACATGTTTATGCTATAAACAACTGCCAAAAATTGCGCACTTAAATTCACGCTCACTAGCATCGAACCTTAAAATGTATGAACGGTTATTCCAAATTTTAATAAAATGTCAGTGGTACTAAGCTAAATAAAGACTTAACAGAGGGAAAGAAGGGCTTATAAAATGTCATGGCATCATGTAGTAGCCTACCTGACAAGTGAATGCCTTCGGCAAGAGCGTAGGGAGCATACGTGAACACCAGCATCATCCCAAACTCCAGTGAGGATTCTTCCGGAGATCTACATGCTTCAACAACAGGGCGCTGGCCAACGCGAACACCACCCCGATCCCTGCCGATGCGAAGAACATCAAACAAACCTGTTGATACCAGTCAACACTGCTTCAGAGGACGTCATGGTAGGGTTGTTCGATCTCCAATATTGAGGTAGTCAACACAATCGCCACTGCGTCGTTGAGAATGCTCTCCCCAAACACTAACATGTTTAAAACGGGTCCATATCAGCGCATGGAAGATGGCGACAGTGGCCACTGGATCGACCGCAGAAATTAAGACCCAAATGCAAAGCTTTCCATGAAACTCAATCGATAGGCGACCTGCGCCAACCCTAATAGGTAGACTCCCGCACCTATAACCAAGGCGGAGATGGTGGTTCCTGCTATGGCAAACACCAAGATAGAACCAATATTCTGAAAGAAGTTTCCTTTATGGAGGTTATACCCAGACTCAAAGATAATCGGTGGAAGGAGGACCAGAAAAAAAGCTCGTCGGAGAGAAAGCCTCCTCCTTTCTCCAGTTGGCAATGTTCTGATTGCTCATCAGGTTAAGTATCACCCTATAAGAGCCCCTAGGAACACCACCACGACGCTCTCAGGAAGATATTGAAAGTTGGTTTGGAGCATCAGGTGAATTAAGAGGATGCCTAAAGCTAGGACGCAGAGCACAAAGAAGATCGCCATGGAACTGTTCTTCTCCTCCTCTGCGGAGCCCTTGTCCGGTAGAACGGGGTCGGGGGAGAGAGGGGCCGTGGTTGTGTTCATCACAGGCGCGGCCGTCGAAGGGGTTTCAGTCGAAGTTGAACTTGAAGATGTGTTACTGCTCGTCGAGTTGTTGGCAGAATCTAAAGGTGTGTCTAAGGACTTCGTACTAATATCTTTTTAAACTCAGGTTTCGCATCAGAGGGTCCCCCTGCGTCAGGCTTAGGCCTTATCTTTTTTCTGGGCATCTAAGTGCTCTGATACTGTCACTTTCGAACATCTCTTTTTTGACGCACCTTAGAATGGGAGACATAGGAAACAAAATCTTTATTACCATGCTCATAATTAAGATGTGGTATGAAAGGATTAGCGGGATTATCATTTACAAGATAATCTATTTTGATTTTATTTACATGTAATTTGGCCACGAATTCTTTGAACTCACAGCTGTTTCGTTTGCTTGACTAGACGACACAAAACCAACAATTATTACAATCAACAAACTCCCTACCATACGAACATAGCGACATCCACTGGTGTTAATTTCCATTTCATAAGAATTACAAGCAGTCGAACCTAATTTCAAAAATTTTTCTAATTTGGCATTAGTTAACTATGATTATTTGTATTCGGGAAAACTGACGAAATTCTCCCCGACATCATCGTCTGCTATTACGAAATTCAATAAAAAATACAAAAAAAAATCCCTTTCTAGAATAATGAGAAATAAAATTATCCTGTATATTGGATTAATATGCTTATTTTCATTTACTATTGAATTACTTAGATAAATAGTTTTGTTAAAACTAGATCTATACAATTTTTAAAGCCTGACGTAAAATCTATATTCTAAATCAGAGAACGAAAATGCCAGATTTCTGTAGTTGGTCATCCTGTTTAACAACAGCGCTTCAGTGTGTAGAAGTTATTTGAAAGAACTATTGGTCTAAACTCACGACGGCTCAATTGGTCAAAAAATCTGTACAATTAAAGGATATAAACTAAAGCGTCATCCTTTGACCATAGGGAGGAAACAATATAATTATAATATACACATTTTTTGTAACTCCTCATCCCACCCATTCTCACACAGAAAACAAATTTCAACAGTCCAATTTTCATTGGAAGAGCCTCTTAGAAATTACAAACAGACGTTTTCGCGGTCAATATTGATAACATTTTACTACATTTTTAATGTTAACTTATTGATAATATCTAACAAGTAACAAAAGTATCAGCTAAAGATCACATGACTTGGCGTATGAATACATTCAAGTAGATCTAATAACTTTAAATCTGTAAGATAAGGAAGGTCCTTTTTATGAAAATGGACTGTGAGAAGGAATTGTACATTATTTAATTTTGGTTAGTTATACTTTAGTAGTACTCCACAGTCCAACTTATTGTATCCCTTTGGGCGCACCTGGAAGTCTTAATAAATAAAATAAATCATCAAAGTTACGAGAAAAGTAATACTGTTGTCATTTGTCACAGTTCGGGATAAATTGCGGTTAGTATTTAATCTTCAAAAAAAACACTAAAAGAATTTAATAGAAGAGTAGCGAGGGAAAGCCTGGCAGTGCCTGCGGGTTAGAATGGAATACTCATCTTTAAGTGGAAGGACTACCTTGTAAAATTTGAGAAGCGCTATCAGCGCAACTCCTAAGAAACGTCCATATATTGAACTATTTGGACTGTCTAGCCGACACCGAACTAGAGTTACGGTGTTGTCATATTTGGCAAGATTGGTCTAAAAGTGTGAAGGGGGAGCGAGCTAATCTGTTGTTTACATGGGTCAAGTTTCTTGGAAGGGAAAGGCAGGCAAGAGTGCGGCTTTTATCAAAGACCACACTATGCAGAAATCTGCTGCTTTATTTTTAGCTTGAACTAATATAATCAGTAGTATGGTTTTCTTAATATTTCTTACCTTGAGGAAGAAAACATTTTTCATTTGACTTTCTCGTATTTGACTGGTTTGCTGGTGACAAGATTGGGGTTCACATCCCAGTAGTGTATATTGAGGGTGTTTTTTAAAACGATTTCAAACACGCTACTATTATTTATTTATATCACCACGTCTTACTACCCGTTCGGGCTGTACACTTATGTATTAATTACTCTAATGTGTTAGGCATCAGGAAGGTTAAATTAAGAGGAGATGCATCCATATTTTCGTGGAGTGAGAGCAGAAAACTCTTTAGGAAAATCCACCTAAGTGCACTCAACCGGAATTGAACCGTGATCTCCCCGTCTTCAGCATGTCAGTTGAACACGGTGGGTGGCACACACTATTGGACTGGATTGCTGGTGGTGGGGAGATTGAAATTCAAATCCCAGTTGTGTGCAATAAGGGCATTTTACCTAAAATGGTTCCCCACTCTCACTCTACGCAAATGTGGGTACATTAAATCTAAAATGTTACCTTCCTCGTTCCTAGTTCATGCATGTGTATAACTCAAACTGGAAGTAAGTCGCAATGAAAAAATATATATTTTTGAGGAGTTTTTAGGGGAATGACTCCAAGCCAATGGGAAATGTTTGAAAATGGAATGCCACTAAAAGCTATTAGGGGTGGCCCTTAAGCATTTAAAAATAATAATAGATTGTTATAGAACCTATTTGAAATTTGATGTAAACCATCTTTCATCTTCAAACTAGAGTATATCAGAGGGAACCAAACAAACTGGAGGAAGACACATTTTGATGGGGGGAAGGGTGGAGAAGACATTGGTGGTAATACCCCGCCCTATCAAACCTCCCCCCTTACCAGTCCACCCTCAATGAGTAACATTGGATATACAACTATCGACAGACACATCGTAGAATGTAGATCATTTCCTCAGCATCTGACATAACCCAAGTTATGAGGGGTTTCTTATATTACATCACCCAGATACAAATAATTAATATTATTTTAATATAAACTTAAAGATGCACTAAAATCTCCTATTGTAAAACTAGCTTGACCTACATAAGCTTGTGACATGTATAAAGACATAACTATGCAGTGATGGACCCACGGTGGGTGCCCACAAGGAAAAAATACACTACCGTCCCCAAATCTTATGAATAATTGTAGATTATAAAAAAATATTTAGACATTTATTATTGGAATTATTTTATAATACGTATTAATATAGAGTAGGTAGGTTAAATTTAGAGGAAGTGTACCCACATTTGCGTGGAAAGATAAGAGTGTAAACCCATTGAGGAAAAACCACTCTAAGTGCATTACCATACAGCCATAATATTTGATAAAATTGTTGCTAAAAAATTTCAATATAATGTAAAAAACTTAATCTGAATTGAACAAAACAATATTAATAAATATTATAAACAAATCAATAGTCAATCATCAATATTAACACCTATAGAGGCTAAACAAACATAGGTCTCTCTGAAATTGTCTACAATTTCCTCCAAGGACAAGCTACGGGTAGGGTAGTAGCTCAACAGACCACATAGCTAATCCCTTTAGCCTTATATATTCATGTGCTTCTTAAATAATTTTTAGTAAAGTTTTGAAAATGACCTGTCAGCTGTTTCTATTGATTTTACAGAAAAATATGTACATACATTTTTGTACAGCATAAATTATGCGCAATAAAATGACTATTGAGTAATTTTTGATTGATTAGTGAGATCTTTATGAAACAATGATAGGCGTGAAATACAACGCTTTCATCTATTATCAAATTAATTTTGGGTGGGTGGACCTGCGTGGTGGGCCCTATTTTGGGCGTAGCCCTGTGGAATTTTGCCACCACCCTATAGTTACACCAATGAACTTGTAACTATCAAGAATTTCAAACTCTATTAACCTATTTTTTATTAATTATATTCGATAGTCAAATATAGCATTATACGTTTATACATATTTTAACATGGTGGCCTCATGGTCTAACGCGCTAATCTTGCAGTAGACTAGACTGCCAATGATGGGGAGATCAAGGTTCTAATCTCGGTCGGGTGTACTAAAGTTAGTTTCTCCAAACTGGTATTCCACGCTCCCTCCACGTAAATGCGGGTACACTTTCTATGAATATAACCTTCCTGATCCCTAAAACCACTAAAGCAATTTTTGAAAAACAAAATCTATTCACAAATTCTCTGTTTATTTGAAAAAAAAAATTAATCTGACCATTTACTTCAGGAACTGAAAGAAAATATTTTGGGGTTCACATCCCAGTAGTGTATACTGAGGGTGTTTTTTTAAAACGGTTCCAAACACGCTACTATTATTTATTTATATCGTCGCGTCTTACTACCCGTTCGGTCTGTACATATATATTTATATATAATATAATGTAAATCAAAATATAATATAATATTATATTATAATATAAATAAAAATATAATATAATATAATTAAATAAATAAATATTATATATATATTCAAATTTGAAGATAGCATATAGAACAATTTTCTGCAAAAAGAAATATTTTATTTTTAAAAATGTATATTTTTTATAGAATAAATATTACACTTATTGCCTCTACTTCAAAAATTATAAACACTAACTCTAAAAATAAGTATTTGAAATGACAATAAACATAAAGAAATATACTGCAAGAAAAGGTTTTTCACCCAATTGTATAGAAAATATCTATTTATCGATTTTGACCAAATTTGATAGGCTTAAACACAAGTTTTACATTGAAGCATGATCATTTTATAATCTATTTCTCCTTATCAATCACTTTTGTGTCAGGGACGTTCATAATATATATACACATCACTAGCTATTTTATAATTTTTGCTACACACAGTATATAATGATACATCCATTCTACAACTTTATACATTCAAAGTCCTTCATCAAAACTTCTGCAATGTACACACTTAATATTACGTTTTTAATTTTAATTTTATTAGGGACCTGTGCTACAATTTTTGGTCGAATCCCTACCACGTGAATTGAGGTGTTTTTCCTCGTGATTGCTCATTTCCTCCACGCAAATGTGGGAACACTTTCTCTTAATTACCGTATTTATTATCTACCCTACTTTATTATTGTAAATTTACGGATAACATCGAAGAATATTAAGAAGTGAAGCATTTCTAATATCACAAGAACAAAAAAAAAAAAAAGACATGAAAATAATCTTTACACTGCACACTCTTATATGTGTTGAGTAACATCCTCCTCTTAGTATTTGTGTTCCCCCCTTCCCTTCCTCTCTAAAGCTTACGTTATTTCAAAATTTTTGACTATGGCACGCGAGGGGTGCGAGAAAGTAAAAATTATATTTGTGATGAAACTATTTTGTAAAATAATAATTGTCAAAATTAAATATGGATCTGTGTTAATGTTATTAATTTTAAAAGAGTGGTGGTCAAGGCATGTTCAATAGTCCCAATAGCAAAATAGTTTCAAGACATTTATCTGTTGTGACAAGTGTATTTCTTGTTCAAATTACCAATAGTCCAAAATGATTTAGTTAGCCCCGTATTATCAATACCAAATTATTGACTCTGTTTTCAGATCAGATTACCAAAGGTAGGGCCAAAGTGTTTGATTGGTACACCAAAGTGAACCGAGCCAGTGTGGGTTTTACGCCGATGTACTAATTAAGCTAATGTGTCAGAGAAGGGTAAGGTTGCTTTTAGATGACTTACACTCACATTTGCGTGGAGGGTAAGTGGAAAACATTTTAGGAATAATAGCCTCATAGCACCAAACTGGGATCGAACACCAATCCCCGTCCTCGGCAGTCCAGTTTTTTGCAAGAGTAGTGCCTTAAATCATGAGGTCACCGAAGCGGGTCCTGTAATTATATTAATTAGGTATTCTACACACATGATTTGAAATTAATGGATGAATTTTAAACTACAGTATTAAAATTGTATTTTTCAAGCAGAAATGATAATAAATTCATGATACTTTTTTTTATCCAATTCACAAGAGTAAAACATTTATTTTGCTTTCGTCTGGTTAAGAGATAAAGTAGTTTTTTATTTTATTTTCATCGATCTCTTTTTACAGAAACGGCTTCCATTGCAAAACACGTGGTATTCACACAACTGATTTAATAAATGAACGCAGTCGAGTTGATATTTTTCCTGAGAACATCTGCTCGTCACCGTGCCACGCTTGGCATCACTGCCATGAGTTTTCTCGAGAGGTTCATTTTGTTCAACCTTACACCGCTAGGTCACAGGCTACTGCACCACAACACTTTTTTGAATCAAAATAAAACTGTACCACTTTATTTTAGTTTAGAACAATATGTATGCTGAAAAATGAAATGATAATTATTCTCAATCATATTTACTCGGTTTATACTTTGTCTGTAGATTTTTTTTAAAACAACACTAAACTAAGAAAATACGATCATGCAAAAATTATTTAAACAATGCTGCTTACAAATATTTAACTTTTAACTGGCGTTAAATTATACTAAATGATAGAGAAATGTGTTTATTGTAATACAATGAAAACCGTTTTATCCTAAGTCTTCCCACATTTCAATGACAAGCCCAGTTTGTTTCATGCAGTGATCTTTAAATTATTTTTTTAAACTTAAATTTGAATTGGCTGGGTAGATAGGAATAAACTATAAACCATGTAAATGAATTGATTTTTACAGTAGTAAAAATCTGATTAAAATATGTATAATAGTTTTCTTAGTAATCGTGTACAGAGAAATCGTCTTAGAAACCAGCCGCGCTCATCTCTCATGGTGATCCATCCCCTTAAGGTCTGGATTTGGTTTGAGTTCTGATAAATTTAACTAGAAATAATTTTCCAAATTTTGAAAATTAATTTATTTTATATCTTCTATAAACAAACACGGCGGCGACCATTGCAATACCCAAAAGTCCCGTCTACAGACTTAGAATGGTTGTGTTAGGGAAACTTAGGAGTAAATGTTTTAAACAATAATTTCAATCGTTTCTTAAATTACATTATTACTTCATATAAACTATTGCCTATCAACTTTATTAAAGTCTTATCACAAATAAATGAAAGGTTCATAGCCTACATATCTGCTGACATTTCAAGCTCTACTCTATCTAATATAATTATATTGTTTCAGACTAGATTTATCAACTTTAATCTCACACAAAAAAAAGAGGGAAATTGCTTTTTTTAGGCTGGTCATTCAATAAATTTAAACAGAGACATAATATTATTTTGTTCTACTTGAATGTGTAACTTTAAAATTCGAAGTATGACAGACAATGATGTATTGTCATAAAAAAGTATTTTGTAAATAGAAAGTTTATTGAGTTAAGAACTTTACGTCTTTAATTAAAAAATATTGTAATGGTTTGACCAGCTTTCCATTTCTTTACATTGTTCTGGTAATCAACAGGTGATGAATAGGATTTCAATAACATGTTTTGGATTTTTTTATATTCATTTTTGTTTGCAAACTATTTGCATTCTCTTAATTAACACAATGTTTAAATGTAGACATTGTTAGGAACTTTCCTCAAAAATGGTATTGTGATAAAAACAACTTTAATGTAGATTATCTTACATTTATTAAGGTTTTCCTAATAAAGCATTACAACTTCAATAAAATTATGGTATTTTTATATAGCAATAAAAATATTAAAGAAAGTTTCCAACAATGTTTATTTTAGAACAAAACTTTGAATCCAGAAAACACAAATGGTTTCCCAATAACAATAATTCAAAACTCTCTTTAAAGCCCTAAAGTCATTGTCTCTCTTTAGTATGATATATCTATGTCAACAATGAATGTTATTATGTGCCAGCGTGCGTAGGAAAATTATATCAGATGATATTTTATTTATTTACGGTTTATTTTAGTTAATTTCAGAGATTTAAGAAATTAATGTCCTACTTATCAAGGATTTAAATAGGCTACTATTGGTTGAGAACATTGTGACGTTTGACGTCACAGGCCGGTTTGAAACCCGGGCTGGTCGTCACGTGGTGTGACAGCAAGCAAGGTACGAATGATTCATTATAAGTGAGATTCCTTGTGTAAGGAACTTGTAAAAACCATGACAGTAATACATTCATTTGAACCTTGGTAACTTGGTGTTTCTTCTCTAATAATATACCGAGTTTAATTGTTATTTTATTATAAGTGAGCAGAAGTAGTATTTGTACCCGCACGTGGACAAAGGAGTCAGTCTCGCATAGTCTGGTTTGCTGGTGACGGGAGGTCAAGGATCAAGGAGGTCAAGTTATTTTACGTTTATCCTTTCCCGCAAATGCGGGTACATCTCTAAATTATACTTTCCTTATCCCTGCCCCTTTAATGTGAATATTCGAATGTCCCGCGGAGGACTAATAAATACAAAGAGCATTTGTAAAAAAAAGTACTTTGTTGTCAAATATAATTTATTATGTAATATTAGATCTATTTTTCTTTTAATTCTAAGTAGTTAAACGCGCACTTTCTAAACCAGCTGATTATATTATCAGCTACATGACTTATAAAATCCATCAAAGACTCTGCCTTAAAATATGAGTGAATAATGACCCTAAAAACGGGACTATTACTGGATATCTCAGTGGTTAGAGCATTGGCGTACTAATCCAAAGGTCCCGGGATGATTCCTATACTAGGTGTCATTTTTCAATTTTCAGAATGTGTTAACTTATAAAATAACTTAAATCTAGACAGACACAACACCCAGCACCCCGGACGTTAGTTGATCACTGAAAGGGGAAACCCCAATTTCACTAATTATAAAATAAAAATTTGCCATGCCTAGAATCGAACCTGGGGGTCTTAGCTCAATAGGTAGACACGCTACCGACCGAGATAAGATGCCGCCATCTAACTAGCAAAGTCTAATTTGACAGAGTTGAGGTATTTATATGTATATGTATTTATATATTTATGTCATATGTAAATAGTTTTAAAAGAGGCTTTCACATATCCTTATCTATCTTTTATTACAAATAATCATAAATAATATTAGAATGATTGTTGAGTAAGTTGTGAAGTTCGAGGTTTGAAAAGAAAGTAGTGCCCCCTCAGCCACCCTCTCCTCCTATCCTATTATTTGTTCAGTTCTGTCCGAAAAGGAAGGAGGGATCGGTCAGAGGGGCAAGAACGACGAGGAGGGGAAGGGATGTCAAGATCGAACCCAAAGCAGATATTCTCGACTGGGCCGCAGATGTCGGTCGGCGCTCGTACGAACAAGACTTGTGACGGACACTGCTCGAGTAGACAGAGATACACGTGGGTCAGAGAGAAACGTCTTTTGGTGACATGACTGAACTGCGGGCGACATGAACACAGCGACGCTAGTAGCTTCGTGCGTCTTCTGGCTTCTTTGTGGTGAGTTGGGAAACCATCATTACAGTATAATAGATCCGGAGCAATTAATCCAAGACAATTTGACTTTAGGCTGTAATAGACGTCAAACAAATAAGTTGAAAGAAACATAATATTATAGCCTTAAAAATGTGTCTGAAAAATTACTCTAAAGTATATTCGATTAACTTATTATATGTATCACTCAACATATTCATTTAATTAAATAGTAGGTATTAACTTTAAAAAAGTTTATTTATTTGTCAACACAAAGTTTTATTCATTTCCTATGTAATGTTTTAGTTTGTGGATTGAGAAAAATCATCTCTAGCAGAATTGTATTCATTTCAGTGTTACGCCCCTTTACGAAACCAATTAAGGTGAAGTTGAAGGGGGCGCGAGTGAAGGGTGGTTTTTTTTTTCAGTTTTTGGATCAAAACTTTTTATTTGTTTGTCAAAACAAATCAAATAATTTATCTCTACAAAGAAACATAGAGTTTAGTTTTCTTCACACGGTGATATCAACAATTATTATTGTTGAATATCTGTCATGAGCAACATTATAATTGAAGAGAAAAAGTTGTCATTAAATTCCAGGACACCCAAGACAGATATACAACGACTGTTGATATCGCCATCGAAGAAAATTGAACTCTGTTTCTAATGGAGCAATATTTTATTTCTTTGATCAACAATTTTTTTAATATCAAAAACTGCAATAATACGTACTTTAACTCGCGTTTCCTACATTTACACCTTAAATATTATTTTACTATAACTTATTATATTACTGTAGTTTAAAATAGTAGCATTGAGGTTTGAATGGTAGTTTAATTAATTCAATCTAATAAGTAATTTAATCATTATATTAAATATAATTACGTGACTATCAATATATACAAAATAAGGCTCATTTACTTGCAGACATGAAATGTGAGGAGATACATATATTTTAGTAGCCTATGTACATTGTGCACTGTTCTAGCTTCACACCAAATTTAATTTTATAATTTAACTTTCTAAGATGTATATTTCTATAAAATGAAAAAAAAAAGTCACCCAAATTATATCTTACATTACTATGATTGAAACTATGCTAATGACCCTAATGTGTCGATGCGCCGTTAAACTCCAATAATAATAAAAATATGTTTATGGTCCACTTTCTTTATACTTATTCAGTAGTATTTACTAATTTATGTTTGTTTACTTGATAAGATCACATATATTTATTTTTTCCATATGTCAGTTGCAGAACATAAGGAACCGAAGCAAGTATACTTTTAAAATAAGAATTCAATTTTCTGTTCCGTAGCACTTTTCAAAATTTGACAAGCAAAAGCCAAAACGTATCAATCTGTACTTTTATTTTCTCCTCATATGAAGAAATTCTTGTAGTCTTAAGATTGTGATTTTTTTATGTGCCCCCGAACTAAAAATGTGGGTTTTACAATTCGATCTATCTGTCCCTACGTCTGTCTATCCATATCCAACTGGGGCTACAGCCGGGATGGTTTTATGGATTTCGTTAAAACTTGATAAATAAACGTTACATGGTAATTCTTCAAGGTCAAATTGTATTTATTTTTCCTCTAGCCTTAAAATTGACAGTTATACTTTTGATTGATTTTTTTTAATACGAAATTTTTCTAAAATGTTATCAATGATTTTGATCAAAATATATATTTGAAGAAGATTTCATATATAAATCTTAAAATAATGGGTTTGCTTTTATGAGGGAAACTTATGAAGGGTAAGGAGGGGGGGGGGGCTAGTTTATTTATGACCGTTATATGAACATTTAGTCACAAACTAGATTATATGAGAAATTAAGTACGGGTTTATCGTACCATTTATCTTATTTAATGAACCTAGTGCTATGTTGTTATCAAGAATCTATCAGTTATGTCAGTAGCCAGTCCGGAAGTCAGAGCCGATATATACTGCAGATGAATTTAAGTGAACTCCTCTTTGGTAAAGTCAGCACAGTATCAAAACTGGACTAGCGAACAGACAGAAGCTTACTAAGGGAATACAGATAAACATCCTCTGTAGCCTTGTCTGTAATATGCTGATTAGCTTCAGAGTGAAAGTTTATTAAAGCATGTGTGCAGTAATAAGAGACGTTATTTAAATTACCAAACACGGAGAAAACAAATTAATTAACTACCTTTGCGAACTGTGAATGATAACATCTGGAGCGAAGAGATGATGGCTGGGGAACCCCAATATCGGTTCTTGAGTAGTAATTCATTATTTCACACGAGGGAGATTCATTGCTTTGTATCCCAAGGCTAGAAGTTCTTGGTTCACACGTACATTTGAACGCGAGTCGATATCTGGTCAGTCACACGTGCATGATTAAAAAAAAGTGTGGGACAAGTGATCCTAGAGCCAAAAGGGGAGGAATGGAAGCAAATGATGAAGAATAGAGCATATCTGGCTCGGTAGATATATTCGTACTAAACATCATGCTCTACTCTCAAATGATCATTTCTCTGCGACACTATGGGCCTGTTTCATAGTCAGATTTAGTACGCCCAAAGTGCGAGTCGATACTAAATACAGGACGACACCTACCTAGACCAAAATGGAATGGGCCAGTTTCGCATATGAAACTGGCCCATTCCATTCAATTTCAGGTAGGTGACGTCTTGTATTTAGTATAGCGCCGCACTTGAGGCGTACTAAATCTGACTATGAAACTGACCCCATGATTGTTTGTCAGAAAGTTAAGTTGTCATTTGCATACGTTACACCCTGAACTAAACATTGCCATGACATTCACAGGCGAGAATCAATGAGGATTATGCAGGAGTCTTCACTTTGTATTATCTTCATTGTCAAAAGTAGCCATGCCCGTCATCGGGTAGAAGCAGGATTATTTACTAGTATCGTCCTGATTCCCTGGCCCTATGCTGTTGACAGGCATAGCTAAAGGTTAACTACTCTAGTTAATCTTTCTAGTAGGTGACAACCCTTCTCAACTTGTTCGAGAACGTAGTTTCGGTAACACAAACAGTGTTAGCTGTTGTTTGTACTATGGCCTTATCTTATAAGCTACGCCATAGTGGAACCATCATCTACTTGCTATCTTTCAGGTTTAACGAAGGGTACTTTATGTTTTTGAATTCAAGGTCATTTAATCGCAGTAACTAGACTAGCTCTCCACCTAAACACCTAACTGGAACAGTCTCTTCATACGGGGATTGAGATACTCTGGTTCGATTCCCAGAAGGTTCTAAACACTACCCTTAGCGTGGCACATAAACAAATGATTTGGATTTCACTAAGAGTCTGGTTCTAGGTAGGGTTACCATACGTCCGGACAGTCCGGATTTGGAACACGTGTCCGGTTTGGCGTCCGGATCTGAGAAATGTCCGGATTTTACTAATATGAACCGAAAACGTGGCCAAATTGTGGAATTTTACTCCGTGCCGCACCTTAGGTTGGTCACACTGCAGCGCGAATAAAGTACTTGAAAAGTTCAGAATATAATATGAACACTTATGTTATCTACTGTATGTAAATATTTCATGGAATTTAAGTGATAGGGTATTAAAAAGGCTTAATTATAATAAATGTGTAGTTTATTAACCCCATAATACTTATTTTGTAATTTAAAAAGCTTATAAATCAAGCTAAGTTTGATAACATTTTTCACGTATCAGGATAGCTAAAAACGCAGATTTCAGTACCTGATTTTCAAAAAAATTTCCGGGACCCCCACTCCCAGCCACCCCGGAAAGACCTCTGTCCTGGATATGGCCTCAATAAATTATGGTAACCCTAGTTCAAGGAGATGATACCCTTTCCATTGAAGCCCTTGTAAAGTACAATGCAAATGAAACCCTCATTGGTGGGTACGCGGACAAAGAAGTCGCGTTTAGTGTGGTTTTAATATCGACAAGGATATTTGAGTTCGAATCCTGGCTGGGTGTACCAAGGTGCTTATTTTTCTAAATAGTTTCCCGTTCTTTCTCAACGAAATTGCGGGTACACTCCCTTTAAATTCCAACCTTTCTCATTCTTATACTCATAAGTGTACATGACGTGGATAGCCTGGTCGGGTGGTAATACGTGGAGTACGAAACAAAACTACAAATAAAATCTTAAACGTTGGGAAAATTACTTTGAGAATGGGGAGGAAATTGACACAGCTAAACACTTTTCTTTAAAATTAGGGGTGCAGACAGACCTGGTCCCGCATTTCACAAATCGGCGCGTCCGACCATTTACTCGCACTGGTTATTATAAGTACGGTACATTGTCTTCGTGGCTGAGTGGATCGGGAGGCTGACTACATGTACAATATATTTATAAAACACTTTTTTTTTGCGTCAACATTGATAACATTTTACTATTGTATTGTTATTTTATTGTTATTTTAACCCGCCTCAGTGGCGTAGTTGGCTAACGCGCCAGTCTTGTTGAGCCAGACCACCTAGGACGCGGAGATCGAGGTTCGAATCTAGGTCGGGTGAACTGGGGGTGGTTTTTCCTAAATGGTTTTCCACTCTCCTTCCACGCAAATGCGGGTTCACTTCCTCTAGATTAAACCTTTCCAATTCCTAATCCATTAGTGTAATTAGTACTTAAGCGTATAACCCGAACGGGTAGTAAGACGCGGTGCTAAAATTAATTGTTATTTTATGGTTATTGATACTGTCACACGTGACAATAGCAGATCACGTGACTTGACGTATCAATACGTGAAAGTAGTTATGGTAACGTTTTTGACTCTCAGATAAGTTTACTATGAAAATCGGACAGTATTGGTATTGTGGATAATTTCAACATTCTCTTCATCTGTTCCAAAACTCCACAAAAGAAACCCATTATATTGTTATTTTTTAAACATGTTTTACATTCTGGGTACCTACAAGCGACATGTTGTTTCTTCGTTTTAACAACTATTTTATTTCCACGTGGTTGTCATTTGACCAAGGGGCCGGTTTCATAATCAAAACCTAGTACGCCTCAAGTGCGGCGCTATACCAGATACAATACGACACCTATCTAGACCAATGGAATGGGACAGTTTCTCATATGTAACTGGCCCATTCCACTCTGTTCTATGTAGGTGTCGTGCTGTGTTTAGTATAGCACCTCAATTGAGACGTACTAAGTCTGACCATGGAACTGGCCGTAAGACATAACACATACCGTACTTAGAAAAACAAAAGTGTGTAACTACAATAGTCGACTAGAACTGTAAAGATAAAGTAAATCTACGGTGGGAGTGTAGGTAAGTGACAACTAGGAAATGCTACCATTTATCCATTCGCTAAACCATATGATCTGCAAGACCATTATACTGGTTGTCACTTTTTGCAGTAAAAACTTTCACAGCAAACAATTTTTTTTTTCTGTTTTATATTATTCAAATACGAACTTATGAAAATAACCGGTTTTAATTTATTTTTTAAATTTGTGGAAGTGGCTTCTATGGTTCCATTGAAAATGCTTTTCAAATGATAGCTTATAAAAAGCTTCGTTCTTTTCATAAGTTAGGACCGAAACAAGCACGGTTGATTACGTCATACAGTCATCGGTTCTGTTCATGCGCTCTTTACAAAATAAAAACTTTTTATTTTGAAACTAATATTTTGTATGGCTCCTTCTCTACGTTATTTAAAAAACATTAGTTTTTTTGGTCAGATTAAAGTGTATATTAAATACTTTTTAATTGATTATTTTATGTAAATATCTTTACTTGCCACAACCGCTTTAGACAAAATATAATAGTTTTATTTTATTAATATATTATGTTGTTCTTTCAACGAGTCACGAAAACGCTATTTATACTATAATCCTTATGGAAGTATTATTAGAAGCGTTTATCAACACTTTTTATTGTTAGTATTGTATTAATATGAGAATAATAATAACATAATAGGTTGACACGAGTCACTTTCAGACAGTGTATGCAATTTAAATAACTTTATGGTGTACCTTAATTTTGCTAGGAAGAAACAATATTTTATTAGTTACTAAAGTTACTAAAACAAGTTTAATATATTCATACATCAGGTCATGTTATTGCAGCTGTCACTTTAGATAGATATTATCAAATACCTACAAAATAAAACAAATAATGTAAAGATAATAAGTTCGCATTGCTTGGTGCAGATGTTCAAAAGTTTGTGGTCGTTTGTGTTTCTTGAAAAAGCTCAAGTTCATTGTTGAAGTGGTGTGTGACTATATCTCGTGAGACATAGTTCCTAAGTTGGTTTCGACCCATGACCAGATGAACAAAGGACAGTAGATGTACAGACAACCTGTTGTGACATTTAAAATGACCCTTCTCTAAAGAGAGTGACAATGGTCAGACAGATAGTATGTAGTTTACCTCCAGGGAACAAGGGAGGCAAGGAGGTATTACAGTTCGATTTAGATAGAAAGGAGCTTTTGAACATTAAGCTACTAAAACCATTTTCTTATTTTATTAACGTTAGTTCATATTAGTGCAGATATCAGTTTTGATTATTTACATAAGCTATGAAATAACACTAATAATTAGTGTTTTTAATTTGAGGTATTTTTAGCAGCGCGTCTTACTACCTGTTAAGGTTGTATGCATATATACTAATTACGTTAATTACTAAAGTATTAGAAAGGTTAAATTTGGTGGAAGTGTACCCGCATTTGCGCGGAGAAAAAGTGGGGAAAACCACTTAGGAAAAATCACTCTCAGTACACCCAAACGGGATTCGAACCCCTATCTTCCAGTATTTGACAGTCTAGTATATTGCGAGAGTAACGCCTTAGACCAATCAAGCAGGTTTGAGGTATTTAAGGTGGGAGTGTAGTCAACTCGAATCAAAGACAGTATTTTTGCAATTTTTATGACAAAAAATTTTTTTTTCCAAAAAAATCAAATATTTCTTCAGCAGAGACAAAGTTTTGTTTTATTCACGTGATGACCTCAACAGTTGTTTAATATCTGTCATGAGCATAGGGTATTAGATGATAAAACATTTTAAACGAAGAGAAAAAGTTGTCATTAAATTCCGGACACCCTTGACAAATATTCAACAACTGTTGATATCATCATGTGAAGAAAATTAAACTATCTTTTCTAATGGAGAAATATTTTATTTATTTTAACCAAAAGGTTATTTTTTCTTGTTATTAGCTAGAATTTCACAAATACGTTTTGACCTTAAGTCGCTTCCTTTCCACCCCCACCTTAAGACTCATGTTTTATTCAACTCTGAAAGCATAGTGAGGCTAGGGTTTGTGACCATTGTCCGGACGAGCTGTAACTCCACATCGACCGTGACACAACTAGTAGAGAGCTCGCTGCATGACATTCCACCTGTAGACCTTACTTCTCTCTACATGCCACTAAAAGGTCGAGGGGGAAAAAAAAAAATCT
Source organism: Timema podura (assembly GCA_033556935.1). Lineage (NCBI taxonomy): Eukaryota > Metazoa > Arthropoda > Insecta > Phasmatodea > Timematidae > Timema > Timema podura. The sequence goes on from JAVRXN010000005.1 coordinate 37,172,004, forward strand.
ATTCAGTTGGTCATTTTTCAACCTAAGCATGTAGCTGTCTAAACCCCCCAGTGGGTTAAGGATTCGTCCCCCCCCCCTTCCCCGTGTGTCATCCTTGATGAATGGCCATGAACCCCCAACCCTCTTTCACAAAACAAGGGATGGTTTTTAACGAGGAACCCTGACCTATAAGTGAAACTTTAAAAGACTACGTTTTGTGTGTAACATTGTGATATATTTTGTTTGCGGATGTTAGGTCTATATACAAAATTTGGAGCTGTAGGTATTAGAAACCTGGACATCCTATTGTTGTAGACATGTTTGTGTCTTCCATAAATAGCTGGACCACCCGTCCCGATTTGTGTTAGACAGTTCCCTTGAATTCCCGTCGAAATCCTGTTCCTCCCATGAAGCTATAGTTCAATTTTCAAAGGCCTTTTAGAAAATACAAACTATTTTTGCGGACAAAATAAGTTTACTATATTATTATTGTTATTTTTATTGATAGTGTCCATCGAAAGTGTCAGCTGCGGATCACATGACTTGACTTATGAATACGGGAAAGTATATATAGTAGTTTAACTAGTTGTCAGATAAGGCCCTTCACATGAGAATTGGACTGTAGCTTTGTTTTACCGATACCTATTAATTGCTAAGGCAGGAGCTAAATTGGGATTGTAGGGAACGCGAGATAAGGTAAGTGTTCTTGCAGTTTTTATGGCAAAACTTTTTTTTTCCTATCCTAAATAAATCAAATATTGCTCCAGTAGAAACCAGTTTAATTTGTCTTCTCACGGTGTATCAACAGCTGTTGAATATCTGTCATGAGTCATAGTGGCATTATATGAGAAACTTTTTTAAATAGAGAGAAAAAGTAGTCGTTAAATTCCAGGACATCCTTGACAGATATTCAACAACTGTCGATATCACCATGTGAAGAAAAGTAAAGCCTATTTTTTACGGGAGCAATGTTTTATTTGTTTTGGCCAAAAAGAGTTTGGCTATAAAAACTGCAAAAACAATTTCCTTAACAAGTATTCCCTACATTCCTACCTTAATCAAATACAGTTTTAGGAATTCATATTTTCAAACTTCTGACCTAATGATAGTAATAGATTTCCCCCCAATCCCTGCGTCTTACTCCCCGTCCGGCCTATAAGCATTTTATTGCGTAATGAGGTTAGGGGAGGAAGGTAGGGTTTAAAGTAAACCTATCTTCGTTTGCTTGGAGAGAGAGGGAAAATCAAGTTAAAAAACTCACTGTACTCGGCCAGGATTAGATTCCCATACTTCCCATCACCGGCTAACCACGAGCCTAGGCTGGGTACACACCAACGAGTCCCGAGTCCAATCTGACTCTAGAGTCAAGTCCTGTCACACTGCTGAGTAGATCATCGAGTCAACTAGTTTGATAAAAGTGCTCGTGCAAGATGGATGCAGTCCTAGCGGTTCCTATGAATACAATTGTATGAAAAGTATTGGCTCCTCCATCATGCTATCAAATACAATACTTGTCTCACTTGGTGAGCAGACTCGACTAGGTACTCGTTGGTGTATAACCAGCCCGGAACAGTCTAGTTTACAATCGCTGGCCAATATTATTGTATGTTGGTGCATTGCGTGCTAGGAAAACTTCTCATTTTGACATGATATTTGACTTTTTTACTATAATCGATAGGTTTAGCACACTTGGTACTAACGGCCTAATTTAATTTGTAAGACCATAAACCATATACATATAGATAGATACATATGTACAAGTGATATGTTCAAATATATACAATATTATAATCAAAGTAGGGCTTTACAAATAAGAATCACCATTAATGCGGAGAGAGGATGGGAAAACCACAACAATAAATAACTTGTGGAAAACCACCCTCAGTTCACTGAGCCAAGATTCGAACATTTGCTTCCTCGTCAACAACTATTGAGGTAGGTGACCTGGTGGTCTAGGGTAAGGTGTCAGACTTCTGTGCTAGGGGTCCGGGGTTCAATCCTCGGTCCCGGCACAGATTTATCTGAATGCCGAACCCTTCCTTCACCTCTGACAAGATGTGTATTAATCACAACTTGTGAATGTGAGGAATGCCAGGCCTCCACCATGGTTCGGATTCCACGTAAACTGTAGGTCCTCCATTTCATCTCACAATCACCCTACCATTGCACAATAGCGTAAGTGCGTACAGCCCCAACGGGTAGTAAGACGCGGTGCTAATAATAATAACAACTATTGAGAGCTATCTGCTAATCACGCGCTCGCTCGCTCGCTCGCCAGTTTGTCTACGCAGTCGCTCTCTATCGCGCGTGTCGGTCTGGCCGAACCACAAGTCGCCCGCGTGCCTACATACTGTATTATAGTGTATACGGTTTGATAACAATTTATTAAATAACGCCATGAGGGCTTGTGATTTCAGGGATTTCGGCGAGTTGGGGCGTGTTCTCCAGCAATCAGCTGCCAGGGGAAGGAGAGGTGGGAGAAGGGGCGGCGCCCTGCCCCCAAGTGGAGGAGGGGGTGGCCCGCACGGACAGGCACACCGTGGCTGATGACCCACCTCGGCTCGCGGCCCGCTGGGTGTCTGAGGGGTGAGTACACAGCATGCGGTTGGGGAAGATGGGGGTGGTTGCACGAACATGTACCTTGTCTCACAGGTTCGCTGGTTCTTAATCACATTGTCAAATTTTTTTGTAAGCAATAATAATGTTGCGCTTATATTTACAAAGTCAATCTTTTATGTGTGAATTATTGGAATATTCATCAATTATATCACTGGATAGAAGCGTGAAGACTTAATGACTTAATTTTAATATGCCTATTAATTACGTTTCCTACTTGTGACGCAGCGGCAAGTCAAATTAGGATTCCCCATATTCAAGTTTTATTCGGTGAGTTTTAAAGACATTGCATTGAAACCAAAACATAAATTCTCAAATAGTTCTAAAAATAGCCCTGTATCGTCATACAATAATTTTTTGGATTTTGGAGTGTGTGTGTGTTTTTTTTTTTTTTTTTTTTTGCAAACCTCTTATTTTAAATCGTCTACAACTCGGGATGTTTATTCATAAACATGCTTTGTAGAAATTTGCGTGTCAAAATGTAGATTAAAAATGTCCATGGAAGCACAATGTCTATTTAAAATAGAAAATTTTAAAAAATCTTATTTTAAATGTAAGTCAATGCTGTCTAGATGCAAATAGAAGAACGAGTGTTTGTACTTGTCAATGTAAGAGGGAAAGTGCTACAGGCAGTGCCACAAGAGGTCTCGCAGGAAGAAATTATCAAAGTCAAGGTCGTTAAGCCTTCGTTTTTTCAGGCAGTATAACCCTTTGATATGGTTCAAATCTAAGTAGGGTAAAATTGTTGTGAGCTCACCAAAGGTACCACGTGTGTGTTAAATATCTGAGAGTTCAAAAATTAACAACATTAAATTAATTTTACGCTGATGAGTTTTAAAATAATACTCTTTGTTATCATGGGTCAAATCGACACACAAAGTCCACTCTGAGGTACACGAGTCATCCCGATAAATAATACATAAGTCATTACGGAAGGATTTAAGTTTGCCCGATAAAACACAGTCTTTATGGAAAGACCCGAGTTGGCCCGATAAGACACGAGTAGTTTCTGAGAGACAGGAGTCTTCACGGAGAGACCCAAGTTGACCCGATAGGACACGAGTCCTAACGGAGAGACACAAATATTATCCCAGCATGACACTACTTGGGACGGTTAAATAAGAGTTAGCCCGAAGATAGAATATCGTGTCCGTTAGTAAGGCGTATCTTCACGGCCTTCGAATTTGTCGAGAAACTGACGCTCTAGTTCTACTGCTCGCTACTAACGAACAACCGGTGTTGTGTCTAAAGATATCCCAACCGAACATTTGCCACCGACCTGTCAAACCAAAATCTCAGGGTTTGTATCTGAGATGAACTGTTCACATCAACAGCCCCGAGGTGCAAGATGGGTGACTGTGCCAAGATGTGGTAGGCCAAACACCTCTGTATCAGAATAAACCTTGATACTTCGAGTATTCGCAGTACGCCATTGAGTAGGTATTACTAGAACACCAGGGAACAAAGATGACTCGCATTACGCCATTGTGTAGGTATTACTAGAACAACCAGAGAACTAAGATGACTCGCATTACGCCATTGTGTAGGTATTACTAGAACAACCAGGGAACTAAGATGACTCGCAGTACGCCATTGTGTAGGTATTACTAGAACAAGGGGGCTAAGAGTACACGCAGTACGCCATTGTGTAGGTATTACTAGAATAACCAGGAAACTAAGATGACTCGCAGTACGCCATTGTGTAGGTATTACTAGAACAACCAGGAAACTAAGATGACTCGCATTACGCCATTGTGTAGGTATTACTAGAACAACAAGGGCGCTAAGAGTATACGCAGTACGCCATTGTGTAGTTATTACTAGAACAACCAGAGAACTAAAGAGTATACTCAATACGCCATTGTATAGGTATTATTAGAACAACCAGGGAACTAAGAGTATACGCAGTACGCCATTGTGTAGGTAATACTAGAACAACCTGGGAACAGCACTGGTGGTATTGTGATGTGTAGATATTTCTTCCTTTCATAGGTTAAGTACACTAGCAGTGAGACCAACTATATATAATATGGTATATTATAGGAAATAATTTAATTCCCGTTTATCTTAATAACCTAAGCTCCCATGGTAACTGGCGATTGTGAAACTTATTTGTGTTAGATTTGTACATGAGACGGTTTTGCCCGGAGGTTCTTCCAGCAGGAGTGCTCATACATTTTTAATGGTCGTTATTCGGTCATGATGGAGACGACAGAGACGATTTACGAACTTAACCTAAGGCCGGACATTTTAACAAGCACATCATTTAGCACGATTTATGATAGTTTCATTGAGAAGTTTGGCATCAAATTGTGTGTTTAAACAAATGAAAGAAATACAGACGTATGGTAAACATGAGACTTTTGTTGGCATTCATCTAATTCGTTTGGTTCGTTTTTATAGGAACTAAATGTTAGCAGTTTGGTTGTGGTCAAGCTACAGTCCTATTTTTATAAGAAGAACTTTATCTGACAGCTAGAAAAGTTAAAGATCTAGTTTCACGTATTTATACGTCAAAACATGTGATCTGCAGTGGTCACGTATGAAATAATACTAATGATAAAATGTTTTGACCGCAAAAAAATAGGCTTGTACTTTCTAAAAGGCCCTTTCTATAAAAAATTGTGTGGTAGATGTTAATCCATTATAAAAATAAAACCTAATAGTATTTATTAGAAACGTATCTTTATTGTAGGCTTCACCAAACAGTCAACGACTATAATAAGCAAATGTCCCGTTTAGAACACATTAACTATGGTGTCAGTCCGCAATCGTGCCTTACCTACCGAGCGCCTGACGTCTGTTGGCGAAGATATTTTCAATTTCTGCGAATAGAGGATGTTATGTGATCAGCACAACGAACCCTCCGGGCGTTAATCTTAGTTTTCTATACCAGGGCTGCTACTATTTCATTTACTTCATTGTCCTCGCGAGGCTGATTTGAACCCGTTCCAGATTCAACTGCTTCACAGACAATTTGTAAGCGCCAGGGATCTAACCCGGGACCTCTGGGACTGTATCCAGGAACTCTGACCACTGGACCCCAGAGAGGTGATCGTTTTGAACACATTGCCTACAGAATAAAATCTCAGGGCCTTACTCATATTTATTTGGGGAAGGGATTATTAATATTATTTTTAGAGGAGGAGGTTGTACCCCATCCCTTACTCCCCCCACCGCAAATTACCCCCGTCAGTAGGGTGCTGTAAAAACTAGTACAGCTCAATTTTCGTAGGAAGGACCTTTTATAAAATACAAACATTTTGTTGGTGTCAACAGTGATGACATTTTACTATAACTTATCATTTGTGTTACTCGAATTTTATAGGTATTGTGAAGACGAGGAGATCAGGGTTCGAATCCCAGTTGGGTGAGCTGAGCGTGGTTTTTCCTAAATGGTTTTACACGCAAATTCGGGTATAATACCTCTAAATGCTTCCTTCCTCATCCCTATCGCATTAGAGTAATTATCATAAATGCGTAATGATAATACCTATCAAAAGTGACACTTGCAGATATCTTTATTTGACGTATAAACACGTAAATGTAGATCTAGTAACTTTCTGTCAGATAAGGTTCTTGCTATGTAAATTGGACTGAACCTTCTCCTACTGACAATTCTAGAATGGTTGTCTCTGAAAAATGCCAAAGAAAGAAAATGGTTCCTCCACCCCCCCGCAGGTCCACGCGAGGAAGGACGAGGGAAGCCAAGAGGACATGTTCCTCGCATGTGATCAGGTTGACCGATATCGGGATCCTGTTTCACGGGACATCACCACAATAAACACTGACCAGCAGGTCTGGTGGCCGTAGGAACAGGTTCCTCCCAAACCTCCGTGCTGCACCTCGCGTCAGACAATACAGTACCACACACGTTTAATAAACAGACAAGAGGGACTCTTGTGTACTGTAACATCAAAAATATTATTCTTTACTTTCTCTTGGAGAGAAAGTATTTACATTGTGAAATTTTTATTTCTATGGATTATGACGGATCATGTCGTTTTATGTGTCCCAAAAACAAAATAAGTTTGTTCCTAACATTCTGTTTGTCCCTCTGTATGTCTGATAGGAGTCGAACCTTGATTGGATGGGTGGTGTTAGAGGATTCATATTAAATCTGTTGTCCCTCCTTAATTCCCGTGTCCTGTGGGGAAGTTGTCCCTCCTTAATTCCCGTGTCCTGTGGGGAAGTTGTCCCTCTTTAATCCCCGTGTCCTGTGGGGAAGTTGTCCCTCCTTAATCCCTGTGTCCTGTGGGGAAGTTGTCCCTCCTTAATCCCTGTGTCCTGTGGAGAAGTTGTCCCTCCTTAATCCCTGTGTCCTGTGGGGAAGTTGTCCCTCTTTAATCCCCGTGTCCTGTGGGGAAGTTGTTCCTCTTTAATCCCCGTGTCATATGGGGAAGTTGTCCCTCCTTAATCCCCGTGTCCTGTGGGGAAGTTGTCCCTCCTTAATCCCTGTGTCCTGTGGGGAAGTTGTCCCTCCTTAATCCCTGTGTCCTGTGGGGAAGTTGTCCCTCCTTAATCCCCGTGTCCTGTGGGGAAGTTGTCCCTCCTTAACCTCCGTGTCCTGTGAAAATTTGTCCCTCCTTAATCTCCGTGTCCTGTGAGGAGGTTGTCCCTCCTTGATTCCCGTGTCCTGTGAGGAGTTTGTCCCTCCTTGATTCCCGTGTCCTGTGAGGAGGTTGTCCCTCCTTGATTCCCGTGTCCTGTGAGGAGGTTGTCCCTCCTTGATTCCCGTGTCCTGTGAGGAGGTTGTCCCTCCTTGATTCCCGTGTCCCGTGAGGAAGTTGTCCCTCCTTAATCCCCCTTTAAGAATTTGTCCCTCCTTAATCCCCGTGTCTCGTGAGGAAGTTGTCCCTCCTTAATTCCCGTGTCCCGTGAGGAAGTTGTCCCTCCTTAATCCCCCTTTAAGAATTTGTCCCTCCTTAATCCCCGTGTCCCGTGAGGAAGTTGTCCCTACTTAATTCCCGTGCTCTGTGAGGAGGTTGTCCCTCCTTGATTCCCGTGTCCCGTGAGGAAGTTGTCCCTCCTTAATTCCCGTGTCCCGTGAGGAAGTTGTCCCTCCTTAATCCCCGTGTCCCGTGAGGAAGTTGTCCCTCCTTAATCCCCGTGTCCCGTGAGGAAGTTGTCCCTCCTTAATCCCCGTATCCTGTGAGGAAGTTGTCCCTCCTTAATCCCCGTATCCCGTGAGGAAGTTGTCCCTCCTTAATACCCGTGTCCTGTGAGGAAGTTGTCCCTCCTTAATCCCCGTGTCCCGTGAGGAAGTTGTCCCTCCTTAATCCCCGTATCCTTTGAGGAAGTTGTCCCTCCTTAATTCCCGTGTTCCGTGTGGAAGTTGTCCCTCCTTAATTCCCGTGTTCCGTGAGGAAGTTGTCCCTCCTTAATACCCGTGTCCTGTGAGGAAGTTGTTCCTCCTTAATTCCCGTGTTCCGTGTGGAAGTTGTCCCTCCTTAATCCCCGTGTCCCGTGTGGAAGTTGTCCCTCCTTAATCCCCGTGTCCCGTGAGGAAGTTGTCCTCTGATCCTAGTTGTTTCAATAATCTCCATCAGGCTATAATATTGTTGATTCAGTCCGTCCCCCCAGCTCGGGAACCTGTATTATATTTCCCTAGAGGCAATCACTCAGCGGGCCCGGTGTATAATTTAATACCGGGACAGTCTTAACTTAACTCATTAGAAGACTTCATTTTATAGATTCGGTACAGTCCTCGTCAAGGTGTTGTGCAATGTTTACTACCCTTGGTGGTCGGGGAGGTGCCACTGCCACGTTGAAGGACCTTGGTTCCAAACTATGCGAGGTTTGAGGGGTTAATTATTTATTTTTGACACGACTCCCTTCTTTTGTCTGATGAGTGAGGGCCGGGGAATCCTACCTTAATGGGTCACCGGTTTGCTCTCAGAGCGACCTTAAAATCGATATACAGGCCTATATACAGGTAAGCACCACACTTACGACAGGCTAGGCTCCAGACTACTGTCGTAACCGCAACCGCAACTTGAAGTAACGCACCTTTTTTCACTTATCGATGGTTATTAAATGACTTGGAGGAAAGAAGACATTTCTGAGAGCTGAAGGAGGAGGCAGAGGACAGAGCGCATTGGTGATCTAAGTTCTCTGATAAAAGGAATGGGCCTGTTGTAAGACAGAACACCTAATAATAATTATAATACTAATCGATCGATATACTGCACTGCGATCGTCATAAAAATTATACTAAACTAACTGTCGTAAATAACACATTTGTAATTAAAATAAGCCCTATAAGACCTATATTTAGAAAGAGGGAAAGGGGTGAAATCCTATGCGAGCAGTAACTTAATGTGGCTAAGATGTCTTATCGGCAAAGCAAGCGTCTCGAGTTCGGGGCATGGTGGGAAAGGGAGGGGGGGGGATTGAAAACCGTCGTAAGTGCGAAGTGTTGTAAGTCGGGATATGCGTATCGTTTTATAAGATCATATCCGGCAATTGAAATTAAAAGAAAACGGCTGGACCCATTTTGACAAATTAATACTCATTTAAAAATTTAATGGTCCAGTATTTTATTGGAAATAGTAGCTTCCAGCTAAAATTTGATTTTCTTAGAAAATCTCCATCTTTTATGCCGTGTGTGCACGCAGTGGCTCATCTATACAATCATTCTTTGATTACATCAACATGGAAACTCTGATTTGTGTGTGGTTATGTATCGTTAAATAAAATATTTATCTTTATATGTATCTAATTCGTTAATAAATTAAAAATACTGTTCTACCCTCACAAAATTGCTAAGCCCAGTACTTACGACATAACTTACCGTACAATAAGTTTCACAAGAATTTGTAACCTACAAATGGCGTCGTGTGAACACCAAAGATCGTACAAGGTCTTCTTTGCACAACTTATTGTATATAATTTCAGGGAATAGAACACGTCCTATTTCGGCCATTTTTGTTTAATTAATATAAAGAATAAACTCAATACATTTATCATTGATTTATTTACCATCTGTTAAAAGCAAAGTAAAGAAACCATTGCATTTCTGACAATATTGCATGCAATCGATGTGTCCAAGGTATTGTACAATTTCTTACACAACTTTTTGTACAAGAAATTGCATCGTGTGTACCCAGATTTAGAGCTTTAAGATAGACGTAGAAAGCTTGGAAAGGGGTAATTTTAAAGTTCTCATCTTTTGCGTGAAAGGGGGAGGGGGAAGCTTCGCTTGGAATCAAAAACCAAAAGCTAAAAATCTATTAAAATTTAAATCTTTTGACGAGTAAACCTTTAAAAAGAAAGTCGAGTAATACCTCATTCTACTTTTACAAATAAAAAGTTTTGAATACATTTTAGCGCGATAATGTTCAGTCATATTTTCATCGATCCACTAGTAATATTTAATTCTATTACTAAGGTATTCAAGCTCCTGCTTCCAAGGTAAGGAGGCTCCGGCCAAATTGATTCATCTCTTCTTCGGGATCCTGGAACGATTCCTTTAAAGGCTCCCACCTAGCATATTTTTATATTAGTGTTTCATGTTTAACACTGTTCACCTGCACTGGTGGTTACGTATTTTAAGGTGTAAGTGTTCATAAGCGATTTGATTGCCGATGACGAAGAGGTCAGGGTTCGAATCTCGTCTGGCTGCACTTATGGTGTGTGTGTTTTATATGGGCGGTATGCAAAAACGTTAGTGAATGCTTAGTGGACCGATAGTGTGGTCCCGAGAACACTATCGGTACACCTTTTAACCTTTGATGACGCAAGCAAACCCACGCTAGTGTCCATAAAGCATCCACTTAGTCAAGCTATTACATACGGCCCTATGTGATTGGTGATTCTGAGTGTCTTCTACACTCTATTATACGCTGACGCGGTTTCACTTCTTCCAAACAATACTTTTTCTGTTATTGTCATTTTAAAAATAATAGGCTGGTGAATATTTTTTTAAATACGCTCAGACCATATATATATATATATTAAAAAAATGATATTTGCATAACCTATATAGGCCTCACACTGTTGGGTGAAGGACAAGGAAGTTTGATTTAAGAGGAAATGTATCCGCATTTGCATGGAGGGAGCGTGGGGAATTATTTAGCGGAAAAAAGTCACAGTACACCCGACCAGTATTCGAACCCCGATGTCCTTGTCTTTGGCAATCCACTCTTTTGAGAGAGTGACGCTTTAAACTTTAAGCCATGTGACCACTGAAGCTCTGCAGTGCTAAGTACAGTCCGACTTTTGTAGGAAGGGTCATATTTGACAGCTAGACAAGCTGCTCTATCTACTTTCCACTTGCTCATACGTCAAGACATGTGATCTGTGGATGTCACCTTTGATAGATATTATCAATTTATTTAAAATAACAACAATAATAATACAGTAAAATGTTATCAATGTTGACCGCAATAAAATATTATTGTATTTTATAAAAGGCCCTTTATATGAAAGTTGGACTATGTGTCTACTAGGGGTCAAGCCGCAGATATTTTGTTTACCAGGCAAGAGAGTTACCAAAACTACATTGTACTGGACCACGCAGGGTTTCAAACCGGTGACCTTGTCTCACGGAACCAATACGAAGTGCCCGAGGGTTTGTATTCCTCAAAGTTGCGCAGGAATTGTTTTCCATCTCGTGCGTGTATTGTTCTCAAATCAGCCATCTTAATGTGGCCAATATCAACAATGGCCATCTTTTTTAAGTGAAATAAAAGGGACAGCCCAAACGTAAAACTATCGAATATCTAAAAACATGAGCATCGCCCACCCACGTAGCTGAGTGGGACGGGAGACTGACTGAATGTTTTGCAGACTTCGTTCCATCCCAGTTGGAGTCTTGACTTCCATCCCAGTTGGAGTCTTGACTTCCATCCCCTGGAGTCTTGACTTCCATCCCAGTTGGAGTCTTGACTTCGGTGGGAAGATTTTTTACCCCTTTATTTGAGGTATTTAACGTGCACTTTATAAGCCAACCGTTTATAACAGTACACGAAAATGTCTATGGGCGAGAGCGAAAGAGCCTACAAAATTTGCCAGAAAGGTATTTTCACATACCTTCCAAGGTTATTTTACATCCCTCAATCAACATGGGACCAACGGCTTTATTTACCCTCCGAAGGAAGTTGTGCTACGGATTTTTATCGCTCTAGAAAAATCCGTCGACACCGGCTGGGTTTGAACCCACCATATCGGATCCTGAGGCGAGCACTTTATCCCAAAACCACAGAGGTCGACTGGTTGGAAGAACCTTTTAGAAAATATAGAAACACTTTTCTTTTGGTGGTCAACATTGATAATACCTACTTTGGTGGTCGCGTTGTCTAAGGCGTCGGTATCACAATATACTGGTCTGCCGAGGATAGGGAGATCGGGGCTAGAATCCTAGTTGGGTGAACAGAGGGTGGTTTTAATAGATGGTTTTACAATCTTCCTCTACGCAAATGTGAGTACACTTCCTCTAAACGTAACCTTCCTGATCCCTAACACATTAGCGTAACTAGTACATGAACAGATAATGAGATGAGTGTAGCTATTACATTAACAGATAATGAGATGAGTGTAGCTAGTACATGAATAGATAATGAGATGAGTGTGACTAGTACATGAACAGATAATGAGATGAGTGTAGCTAGTACATGAACAGATAATGAGATGATGTAAGCTAAGTACATGAACAGATAATGAGATGTAATGAACAGAATGAGATGAGTGTAGCTAGTACATGAACAGATAATGAGATGAGTGTAACTAGTACATGAAGTAATGAGTGATGTACTATACTGACGATAAATGATGGTGCTAAAAAGAACAATAAACAATCATGATAACATTTTAACTGTATTATCAGTATAATTTTTATAAGATATTTTATAATATATCAAAAGTGACATCAGATAGCATGAGTTGACGTATTAAGACATGAAATTAAATTTTGTAACTTTTTTTAGCTGTTAGATAAGACATTTTCTATGTAAATTGGACTGTGTATGCTCGTCCTATCTTGCAGATATGGGTGTTGGATGCGTTGTCCTAGGTTAAAATAGTTTGAAGTCCGATTCGAAACTCCCTTTTAGTATCCAAAGAAAAAATATTTCATTTTTGATAAAGGACCATCGTAAATTCAAAATATTAGTTTTGTTATAATATTAACAGATAAGTTGATTTTCCTCGAATCATATTTTACGAAACATAACGCATTGAAATGGGTTTCCTAAATCTATCACTGTTTTTGCTGCTGTAATTGTTTAGGGGTGTTCTAAGAGAACCTAGTTTGATTCCGGTTGGTAATGATTAAGATAATTATTATCTGTACACGGGATTTATCCTACTTTACAATTAATAAACATTTTGGAGCTTGGTGTGTAGTGTTAAGGGCGATATTTTTTAAGTTTTCAACGCAAATTTTTTTTCGGGAAAATAAATAAAATACTCTCCAGTAGAAACATTAAGTTTAATTTATTTCACACAGTGATATCATCAGTTCTTGAATATCTATCAAGGGTGTCCTGGAATTTCATAACAACTTTTTCTCTTAATTTGGAAAGTTTTTCATCAAATGATAATATGATAGATATTCAAGAACTGTGAAAGTTTCAGCTCAACTTTGATGGTCTTGGGGTAAAGTGCTTGCCTTAGGACCCGATGCTCGTGGGTTCAAACCTAACCGTGGTCTAGCTATTTTTTTCTTGAGCGATAAAAATGCGTATCACAACTTTCTTTTGGAGGGAAAGTAAAACCGCCGGTCCCCTGTCGATTGCGGCATGTAAAAGAATCCTGGAAGGTATGAGAAAATACCTTTCCCGGAAAAATTTGTGGGCCCTTTCGTGCTCGCTCACAGACATTCTCATATGTTAATATAGTCAGTCGGCTCAGAAAGTGCACTTTAAATACATCTAATAATAATTTTGAGGTCACCACGTGTAAAAAATTAAACTGAAAGTCTCCTATTGGAGCAATTTTGACCCGAAAAAATGTTTTCTATGAAAACACTGACCTTTCCTCGCGTCCTCTTCTATGACACCTTAATTGGAAGCAGCCGTTGGACCACCGTGCTAATCCATCTTATGTTAATGACAAGGTATCTCCAGCCACAGATATTTTATACTAAGGGCCTGTTTGTTTTTTATCTGTCCTGACTATGGACGACCTAATCAGGCTAATACCGGTCCATAACAAGGTTGATTCATGGGAGGTTATATCCAGTACACTCCCGGTCAGATATTACTACACCGGTGTGGGACAGAAAATTTACCTGAAATTTCTCACCAAATGTATTTTTTTTGTGATTTTGTAATTATTTCTAATGAGATCAAACAAAGCAATAACGTTTCCGAAATCACTTCGGTGGTCGAACGGTCTAAAGGCGTTACTTTAGCAATCGACTGGGACTGCCGATGACGGAAATATCGGGGTTCGAATCCTGGTCAGGTGTAATGAGGGTGGTTTGGTTTTCTACTCTCCCTCCACGCATATTTGAGTAGAATTTCTATAACTATATTCAACCTTCCTCATTCCTAACATATTAGCATAGCCCAATTAGTAGATATACGTCCGAGAGGGTAGTAAGATGCGGTGCTATATATATATATATATATTCCAATTCTCTTCTCGCACACACATATCGACTACAGTGCTTGGTGGTTGAATGTGTCACCAACAGATTTGCTTTAAACCAGATATATTAATACTTCAATATTATTATCAATGTATTTACGACTACATACCCCTTCCATTGTAATTTTAGCGATCTGAAAACTGTACCGATACATTTTTAACTCTTATTGTCATTATTTGTTTGAATTTGGTTTTCAATAGGCCTCTATCATCAAGATGATGATTAAAATAATTGTAAGGTCCACTATAGTATTTGCTAACAACATTTTCCCAATCCCCACTACATCACTGGTGCCCCAACCCACTATTTGATAGCTTTATGTATATTTATAATAGGGTCTAAGAACCGCCTTCCCCAAACCAGCCCCTTTCCCTACTTAATAGGCCACAAGCCACCACTGCGAAATATTTGTCGAATAGGTTACCCAAGATGCAGTGAGTGCGTGAAACTTCCGAAACGGCAGCGTCACGTTGGAAAATGTTTGGGTTTGTGACTCTTTGTCACCTACAAAGCATTGGCTCCGTGGTTGTAATCGTAGAGAGAAACAAAATGTCTGATGCCTCTGGTAGCCCTGCCCGCGAGTGAAACTTCTCTAGTACAGTAGTCGGCAACGGGTCGATCTCGCTGTCGATCATGCAGGAAAACTTACATCTTCAATAAAAGTCGATCTTTTGAGTCTTTTAAACTCGCGAATATATTCAAATACTTTCAAATAATATTTGAGTGTGACCAAAATAACCTTGATCGTTCGGGATAAAATATCACAGGTGTGGTTTTGACAGGTTCAGCTTACCCGCATCTGTGGTCAAATGGTCTGACGCGTCACTCTCGTGTTGGACTTGACTGTCGGAGACAGGGAGATTGGGGTTTGAATCCCGATGGGTGTAGTGATGGTTTTAAAAAAAATATATGCACCACGTCTTACTACCAATATGGACTGCACATATGTGCTAATTACTCTAGGGAATTAGGGATTAGGAAGGATGACTTTAGAGAAAGTGTACCCATATTTGCATGGAAGGAGGGTGGAAAGCTACTTTTGAAAAAAATCCTCAGTAGACCTGACCAGGATTTGAACTCTGATCTCCCTTTCATCGGCAATCTAGTCTACTGCGAGAGTGACACCTTAGACCATGCGACTACCGAAGCAGGCTACTGACGGTGTTTATTCCCTGAACTGCTACACACTCTCCCTTCACACAAATGCGGGTACTTTTTACCTTATTTATCTTTATACCATTAGCTTGGTTATTAATGTGTGCGTATAACTCGAAAAAAGCTCTGCTTACCTTGCCAACACGCCATTGATTGAATCCATCACATTCATGTTATCGAAAGTAAATACTCTTGAAATATTATTTGTAATTTACTAGAACATCTTTTTTAAGTCTTATTTTTTACTTAGTAGAATGCACTTATTTTCTTCGCGCTTTATATAAAAAAAAGTTATCAATCATTCCCTTTATTCCCCCGGCCCATCCACAAACCAACCAAATCACTTTTTTGTGAAAAGTGCGAATCAAACGTTCAGTGAAAGTAAACATTGAAATGTGAGTTCCCCCAGTAAAACGGTCGAACAATCCACGGTTTGTGTACTGCGATAATACGTGCTAAGTTGAGAGGTCGGTGTGAACGTCATGGGAATCCCTGTATATATACGCTTCTTTAATCACGAGGAGGGGTGAGTATTATTGCTGGGGGAAGGGGGGAAAGGTGGTTGTAGAATGGTGGGTCACATATATTATTTGACAGGTTTAAGGTGGGAGTGTAAGGAGCGCGAGCTTAGGGCAGTGTTATTTGCAGTTTTTATATCAAAATTTATTTTGGTCAAAACTCCAAATAAATCAAATATTGCTTCAGTACAAACATAGTCACATTTTCTTCACATTGTGATATCACCAGTTGTTGAATATCAGTCAAAGGTGTCTTGGAATTTAAAGATAACATTTTCTCTTCATTTCCCTATTTTTTTTCCGAAAAAATTTTCAAAAGGGAAAATTTCCAATTATTATTTCTGTAAAATCGGTTGCACTCAGGACGGTTTTTCCTAAATAGTTTTACACTCTCACGGGTGAAATTCTTCTAAATTCAACCTTCCTCATCCCTAACACATTAGAATAATTAGTACATAGGCTTACAACCCAAACTGGTAGTAAGACGCGGTGCTAAAAAAAAGTAGTAAAGAAACAAAAGAATGCGAGCCTTTGTAGACTCGTTATGTTCATAAATCATACTTCAACTTTTTATCATCGATAAGTTAGTTAAATTAATTTTAAGGTTGGCTCGACATTTGTCTCCCCCCTCCCCCATCCATCATGCCTCCTAACCACCCCTCCCCCATCCCCAGCCCCGTGTCCCCTTATGATAATCCACTCGTCTTTTAACACACTTTATTTTGAAGTATGATAAATCTAAGTGCCACCTCTATAATTTAACCTCTCCAGCGCAAGCCACCACTGTGGAAAATTTTCATCTTTACTCATGACAAATATTCAACAACTCTGTTGATATCACCATCTGAAGAAAATTAAATACTCTGTACTGAACAATATTTTAATTATTTTTTTGGCCAAAAAAGAAGCTTTGTTGTAAAAAACTTGCGAAAACACTGGCCTCAACTCACGTTCACTACATTCCCACTCTAGAAACTCGTCCACACACTCCTGTCTAATTCGTTACATTTTAATCCACTGGGTATATTATTCCAGCGCTAGCTTCAAGTGACATTTACGGTTCTCCGTAGTCTCAGCTCTCAACCTAGTCAAGCTCCAGTGGGATGCTGGCAGACGTGGTTTTAAAAGCGATCTAAACAAACAGGCCATCAGTATGCTGGTCCATGGCGGGGGAAATTTATTTGTGTACAGTTGGTATTAGTGGCCGGGGAATATCATAACTCACAGGCTTGATTTATGTGCCCAAGACTTGGTCCTACCCTCGACTGACATTCGTTACCTTGGCCCCCCCAGACTTTGGGGTTTGACTACTGATCGGGTAAACTTTTCAATTACTCTATAGCCTTGGGTTCAAGAACGCTTTTGGACGCTTTAATCAAATGTAAAATGTTTTTGAAGTTATTTGCTCGATTATTTAGGACGTACAGTCCACTTTTCATTGAAAGAACCTTATCTAACGGTAAACAAAGTTACTGGTTCTTTTTCACGTGTTCTTATGTGAAGCCAAATGATATGCAGCTATAACTCTTACATTATCAATACATTTAAAATAAAAATAGTATTGTGAACTGTTACCAATGTTGATCGCGAAAACACGTTGTTTATGTTTTCTATGAAAATTAGACTGTACTTATAAGTAAACTGCTAAAATACCCATAGTACCAGACTGGTATTGAACGTGGGACCTTTCGGATGGTAGCCAAGAGCGCTGACCACTATATCAAAGGGCCAGTTATCTATAGATTATGATTACATAAAAAATAGTATATATTTACTTTTAATACTGAATGTTTAAGAAATTGATTGAAATTTAACAAACAAGTATTTTAATGTGTGAAAATAAATTCTTCCAAAATGATGCGAAATATAAGACAAAATATATGTTTTAACCAAATTTATTCAAACTCGGTACATATATAATCCTACCATAGCACTTAATAATGGTTATAATGTCTATTGGTTTATGTATTTTGGGTCTTGTAACACCTGACATAGAAATGCTCTTACAAAATGAAATAGTGATAACTAAGGATTCATCTATAGACCATGTAACGCGGTGTTGTATGGGGGTAGAGGGATACATCACAGTTTTACTTAACACAGGTCTAATTATGCTAATGTTGAAAGAATAATATTATGGTTCATAAATAAAAATAATAAAGTATTATTATGAAATTTTTTGAAATAATTTATATTCAGGATTTAAAATGGATTATTTAAGTATCACAAAAACTTCTTAATGAAATAATAACATTCACTCTTGATGTGAAAAGCTACGTATAACAGTTTGGAGGGGGATGGGTAAATGTCTACTTGGTATTACACGGTGGAGAGGGTGGGAGGGGAAGGGGGGCGTCATAAGTGACCTTCTAAGGCATGAATGGACCTGGAGCTAGATTTAGTTATTTATTCTGTAATTCTATATTGGCAAAATAAAATAAGAGCGGACTCAAGTCGGTAAGTATCATCGTAATCCGTATCGTTGGTTGCACGGTATAACGCGTAACCCTCTTACTGGACTGGATTGTTGATTATGGGGAGATCGGGGTTCGAATCCTAGTCGGGTGTAGGCCTACTGATGGTGGTTTTTACTCAAATGTAAAATGAAGATACATTTAATTTAAAATTATACCTTCCTCAATCCTACTCAATAGCTAATTAGTGTGTGCGTATAATACTCACGAGCTGACTTCGGTGGTCTTGGGGTAAAGTGCTCGCCTCATGAATTAGGTCTCGATGGTCGTGGGTTCGTACCCAGCCCAGGTCGATGGATTTAAACAGTGTGCTAGAAAATCCGTAGCACAACTTCCTTTTGAGGGGAAGTAAAGCCGTCGGTCCCATGTCGATTGTGGCATCTAAAATAACCCTGTAAGGTGAATTATGTGAAATATCTTTACCGGCGAAATTTGTAGGCTCTTTCTAGCTTGCTCGTAGAAATACAGTGCGGAAAGCATCGGAAGACTATCGCACTCTGAGGACTATCCTAGTGCATGTGCTTTCTCCCAGATGGTGTGGGCGGCACTAAACATTCGAAGGGCTGAGTGCATGTCCAGCTCCGGATAAATGAAAAGCACATCAGGACCAACTCCCGGACTGAAGACTCAAAAATAATAATACAACCCGCATGGGCGTACTAATATGTGTGGAAATAATAATTAGTAAATGTATTCATTTTATGTGAATACGACACTTGAAACATTTAATTATGTTGCACCCATTTTAGTAGTCACATTATCTATAGCGTCATGGTCACAATAAACTAGACTGTCGATGATGGTGAGATTGGGGTTCGATCCCTGTCAGGTGGACTGAGGGTGGTTTTCCCTAAACGGTTTTACACTCTTTCTTCACGTATATGTGGGTACTACTTTCCCTAAATTCAGCCTCATAATCCCTAACACATTAGATGTAACTAAGTACGTATACCTTCACTCCCTTTGAGTCCAATCCACTTCAAGGCTGATTCCTTAGTGCTCTTTTCTCAATTTTTTTTTATCCCCTGTTCAGGTTATACGACTACATGATAATTACTCTAATGAGGTAGGGACGGGGAAGGAAGCATTTTAGTGCTAATATATCCGCATTTGCATGAAAGGAGAGTGGGAAACCATTTAGTGAAGAAAAACACTCGCAGGAGACCCGGCCATTAATTGAACCCCGATCTCCCCGTCATCAGCAGGCCAGTCTAACATGGGATTGACGCCTTTTAGACCATGTGACCTTTGAAGCGGGTTAGATCGTGTCACATAAGTGTTGAATAATTTACATTTTCGATGCATTTTGTCATCTACTACATATATTTATAGAAAATATAAGTTGCAACCACCAGAGATTATTATGTTCGTGATTTAGGTCAAGTCTAATCTAAAAGTAATAAGTTTTTTTATATACATTTAATGTACTTTCTGAACTGACTGATTATATCAGCACACGACGTATAAAACTCAACACCCAACTTCCGGCCGTTAATTATCACTGTGAAGACGAAACCCCAATTTCACAATGGTACATTTTTTGACAATGTTGAAATCAAACCCGGGAACCCTTAGTCACTATACATACATGCTATCGACTGAGCTAAGATGGCGGAATAATAACATTATTCTGACTAAAGACGTGTTAACGTAAATTATACACAACCCAAATAGATTAGCACTTTGAATTATTTACACATCTTCTAATAGTATTTTCAACATCGTTCTTTTAGCATGAATTCTCGATGGAGCATCAAGTACAGGCCCATCCATAAAAAATGTATTTGTATACATGATAAAAAGATTCCCGCCCCTCTTTTATTATGAAGAAAACTCTCTATTAGAAATGCATTAAAGCCTTGAAAGAGAGTCATATTTAATGAACTAGCAGAGATGATTCGAAACTAAGAAGTAGTCAGTCTGTAAATGTTAGGTTTGTTTTATTCAACTTGAAATTTCCACACCAGGTTTATAGCCCCATGTGGCCTAAATATCAAGCACATTAATTTGGGAAGCTATGAGACTAGGCTCGATGAAAACGGTATCTGGTTTAGCCTTCCTATAACAAATACACTAATATTTTGATAGGCTCACAACAGAAAATTTTAAATTATTTGTGAACTATCAGCGATCGTTCCTCTTTACCTTGAGATATAAAGTCTCGTAGTTTTTCTCCCCTCTTTTATTATTGACATGCCAAAGGGTGGTTGTAGGTGAAGCGTTAAAGGGAGTATAAGCTAAGACAGAATAAAGACGTAGTTCCATACAACAACACAGATTATTGTATTTTAAGTCGCATGGCCCCTGAAAGCGATTTATACTTTTTCTCTGAAAGAGGCGGCTACTTTAAGTCTTGTTTGCTGGTGACGGGGGATCTGGATTTGAATCCCGGTTGGGTGTACTGAGGGTGATGGTTTCCCGCTCACCTCTCTACGCAAATGAGGTACATTTAATCTAAAATTCTGCCTTATACCTATTCTATTAGCGCAATTAATGTATGCCAATAAACCACACAGTTAGTAAGACGCGGTACAAAAAAAAAAGCTAAGATATTTGGTTCCTTACCCGCACCGGTGGACACGCAGACTAGATGTCAAGGTCTTAAAAAAGTGGTTTGTCGTAGGGCTTGAGCTAATTTAAGCAACACATCGGTTCCTCACACTTGATTTTATTTATCTTTGATGTTCCCGGAAGAAAACTCTCGGCTGATGAACACGTATGGCTTGTGTTGGTTTAAATCTCTCAACTCTCCTTCACATATGTTTGTCAACGCCGTCCGTACTGTACCGTTCAGAAGACAAACACATGTGTATTATTATGTAAGGAAGGATTTAACACTGTACTGCAAAGATTTATGGAATGGGTTCACTTCTTGGAAAAACGCATGAGAAATCCTGTCCCTAAAAGACCTCGTTCGTGATGCGATGAACGCTGCAGTTGTAGAAATCAAGTCAATAACAGAATATAAACCCGCTTAGGTGGCCGCATGGTCTAAGACGTCAAACTTGCAATAAACTGGACTGCCGATGACGGAAAGATTGTGTCTACAATCCCGGTCGGGTGTGATCAAGCTGGTCTTTTCCTGAATGGTTTTTCCCTCACCCTCCACGTAAATGTGGACACATTTCTTCTAAATTCAGTCTTCCTCATCCCTAGCACAATAGCGTAGTTAGTGCTTATTTATAAAACCCGAATGGATAGTAACACGCAGTGATTAAAAGTATTAGCTTAGAGAGAGGATGTAAAAACACATTGTAGACAAATCTACCTTGATGGAACCCAGACCAAACTCTGACGGTAATAAATATAAATATTAGAGAACGAAGCCTTCCTTCTAATGGAATTTTGAAATATGTCCCAAATACACACATGTAGTTCTCTCTGCTCGGGTTTGTAGCTGACCCCCCTTTTAACCCCCACCCCGCCGTATCACGCAAGGCACGCCGGGATGTCCGGTTGTAAATTATCAACCGTAAGCAAGCTTAGGCTGGGTCCACATTCAATCACGAGTTTGAAAATTTAAACTCACCTTCCTTATCATTAAGCAAGGCAAAAAACTAAATACTACATTCATTTTTATTTTAATTTTCCTGAAGGTTTAGAATTAGTATAAGTAGCCTAAACATTTTAAATTTAAAATTTTGTATTTATTCATCGAATGGTTGAACTAAACAAACTATTTGTCTCCCTAAAACTAAACAAAATAGATCGTATTTATATAATATTGCATTTTATATAGTATTATGCACAACATTGATTTCAGATATTGACACAACTAAAATACTAGGTTGTTTTATTATTAGTAGGCCTAATACCGTCTTGATTTGGATAAACTAAGGCCGTGCCTTTTATTACACTGGACCACTTATTTATAATGTGTAGACATACTTATACACTATTAATATAATAATTAAAACCTATTTTTTGATCTATCTACATAAAATAAATTGATTTAAATATAAACACACAGATCTTAAAAAATTGAGTACATTTACGAACATTTTCTTATAAATAAATGAAGAAAGCAAAACTAAATAAAGTAGAGAAAAAATATAATTACACATTATCATAAATACAGATACACCCACTCAAACGTCACAAAATATAAGAATATTAAAATATTATTTTTTTCAGATAATTATTTGATAGCACACGTCTTACTTGCTCAGATTATACGCATATGTACTAAGTGTTCCCGCATTTGCGTGGTGGGAGAGTGGAGATAAATTTCTGAAGAAAAAACACCCTCAGCACACCCTGACAGGGATTCGAGTCCCGATCTTCCTGTCATCGACAGTCTAGTTTAATACGAGAGTGACTCCTCAAACCGTGCGAACCACGAAACACGTTTCGGAACTACTAAGATGAGGAAGATATAATAATTATATATTATATTTTAAATCTTGAACTAAGTTGACGATCAAAGGCTCAACGGTTGAGGACCATTATCGGTTGATAAGACCCACGAAGAAGGATGTGGCTATCTTCCTGACCCCCACCCCCGCATCCTCCCTCCATCTCCACAACGCGCTCTACCGCCGCAAGTTGAAAAGTTCAAACCATTATTCAAACATTTGAAAGTGACATGTTCTAATGGGACCGCGCAGCATCTGTGTTCATTCAGACCGTTGTTTTTTGTAAGAGTGTGTTGATGTTTCCCCCCCTCCCTAACAAGCTGTCTCTCTAGGGGTAGTTTTTGACAGGCTCTTCACACCCTTACCCCCATACCCCACTCTATGTAGTCTAGAATATCAGCGCCGACTGTCATAGGGCGACATCTGCAGCGACATTGCCAGAGCGAAGTACAATCTACGACACAAATTTTCATATAAATGGCCTTTTAGAAAATGTAAACATATTGCGGTCAACAATGATAACATTTAATTATTGTTATTTTATAGGTATTTATATAATATGACCTGACTCGGTGGCGTAGTTAGCTAACGCGCTAGTTTCTTGTTGAGCTAAACTGCCAAGGACGGGTAGATCGAGGTTTGAATCTCGCTCTGGTGAACTGGGGTGGTTTTTCCTAAATTGTTTTCTACCCTCCCTCGCCACAAATGCGGGTTCACTTCATCATCTATTCCACCTTCCCAATTCCTAACCCATTAGTGTAATTAGTACTTAAGCGTATAAACCGAACGGGTAGTAAGACGCGGTGCTAAATATAAGTATATATAAAGTATGTATATCAAATGGGATAGCTGAAGATCACGTGACTTGACGTATGAATATGTGAAAGTATATTTATTAACTTGCATTATTCCGTGAAAGTAGATCCATTAACTTGCATTATTCCACTATGCTATAGGTTATAAGATAGGACCATAGTGTAATTTATCTAGGTAAGATGGTCGCCTCTCGGTGTAAACTGAGTGTACCTTGATTTTGATTGGAAGAACAGTTTATAAAATTCAAACTTTTTTTTCCGTCAACATTAATAATTTCTACTATATTATTGTTATTATTATTATTATTATTATTATTATTATTATTATTATTATTTTATAGGTATCAATAATATCTATCAAACTTAACAGCTGCAGATCACATGACTTGATATATGAGTGTATTAACATTGTTTTAGTCACTTTAGTAACCACCAGCTATTGTTTGTTATTCCTACCAAAATCAGAGTATACCTCTCACCCCACGGACAACTCAAAACAGACGTGGCATTGTGGTGATATTTTATGTAGGTTATACTACTTTAGAAAATAATATAATTGAAACCAGTAAAAACCTTTTTACATATTTTAAAAATACAATAAAATATAAAAACTAGTTATCTTAACATTTTATAGCCTCTAAACTTATGCCAAACATAAATAAAACCGCACCTCAATATGTTTTTTGGTTCGAGTGAAATCTTGCCTTGTATCTAATTTCCCGGTTAATCGGGCGTGTGGTGGACTATTAAAATGCTGGCCTGTTTACTTTAAAAAATAAATAAATAAGGAAAACCTCCTCATGCCGTTTCCTTAAGCTTAATAAATACGCTTCTTTTAGCTGAATTTGTTCTCAGAAGATTGTTTAAAAAAAACACAATAATCGACAGCAGCGCTAACTTGTCATCCAGCTAGCCCCCCCCCGCTCCCTCCTAGTGAAGTCCCATCAAGTGAAGACACCCGACACCCTGAGATGTTAGTTGACTTCCTTCCCGGTAGTGGTGCTGGGGTAGTCCGAGGGGGTGGGAGTGGTTATAGGGGGTTGTTGGTAAAATAAACTGGGCTGTCAGTGGCTGTAATGCGGTCCAGACGTTCCATTTCCTCTCAGGGGTGAACTGGCTGTACACACCGACACCTCCAGCATGTCACGTCACGTGACCACTCGTAAGGGGGGGAGGGAGGGAGGGGAGTCATTCCCACTGGCCAATGATCTGCGTGGTCGGAACATTTGAAATTTCGAACTATTTAACCACCGACGCGTTTCAAATACCTGTATACTTAATTGTGCTGCCGAATGATTCTAAAAGGATACTCACCCGCATTGCAGGACATGTGGACTAAATGTCGAGCCCATGCGTCCATGGGGTGTTGTTAGAGAGAGGGAGAGGGCCAGGATACCCTCACCCCAACACGCTCCCAATAATTTGCTCAAATGGGACATTCTTAAGGGGGCCGCCTTGGTAAGCGAGAAATAGCCGCGCAGACGTCTCTATATTAATTCTACAATGCATTTATTCAAAAGATTGTGTACGCCAAAATAAAGTTTAAATATTCTGACAAGGCTCTTTTTCCTTAAGTCCTTAAATTGAGTTTTATTAATAGAAATAAATGTGTGAAAATGTGATGTTAGCTCATTTTGAGCATATTTGTGGAGCCATGACACTTGGCTTTGTGAAATAGGGTTCTAGATTTAGCCTTCCTCTAACAAATATAGTAATATTTTGATAGGCAATCAACAAATATTTTTTAAGATATTTGAGATCTATCAGCGAGCTTTCTTTCCTCTTTTTACCTTGAAATAAAAAGTTTTGTTATTTTCTTTCCCCTTTTCATAAACAAAGTGGTTGTAGGTGAATAGCGAAATACAGTATTCCATAAGCTTTAACCGGATAGAGTAGTTCCAGAAAACGACATATACCATTGAATTTTAAGCCGAGTGGCCTGACAGCGATTCATACTCTCTCTTTGACCGAAGCGGTCACCTTAATACAGAAAAAAACCCTATGAATTCCTTTATTCAGAAAATTAAACATCCAAGGTTGCCGCAATGA
This sequence comes from Timema podura, assembly GCA_033556935.1. Taxonomy (NCBI): domain Eukaryota; kingdom Metazoa; phylum Arthropoda; class Insecta; order Phasmatodea; family Timematidae; genus Timema; species Timema podura. The sequence continues at coordinate 37,197,558 of JAVRXN010000005.1, forward strand.
AGAAGTGATTAAGGTAACTTATTTATATTACTTAGAATGATTTACGTTATAGGAGGTATATTAGTCGTGTTATTATGATCGTGCCAATGTATTTATGCTTTTTAATTTAAAGTGAAAATGAGTTCGTTCCGTGCCCCCTATTTCCTACCCCTATTAATTTTAATTAAGAGCTAGCGACGTCTACGAGCTAATCTCTAGTAGGATTTATGTAGAAAGTGTATTTTGAAAAATACACACTTTTAGGGGACACCATTGATAGCATTTATTGTTATTTACATACTGTACATACATACATACATGCATAAATATATACATACATACATGCATACATATATACATACATACATGCATACATATATACATACATACATGCATACATATATACATACATGCATACATATATACATACATGCATACATATATACATACATGCATACATATATACATACATGCATACATATACATACATATACATACATATACATACAAACATACATACATGCATATGAACATACAAACATACATGTATATGAACATACAAACATACATACATGCATATGAACATACAAACATACATACATGCATACGAACATTCATACATACATACAATATATATACATACATACATACATACGTACGTACACACACATACACATACACACACATACACACACATACACACACATACACACACTCATACACATACACACACATATATAATATACATATATACATATATACATATATACATACATATATACATACATGTATACATACATGTATACATACATGTATACATACATGTATACATACATGTATACATACATGTATACATACATGTATACATACATGTATACATACATGTATACATATATACATATATACAACATATATACATATATACAACATATATACATATATACAAACATATATACATATATACAAACATATATACATATATACAACATATATACATACATACATACAGACCTAATCACGCCGTTCCCTTACAAGGTAGGCAAGAAATGGTGCATATAGCTCAAAAAACAACTCCGTGCTTAATTCATCCTCACTAACGTTCTCCACACTTCCCTTTTTTTAAGAATAATTGAGATTATCTATCAAGAGTGGAATCTGCAGGTTATATGAATTGACGTATCCATAATATTAAAGTCGTTTGTAACTGATACAACTAACATATTTAAGTTCAAACTGTTTAAAATGTTTTAACTGATGACTAGTAATTACGTCTAATTGTCGTATAAAGAGCCTTATCTGTCGGATAGAAAAGTTACTAGATCTACCTTCACGTATTCATACGTCAAGTCATGTGAAATACAGCTGTCACTTTTGATATATATAAATAATCTAATCAATTTTGGCTTTTAAAAAAAAGTGTTTTTTATTATCTAAAAGAGCCTTCCTATTAAAATTGGACATAACCCGCAAATGGGTTAACATAACACAAGAGAATGACGGCAGCGCTCAATCAGTCGGCGGCAGCGTTCTGTACTATCTGCGGTTGATTGACAGCTACTCTATGTTTATCATCGCGGGGGCTTGACTGGACTGACTAGAGAGAGGAGGGAAGTCGTATAATGGCGATGAAACAATAGTAGGCGACCCACAAAACCACACAGCTCAATAGCTCCGTTTCCTTCCACCCGCTGTTTTCATCTTCTCTGCTTGGTTTTAAACGAGCGTTTATACGAACGCTACAGTCGCATCAAGCAAACAGCCACTATGTACAGTCTCAACAAGCATAGTCACAAGACGAAGAAAATTGCATCTACAATCGTAGTAAGAAAACTGCTTGCCATATGGTCATTTACTGCAACGAAAGTGTCGGTGAACAGTCACAGCAAGAAAAAATGTGTCTGTGTACTGTCACAGCAAGAAAAAATATGTCTGTGTACTGTCACAGCAAGAAAAAATATGTCTGTGTACTGTCACAGCAAGAAAAAATATGTCAGTGAACAGTCACAGCAATAAAGCTGCAACCAGGTACAGCTATCCTTGAGTATACAGTCCTATTTTCATAAGAAAGGCCTTTTATAAAATACAAACATATTGTTTTGCGGTCAATATAGTTTTCATTTTACTGTAATATTAGTATTATTAATTATCTGTATTGATAATATTTATCAGAATTGACATCTGCAGATCACATGGCTCAATTTGGGGATTTAGGGAACGAGAGATAAGGTAAGTGTTTTTGTAATTTTCATATCAAAACTGTTTTTGACCAAATTAATAAAATATTTCTTCAGTATAAACATAGAGTTTAATTTTCTCCACGTTGTTGAATATCTGTCATGAACATAGCGGCATTAGATGAGAACATTTTTAATCTATAAGAAAAAGTTGTCATTAAATTCCAGGACACCCCTTGACAAATAGTCAACAACTATTAATATCACCATGGGAAGAAAATTAAACTATATTTCTACTAGAGAATGATTTGATTTATTTTGCCCCAAAAAATGTTTAATTATAAAAACTACAAAAACGCTGACCTTTTCTCTCGCCCCCCTATACTCTCTCTTTTTTTCCCCTTCAGGATCGTAAATAGAGAAAACACATCTTTATAAATTCAATATTTCTAGACCTATCAAATTTTACTTCAATACTATCAGTGTTTAGAATGAAATTAAAGAAAGCTCATAATTTTTTTTTCCCAGCTTTGAGATCTAACGATTTCTGTTTACTGGCTTCAAAAATGTGTTTATGTTAAAGTGAAATCAGGTTGAGAAATGATGAGGAGATTATGTATATTTCGGAGAGTATCATAATACTGCTCATATATATATGTGTACAACTTTTTACACGACCATTAATTTAGAATTGTATCAACAAACTTAACCAACAGTTGACATTTGCGATCCATGCTTCGAGAAATGAAATTCAAATAAATGCATGGAAAGCTGAAGATTCGGTAAGTATTTATTTTACGTGTCAATCTTCTTGATGTTTCTGTACCACGGGGTCTGATGGAACACAGCTGTTTGAACATAACAGTGGGTTAGAAGGGGGTGAATATAGTGGTAAGCATAAAGGGGAGGAGGTATCATCTCCCCCTCTTGCACGTTTGTTTTTCCAAAAGGGCCCCCTGTGGGTTTTCCAGAGACCAGAAATGGTTTGTAATGTAAACAATTGATGGTTGGTGGGGTAAATAAATCCCCACAATGTTCGGCTATTAACCGACTGTGGATAATAAACAGACGAGTCTAGATGGCGTGCACCTGTTACTCTCTCCCGCGCCGTGTCTCGTCCTAAGGTCGAACCAGTGACCTATTGCTGAGTCATTCTCTCGCCGACAAACGAGACCAGAACTGTAATGTGGTCACTTAACAGATCACAAGAAATCAACAAGAACTGCCTAAGTCCGTCTGCACTAATAGACTAGAGATAATGATGGGACTATTGGTCCAGGAGGGCGTCATTCTCGTGTTGGACTGGTCGGCTAGTGATGGGAATATCGGAGTTCAAATCCCGGTCGGATCTACTGAGGGTCCTTTTTCCTAAAATGGTTTCCCACTAACCTTCCATGCAAATGTGGGTGTATTACCTCTAAAATGCTTACTTCCTTGTTCCCATTAGAGTAATATATGCGTAATAAACTGAACAAGTAGAAGACACGGTGATTAAAAAGTTTCTGTTTCAAAGCATTATGGGTCAGCATACATTTAACTATAAAATAACATTAAAGTTACTCCCTCCCAAATTCAAGAGTATCTATCGCGTTCCATATAGTCCCCGCGTGTATCAAGTGGTGGAACATTACCCCCTGACTAGTTGAGTGTAGGCCACCACTCCAACAGTCATGACGAGTAGTTGCATACACTACGCCTGTACACTTCTGACCCTTTCCAGGAGGTTATTATAAATGTAAATTAGTACAATCTATCAACAACTGGGAGATTAAATATATACTAAAAAACCTCATTTTATATTTTTTAATAACCGTGTCTTACCACTTGATTAGTTTATAAGCATGAATGATAATTACCCTAATGGGGTAGTGATGAGGAAGGAAGCATTTGAGAGATAGTATATCCTTTTTTTTATCACCGCGTCTTGTTATACGTTTGGGTTATACGCTTAAATACTAATACGCTAATGGGCTAGGAATTGGGAAGATTGAATTTAGAGCCCATATTTGCGTGGAGGGAGAGTGGAAAACCACCCCACTTTACCCGACCGAGATTAGAACCTCGATCTTCCCGTCCTCAGAAGTCTAGCTTAACACGAAGCTAGCGTGTTAGCTAACCACACCACCGAGGTGGGTTACCCGCATTTGCGTGGAAGGAAGGTGGTAAACCATTTAGGGAAATCCACCCTGAGTAGACCCGACCGGGATTCAAATTATAATTTTTACGTTATCAGCAGGCTTGTCTAACACTTAGGCCCTTAGGGCTTAGACCAGGGATCGACGAACTACGACCCGCGGGCCAAATCCGGCCCGCCACTCTTTTTGTATGGCCGCGAGCTAAGAATGATCTTACATTTTCAAATTCTTTAACATTTGTAAGTACGTGCTCTAACGGAACGACGACTGCCGAGTTGAGGAGTTGCTTCGCATTCACGCGCTGCTTGGCCTGGTCTGTTTTGACGCCACGCGGCAGTTATAATTTGGCAGCGTTTCCAGTGCCCTTATATCGTGTAGACATGGAAGCTAAGATCCTGACTTGTCCCACTATACAGCAGTTCTATGGCTGAGCAGTGGTAAAGTTTTATTGAAATATTTTTAAACTCAGATATGAGATTGAAATTCTTCTCAACGAGAAAAACCGCCCTTGACCACTATTATTAAACACTGAATGGATTTGGAAATTAATTTTTGCTGTAGATATCATAGGATTTCTTAATGGAATCAACTTACTGCTTTGTGCATTTCCCATGCTGTCACAAACTAAAAGAAGTGGTGAGATCTTCATTCCCACACACATTTGAAGTGGATATATTTTCAAACTACAGTTCCAGTAGCGTTTTTCGGATCTTGACTGAAGTGCAAGAGACATTTCCATATTTCTAAATATATTTGACTACTTGAAGAGCTTCCACCTTACCTTCATTTGTAAGTGATGACATGCTAAAAGGCAAATTTCAAGAGAATAATCTAACATAATTCTATAAATGTTTTTCAAGTGATGAATATCGTCAATTAATATCATATGCTTGGGGTTTTATATCTGTATTTGGCAGCATCATTTTTATTTTCAAAGATGAAATACGTAAATTATAATAGTACAGGTCATCATTAACAGATTAACTTTTGAAATCAATTTTTATGATAGGGCGTACTAACTTTAACCCCAATTTGGTGAAATGTTATCTCAAAAAACACAATTCCATCCTTATTAGTAGAACTCTTATTCGAACAATTGTATTACTTATTATTATTATTATTATTATTATTATTACTACGTTATATTTGGTTAAATCCATTTGTGAAACTTGTTTTTTTTCTGGTTATTTAATGAGGTTTAAGGACATAAATATCCTCGAGTTTTCCTTTTGGCGCGCAAAGCTTAAAATATTTAAGGCCTACTATTTGGCTCTTACAAAAAATGTTTACCGACCCCTGGCTTAGATCATTCGTTCAATGAAGCGGAACATTTCTCATTTTATTAGAGTTATCTTAGTGTTGTCACACAAAACAAGTGCCCTACATCTGTGTTTCCCGAATTGTAGTACGCGTACCTCTGAGTGTATTAATCATTAAATTAGTGTTTGACAGTAATAAGACTAATAAATTGACACAGATTTTGACGTGATGTCATGTACTTTTATAATCCTTTCTTTCCCTCTGTAAAGGCTTTGTTTGGCTTACATAGGAGGATTTATGAAAATTTGGAACAGCCTTTACACTTTATAAGATAGTAGATATTTGTTTCCCTTTTATTTGTGAGGAGCTGGAAGGGGTAAGCGACTTGAAAAAGTTTGGGAAACACTGATCTATAGCGTGGATACGACTTTTTGAATGTTTTAATTAAAATTTGAGTATATTTATGATAATTTGAAAAAATTAAGAGCGTTCCTCATAGCGGGCCCAACGCAACTCTTGGCTCGCATTCTGGTTTGTGTGTGTGTGTGTGTGCGTGCGTGCGCACGCGCGCGCTGGGGTAGGGGAGTAAAAGGAAAAATAAAATACTACGATATGCCAGAAATGTGTGCAGTGCATTCGTATTAAATTAAATTAAAATTTTTGAATTACTAGGCCTACTCGAAATTTTCCATGGTGACGATGTGGGATAAAGCGACAAATTTTATTGTTAATAACTACAGTATGTACCTATTATGATAGAATGAAGATTTGTGCACAGTGCTTATTTGTTACCATTCTAAAATGGTCAAAAACGGCTTTTCAATGCAGTTTTTGTACAAATATAATTAATATTTCAACATTGTTCTGTACTAGGAACTTCTATTAACTCTTTATCTCCATCAATGTTTGATAATAAATAATGATCCACTTGTAATAGTATTCGTGTAAGTTTACGATTTCTAGCCGACAGTATCACAGAGTTGATTGGCATGTGATTCACGCTCTTAAGAATCAAAAATACTCGTATAGAAACTTTATGTTAATAATTAAAGACGGTTTATATGGTAATAGTGTTTGTTTGATACACAATACATCAGACTGTGGGTAAAAAATGTTAGATAACACTTTTATTTTACCATAAATTTACATTTAAAATAAAAACGTCATTAATGTCGTTGAATGTCATGATTTGAAAACCTTTTTAGCCACCCCCCCCCTTCTCCCCGCTTCTCGGTTCTACCCATCCCTCGTAATCAACCACAATGTAGCTCCTGTCACACCCAGACACACGAGGAGTGGATATATACAAGTGGTGGGGGTGGGGGATGATGTACCATCGCCCTGTGACAGCTGACAGTACGGGGGGGGGGGGGGTCTGTTTGAACTACATCCCCTACACAAACATCCACAGCATCCGGCGAACATCTCGTATTGAAAGATTTGGACCACTAGAATAATCTCGAAATTGGTCAAATATACTTCTTTCTTGTTCTTGCCGTCACCAAAAATGCATATTTGAGTCAGAATTTTTTTTATTTGATAAAAATTCACGAATACTTCGATCCCGAATATCCTAAAAAATAACAAATTTGAAATTAAAATAAAATATTATTTTAAAATGTTGGTTTGGAATTTGTTTTAGGGATGTTGTTACATAGCGTATTGATGGTTCAGTCCCAACCTAATTTTAGGACAAGCTTAACAACCAGACCCCAGACCATTAATTTAACATTTGAGTGAATGTGTGAATGGGAAAATGAATTCATATAAAAAAAAAGGCACGGTGCATCACAAAGACTTTCTCACTCATTTACCTAAAAATTGAGATAATTACTTAAAACTAGTAAGATATATGAAAAATAATGTACATTGTTGCAGAAACATAAAAGAAAAAAGAACAAATAATTTACACGATCACTGAAATATATTGAGAAAAAATCAACATCACTGTTAACCAAAGAGCATAACAACCACCTCCGCCATTTCCCAGAATTATATTAAAAAATAAATTTACTTATAGCTCGAAAAATAATGGTTTTATAAAAATAAATATCAAATTAAGGTTTTCTACTTTTAATAGTCCACAACTTTGTAAAGAAGTTATTTCTTATCTCAAACAGTTGCGCAGATATCAAAATTATAAATTTATGCTTACACACCCTCAAATTCATTTTCATAGGAAAATAAGCTGTGCTATTTTGTTTGTAATGTTAAGGTGTCTAGATACAAATTTTAACTAAAATCGTTAAAGCTAATTTTGAGAAAATATAATTTTTTCTCTTTTCTCCCATAAATAAACTACCATTAATTTCAGGGTTGTATATCTAATTTCAAGAATTCCTCGGGGAAACCTTTTGAAAACTCTATATTGCAAGTTTTAGCCCGATCGGTAAAATGGTTTCGGCCCTAGGTCGAGATACAGACGAATAGACAGAAGGGCGGCATCGCGAAAACTACTTTCCCGGTTTCAGGGGGTCATGAAACGTCGACATACATCAAAATCTCGAATAAGATTATATTTTGAGGATCACAATACTTCCTCCCTCCAAGGGTTCGCGAGAAAGTAAAAAGTTAACATTTATCTTCTATTTTATATTATTATATTATTGTTCCTCATATGTTTATATTTTTCCTCCTAATATTCGAACTCTAGATTCTAAGGTAAATGGAAGATTCATATCCATGTCTATCGTGTCTGACAGGCACGCGTGAAAAGACCGAAAGAGCGAGGAAGAGTGAACCATTTAAACGTGCATTATTATTTGTAACGATTTATCCTTAGATCACCTCCACCTTGTACGACAGCTACAGTCCAATGTCCAAAATATTTCTTTCATATGACTGATGGTAAACACGTAACTAATCTAATAGATTCATATGTCAAGACATTTTATCTAACGTTATCGCTTTCGATAGATATTACCAACACCTATAACCAGGGTCAATGCCCTTGGCTACGAGCCTGGGAGTACCGGCTGGTACCTTGGGTATTCTCCCCGAAATGGTCACCAGGGTTTGGTTGGTTAGGCTGAAGTTAGTTTTAAGTGTTTCCACTGGTTCCACACCCTCATACTCACTATCACCATCACCTGTTCTCATCGGGACATGAAAAGAGCCTCTAAGGCAAGGATGTACGATTAGTACATTTGGGTGTCCTCTGGGTAGCGGTACATTAGTACTGGCTAATCTTTACACAAACTGGGCTACGAATGAGTTAGCCCAAACATGCCATTATCATTATAACTATTATTACCAACACCTATAAAATAACACCAATAAAATGATACATTTGTATCATTGTTGACCGCAAAACAATTGGATTGTAGTTTATTGGAGTTGAGGGGAGTTTATAATTTTCATTTGTTTGAGGTATTTAACGTGCACTTTCTGAACTGACTTATGTCAACACACAACTTAAAAATTAACTTAAATCCAGAACAGACACAACACCCAGCACCCCGGCCGTTTATTCATCACTTTGAAAGGGTAAACCCACATTTTATCAAAGGATACATTTTTCGGACATCCCAGGAATCAAACCTGGGACTTTAAGCTCAGTATACAGACTCGTTATTGACTGTGAACTAAGGTTTTGGGCAAGAGTTTATCGAAACATGACGAATAAAAGAGTATTTAAAATAAAAAATAAAGAAGCAAATAGGCACGTTGCTCATGGGAGTTTTGTATTTGCCAATAAAGTATTGGGAACGTTTATTACGGTTATGACTGCACTGAATCAAGTCTCCCTGCTACACCGGCCACGTGGTATTACCCTGCTCTAGTCCTCACCGTGAGGTGGTCGGACCACTTGTAACATGGCTGTAGTAAGGTGTTCCCCCCCTCCCCCCCCTCCAGCCAGTTAGCGCCCCTCGGGCAGAGGTGTGAACAAGTGGAGCCAACACCGTGTGAACTATTCAAATTGTGGCAGCAAGGTCCAGCCACGGGAAACAAAGCCTGTCCCCCCTCGCCCAGGTTGACGTAACCGGTCCTAATCAGTTGACTCTCCTAGTTCACACCTCCAGGTGTCATCCTAAGAGGACTCGAGAGTAATGTGCACTTTCTAAACATGGAGCCACACTTGACCGAGCGACAGGAGAACACGATTACTAGAACCCAATTTTCATAGAAAGGGCCTTTAAGAAAATACAAACATAAACATACAATTTGTTTTTTGTGGTAGAGATTGATAACATTTTATTATATTATTAGTGTTATTACCCGCTTCAATGGTCTAACGGTCTAAGGCATCATCTTGTGTTAGACTGGCCTGCTGATGACTGGGACATCGTGGTTCAAATCCCAATTTGATTGACTTAAAGTGGTTTTTCCTAATTATTTTCCCACTCTTCTTTCACGCAAATGGGGGTAGATTACCTCTAAATTGCTTCCTTCCTCATCCTTACCCTCTTAGGTAATTATAATATATCGTATAACTTGAACAAGGTAGTAAGATGTGAGATAATAAAAAAAAAAACGCTATCAGTAGGACCAGTCGGGATCAAACCCTGTCCTTCCAAATTCAGATTCAGGTGGGAAAAGGGGGAATAGAAGTGAATGTGAGTTTGAGCAAGTTTTCTTTTTTTAAAGTTTTTATGACAAACCCCCTTTTTTGGCCTTAATAAATAAAATATTACTTCGGCGGATATGTTTAGTATAATCCTCCATCTAAAGTTCTTGAATATCTGGCATGGGAATTGCAAAATTAGAACATAAACTCTTTTAAATGAAGAGAAAACGTTATAATTCAATTCCGCAATGCCATAGCAAATATTCAAGAACTGTTGAGATTATTTATGTTGAAAATGATACAAAACGTACCTACTGAAGCAATGTTGGATTTGTTTTGGTTAAAAAAAAAGTTTTTATAGTAAAAACTGTAAAAAGACTGACCTTAACTCACTTCGCCTTCCACTCCACCTTAACCAATCCAACTTTTGGATCATAGTTAAATTAACTCCAAATAATATTGACCCCACCTAGGTTTAAATAGCGCGCTCTCTCCCTGAGTCTGTTCACCATCCAAAGCACAACGGCCACGGCTCGAAGACATGTGGAACCCCCTCCCCACACTTGTGTGTACTCTGAGCTGTGAACCGAGAGCAGGACATTGTGCTTGATAAGTGTTGACAGTGCGGCGGGCACTTGTTTGCACAGTCTCCTGTCAATACGGACCTGTTGGAGTGCGCTTGCGCTGTAACGACATGCATTCAGGTCCACCCTGGCCCCTTCAGGCTGTCAATCAATTCTCAATACGTACTCAGAGTGTCTGTCTGTCTATCGTTACGCTGACAGTAAGGTTGAAGGTATGGAGGGGGAGTTGAGGAAATATATTCTTACCACGGATACATCTGTCTGGGACAAATAGAGGATTCATTCCCCCTCCCCCCCTTTTTTTTCTAACATGAACACGATTGAAACTCACACCGGTGATTACTAGGACAAAGGCGTCAGTCTCGTATAGTCTGCTTTTGATGTTGATTGAGAGCTGGAGATCGAATCTCTTCCGGGTGTTTTGAAGTTGGTTTTCCCTTAAATTTCCTCGACCACATTTATGGTCTAGTGGTCAGAGTTCCTGGGTACAGATCTAATGGTCCCGGACTCGATCCCCGGCACTTACAGATTTTTCTGTGAATCATTCTGCGTCTGGATCTGGGTCAACTCGGTCATCCACAAAAGTTGGCACTAAAATCACCAACAGACTGCGGCCACTCAGTCGGTATGGTTCGATTGCGGGCTGACACCATGGAATTTAATAATTCTCCCACCCTCGCTCCACAAAAATTCGGGTACACTGCCTCTAAATTCTACCTTCTTACTCCCTACCCCACTATTGTAAATAGCCCGTGTGAGTAGTAAGACACAATGTTCAGATTTTTATTTAATTTTAAAAGCTAAATTTATTCACCTCCGAACAAACCAACGCCTCACGTTCCGCGTCTCGGCTACAACCCGCGCCACGACGCCTGTATTCTCCCCGGCGTCGGGTGAACCATTGAGGCAACAAATCTTTCAACAGGTTCCTCGGAAGCTGCTCTCAGTGGCGTCAGTCGACATAAAGAGCCGGGAGGGTGCCAGAGGGAGCTAGATGAGGCGGGGAGAAGGGCGTGTGCATCGCTTTCAAAAATAGAAACACGTAGTTTCTTTCTTTCCTTTTTTTAACAGCGCGCCTTAATACCCGTTCTGGTTTAACGTAAATGAAATTATTGTGATTGTATGTTGGAGATGAGGAAGGTTGGATTTAGAGGAAGTGTACTTGTATTTGCGTGAAGGGAGAGTGTAAAATCATTTAATGAAAATCACCTTCAGGTGACCCGACCGGTCATCGTTAGTTCAGTATATTGTGAGAATGACACCTTAGACCATTCGACCACCGAAGTGGATATGTGTGTAACGAATTGCATGATTCTTCCAGCTGAACCAATCGAACTAGTTCACATTCTTGATGTGACTTTGTTCAAAGTGATCTATGCATGACGCGACAGTTAATATTTGTGATATTTCGACCGACTCAATCCGTTTTGTGTGTTACCACTGATTCCTTCTGTTTTCGGGGGCAGATGCGAGGTCCGGCCAGGCCCAGAGTTCGTACTCCGCTCCTACACCTTCATGAAGAACAACAGCTTCAAACTCCTCCAGTTCCACTACGAGGACGAGTGGTGCTCTCTGCCGCTGTACACCATCACCGCCAGGGGCCGCGTGTGGCTCAGGGAGAACTCTTGGGTGACTCGAGGAGCCACCGAGGCGGAGTACACTTTAGAGCGAGCCACCGTCACCGCTCACAGCGCTGGGGTAGCGGCTGAGTTAGCGAGACGCGTCAACACGACGTGCCCGGGACAAGTGCGCAGGAGGTGGAAACCATACAGGTACAGTACACTCCTCACTCACAGCAGGTCAAAGCTCTAGTTCCACTGATCACACATTGAAGCCAAAGAGCGCTAGTATCTAAGCATATTAGCACACGCACAGTTCAAATATTGTAAAGAAGTTTGAACCATTGTAATGTACAGTAGCTCCATGGCTTCTTTGGTGCTGACTGACAGCTCACAGCTGACAGCTGACGGCTTTGAAAAGCTACCAGACCAAATTATGTATCCCTACGCCGAACCATAAGATCTGCAAAAAACATGTGTTTAGCAGCTGTCACTTCTGACAGTCAAAATTTAGGTATATACCTAAATGTTGACTGTCAGAAGTCAGCTGAACTGTCAGTCAGCACCAAAGAAATCATGGGGCTACTGTACCGCGTTTTCACTTTATGGTTTTATGTAAAGTGGTGAAGAGAACAAATAATTTAGATTACCAAAAAAAAGGAGCTTATTAGTAAAATACGTCTCAGCTATGATAATTGACTGCTCATGACTTTTAACGAATTTAAATTTGCTTGATTATGCACACACACAAAAAACTCAAATTTAGCTCGGTACATTTGTGTGGGCTCGAGGGGGAAACAGTGCAGCATCATTCATTTATGATTTGGTGGACGCTTTCAAGGTAAATATTAAAAAAAAAACCTTTATTTTATTAGTGTAATCAAATTTTACGTAAGAAATTAAACAATTTTTGTTTGAAACATATTTTTATTCAATATTTATTTTAAAAAGTGAGCTGGTATTTTGGGAGATACAATCATATGTCCAATGGCTCAATAATACATTTCGAACCAGTGGATTAGAAGAAGAGGGTATATCGAATGGCCTATATGTTCACTAGATCAAACCCCTTTAGATGTTTTTATGGAGTTACCTGAAGTATATTGTTTACTAAACAAAACCTACCTACCACGATCTAAGAACTTTGCCGAAGGAATACCACAGCTTGCGGAAATATTCTTAGAGATGTTTTTCAAAATGTTAAATGTTTAGTCGAAGATAGATTATATTATTGCATGAAAAATAACGGAGAACACTTTGAACAGTTGTAATTTTTTGTGATCATTGATCACAATTTGTGATAGTTAAACAAATAGTACTTTAAATTAATACCGTTCAGAAGTAAATCAAACAATGTAGTAATGTCTTTATATTATGTCAATTAATTATTTTGTAAAATAGAAATCAAATAAAAAAATGCATCAAACAAAAGTTGATTGATTTTTTTTTTACGTTGAAAAAGATTCTGCTTAAAATAATATAGATTTCCATTTAAAAAAATAAAGTTTACCTTGAAATAACCTTGAAAACATTCATCAAATCAAAAATGAATAGTACTGTCCTCTTTTCCCGTGGAACCCATAACAACTTTTGTTTGAAATTTTTATTCGTATCTTGCATACTTTCCAAGACAAACAGCTGGAAACTTAAAAAAACAAACTATGTATATATACATACAGTATAAATATTTGAAAATCGCGATTGTTTGTTATGCTATTTGGTGAAGAGAGAGAGTCCTATTTTCTCAATATTTCTGTAACAGTGTGTAATATTTTATTAATTATTTTTGGTGTAGTTTTTCTCGTTTCACAAATTTTGAGTTTTTAGTAAAAGTCTCTATTCTAAGATAATAGAGAGAGAGAAAGTATGTGCGGTGCACCGTACTTTTATTTTTTAGCAAGTGATCTAATTCATTTTCAAAAATGTTGCCGTTGAAATATATATAATATAGCGATATTCTGGTAATATTATACACTCTGGTATAGTGTCTTCTATATACAGCCTCCAATTTGTATGTTTTCACTACTTAACAATTTCGAAAATTGGCCTCACTTTAGTAAGAATAGCTAAATTCTTTGTCATGTTTTGGACACTAATCAATATAAATAATATATTTTTTAATATTGGAGTACACCAGATGAGAATAATTTTAAATTGATTCTTTAATCATTTAACAAATATGTATACTTCTTTTCTTTCTTTATTTAAGCTTATCTTAAACCATTTATCTTTATAGTGTGTCACCGCAAATAGAAGACTGCCAAATTCGATAAGTGGGACAAAAAACTGTGTTACATTTTTAGCACAAAAACAGAAGGAAATATTTAATTCATTTGAAATGATTCCCATTTAAAAGCTTTTAAAAAGTTTACCTGGAGTCAGGGGCGCACCCACGGGGGGGGGAGGGGGGTCCTTTGGGGGCTGAAGCTGAAGGTCCTTCCCCAGAAAATTAAGGTTATTACAAAAATATGATTAGCATTATGTTCCTCAATTTAATAAATTATATTTTGTTTAAATATATTTAATATAAAAGAGATTAAATTTGTGCAGTAATTAGGGCTTTTCAAAGGAATTCTTCTTTCTATTGATTCTTAATTTTACTGTAAACTTGCACTTAAATGAAAACTGAACCTGTGATAGCGTAATATTTTCTAGAAATGGTTAAAGTATTTACTCTTTGTACATATAGTTTTAAAGTGGGTGCATTAATTGAAATTATTATTTTATAGCAAATATGTAAACACTATTGTATCAGGAAGATGGGGAAGGGCAGATGAGATATTATTACATGGCCCCATCCTCACCAACTGCAAATCCTGGGTGTATTATTATTAGCACCGCGTCTTACTACCCGTTCGGGCTATACGCACTTACACTAATGTGCTATGGTAGGGTGATTGTGAGATGAAATAGAAGACCTACAGTTTAACGTGGAATTCGAACCACGGTGGGGGCCTGGCATTCCTCACATTCACAAGTTGTGATTAATACACATCTTGTCAGAGGTGAAGGAAGGGTTTGGTAATCAGATAAATCTGTGCCGGGACCGAGGATTGAAACCCGGACCTCCAGCACAGAAGTCTTACCCCTAGACCACCAGGTCACCTCTCCTGGGTGTAAAGAAGAATATGTAAACACTCACCTGTTAACCAGTTGTGTACACATTGACTGAGGGTAGGCCGAGGATCCGATCTTGGTACAAATTAGCTTAAAGATTGCCATTTGCCTCCTTTGAAATAAAAAATATTTCCCGGGGGAGAAAACCCCGGAACCCCACTTTTCAGGGGACATCGCTGATTCTCAGTCTTTCTCATTCCCCTACTTCAAATCAAATTTCCAAATATCACAGTAATTTAAATATATAATGTTGCAATTATGAAAATCATTATGTAAAATGCCCCCCCCCCCCCCCCAACTCCAAATCCTGGGTGCGCCCCTGCCTGGATTGTTATAGCTATGGCTGTATTCAGGCTAAAAAATATAGGTGGGGGAAGAGCTAAGAATAATAAACCACGTTTGAAGTTATCTTTATTTATTCATTATAACTGAAAGCAAAGGTTTAAATAATTTAAGTGTTATAGATTACATATTTTGTTGATGTTTTGAAATAAAGAAAATCTCTCTATGCTAAATATAAGCACTATTCTTTAGTTAGTAAATAAAGGCCAAAGAAAATGTATTAACATGTTTTCTGCCGATTTCATATCTTCATTTATAAGTTATAACACCATCATTATAACAAAGTCAATTTTCGTAGCTTCCTGTTGTTTCATGAGATTAGTTTTGTTTTTTTCGTTTGCAAGCCGCACTTGTTCTTGTGCGTTCATAATCATAACCTTTCTTTCTAACCATTAAAATAAAATTAATCCATACCATTTATAGCTTACAAATGTTTACTAGGATTGAGAAATTAATTCAAGGCAAAACTTGCCAATTATATTATGCATATATTTGCGTATAACCTGAACAGATATTAAGACTTGGTGTTAAAAAAATAAAATAATAATAATATTCACTTATTCATTCTAATGATTGCGTGACAAATATGTGTTTTAAAAAAAAGTTGAACTCTATTTCTAGAAACAAAATTTCAAATTTAATTTAGGTTGTGCTTGTTTAGTCCACAACACCATACAGCACTTGAACCTCAAATACTCGTCTCAAGCTTACATTTGAGTGTGTGTGTGTGAATTATTTTCTCATTTAAAGTGTACTATTAATGGACACACTGTGTATAGATAAAACTTCTGAACCTGTCTCCATAAAGGGCATTTAGTGGGACACCCAACAAGCCAGTAACTTTGCCGCTCAGGTGCCGCAGAGGGTGAAAGAATTTTGACTTGACAATGTTCTGAAGCTATCCAAGTTTGATAGTTTCAACTCGACCCTGTTGCTACGTGGTGTCGGATGTTAGAACAATAGTTTGACATTGGTCTTATGGAGGAATCGTACTTGACAAGTCTGTGCGAGTGTTATTTACTCAGAGGAAACTAATATTTCTTAAAATAATCGTTGTAGCTCGTTGTACTTTCTTAAAACTACTGTGCAAGTTGGATAAAAAAAAGATTACGTAGTGATACTCAAATGAGATTTAAACTAGGAATAATAGTAAAAATGCGTGTTTATTTTACATTAAATGCACACCAAAATACTGTGACTCTCTAAATATAGTAACTATCTAAAATTAATATTTTAAAAATTGACTGTTTTATACAGCATAATGATGCCATCTTTTGCTAATTTATTTTTACTCTCCCCCCCCCCCTTAACATATTTGGTATTTAGTCTTGTATGGCGATACCTTTGTTTTTTGGTTTAATAACCGGCGAGGACTAAAAATGGATTCTGCTATACACAAGACCTGGTTCTAGTTTTGTGGGGCTTATCTTCAAGTAGTCAAGTTGGTGTAATAGTCTGTTAGCCTGTTTCAACAGACGTGAGGTTGATGTTGCAGAGAGTACGTGGTCTACAGCCTCCCAGGAGAGGACGAGGATGACAATACTATCAGCAACCAACACCCACCTGTGGTCATCCCCCACCCTAGGAGGGAGAACACCCTTACAGGTACACTACCAAGTCTACTGCATGTCCACACTCATGAAACAAGGAAGAGGAAGATACAATGGAGATTGATGTGTACAAGTATTTGCGTGTAGGGAGAGTCGGGAAACATTTACTAAAATCAAAAACAGTATATAATGGGACGGGATTTAAATACCGACTCCTCCATTATATGTTAAGCCAGACAAGACTAGACTGACCCCTTTGTCAAGCCATCTCACCTTAGGCTAACACCAAACCTAGGTAGGTAATACAGCTACAAACCAACTTCTTAAGAGCCTGTCTAAGCCTACAGATAACAACTAAATTAGGTAGGTAATACAGCTCAAACCAGACCTCTTAAGAGCCTGTCTAAGCCCACAGATAAAACCTAGCTTAGGTATGTAGTACAGCTCAAACCAGACTTCTTAAGAGCCTGTCTAAGCCCACAAATAATACATAACTTAGGTAGGTAGTACAGTTCGAACCAGACATCTTAAGAGCCCATCTAAGCCCACAAATAATACCTAACTTAGGTAGGCAACACATCTCGAACCAGACATCTTAAGAGCCCATATAAGCCTACAGATAACACCTAGCTTAGGTAGGTAATACAGCTCAAACCAGACCTCTTAAGAGCCCATCTAAGCCCACAAATAATACCTAACTTAGGTAGGCAACACATCTCGAACCAGACATCTTAAGAGCCCATCTAAGCCTACAGATAACACCTAGCTTAGGTAGGTACTACAGCTCTAACCAGACATCTTAAGAGCCCATCTAAGCCCACAAATAATACCTAACTTAGGTAGGCAACACATCTCGAACCAGACATCTTAAGAGCCCATCTAAGCCTACAGATAACACCTAGCTTAGGTAGGTAATACAGCTCAAACCAGACCTCTTAAGAGCCTGTCTAAGCCCACAGATAAAACCTAGCTTAGGTATGTAGTACAGCTCAAACCAGACTTCTTAAGAGCCTGTCTAAGCCCACAAATAATACATAACTTAGGTAGGTATTAGAGTTCGAACCAGACGTCTTAAGAGCCCATCCAAGCCCACAAATAATACCTAACTTAGGTAGGCAACACATCTCGAACCAGACATCTTAAGAGCCCTTCTAAGCCCACAGATAACACCTAGCTTAGGTAGGTAATACAGCTTGAACCAAGCCCACGAACAACACTAACCTCTCAATGTTTCATGAATTCTCGGCTGTCTCCGTGATGCTTCGTGTGTTGTCATGTCTCAGGTCGGCTGCGGCTGATGCACACAGAGGACGTGGACTGCTTGTCAGCCCTGCACGCCGTGTTCCACGAGCTCCAGCTTGTGAGGGTCCATCGTCGACCCCCGGGGCCTCCAGACTCGAGATATCCTCGCCACGAGCTCTTGTTGGGAGACCTTCACTCCAGACCCGAGCTCAGGAGCCAGTACAGACCCACGGCCTTTCAGACCCCGCTGCTCAGAGCAGACCAGGTGAGAAAGACTGCTGCTCAGAGCAGACCAGGTGAGAAAGACTGATGCGCAGAGCAGACTATGTGAGAGACTGCTGTTCAGAGCAGACTAGGTGAGAGACTGCTGTTCAGAGCAGACCAGGTGAGAAAGACTGCTGCTCAGAGCAGACCAGGTGAGAAAGACTGCTGCGCAGAGCAGACTATGTGAGAGACTGCTGTTCAGAGCAGACTAGGTGAGAGGCTGCTGTTCAAAGCAGACCAGGAGAGAGAGACTGCTGCTCAAAGCAGACCAGGCGAGAGAGAATGCTGCTCAGAGCAGACCAGGCGAGAGAGACTGCTGCTCAGAGCAGACCAGGCGAGAGAGACTGCTGCTCAGAGCAGACCAGGCGAGAGAGACTACTGCTCAAAGCAGACCAGGCGAGAGAGACTGCTGCTCAGAGCAGACCAGGCGAGAAAGCCTACTGCTCAGAGCAGACCAGGCGAGAGAGACTACTGCTCAGAGCAGACCAGGCGAGAAAGCCTACTGCTCAGAGCAGACCAGGCGAGAGAGACTGCTGCTCAGAGCAGACCAGGCGAGAGAGACTACTGCTCAGAGCAGACCAAGCGAGAGAGACTGCTGCTCAGAGCAGACCAGGCGAGAGAGACTGCTGCTCAGAGCAGACCAGGCGAGAGAGACTGCTGCTCAGAGCAGACCAGGCGAGAGAGACTGCTGCTCAGAGCAGACCAGGCGAGAGAGACTGCTGCTCAGAGCAGACCAGGCGAGAGAGACTGCTGCTCAGAGCAGACCAGGCGAGAGAGACTGCTGCTCAGAGCAGACCAGGCGAGAGAGACTGCTGCTCAGAGCAGACCAGGCGAGAGAGACTGCTGCTCAGAGCAGACCAGGCGAGAGAGACTGCTGCTCAGAGCAGACCAGGCGAGAGAGACTGCTGCTCAGAGCAGACCAGGCGAGAGAGACTGCTGCTCAGAGCAGACCAGGCGAGAGAGACTGCTGCTCAGAGCAGACCAGGCGAGAGAGACTGCTGCTCAAAGCAGACCAGGCGAGAGAGACTGCTGCTCAGAGCAGACCAGGCGAGAGAGACTGCTGCTCAGAGCAGACCAGGCGAGAGAGACTACTGCTCAGAGCAGACCAGGCGAGAGAGACTGCTGCTCAGAGCAGACCAGGCGAGAGAGACTACTGCTCAGAGCAGACCAGGCGAGAGAGACTGCTGCTCAGAGCAGACCAGGCGAGAGAGACTGCTGCTCAGAGCAGACCAGGCGAGAGAGATTGCTGCTCAAACATGAACCCCTCCAGCCCCTAGGACAAGAAGACACGATATCTCGATCACTAAACACAGTAGATCCCCCCTTCTCCTCCAAAACAATAACATGACTATTTATTATTATTATTTGTTTTGAATGTGTTCCCCCTCCTTTTTTTTAACCTTTCCAAAAATAAGCTTAAAAACAAATCCTTGAGCTGATGTTTTGGTTTGTCTCTAGTTTCAGTTTTAAAACTGCCGTGTAAGATGTAGGGGGATCTACCCATGATAAAATGGCAAGTGTTATAAAGAAACGGGCACCCACTGTTGTCATGGAAGCGCCCTGGGTTCGCACCTTGTCGTGAGTCGTGGTTCAAATACTGTCCAGGCGGACTATCCTTGGCCAGGCGATGCGAATATTTTCCGGCTAGACCTAGAGCTCATCTTTTTTTCCAAGCACCGCGATTCACTACCCTTCCGGGCTATATGCGTGTGTACTAATCCAACGTGTTAGGGATTAGGAAGGTGGAACGTATATGAAATGTACCCGCATTTGTGTGGAGGAAGCGATTGAAAGACCGTTTAGGGAGAACCATCCTCAGTACACACGACCGGTCAATTACCTTGGATTGATTAGTATGTATCGCTTCACACGTCTCCTTGAATTTTATTAGGTTATTTAATAACTTGTACTTCATATACTTTTTTAATTAACAATGTCCAATAAAACGAAAATTAAAACCTGAACGATTTTTTGGTTTATTATGTGGCATTTAAATGTCTAGAACCTCATTCAGCTTCCATTGGTAAATTTAGAATGACTGTCACTGAAAATTACAAGAAAAAACAATAGCTTTAGGTTGAAACCCCTAAGCATGGTTTACACGCTATGAGTTATTGGGCTCTTCTGTGGTGACCCTTTATTTTCACACGTTGCGAGCTACTGGGCTCTTCTGTGGTGACCCTTTATTTTCACACGTTGTGAGCTACTGGGCTCTTCTGTGCTGACCCTTTATTTTCACACGTTGTGAGCTACTGGGCTCTTCTGTGCTGACCCTTTATTTTCACACGTTGCGAGCTACTGGGCTCTTCTGTGGTGACCCTTTATTTTCACACGTTGTGAGCTACTGGGCTCTTCTGTGGTGACCCTTTATTTTCACACGTTGTGAGCTACTGGGCTCTTCTGTGCTGACCCTTTATTTTCACATGTTGCGAGCTATTAGGCCTTTAACTGGGTGTATACTACTGGGTTCTGCTGTACGGCGATCGTACGTGCAAATGTCTGAAGAACGTAGAGTCCTTATTCATAAGATAATATGATCCTTTACTTTGATATTGTGTGATGAATTAATATATGCCATACATAAGGAGGCGAGAGGAATAGGACAAAGAGAGTGTGTACAAGAGGTTTCTAGGATTATCATCAGCAATATTGAAAGAGTTGTGTTATCACGGTCCACGTAATTATAGAGCTGGTATGAGAATATCACCCAAGAAGTTTGATGACAAACTTAACACGTTGTCACTCATTCCTTCCACCTTCCAGATATTCTAAAAAACTTTCGTGAACAATTAAATCAAAAACACCAACAACTACTACGTGCAATATTATCAGCTGTCTGGTCAGCTACTGATCTGTGCGTTCAGACGAAGGTAGAGCCTGGTTTCTCTGCGGAGTGGGGGAAGGCCAGTGGACAGTAAAATAAAAATATTTGAAGTGGCTGATGACTAGGCCAGTTGCTGTCCTACGTGTATGGTCAGTAGCTCGGCTGATCTGCTCACACGAAGTCAGTAGCTGACCCTCAGTTGCTGTCGTAGCTCAGCCGATCTACTCACACGAAGCTGTTTACACGAAGCTGTTTACACGAAGCCAGTAGCTAACCCTCAGCTGCTGTCGTAGCTCGGCCGATCTGCTCACACCAAGTCAGTAGCTAACCCTCAGCTGCTGTCGTAGCTCGGCCGATCTGCTCACACCAAGTCAGTAGCTAACCCTCAGCTGCTGTCGTAGCTCGGCCGATCTGCTCACACGAAGTCAGTAGCTAACCCTCAGCTGCTGTCGTAGCTCGGCCGATCTGCTCACACCAAGTCAGTAGCTAACCCTCAGCTGCTGTCGTAGCTCGGCCGATCTGCTCACACCAAGTCAGTAGCTAACCCTCAGTTGCTGTCGTAGCTCGGCCGATCTGCTCACACCAAGTCAGTAGCTAACCCTCAGTTGCTGTCGTAGCTCGGCCGATCTGCTCACACCAAGTCAGTAGTTGACCCTCAGTTACTGACTCTATCAACTCGCCCCGTGTAAACCAGACATTGAATTACACCAGGGAGCAAAACATTTATCTTGCTCAGTATCCACCTCTCAGGTATTAGACCCCCTCCCCACTACCTATGGCCCCGCGCCAGTAAAAACCCGACACCAGAGCAGTAAACTGGTCGCACAGTCGATAAAACACTCCTCTACCACCCTCCCCCCCCAAAAAAAAACCACGCCAGTGAGGGTAATAATGCAGATTCTTGTGTTAACGACTTTGGCAGAACAATCCTTGGTGGTTTTTTCTTTTACGTCATGTTTACAAGAAACTGTGAATCCAACACCCCCTCTCCCCCTCAACCCCTTTCCCGATGAGCGGGCCGTCAAAACAAGGAGAGGTAACATGAGGTTAAGTACCCAGCTCTTTTGTGGACACGAAGGATATGAAGTAATGGGGGGTTCTATCGATTATGACTCCTTGTCGAGATTGTAATCTTGGTCCTGTGAGAGATTTATTCTGGATGATGATTTACGGGCGGATGCGATATTCGCGAGTCCACTGTGAGCACGTTTATTTTGATCTGTTACTGAAGCTGTAAAAAATGTAGGGCTTGGTTGAAGAGTGATACAACACACTTCTTACTACCAATTTGGGCTATACACTAGGGAATTAGAGATGAGAGAGAGGCTGAATTTAGAGGAAATGTCTTCGCATTTGCGTGAAGGAAGAGTGGGAAAGTATTTAAGGAAAACCAGCCTTGGTACACCCAACTGGGAATGAACCACTATCTCTATACATACTTTTTTATTAATCAAATAAATACATAATAAAATACATATATGAACTTTTTAAAATAAATATTTATATTTAATAGCTAGCTATTCCACATCTGCCACCGAAGTATTTCCCTTTAATTTTTCCTCCGGGATACTGTGAGGTTCACATTTTCAGTGAGTGTGGGCCGCATTTGGCCCACGGGCCGTCAGTTGGACTACACTGCCTTAGATCATGCGACCACCGAGGCGGGTAACACACATTTCATCGCGTCTTTGTTTACAAGGAAATACAGTGAAGCCTCAATTTTACGGACTTTGGATTTAACGGACAGCTTGTGTCATTTGCTATTTTACGGACAGTGGTCGAAAAAATCCAAGAATTTCGGAGATTTGTGGCCGGGAAAGGGCATGACTGGCCTTTGCAATGTCCCCGCCTATGTACACCACTCAAAACCGCTTTGATCTGGTTCCTGAAAATATGTGCAACAATGTTTTTAATCTTTAGGTTTATTTAAACTTTGAAGAAGAAAATTAAGTGCAAATACTGTACTGTTATTTTGAATGTGTATGACGTTACTTTACTAATTTCGTTGTAATGAAACTGCATTACAAACAACAACAAAAACCTTGAATTTTTAATCCACACATTTTTCACCCGTATTTTATGACAGGATTACTCCCAATTAGTCCATAAACTCGAGGTTTATTGATATATATATATAATAGAGATATATAATAGAGATATTTTTTTCTTTATGTCTGGAGCAAAAAAAAAAGCGTTGGCTTGGTACTTGTGCTAGTATTATATTATAATACTAGCACAAGTACCAAGACAACGCTTTTTTTTTTTTGCTCCAGACAGAAAGAAAAAAAATCTCTTTATTTTATCTCTTCTGACCAAGTTTTTAATTAGTAAAAAAAAATCCAATCCAAATTTTAAAGTTATTGTTTGGATGTGCAAATGTTTGTACCTAGGAGCTACTGATTATAAAATGTCGGCGCTCTGCATACGGTAGATATAGCACAATGCTCATGACATAAACTCTCTTCATTTCATTAATAGGTATATAGATAGATTAGAGATGGGTCGAATATTTTATGAATCCCTAATCTCAAATCCGAATCTATATTTTATATATGAATCTCAAATCTAAATCTTGAGAAATAGAATAATATAAAATATAAATAGTAACTAAATTTTAACCTTTTTTTTTGCTGTAATTCTAAAATTCATACATTCAGTGACCGCCTCTGTGGTTTAGTGGTCAGAGCTACTGTCTAAAGGTCCAGAGGTCCCGGGTTCGATCCTTGATGCTTCTAGCGTGTTTCTGTGAAACAGTGGGTCTGGGACGGGGTCAACTCGG
Organism: Timema podura; assembly: GCA_033556935.1. Lineage (NCBI taxonomy): Eukaryota > Metazoa > Arthropoda > Insecta > Phasmatodea > Timematidae > Timema > Timema podura. The sequence continues at coordinate 37,221,874 of JAVRXN010000005.1, forward strand.
CCTCGTGAGGACATATGAGGAGATAATTGAATTGAAAAATAGCATATCAGGTCTAGAAAACTGAGATTAATGGCCAGAAGGCTCGTTGTGTTGACCACATGACACCCATTATCCACAGAAGTTGGCAATATCTTCGCCAACAGACGGCGACTGCTTGGTTGGTATGGTTCGATTGCGGGTTGAGGCCATTGAGTTTATTTTTCCCCATACATTCAGTCAAATAATAAATTAATGGTCTGGGGTCTGGTTTTTAGGTTTGTCATATAATTATGATGAGTCTGAACCAGCAATAAGGTGTATTAAATCTATAAAACAATTTACAATTAAAAATTTGAAGAAATTATATATATATATTTTTTAATTATTTAAGTCTAGAATCCTATATTTTATATATAAAAATAAATCAGTTACCTTCCCACTGTTATCTGACTGAAGTTACAGTCGAAAGAGTACGCCCAAATCGCTCGTCATACAGACAGTTGTTACCTGTACATGTACCAAGGAACTGCTCCTGTGTTCTAGTCCCAGTGGTGCCTAGTGTACCAAGAAACTGCCCTTGTGTTCTAGTCCCAGTGGTGCCTAGTGTACCAAGGAACTGCTCCTGTGTTCTAGTCCCAGTGGTGCCTAGTGTACCAAGAAACTGCCCTTGTGTTCTAGTCCCAGTGGTGCCTAGTGTACCAAGGAACTGCTCCTGTGTTCTAGTCCCAGTGGTGCCTAGTGTACCAAGGAACTGCTCCTGTGTTCTAGTCCCAGTGGTGCCTAGTGTACCAAGGAACTGCTCCTGTGTTCTAGTCCCAGTGGTGCCTAGTGTACCAAGGAACTGCTCCTGTGTTCTAGTCCCAGTGGTGCCTAGTGTACCAAGGAACTGCTCCTGTGTTCTAGTCCCAGTGGTGCCTAGTGTACCAAGAAACTGCCCTTATGTTCTAGTCCCAGTGGTGCCTAGTGTATCAAGGAACCGCTCCTGTGTTCTAGTCTCAGTGGTGCCTAGTATACCAATGAACCGCTCCTGTGTTCTAGTCCCAGTGGTGCCTAGTGTACCAAGGAACCGCTCTTGTGTTCTAGTCTCAGTGGTGCCTAGTGTACCAAGGAACTGCTCCTGTGTTCTAGTCCCAGTGGTGCCTAGTGTACCAAGGAACTGCTCCTGTGTTCTAGTATCAGTGGTACCTAGTGTACCAAGGAACTGATTCTGTGTTCTAGTATCAGTGGTGCCTAGTGTACCAAGGAACTGATTCTGTGTTCTAGTCCCAGTGGTGCCTAGTGTACCAAGGAACTGCTCCTGTGTTCTAGTCCCAGTGGTGCCTAGTGTACCAAGGAACTGCTCCTGTGTTCTAGTTTTAGTGGTGCCTAGTGTACCAAGGAACTGCTCCTGTGTTTTAGTCCCAGTGGTGCCTAGTGTACCAAGGAACTGCTCCTGTGTTCTAGTACCAGTGGTGCCTAGTGTACCAAGGAACTGCTCCTGTGTTCTAGTATCAGTGGTGCCTAGTGTACCAAGGAACTGATTCTGTGTTCTAGTCCCAGTGGTGCCTAGTGTACCAAGGAACTGCTCCTGTGTTCAAGTACCAGTGGTGCCTAGTGTACCAAGGAACTGATCCTGTGTTCTAGTCCCAGTGGTGCCTAGTGTACCAAGGAACTGATCCTGTGTTCTAGTCCCAGTGGTGCCTAGTGTACCAATGAACTGCCCTTGTGTTCTAGTCCCAGTGGTGCCTAGTGTACCAAGGAACTGATCCTGTGTTCTAGTCCCAGTGGTGCCCAGTGTACCAAGGAACTGCTCCTGTGTTCTAGTCCCAGTGGTGCCTAGTGTACCAATGAACTTATCCTATGTTCTAGTCCCAGTGGTGCCTAATGTACCAAGAAACTGCTCCTGTGTTCTAGTCTCAGTGGTGCCTAGTGTACCAAGGAACTGCTCCTGTGTTCTAGTCTCAGTGGTGCCTAGTGTACCAAGGAACTGCTCCTGTGTTCTAGTCCCAGTGGTGCCTAGTGTACCAATGAACTGCCCTTGTGTTCTAGTCCCAGTGGTGCCTAGTGTACCAAGGAACTGCTCCTGTGTTCTAGTCCCAGTGGTGCCTAGTGTACCAAGGAACTTATCCTATGTTCTAGTCCCAGTGGTGCCTAGTGTACCAAGGAACTTATCCTATGTTCTAGTCCCAGTGGTGCCTAGTGTACCAAGGAACTTATCCTATGTTCTAGTCCCAGTGGTGCCTAGTGTACCAAGGAACTGCTCCTGTGTTCTAGTCCCAGTGGTGCCTAGTGTACCAAGGAACTGCTCCTGTGTTCTAGTCCCAGTGGTGCCTAGTGTACCAAGGAACTGCTCCTGTGTTCTAGTCCCAGTGGTGCCTAGTGTACCAAGAAACTGATTCTGTGTTCTAGTCCCAGTGGTGCCTAGTGTACCAAGGAACTGCTCCTGTGTTCAAGTACCAGTGGTGCCTAGTGTACCAAGGAACTGATCCTGTGTTCTAGTCCCAGTGGTGCCTAGTGTACCAAGGAACTGCTCCTGTGTTCAAGTACCAGTGGTGCCTAGTGTACCAATGAACTGCCCTTGTGTTCTAGTCCCAGTGGTGCCTAGTGTACCAAGGAACTGATCCTGTGTTCTAGTCCCAGTGGTGCCTAGTGTACCAAGGAACTGATCCTGTGTTCTAGTCCCAGTGGTGCCTAGTGTACCAAGGAACTGCCCTTGTGTTCTAGTCCCAGTGGTGCCCAGTGTACCAAGGAACTGCTCCTGTGTTCTAGTCCCAGTGGTGCCCAGTGTGCCAAGCTGTGTCGAGGGGCTCGGAGCGCGCACCCCCGGATCTGCACGCCAGACCACGTCTCCCAGTGCTCCACAGCTACCTGGCAGGGGAGTGGGTGTCGACGAGATGTGAGACGCGACCTTTGGGTCTGTTCCTCAAGAGGAGGCTGAGGTTTAGCGCCGTGGACCGCACTTGGAGGGGGGAGTATAGGTTCTTCGGGGACCTGGCCTGCACCGCGCCCCTCTTCACCGCGACCGCCGGGGGCAGGTAATGTGGTGGAGTGGGTAGCATGGGGTAGTTGGTAATGTTGAATAGGAGGGTAACATTGGTAAGTAGAAAAATATGGTAATACGAAGGAAGGTAAAACAAGTATAAAATATTATGTAATAAATGTTCCAGCACTTTTAAATTCCATCCTTATCGCCATCGATCATGGCTGAAACTTCTAGATGTGGTCTGTTCTCCTCAGGTACTCGGGCCGAGGGTCGGAGCTGGATTTCCGCATGGAGCAGGCGAGTCTGACCGTCCTGGACTCGGCCATGGCTAAGAGCCTCCGTTGCGGGGCGGAGCCCTGGGTGTCTGGCGTACCCCGGGACCTATCACGGTCCCACGGATGCTCGGATCTCGGGATCCTAGTCCCTAGCGTCGAGTACGAGACGGTTCGAGTGGACGTCGACAGTCTGGGCTCATCGTTGCTGCTGTTGGGCCAGCCTGACACTGACAACCGGCGCCGGGGGCCTGAAGACCGCCCCACGGCCTACCAGCCACCCCTCGTGCAGTGCCGCCCCCAGGACGACGACCATGATAACGCGCTGTACCCCGTGCACTACGCGCAAGTGGGACCTCGGTCCTACGCGTCCGGCGCCGCCCCCAGCTCTTGTGTCGTCCTTTTCCTCAACCTGGGCATAGCACTAGTCGGAGCTGCGCAGCGGCTGCTTAATATGTGAGGATACAGCCACTACCTGAGCTTTGCCGTGTTTGTTTAATATGTGAGGACATATCAGGTACCAGGGCTGCGCATTAGGGGTTTAGGAGGCCACACCAGCCACCAGCAGCAGTTAGACACATGAATACATCTAACTGTGAGGACATGTCAACTGGGCTTTATTGGCGACAAAGCTGCATCTTAGAAATACTAGTCAACCTTTCAACGTTGTGTTCATTAGTTTAAAATAAATAGAATATTTAGTGGATATAAATTGTTTGTGAAACTTTCCCTCGACTGGAAGAACAAATTTCTATATTCGTGCACCTTTATTTCAATAAAAATATAGAACTAGAGATGTCAGACCCATACCCTCGATTATCAAAACCATCAAGAACACATTTCTATATCTTGATTTTGTAAATCTCGATTCCTAGCTTTCAAATCCTAGAGAATGAAAGCTCGGTAACTAAACTAAATGGCCAGAAAATTGTAAATTGATTCGGTATTACCTTTGTTTTCTAGTGAACTTTTTGCATATCAAACATGGCCGTTTTGTCTTGGTACTTGATTACCATTTACACTTTTAGTGTTTTATTTTTCACAGTGTATAAATTACATATTTAAATGGGAGTCTGGATGAATAGAAAAAGATTGAAATTGTAAATATAAAAATATTTAAATTGTAAATATTAAAAATTAAAAATTTGTTGTCTATAGTTTAAGGCGCTAGAATATTCGGACATAAATTCCTAAAAACCAGAATGCAAGTGGGCTTATAACGTTCCTGGTTGTGGCTGTTCGGCAGTAGAACAAATAGGAGAAGAGGAAAATACTAATTACAATACAATTGGTGTTCTGACCCCCTTATTAAATTATATCTTTCTATTATTTAAAAAAATCCATTTTACTCTTCTAAACGAGCTAGCTTTGGTTTCACGGCCATTTAGGTCTTAGTGACAAACAAAATATTTGGATTTCAAGACTTCAATGTGGAAAATGTCAACTTTTAAACAATGTTAAGAATCGTAAAAAATAGTTTTGTGCTCATTCCAGTAAACACCAAACTCGTGTACTGTTAAAGGTTGAGTCAATTAACCCAAGCGCAACATCTGAACTGATTTGCAATTTCTTGGCTACCTAGGCAGCCCCCTTGAAAAGTGAAACCGATAAAAATAGTAATTGTGACTAATTATTCTTATATTAATAACATTAAGAGTTTGTGTGTCATTAGCATAGCGTGATATCTACCACACACACACACAGGGCTGACATTTTGATTAGATTTTTTGAATCAATTAAATACTGGGTCGGAAGCAAAGAAGGTCACAGACAATTCAGGGCTTAAAGGCACTAACTTTATTAAACTAAAAACCTTTTACTTGAGCAACGTCGGGTACTTAAACTAGTCTATAATAAAAGTTTGTCTCAGGATAATACCAGTGTTGCATGAATAGAGAAATTAAATCTCGTGTACAGTGTGTATATAGTAGTAATCTTGTCTATACGGGTAGAAAACTGTGTTTTGTGTGTTTGTGTCAAGTGTAAAAGTTGAAAGATTTGTGTCTACTGAGGTATTTGTACGACTGCGATGCGCTAAATGGTTCAGTTCTTTCATTGAAAATAATTTTAAACTAAAATGTCATATTCAAATTATCATATCTATTATATACTGTTACAGTCCAATATTTATAGGAAGAATTATTTTTAGAAAATACAAATATATAATTATTTTTATGTTAAATACTAATATGCCCTAACATTTTACAATATAATAATAATTATTATTATTAATACTTCATAGTTATTGATAATATCTATCAAAAGTGACAGTTACAGATCACATGACTTGACATATGGATATGTGAAAGTAGATCTAGTAACTTTTCTATATGTAAAATAGGAGTCTTCCTATGAAAATTGGACTAAACTAGTACTTTCTAGTGGGGAGTTGTGGAAAATACTGTTTAAATATCTGCTTGTAATGAATACTTTTGTTAATTTGATGGCGTGTTCTTTGAGTATTAGTCATTTCACGCCAAGTATAGGCACCTAGTGCATTCTACTATCAGTTTGAAGGGAAAACACGAGGTTATTAATAGGAACTGCACCGAGATTTATTAGAGAGGAAATATATAAATCCATCGTGGAACGAAACCACAAACTAGTATTTTGTCATTCCGGATTGGTTAGAGATTCAATTTCTCGTCTCACCACCCGTCCTAGCCAGCCACATATTTACACCAATGGGATAGGTATGAGTAAGATGGAATTTAGGGGAAAGGTACCCATATTTGTGTGGAGAGAGATTGAGAAACCATTTAGAAAAATAAACATCTTAATACACCAGGCCGAGATTCGATCCCTGACCTCTCCATCACCAAGAAACTAAATTAGACGAGACTGAAGCCTTTTTCCGCGTTACCACCGTTGTGAGGGACATAAATCTTACATTTGAAAAAATGCTATCGTGTTTGAAATGAAATGTAATTAGCTAAAAAAGTGTATGAATAGTAAATTATTATTACAGATTCTCAATAGGTGAATATTGTTTGACTCAAGATTATTTACATGTGACCATGAAACTAAAAAAAATAAAAAATATGTTTTACTTCATTCAATTATTGTTGCACTATTATTATTATATTTTCACTGCTATGGGAATTATAATAATATTTGACATTTTTTAAAGAAGCATTTCAACTATAAGATATTTTAAGAAAATATATAATTAATTGTTTATATAGTTACCTTTTTTTTAATAGTACTGAAGACATTTTCTTCAATAAGCCAGGAAAACTTGTATTTGATTCAGTTCCGATACTACTTTCTTGATTTTTCTATGTGTTCACACATGTCTGACCCACATATCTTGGCCCTAACTCAACACGAATTTCGTCTACGATGTAATCGGGCATACATATTTTGTTCGTCTCTCCACCGACATAGTTATATTTATAAGGAAATTAAACAGCCTCCTATACAAAGTAATGTTGTCTGAGTGTAATACATTAACTAAAGAAAAGTCTGTAATATAGTTAAGAATGTAATTTAACCGTGCCAAATGATGTACAGGGCAAGTCATAAATATATGTTCCAATGTTTCAGGAACGTGGCAAACCACACAATGTGAGGATGGAACCTTACGCATCAAATAAAGTAGGTCTTTCGTGTAGGCGTGCCCGAGCTGAAGGTTAATTATTGTACAAATAAACTTAGGAGTGCCCTTAACTCCCGAAAACCATGGTGTAACTAATTTTGTACCACATACACCATGGTACCATTTTGTTTTCTGCTGGCATGTGGTCTCCCACCACTCGCTCCATTTAACCTGACTTCTGAGTTTTACCCTCGCTATAAAGTCTCTATATGGTAGCGGGATTTACTGTACAATGGAAAGTAAATTTACACTTGATGCCAAACTATCTACTACTACTAGCTACATTGCGTGGCCGTATTGGCATATTTGGGAATTGATAATTATCCATGACAAATTGGGCACCCCTGGTTGCATAGCGCGACTTGTAGGGAGAGTTGCGATCCACAGCCTGACCAACCTCCCGGTACGACAAATTGATACGAGCCATTGAAGTATTTAATTTGACGATGTCGCATCCACTCGGGACACGTTCGGTCGGTCGCTAAATGAGCCCCCCCACAGTGAACACATTTTGGGGTTCCTTGTGGACATTCTTCTATGAGATGACCACCTCCACACTTTGCGCACCTATGCTCTCTACTACGACAGTTGACAACGAGATGTGCAAAACGTAAACAATTGTGACATTGAATCACTGGAAAAATATAAGGTTTGACCTCCAGCCTAAAAACACATCACAACATAGGATGGTTGCTCTTTGCCCACGAAAGTCACCGCTACTGTACCAACGGGATCAAACTGCTCAGATGTATCAGGATTGCGCCTATTGAAACGTCGTACCTGCAATATTGAAGATTCGCTTTCTCTTTCTAACTCTTCCTTAATAAATTCCTCCTAAAACTCTAGTAGAATATTATGAATAACTCCTATCCGATGTTCATTATGACCCATCCTGTCAACTGATACCTTCATAAGATCATGCAGTTCCTTATCTGCCACAAGACTATTAGCTTCCTTAATACATGACAATTCCACAGCAATTTGATTTTTCCCTACCGGAAGCTACACTCTTATACTTAGGAAATAATCCCTTTCCTATTTTCATTGGATGTAAATTCTGAATGTTTAATTGTGATGTATTTGAACATGTAATTTTGTACGGCCCTGGATTAGAAGAATTAAATACATCCTATATTTCGAGTGCAATACTGTCATCTGAAACAATTGTCCCAATTTGACTCTCTTTGGCATTAGCTACTTTGGGAACTTTGGCTGACGCCTGTCCCGTTGGTTTGACCGCAACACGCCCTACTCTAGATTTAGCTTTCTTCATAATTTGATTATTATATGGTGTGATCTTGAACGACCTGATTTTTAACCCTATGGTACTAGTTGGAGAATTTTGTCGAATATTTGAGTATAGTTCTGTAATAGCCGAATAAACATCGCACTCGTCACCGGAATCCACCGTATCCAACAACATTGATGACGTCACGGTCTCTAATACAACAGAAAAACACGTCCGTCCACCACCGATGCCAAACATCGACTCTTTATTTGTAGTTTGAATTAATGAATGACTCTTATGTGTGTGTTTTTTTTTATCTAGGGTTGGTAATTATTATCGTAATTTGAAATTTTAGAAGACCTTAGGTTGGCAATATTGCCAAGGGAGAATTAGCCCAGTGACTATCAGGGTATAGATGTACAGTTTACAAGTACCTATGAATAATTTAATTACTATGTAAATAAAACTATTATTAACGATAGACATTTAGAATAGTAAATAATAGTTAACAATCTAATGTTTCCAAATGGAGATAAATAGTAAGCATAATTTTGTATTCATGTTTAAAATGTTCTGTATTATTTTTACATACCTCTTGATAGTTTGTATAAATGTTTGTATTGTAAAATCATCGATTAAACAGTGAAGACAGAAATCATTTAGGTTGAAAGTAAAATGATTAATATATATATATATTATATATATTTATATATAATATATATATATAATTATTTATATATATATATAATATATATATATATATATATAATTTATATATATATTTATATATATTTATATATATCCCAGGTATTGACTGTCTTTATTTTTCTCTAAAGACGATATAAGTGGAGCTATGTTACTTTGACATTGTTTATATAAACATTTATAATCGGGACATAGCTAGTTTTTTGATCTCACTGACTTGATTGATGAAATCGTTGTTCTTGTACTTGCTGTAAAATGTGATTTGTTGAGTGATATAAATATTATATTAATACTCTTTTGACTTTGTGAATGAATTCTTTGTGATGATATTTGTTGTTGGTAATATTTGTACAGATTTGTAATTAAATTTAAAAAAATATGTATCTAAAAAATCAAATACCTCTGTAGTGTTTTTTTTTTTCCAAAGAAAAATAAATTAGTTTGAATGGTTTTTAAACCGAGTTGTACATTAATGATAACTTATTCAACTGCTTTTAAAACGGTTAATTAAAAAGTAGCAGCTTTAGTATAGAAAACTGAGATTAACAGACAGGGTTTGTCTTGCTGATCACTTGACAATCTCTATCCACAGAAGTTTGTACTATCTTCACCAACAGACGACGGCCCCTTGGTCGGTATGACTCGTTTGTGAGCTGAAGCCATGGAGTTTTTTAAAGTATAATTATTATTAATACAAGGATGCAAACTCCTAAAGAACAATACTAATAGCAGCCAGACTCCATACCTTTAGTGTTCCAGTTAGGCGCAAGTCCAAATAATGTAGTTTAACAATTTGGATCAAAAACATTGACCTCACAATGTAAAACAGCGTCTGAATGAGGCTCGGACATTTCAAACAATGACAATCATTTGTATTTGGATACAGAGGCGTGCACAGAACAGTTCATTAGGGGATGCATATTACGGAATACGCCCTCCCCCCCCCCCCCCAACCATACCGACTGTAGATATGGGTTATGTAGTGGGGAAAAGGGAGTAAAAGGGTTAAAGAATAAAAATTTTAGGTTCTAAAAACATTATTTATATTCATCAAACAAAATAAATAAATCTTAACTAAACCTTTATGTTAATTTTAATCAACAGCTAAAGTCAACTTTAAGAATACAAACGCACATCGGTAATCGATTGGACTAAAGTGTTACTCTCACCCATTATACTGGATCTGCCGATTACTGGAAGATCGGGGTTCGAATTTCAGTTGGATGTGTTCCCGTGTGTATAGGGGTTTTCTTCCAATTGATTTTCCACGCTCATTCCCCGCTAGTGAGGGTACATTTCCTCTAAACTCAACCTTTCTCCTCCCTAACACACTAGCGTAATTAGTAGGCCTACATTTGCGTAAAACGCGAACGGAATATTAAGACATACTTTAAATAAATAAAAAAACTTGAAAGAAAAGTGTTACATAATGAGCTTGCCCGGATTGAGCAAAATAAATTAAGGTTTGTTTCTTCATCTTCCTGTCCTAAAGAATGAAACGAAGCTCACTTGCAGGTGTTATTGTCCTAAAGGGAAAAAAAAACTACGCTTATATGCAAGTGATAATGTCCTAAATATATATATATGACGCTCACATACAGGTGTTACTGTAATTACTTAATCATATGATGACCAACCTACGAAGCCAGCTACAGTTAAATTTACAGAATTATTAGTAAATCGACCGCTTTTAGGTCATTGTATTTGTTTGGTGTGGACTTGATCGTCTGAGCCACGGAGCCTGTTATATGTAGTATTTTGATTTGTCACTAGGTGTCGTTTCTTTCTTCATAAATACGTATTTTAAAAACTCTATACAGTCAACTTCCCCGTTAATCCCTTACCCCCTTTTTCTCTCTATGTTATCTGGCTAGAATTGACTGCGCGTTGATCTCGCGGTAAACACGTGTGTATGTGTATATGTAAACTGGACTCGAGTCTCGCTTCATATGGAATTGTAATTGTTATTATTTAATGGTGAATTATTTCAAGAGAGAAGAATCAGGGACACCTCTCGGTCACATCACTTATCCGCAAATATCAGATCATCTAAAGGTAAGTCAGATGATCCTACTAACGCAGTATAAATTCGTCGTCTTTAATTTGTAAAATAAAATATAGGCCTATTTGTCTCTTTCCCTATCGAACATTTATCGCTCTTCGGTGTGTCGATGTTATTTCCGTTACTAAAATACTTTGTTCAAATTATTTTTCGTTTAACAATGAACTTTCGCTATGGTGAACAGTTTATGAAAAACAAAACAAACTAATTTTCGTGTTAAATAAATTTGTATTCATTTCTCATTACGAAACAACTCTAAATTTTAATGGTTTTTTTTTCCTCTACGACCTGTTTAAATTACATTTGAAAGCTATATTGTTACAATCACCCCTAGGTTTCCTTTATTTAAGGTTCATTTTCGCTTACCATAGGTATATGGCACATTTTAATTGGGTCTACTCTTTGGTTTATATTCCCACTCGATATGATATTGTTGGGCCTCGCGTCGTTTTTGAGCTTTGGTGTTTTAGTGTTTCATTTGATTATTTCAATATTTTGGTTTATTTAACAATACTAAATTGTTAACATGAGGTTTCCAACTTTTACTCGTCAATGCTATCTTATAAAAAAAAGCACATCCTCAAAATGAGGGAATTGACATTCAGGCAAAGTCCACTGTAAACAGAAGGGAAACATTGGCACATGTTACGCTGGCTACGCAATTTATAGGTTTTTTGAAAAGGAAATTAAAGCCAATCACAGTGAATTTGAAGTTCTGCTCTCCAAAATTCTGTCGGAAGACTGACTCTTATGATGAGGGTAATGTTGTTCGCCTCCGCAAATTATACTTACCTCAACCTTTCCGTTAGTGTAAACATACAAATATAGCGGACGGGTGGAAAGATGCGAAACACGGAGACAATAATTATGTTGTGTCGTGGGAGTGTTGCCAGGGTAAGCAGTGTTAGTATAAACTGTACTGTGATATGTTGTCATCACTCAGTAGAACACTAATTGCTCAGGTATCAACATTTCCATGTGATGTGTGTAGAGCAGAGACTATGTGTGATTGGTCAAATGGGGACAGAGCCGGTGATAACCTATAACATATCACATGTAGAGCTTTAACGAGCTCTGCTTAACCTGGAAACACTTCACGACACGAGACTGTAAAATATAATTATCTAGACTATGACCGACTCCGAGTATAGGTCTAACACAATTAGTACTCTATGAGTTAGGAAGTGGAATAGACTAATACATACATCATATGCGCCAGCTAGAATCGAAACTAGGGTCTCCTAAATGGAAAGTCAACCTTTATAACCATTCAGCCACGAGGTAAACCTTGCCTTTCTGCCCCCCTCCATTTTCCCAACCTGTTCCCCCCGCTTGTGGGAGCACTATTAGCTCCAACCCCAGGTGGGCTAAGCCCCTCCTCCCTCTTTTTTCAACAATTAACAAGGTAAACATCCCTCCCAAGATTTCAATTTCAGATGTCGGGGGTCCCCCCCCGCGTAGCATCGGTCTGAAGGGGTAGGGGGAGGGAGAATAGACTCACCAGGAGTCCGTAGACTCCCCCTGATGAATCAGGGCCTCAGAGCTTTGAGGAGGTTTTTGTGCGAGATGCGAGAGGATGGTCCTAAAGAAGCTATGTCAAAACTAGCAGCCCGCAGGCCGATTGTGGGCCGAATTCATGATCTTTGCGACCTGTTGATGAGCCAACATACTATGCGGTAATATTCTTCTTATAATAAACGTTGTAGAGATACACAATTTAAGATGAATGACATTTTGATATTGTCCTTTATTAGGATACATTTTTATACTCTTTACTCACCAACGATAGATTGCAAAAAAATGTTTACGTGAGCGTGTAGACAGGTGTTTTCTCTTATAAAGATAGTTATCACGACACAAGAACACGCATTTGTCATCATTCACTTTGAACATTAAGTCACCACAAAGTTTAAAAGTCTTAATACTATAACCATTATTGTAGATAAAAGGTTTCATACCCGCCTCGGTGGCGTAGTTGGCTAACGCGCTAGTCGTGTTGAGCCCGACTGCCGAGGACGGGGAGATCGAGGTTCGAATCTCGATCGGGTGAACTGGGGGTGGTTTTTCCTAAATTGTTTTCCACTCTCCCTCCACGCAAATGCGGATTCACTTCCTCTAAATTCAACCTTCCCAATTCCTAATCCATTAGCGTAATTATTACTTTAGCGTATAACCCGAACGGGTAGTAAGACGCGGTGCTAAATAAATAAATAAAAGGTTTCATCTTTCTGATATAAAAAGAGGACGGTAAGTCCTAACATTTTATAGGCTATAGTCTTAAATTTTATTTTTGTTTTAATAGTAATTTTTACCTGCTTCGGTGGCGGAATGTTCTTAGGGGTCACTCTCTCAGTAGACTAGACTGCCGATGACGGAGAGATCGGGGTTCGAATACCGGTTGTGTCTACTGAGGGTGGTTTTTCCCAAATTGTTTTTCCGCGAAAATTTGGGTACACTTCCTCTAAATTCAACTTCCCCCGTTCCTAACACATTAGTTGAATTTGTACATATGCGTATAACCCGCCAGGCTAGTTAGACACGGTGCTACAGCCTATATACAGTAGAGTCTCGTTAATACGAACTGATTGGGACAAAGACCTATTCGGATTACAAGATTTTCGGACCAACCGAAATATTTTCCTCTGATGTAAATTAAAAATTCACCAAGGTCCAATGTGCGTGTTTGCGTGTGTGCTATTCACGAGTGCTGAGAGGAGGCGGGGTGGGGTGAGTTACAAGTTCACTTGTTTACAACAAAAGAGACTTACTGATTTTATGAACATGCTAAATAAATAAATATATGTTGTAAGTACCCTAGAATATTCTATTTTCATCATTTTTGAAAGCAAAACAAATTGAGTGAATTCATACATTGTTTCTTTTCGCTACTTTGTACTATTACAATAAATTTTGTTTTAAAATTAATTTTGATTTTTCTTCCGCTTTTGTTCGGATTAATCAGAATTTTGGATTAGCGTAGTTCGGACTAACGAGACTCTACTATAATTGAGAAAAAATATACTAAGGGGGATGAATAAAAAAAAAATTAAGTGTCACTATCTTTCTTACTCTATGGAATTAAAAATTATACACCTAATTTACAATATTATAATTATTGTATTATTATTTTTAGAGATTTAATTTAAGGTATAGTAAAAACTCATAATTTAAAAACTATATTAATTGTTTCTTAATAAATAGACACATATTCTAAAGATATATTATTAAAACCCATCACTATTTTTGTACATATAAACACTAAAAACATGACATTGAGATAAAATGTTCTATTTATTTTATCGATCTGGGTAAAGTATCGATATTTTTATTTAGGTACCTCATTACTACTCAGAGGATGTTAATTTTTATTCCTGTAACGTTGGGATTATTTTGTGAACAGAGTGAGCATATCAACACGCGACTTACACGCTAACTCCATTATAAAACAAACACATAAACACTATCGCCTTGCTAGTCCATCAAAATAAAAAGTGAAGCCACAGTTTTGTCCAAGACTGTGCTAATTTTAGGTCATGCTGGGAATCGAACCTGGTATATAATAGCTTTGGAGATAATCGCGCTACTGACAGAACTAAAAGTTTGACAACGCTAGTTGCTTATAATACATTTAAATATTCAATAATTTCTTTACAGAACGTCAAATGTGCTATAAAGGCTGATTTAGAAAGTAAGGAACTTTGTGACAGTCACAAAAGTTCTAATTTTTTCATGATGTATTCATACGTCACGTCATGTAAGTTGTTGCTATCACTTTTGATAGAGACTATCCAAATCTACAAAATAATACCAATAATATCGTAAAATGTTTTTATTGTTGTTTGTTGATCACAAAAAAGTAAGCATTTAGGTTTTAATCGATAGTAAAGATGGTTTTACTTCATATTATTGGAAAGTTTGTGAAATTTTGCGGTTTTATATGGAGTAATAATTTTTATTGAGATATCACTCTCTCATCTCTCACTAAAAATTACTCCATATAAAACCGTAAAATTTCACAAACTTTCCAATATTATGAAGTAAAATCAATAATCTTTAATACAAATCAGACTTGAAGATGGTGAAAAATCACCGAAACATGTTGTCGTCATAAAAGAAAAACTAAAACATGTACAAAATAAGGAGAAGGGAATACAAATAATAAACAAGAAAATATAGCCTTACTATTAATTATTATTATTACTCCTCACCAAATAAACATGAACATTATTATAAAAATTTAGGTTTTAATTTGGGCTGAATGTTAACGCTACCTATTTATTTCCGCAGTATTATTAGTTTAGTGGCGATACTAAAAAAAAAAAAGGTACGGAACTCCACACGGACTTTCTCGCTCTATTGTATAAATAGAAATATTTACTCAAAACTCATAATATATGTGAAACGAAATAATATACACTAGCAAACCCAAGAATAAATTGCACTATATTTATGTGAAACATTTTTTGGGTTCTGTTTTAAATTTTATTTTTAAAGAATTAATGTCCTTATTTGTATGTTTGGACCGATAAAAAAGATCAATATGGGTCCACAAGGATCAACACTTCGTATTAAAATTTCGACTTCCGGTTAAAATTTGTGGCCATTTTATTAGGTGTTGCACATCTTCATGTCATCGCATTGCTATTAAATTCTTCATTTATAAATTTTGACCAATAAAAAATATAAATATTGAATATTGAGTCTAAAATGGAGATATATCATTGTTGTACAAACATTTCTCCTAAGAAGTTTAAGGAAAAATAACAAACTTTTTGAGAGACTTATATTTAATTACTCTATGGCATTGGAAAAGTATTGCGTTAAAACTTAAGTAGTATCTCTTTATAACTAAAGCTCACAAAATTGTACAAATATATTTGCCAATATCTCAGAAACTGTGTCGAGGTGTCATTTTTAAATTTTCAGAATTGAAAGTTATTGGTTTGATAAAAATATACTTTGAATAAAATATTTGTATTATAAATAGATCTACATATTTGTAATGATAAGTAATTTTATATCTCAAATAGTTTCGGAGATATGATAAAAAATAATAATTTACGCATCAGACCGGAGTCCTTAAAGTCATTTTGCCGAAATATTGAGGGTAGCCATTTTGTTTGGAATATTTATAAATGTTTTGAAATAAAATTTAATCAAAATAGTTAGAGCCGATTTTGAGAAAATCGACTTTTTCTCTTTTTGCCCCCCAGTAAACTACCCTTAATTTTAGGGTTAGATATCCAATTCTTAAAACACCTTGGGGCAACCCTATGAAAACCCTAGATACAAAGTTTTAGCCCGATCGGTAAAATAGTTTAGGCTCTAGTCGGAGGTAAAGACAGACAGACAAACAGACGGAAATTCAAAAACCACTTTTTCGGATTCGTGGGGTAATGAAACGTCGAGATTCATAAAAATCTCGAGTTCGATTTTTTTGACGAACACAATACTTTCTCTACCTGTAGAGTCAAAAAATATATATATATTTAGGACAGTAAATATTATATAACAATATCTGAGTAATGGCGCAAATATAGTTCCTTCCTGAGCTGTCATGTAGTAAGATGTAATATAATTATGATATAAGAGAGAAACGGTTTTTGTCATGAAGTCGTCAATGGAACTGATATAATTATATGTTTTGTTTTTTACAGCCACTTTACTTATCTCCTTGGCGAGCTATAAGTTTGGATATTAAATTATTTATCATTGTTCAAATATAACCTCTCTCGACCCCTTATACCTTATAGTAATATTATTAAAAGTTATTTTAAATAACGAGTGATCCTATCAAACAATTTAAGACATTTTATGAAATTAAAAAAAAATAACAAATTTAATCAAGATTTAATACAAACTTATGACAAGGTAACAACAAAAATTAGAGTTAGAATTTATTATTTTATTTTTACAGTTATGTATAATTCAAAAATAGTAAAAAAAATACATTGCTAAAAAAACAAATGTTGTACATTGTTTAAACATTTTGTATTGTAAAATAAACTTTTAGATCAATATGCTATGTAAAAAAACTTAATTTGTTAGAGTGGTACTACACTCTCGCGGGGAACTTGAATACTATTCATTCTTAGTGTTTATTAGCGCTACTAGAGCGCAGTAAGCGCCAACATTGCTAAGCTTGCTCTGGTAGCAATAAGTACAAATATTTATATTCCATTTTAGTGTGATAAAACGCTACTAGATCGCAGTAGAGAGATAAAATTATTCACAAGTTGTTTATTTTAGCTTGACAACAACAGATGGCACTACTGATATAATTTAACTAGAGCTCTGTTTAGCAAAAGTACGGCCATCAAGCGTCGTCTGCTAGGCGGCCGGCTTTACTGACCTAACCATTACATGGCGCTATATGGGACTAAAGTAAGTTTATTGGAATATCTCTAAAAGGTGTCGATGTAAAGTAATTTTTTTTTGCACAAGATAGCTTGGATCATTAAAAAGACGTTGGCATAGTTTAAATGGTATTTCATATAAATACATACGGGGGAAAAAATATTTTTGTGAATAGCCACCTCTTAGACTTTTGAACTCCTGATACATAAACTCGGATTTTACCATTGCATCGAGTTTGGATATTTGAACATTCATTTACATTAGTGGAGAGATCCATTTGTTTATAGATGAGCGTACGCGATTGATCACCTTAAACAATTTACATACTTTAAAAAAATCATAGACAGTAGATGATCTAGTTTGGTCTAGAATTGAGTAGGTATATGTTACACATTTACAAAATATTAAATATATTGACATTTTTATCAATGACATAAAAAAGTGCAGTTTTTACAAAAACACGTTGTTGAATGTAATAAATGAATTTGTATTCTTACGTTAGCATTTTTTAAGAATAATTTGTGATATCGTTGATAAAAAAATGTTAGTATAGTTATAATCGAAACCATGTTTAGTTTACATTGACCTATTCATATCCCGACAAGCTCTGTGGTCTGACGGTCAGCATATTTGGCTTACAGTCCAAGGGTACTGGATTCGATTCCAGGCCAGGCTAGGTTTTTTTTTTTCTGTAGTGGAAACTTTCCCTTCCTGGTTTCAGATTATGATATCTTTGTTGTCTGTTCACCTCCAAACCGAAGAAGTCAATAGAAAACCACCGCGAGTATCACCCTGCCTAGAAATGCCTTTAATAGGTTACCAATTTTCAACCCTGAAATATGGAGCAATGATGATGATGATTAATATCCCAAATTAATAATGTATTTTACAAATGGTATTAAATCGTTATGTTTTAACCGGAAGCTCAATAATAGATAAGCCTTTTTGCGTGAAAATGCAAAACAAATACATTTTATTCGACTGTAAAATCTAATTCTTACACATTTTTCTAATGTTGCTTTAATATTATTATTGTAATTAACTATTTAAGATAGTATGTTGATTGTTTAGTTCTTATAAGGATCACTATACACAAGATAATAATTTATTTCATAGCCTAGGCCTACTCTACCGGTAATTATAAATTAAGTTTGGCCGTCAATGTTGTTTGAACGTCCGATAAAAATATTCCCTCTTTTTAGGATCACTTTGACTTAGTCGTTAGGGCTTTATGAAAATTGTTTGAAGTGACTTAAACCTGTTTTCGAAGTGATTTGTTTGATATGATAACTTATTTATGTCAACAAGTAAATTGAACATAAGATGAGGATCAAGTCATTCACTATTATTGTAATATATTTATTATAAATATCGTGAATATTTATTTAAACTTATAACATACGATTTTGTTTCGAGTTTAATGTACCGGTTCAGACTACGTAAATTTAATACCAATTTATTGATATCTTATCATCACATAAAAATAAAAATAATAAAAACATGTTGATGTATGATTAATTAGGGCTACTAAACCAAAATCAAAATCAAAAAGAACTCACATGACAAATCCGTGAAGCTTTTCCCAGTTACCAATTCAATCTCAATTTTTGATTGAGCAAAACTCTTTTTTCTTTTTTAATTTTTCGGTACAGAAGGTATTGAATGGAATCCTACATCCTTTTATCAATGTACTCTACATCCAAAAGCAAAATATTTTGGCGTTATTTCGAGTAATGAGTGAAAATGTCTCGAAAGAAATATATATCCCATAAGAGCCCAGCAGTGCTTGCTGCCAGTTAGGTCAGTGGCAAGCACGGGAGTCACGTGGGCCAATCACAGCCCGCCCTTGTCGGCAAGTGCCATTTCTATCGTTGGCCGTACTCTTATTATTGAGAGCTATAAATTTAACGTTTCGCCAGATCTAATTTTTCTTGTTTATGCCTAAAACAAATTACTATGCAAATATGTGAATTTGGAAATGGTTTATTTAAAGATCACTTGGACACGAGATCAGTCACTTACAATAAAATACAGCAAGCACTGAATTCGGAAGTCAAGATTCAATATTAAATTATAGTTTCCAATCTCCTCTTGAAATAAATGTGACAATAAATCTAAATCAACCATTTAATAAAATAGTTTTTAAATTGTTTAAATTATGATCGGTTGAACGCTCACCGTAATTAACTAACTCGATTATTTAAAGCTTACAATAAAAAAAGAGACTTCCTTAGCATTATAAAAATATAAATAATTATATGGCAATATAGAAAACGAAACCTAAATTTGGAGATAGCTATAAAAATAAAGAGAACCTTGTTACAATCCTTACGCAATATAAACACTAAACCTGGAGTCCAATTTTCATAGGAAGGATCTTAGCTGATTGCTAGAGAGTTCACTAATAACACTTTCACGTATTCATACGTCAAGTCATGTAAATGCGGCTGTCACTTTTGATAAATAACTACAATTAATACCAAAAAACTAGTGCTGTGAACAGTAGACCTCGCTCCTTCCGTATTCTTATTTTTACCACGGTCTTACGATTTATAATAATTGGTATTCAAGTTCAAATATTTTCAATAATTTCTCTTTGGTGTTGAAGTTTATATTTTTTCCTTAGTACTCTCCGAGCTTACCTTGGATCATTCCACTATGATATAAACTATAAGATAAAATCATAGTGTAATCCATCAAGGTTTGACTGCTACCTTGGTTGGTTCTCCTATTGTGTAGCTTATAAGTTATAAGATAAGGTCATAATGTAATATTTAAAGACAAGACCTTTCAGTATAAACGGAGTGTACATTATATTTTCACCAATTTGAATTTCAAGAATACTACCCTCCTATAAAATGTATTTTACCTCCCACCCTCCCTTCACCTTCAACCACAAACACAAGCAAAATGTAAAAAAATAAAAAAATGTGCAATTCTCGTCCGTCGTAATTTGGTGTTGGTATCCCCGCGCTATGAGAAGGCGTGTTTTTTTTTTACTAGTAAGAGAAAGACTTGGTGATGACGTCATAACCGAGAGACGGTTAGATGGGGCAATAAACAACCTCGAGAAGGAAATGAGGACCTAAGACTGACGATAAAAACTAGCGGCGCCGATATAGTATCTGGGGCAGAGTGTGGGCGTTACTAGTAATTATTATAACTGACAGAGTCGGGTCTCGTCAAGAGACTCTCGCCTGGGAGACCACATTTTATGGGGATTGGCACTCCCTCTTCGGGCGAGTGAAGGTATACCTTGACTTTCTTACGAAATTAACATTTGTAGCACTTTCTAGAAAATACAAACAAGATATGTTAGCGATCAACATTGATAACATTTTATTATATTATTAGTTTTAATTGATTATATAAATATTTTATCCTTTATCGCGACCTCTGAGAGAAAGAAAATATTTCTATTCTTTCTATTCTCTCTCCTGACGAATACAGATGCATATTCTTAAAATAAATACATCCTTCTCACCTTTTCCCTCGGCTTGTAAAGGCTTATGGGCAGTTTCAGTCCAATTTTTAAATGAAAATTTTTATTATATCAGTGGATAAGTTAATAGGTCTACTTTCACGTGTTCATACGTCAAGACAAGTGATCTGCAGCTGTCACTTTTGATAGATATTATAAATAAATATAAAATAACACTAATACTATAATTAATTAGAATTAGTTGAAAATTGACATTTAAACACGGGAATTGAACCCGGGACCTTTAACTTAGAACGTCAATACTCTACCACTGAGCTATCCAAAAAAATCCCCTGTTCAGGGTCATTCTTCACTCATAGTTTAAGGCTTAGTTTGTAATGGAAAAATAATAATAATACTAAAATAAAATAAAATGTTATCAATGTTGACCCACCCTCCATAATAATAATAATTACAAAAGTGGGTATTTTCTAAAAGGTCCTTTCTATCAGAATCGTACTGTATTATCGTGATTGAAGCGTACAAACTATGGTCTTAATGTTGTTCACCTATTTTAGGTTAGATTGTAAGTCGTGTTCAGATGGTAACGATACAGAATAAATAAATCGAAATATCTCTTCCCCTAGATTGTTTGATGACCTCGAATTGTCTCCTCCCCCCCGCGCGCTTTTCCTAAAAAAATACACCAAACAAATTGCTCTGAAGAGGGGATTGTTCGCAACAACAGAGGGGTATTATCAGCTAGAGTGATAGTGTGGAAGAGGTAGGGGGAGATGCCGATACTAGGGGGGGTGGGGGGTGGCTATTGACGCAAAGTCTTCGTGGTCCCAGAATTAATCACTCTCCTGACAGATTGGCCGGCAAACAGACATTCTCCATCTCTCTCTATGTCCGGCAGACCAATTCGTTTTGTTGGGGGATAAGCGGGGCTCAATTATTAACGTACAGTCTCCCCCCCCCCTCCCGCCGCACCCTTCACCCTCGTCTGTGCTAGAGCGGTCGTTTATCACTAATAGCTTTGTGTTTTGCTGCCCACGACGATGACAAAAAAAAAAAAGAGAAGCAATTCATTTGTGCGTTGGCCAAAAACCTTGGACGTGCGACCAATCAGGAGTGGGACCCACAGAGAGCTCTAGTCCTCTTTTGATTGGCTTACAAGGGCGCACGTAAGCTCGTTACTGAGTTAGGACATCATCCAATAATAAGTTGCGCGCGGGAGAAGGGGGGTGAAAAAAAAAAGGAAATCGAGGGATTTTTTCTCTTCTTGGCTTTTATGTCCATAAAAAAAAAGGGTGGGGGGAAGACATTTCTTGTCGAGTTACCGCGCGACTATCTATTAAGAAAGATTTGATGCCCGAGGAACCCACTTTGCACCCCCTACAAAAAAAAACCTGCCCTCTTCATATATGATCGAAAGAGAAGAACAGAAAAATTATGGAATTTCTTTTGACATGGTAACATAAACGAGTTAACTTTCGCAGTTACTTTCAAAATCTTCATAACACATATGTTATTTTATCGAACTCTGTACGCAACCACAAAACGTTCCAGATAATGTTCTAAACGACCGAGTTATTTCTTTAGATTTATTTTATACTGAATCTTGCTTACAAATAATCTAATAACCATTTTATTGGGTATAGTAAAAAAAAAAAAGTCTTCGAAATATTTCACAAATAAAATATTGTTGTATAAGTTTAAGAGTATTTATATATTTTTAAACCGCTTCTTAAGACTCGTTCAGATTATATGAAAATGTGTTAGTTACGCTAATTT
The DNA here is from genome assembly GCA_033556935.1 of Timema podura. Classification (NCBI taxonomy): domain Eukaryota; kingdom Metazoa; phylum Arthropoda; class Insecta; order Phasmatodea; family Timematidae; genus Timema; species Timema podura. The sequence continues at coordinate 37,244,255 of JAVRXN010000005.1, forward strand.
TATAGGGATGAGGAAGGTAAAATCTAGATTAAACGTACTCACCTTTGCGTGGAGGAACAGGAGAAAACCACAAAGGAAAATCCACATCAAGGACACAAGCCTGACTTTCCCGTCACCAGCAAACTAGACTAGATGAGCTTGAAATTTCAACAACGGGGCCACCGCCATGGTTTTTTGGTTTTAAAATATTCGGAGGCAACATTGTTTTTCATTTAATAGAGTGTGTAGCCTATATTATTGAATAAAACAAACTTCTTCATAAATTTTATCGATAACGTCCAACAAAGAGAACTGTTAAGAGTGCAGTAACGATAATAACATGGAGGGAGCGAGGTCTACTGTTCACAGAACTACTAGTAAGACTGTAGTAACGATAATAACATGGAGGGAGCGAGGTCTAATGTTCACAGAACTACTAGTAAGACTGTAGTAACGATAATAACATGGAGGGAGGTCTAATGTTCACAGAACTACTAGTAAGACTGTAGTAACGATAATAACATGGAGGGAGCGAGGTCTAATGTTCACAGAACTACTAGTAAGACTGTAGTAACGATAATAACATGGAGGGAGTGAGGTCTACTGTTCACAGAACTACTAGTAAGACTGTAGTAACTATAATAACATGGAGGGAGCGAGGTCTAATGTTCACAGAACTACTAGTAAGACTGTAGTAACGATAATAACATGGAGGGAGGTCTACTGTTCACAGAACTACTAGTAAGACTGTAGTAACGATAATAACATGGAGCGAGGTCTACTGTTCACAGAACCACTAATTTTACTACAAATAACAGAAGGTGTCAGAAAAATATTGAAAATGGCGT